>OX421361.1:61941167-62562342 GCA_949126925.1 Cheilosia vernalis | reverse complement strand
ATAAATATTCATTTGCGCGCGCAAAAAAAAGGTACAAAATCCAATCGAAAGTCCGCACTCCTCGTGTCCACGCACGTAAGACCTCAAAGGCTATAGTTTCTGGCTTAACGCCTGCAAATGCATAATATCTGCGTACTGTGCGCGTGTGTGTGTTTAGAGGCCAGTTTCTGTCTTTAACTTCGTGTACACTGAACACAAAACCGATCAATAGCACCGAACTATTATTACGTTTCAGCAGTGATACCACACGGCTCTATGTGATCATCTGTGAGTCGAAGTCGACCACCTTTAACAGCTATAAACGAGGAGGGGTCCTTCTCCTGTCTCCGTTCGTGCTGCTGCGGCTGCATAATATCTTTATAACTCATCCGCTTGACCGCAACAGCGGGTATACGAGATACCCGAATATGTAGACATATGTAGCCTGTAGCGTTTCCCTTTTGCGGCACGCAGATAGCAGCCGATGACTTGAGCTGCTCTCAGATTCGATTTCGGTTCAATATCGACTTGCTGTACCACAGTTATTGCTGCATTTGGCCAACGAATTGTCCCGGCTTACTGGGGACTGGGATGCCCATACTAAGTGAGTTGTAAGCGCAATAAAAGCGAATGCTACACGACATTCGATATTACGTCGTGTGGTGGCTGGAAGGAAGGCATTGTGCTCCACCGCAGCATTACCGTTCAATCAGGCCGTTCTCTCGGAGGTAATAAAATAAAACGATCCGTTGGCGGCAGCTTCACAATGATGTAGCTACGAAAAAAAGTGGGTATAGTTACCTCTATCTTCATTCAGACTATTGTTTGCTAAAAATAGACTTTCCTGAAACTTTGCTCGCTTTTCTCAGCACTCTCGTAAAGCGGGTGATTTTGTTTTCCCGCAACTATTTATAACTCACCGATGCCGGGTGGTTTCAAACCATTTCGCGGTGAGGTCTGTGGGTTGGACAGGAACCTACATGGCAGCCCACACATGAACCGTAATACTATGGAAATCTGAAATGCGATTTCCTTTCCATCTGTCGGCAACCAAGAGGTAGGGAGGGATAAAAAAAAAAGTTGCTTGACTTGGTTGGCAGCAGTATTGGCTGGCTGGTGGTGGTGAACATGATCTCCCATGGGAATCTCGGCTCACTTATTATTATTGGCGCAGAGGTTTCTTTCATCTTGTCGGTTGACTCCACCGCCTCCGCCAACAAGTCAACAACTGGAGATGAAGAAACATTATGCGCTCTGCTCTAGGTGCACTCCGCAAAGCAGCACACACTCTGATAGGCTGGCTATGAGATTGATCTTGAAATGCTATTTTTGTTCCGCGGTAACGATGAAGCGTATGCAGGGCACGTATATTTATATTTTATGAGCGTTTCTTATCGCGGTTAAGTGTATCCGAGGAACGAATCGTACTGCCACTGTACCACCACCGGTTGCTCCCTGTATGTCTGTGTGCTCTGTTGTGGTGCGCTTGAGTTATGACTGCAATGGATATTGGATGGCCTGCATCTTGGCCCACTTCTTTGGTGGCGCGGCGCATCATGTTTGTACCAGATGAGATAGGTAGTTCTAAAATTAAATTGATGTTGTTGAATTTCTAACTCGGATTTCTTCAGCTAGTTTGTCTTGATAGCGATAAATCCTTATGATAATGTTTGATGATGCTGCATCTGTTATCGTGCTGTAGGTAATGCTCCATACTTTGTTGCTGATTGGAATGTGGAACGCATTTAAATTTTATCCATTAACTGAATGTGGAATAATGTCATTTAATTGGGTTGTCTTTGTCGGGGCGAAAGCGAGTTCTTTCAAAACTTTGGAACTATCGTATCCTTATGTTTTGTAAATTGTGTCAGCAAGTTTGATTCCTATCAATAAATTCATTCATCCAAAAGAGCCTCACATTGGGCGCCATTTTCATGCATGTTTAACAGAGTGGTCACAGCTGTATGCGACCATTACACTTTCGGACGTTATTCTATCCATTTCTGTTAAATGAATCGATAAGAGCGGCGGGAAGATCCAAGTGCACTGTATAAGAACTCCTGTTGGGCGCCATTTGTTGAGCTTTCAGTATTGCAAAAGGCATTATTGTAGCATGACTAATCCGAATATCCGATCAGTTTTGCTCGAATAAAATCTTATTTTCCAACGTATCCATGTTGTGTCAATTTGTCTCACATTAATTGAATGATTCATACTTTGAATATACGCCTATTTCGTTTAGAATTTTTAATGCCGCTCACATTTTCCATTAAAACACAGCTATCCCCATGAAGTAATCGGTTTCATTAATTATTTTTGTCTTTATTTCATGGGCCGATTGCAATAAATCTCCACTGACTCACAGCACAGTAAATTTGCGTATACAATAAAAATATATGTTAATTAAAATCATCTACGTATATTGATTTTTTTTTTTTTTTTTTTGTATTTATTTTTATTTCCAGATGTGTTCCCGCAACTTAAAGATCTCTGTGGTGCTGATTCTAGTATTGGTCCCCTTTATCGCCACCCTGCCACACAATCACAGTTTGTCCAAGAGGAGCACATTTTTCGACTTAGAATGTAAGGGTCTGTACAACAAATCAATGTTCTTCCGGCTAGATCGTATCTGTGAAGATTGCTACCAATTGTTCCGGGAAACGACAGTACATCGATTGTGCAAGTGAGTATATCTAAATGCGGTGCGCACATAATTCCATGTGATCAATTAAATTGTTTTATGTAGAATTCCAGTGAACAATAGTACGGAAAGAATTTCTCAATTTGCTTTGGTTCTTTGAAATAAGAAAAAAATGATAAAACAACTTCATATAATATTGCTGTTTTGTAATTAAATCCGAAATTAAAACATTTACAAATTCATCACGTTCCACAGGCAGACGACGCATAATGGAAATGACTTGATATACAAATTTTATTATATATCGATTTGACTGACAATAACCACTTTTCAGTAGGTATGGAGAAGTGTTATGGTTGAAAGTGTAGGAATTTGAATGAGATCACACAGCAAGATTGCAATCACGGAAGAGAATCCTTGATGATTTTTATTACGTCAATTGACGTAGGGGAATGCAGTTTCTGTTGCACGGTAATAGTTTTCAATGAATTGGTTACTTATGAATATATGAGTAAGTAAAATGCAATGTTTTGTTACCGATCGGGATTTAAAATTATTCAAACAAACTCCACCTTTAGTTCTGTTTGTTTGTCAACACAAGCAATGACAGCTCGATATTTTTCTCACCTTCTGTTCAATCATAGGAAGAATTCTGATCTTAAATTGATTCCCTTTTCAAATAAACCATTCAGATTATTTTTTATTGTTTTGACCAAGTTTTCCTAGCCGCATTAGATTTAATTCATTTTAATTCATTTTGAAAGGGCAACGACCACACACTGCGCAGTTAACTTGAACCTAACTAAAGATCGGCAGCATGTGCTTTTATTTTTGATACACTGCGCTAACTCGCCAAGCGCCCTGTTCGATCAGATACGAATAACGAGATCTTAACTCAGTACGCCTGTCTCACTTGACGAGCTGCATTGTGCAGACCTACTCTAAACTGTTATACCTATGAGCAGGAGGGATTTCCCTGCTCAACAAAGCTATATCGAGTTGATGGGTAGATTACATTTAGGCTAACAACTCGGCCATCCTGCAACACACTGTCCTCAGTGTAGTTATTCTCTATGCATTCGGAATATGGTTCAACTAAATCTGACACCATATACCGACTCGTATAATCCCTCACACAAGATTTCCACGAAGTCCACTTAGCACACAGCACACAGCATTAAAACCAACTCGCCGTTTCAATTCGAAATAGTCAGTATAGTTGAACACGAAGTTTTCTTCACACAGCATAACTCTTAGATCCTCTAAACAAAATTGGCTCATTTCGCTTAGAGCTCAGTACAGCAGTACCTACCACGAAACTAACCTACTTACCACACAGAAAACGTTTCGCTCAGCGCTTATTTCATTTAACACACAGTAGTACCATTACACGAAGCTTATATTCACATAGCTCAACACACAGCAATCGTTTCACTCAGTGTGCTAATTCCACTTGTTTATGTCAAATTGTCAACTTAATTCCACTCAGATATCTCGCAGACCAAAAACCTGAACGAGAATCAGCTGTTCCAAAAAGTCATAAATATAATTTATAATTCAAAACGGCTTGTGCTATTTGCCATTCGGCTGCAATTTATTTTGTTTTTTTTGTTTGTTCTTCTCTTTGTGGAAACGTAAATACATTTTCATTTTCAAAATAAACACAAAAATCAAATAAAAATCAAATAAAATCCAATAAAAATCAAATCAAAATAAATAAACATAAATAACTCCAGCAGATGTCGATGTTCTCGTGAGTATTACTTATATTCAGCATCAATTTCATCCTCGTTCTCTGTCTCCACCAATTCTTCCCAGTCGATGTCGCTAATTTGTGCGAAAGGTTTCATTTTGTCTGCAGCATGTACGGAGGAATATGGACGTTGCGAAACTTGGAGAGCTGGAGTATCCCCAATCACATACCGGTCATTTTGGAGTACTTCCTTGACTTCGAAGGGACCCTTGTACCTCGGGAGGAGTTTTTTCGATTGACCGGTAGCTGGATGTTCGGCTCGTAAGAGCACTAAATCGCCTTCTTTATATTTTTGTGGTGCTCGGTGTGTCCTGTTAAATTTCTCGGCCTGTTGACGTTGTTGTTGTTGGGTGTGTCGGCTTGCAACATCGCGAAGCTCAGCTAATGGAATATTGTCCTCTTCATCGCTCGAAACTTCATGAAGTGCAATATTGAGTTGATTGCTTAAAGTGTTTTTTGGTTTGAATCCGAATAATAGTTCTTGGGGTGTTTGACCAGTTATTTTGTGTTTTAACGCATTGAGTCCAAATTATATTGATGGGAGATGATCTTCCCAATCCCGTCCATCTTGCCGAACCGTCATCGTAGCTAATGAGGCTTTGACTGTCCTAAAGTAGCGTTCGATTTGTCCATTAGCTCTCGGTGTTCTTACTGCATTCAAGATATGTCTTATACCCTTTTCTGAACAGTATACTTTAAATGCCTTTGATGTAAATGCGGTTCCGCGATCGCTCACAATTCGGGTTGGTGTTCCGAAAAACTGAGAGAGTTCATGCAAAGTTTTTATTACAGCTTTAGAATTTGTTGTCTTTACCGCTCGTAGAACAAGGAATTTCGTGAAGCTGTCGATTATACCCAGAACATATACATTTCCTTTCGTACTCTTTACGTATGGGCCTAGATGGTCAATGTGCAACGTGTAAAATGGTATGGGTGTTTTAGGAATAGGATGAAGTTGATATCGCGTTTCGTCTTTTCCTCGTTTATTGTATAGGCAAGGAATACAACTATTTAAATATTTCCCGACGATACTTGTCATCCTCGGAAACCAATAAGTGCGCCGAATATGCTCTATCGTACGATCAATACCACCATGCCCAATGTCATCATGGGAAGATTTGATGACACGCCACCTTACTCCTTTTGGTACTGCGAATCGAAGTCCATTTTCTGTTTTTTTGTACACGCGTCCATGCTTGAAGACATATTGTTTTTCGTAGTCTTTCCTTCTTGGGCATTTTATGTCGGGATTACTCAGTACGTCTTGAATTTCTTTTAGTTGGATATCGCGTGCTTGTAAAACCGAAATCCAGTCTTCTTGTTGAGCTTGGACTATCATCATGCTAAGGCCTGCTTCCTCCATTTCAACGGCGTTTTCTGTCGGGTTCCTGCTTAAAGCGTCCGCGTGTTGCATTTGTTGCGCGTTTCTGTACTCCAGTGAAAAGTCGAACTCTTGGATTTTTAGCCACCATCTGGCTATTCTTTTGACGATTTCCATTTTTGATTGTGTCATTTTCAACGAATTGCAGTCAGTAAAGATGGTAAAGTGTTTACCTAGCAGATAGTATCTAAATCTCTCCAAACTCTCCACCACTGCTAGAGCTTCGAGCTCATAGCTATGATACTTTTGCTCGTCTGCAGTTGTAGCACGACTGAAGTAAGATACCGCTCTTCTCTCATCGGATTCGCCTACTTGAAGCAGTACGCCCGCAAGTCCCAGACTACAAGCATCAGTGTGTAGCTCGTGCTCTTTTTTGGGGTCGTATATGACCAAAATTGGAGATGAACACAATTTTCTTTTAAGGATGTCGAACGCCTTACCCATCTCTTGTGTCCATTTAAAAGATACACTCTTTTTCAACAGCGCACTAAGAGGTGAAGCTATCTTGGCATAATTAAATACAAAACGCCGGAAATAACTTGTTAGTCCTAAGAACTGTTTCACTTGTCGCGTATCTGAAGGTATAGGAAAGTTCTCTATAGCTTTTATTTTTACACTGCCTGGCGCTATACCCCCTTCAGTTATCTCATGACCTAAATACGTTATTTTATTTGACAGAAAAACACACTTTTTTAAATTTAAAGTTATTTTAACTTCTCTGAGAACGCTTAAAAGTTTCTCCAACAGTTTTAGAATGGTTGGCACATCTTCCGCAAACAAAACAATGTCATCCATGTAAATTAAAATGTTCTTAGAATTCAATTTTCGTGTAACGATATTCATCAGCCGCATAAAAACCGATGGAGCATTAGACAGGCCGAATGGAACTCGATTAAATTCATACTGTCCATGAGGTGTTACGAAGGATGTTAGGTATTTCGAGTTTTCGTCGATAGGGATTTGGTAGTATCCGTGCATTAAATCAAGGACAATAAAAATTCGACCGCCTGACATTAAATTTATTTGCTCTTCCATGTTGGGCATAGGAAATTTTTCTCGAACAGTTATTTCATTAACGCGTCGGTAATCTATGCAGAGACGCCAAGATCCATTCTTCTTCTTAACCAATAATGCAGGGCTGGCGTACTCAGAATTTGAATACTGGATTATTTTGTTTTCCAAAAGTTCCTCGATTATCTTTTCAAGATGGGGAAGTTCGTTGTACGGAATCCGATAGGGTTTATGGCGAATTATTTTGTGCTCCTTTAACTTGAGACTCATTTGGATTTTGTCTGTAATACCTAGTTCCTTTAAATTTATAGCAACGCAGTCACGGTATGTATTTAATATTTTAAGAAGTTCAACATAATCACGAGAAGTGCATAGATTGCCACCAATTGAGATGTCATCGATTTCAATCTTTGATTTTGTGTTCTGTTTCAACTTCGAAGTATTATTGTCCAGTCATAAATTGTTTTCGTTTCGTGTTACCGTAAGAACTCCACTTCTCCTAGTGATGCAAACTTCATCAGAATCCAAAAAGTTCCGACCTAAAATCATTGGATAATCCTGAAGTTTATCTTGAACGACCAAGATATCAATTTTTAGAGCTACCTCTCCTAAAGTCACGGTTTTAGAAATTTTCCCTATGACCTTGTTAAATGCCATACCGAACCCCTGTAGTTTCGCGTTGCAAGGTTCCATTTCCCAGCCAAATTTTTGCACTTCCGATTGCTTGATAGTAGTACAATCGCTCCCTAGGTCAACGAAGGCACTCACGGGGTGTCCATCGACATTTATGTTTTTTATTAGCCCGCCTTCGTCTTCAACACGTACTAAACGACGCATTTTTCCGGCTGGATTTTCAGGTTCCTGCTCGTGCCTAAACGAGCGGTGCCGTTTTTTGCAATCACGAGATAAGTGTCCTGGAGTCTGGCAGTTGTAACACACTGGCTCCCTTCCTTTATTTCTCTCATAACGTGCCGCTCTACAATCGTTAGCACGATGTCCAGGTGATTGACAATTATAGCAAATTGGTACCTTTTGATGCTTGGTTTGGAGAGGTTGTTGCTGATATTTTTTGCCCATCGATATACATTCGTTAGAGGGATGCTCCGGTGACCGACTGCTATAGTTAGTTTGTTTGTTATTTTCACGGTTTGCAGACTTACATTCGTTAGCCAAATGCCCTGGCGATTTACAATTGTAACAAGTTCGGGGGTAAAATTTTTTTGAATGAGAGAAATGTGTTTTATGTGGATTATCGTAAGGTTTTGAAACGGCTCGGAAATTATTTTTAGAAATTTGGTTGTTTTCAAATCGTTGACGAGTTTCTGCATGTATTTGTATACCTTTTAGTGATTTTATTCTTGTTAAGAGTTCGGGTATGTTATTGCAATTTGCTGTTATTAAGTTGGACATCAGTGCCGTATCCCTTAGTCCAGATATTACGTACTTTATTATGGCACTATTATCCAATTTACCTCTTTTTCCAATGGCTACCATATCGTAGACATAACTGTCGTAACTTTCTGTCTCCCCGATCTGTCGAGATAATAATTGTATATGGATGTCAGCAGTATTTTCTTCTGCAGAGAAGTCTCGTAAGATCCTAACTTTAAATTCATTCCATGTTCTAATTTCGCATCTGTTTCCAGCAAACCAATTCGTCGCAGCATCTCCCAACCTCAATGACGCGTAAAATAAGGTGTTTCGATCGTCCCACTCATACAGATGGCGAATGTTCTCGATCGTCTCGACCCATTGAGACGCACTAAGTGAAGAACTATTCGACGGATTGAATAATGGAATTATTTTTGTAATTTCCTCTGTTCCGAGTCTTAAGGAAATTTGATTTGACGAAGAAATAACCGAAGTATTTTGAGAAGATTGACTTTGTGTTTGACGAAATATAGCCAATTCTTTTTCAAGCACCATGTTATTTCGCTTAAGTTCTTCCAGTTCCAATCGTAGTTTTAATATTTCGGCCTCACCTGGTTCGCCTTCAATAAAACGCTTTGGTATTTTTTTTGTTCGTCCTGCCATATTTAATAGACTTTGTTTTCGTAAGCACGCAATTAACTTATTTTCTTTCGATTACACTTTTCTAACTAAAAAAAACTGCTCAAGGTTCTCGAAGAAGCTACCAAGTCAAAAAAAAAAACAATCCTATTACCTTGTATATCTAAACCCAATCATTTCTTTTCGGCAGAAACTATTATACTCCGTTTAAAAGAATAGGGTGTGAAAGAGACAAAAATATCTCAAATCCTTTCTTTTTTTTTTCAGCTTACCACTACAATGTCAGGCGTGTAGTGGGTGCATCGTCTCTTCCTTTCTTATTTCAACTACATATGTATATCTTTTCGACCATGTCAATTGGAAGTAAAATACATTTTCTTACCAAATTGCAGAGTATAATGTTCTCGTTTTTTTTTTTTTATTTATTTATATCCTGAGTTTTCACACTTTCAAAATAGTATTGAGCTTATTTTTTTTAACACTATGCTAATGGATTAACTATCCCACTTCTGAAATTGATACACTGCGCTAACTCGCCAAGCGCCCTGTTCGATCAGATACGAATAACGAGATCTTAACTCAGTACGCCTGTCTCACTTGACGAGCTGCATTGTGCAGACCTACTCTAAACTGTTATACCTATGAGCAGGAGGGATTTCCCTGCTCAACAAAGCTATATCGAGTTGATGGGTAGATTACATTTAGGCTAACATTTTCTTTACATCAACTTCTCAAATGCAAAATGTTTTTCCTTGGAGATTTTGTAAACACCTCTACAATATATTTATTGCCTTTTTGCAAAATTTGAATTCACATGAACAATTGACTCACCACCGACCGCAGTCATCGAATGTACCGGCGCGCGGACTTGTTTCGACGAAACCACATGTACGAGTAGGTATTTTCAGAAATTCTAATTTTGGAAATTTTGCAAAAGAAAAAAACCGAAAAAGAAATGGAAATAAAAACAAAAGCACCTTTTGAAAAGAACATTATAACAAGCGAGTACATACAGCGGTACATTCTCAATATACCAAATATGATTGATTGATATTGAGTCCGGTGGTCTAAATATCGTTTATTTGTTCTTTAAACACATTATATGATTTTCGAACGAAACGAAACATCATTATACTTATGTGTAATAGCATTTCGTTTAAAGTTTATTTTCCAAGTCCATAATTTTTTATTTATTAATTTTCCTTTCGTGGAAATGTTTCGTCACCTTTAGGAGTTGAGTCAAATTTAAATTATGTACATCCGGAAATTTTGCGAACACGCTTCGAGGTACATTTTGGCTAGGCATTTGAAGATGTATTAATTGTTATGTTGGAAAAGACAAAAAAAGAATGGAAGAAAAGCACTTGAAACGTCAATGTCGAGTAAGCAGAGTAAAAAACCAAGTGACAGCTAAGATGCTTGCAGGAGAACAAAGCAGATTTCATATAACTGAAGTTTTTTTTTGTTTAAAAATTGCTTTGAAGTAAGCAATAAAACACAGGAGGGAAAAACGCCGGATTAAAGTCTTCAGAGAAGAGAAGATAAGATGTTAAGCTGGTTTGGATATCGCAATATTTAACAATATTTATACGAAACACTGCTGTAGTTGTATACTCGTAGAAGCTGCTTTGTTTTTCTACTAGTTCATTTTTGACGGCTAATTCTAATAAGGCAGTCATTTTCTGAATAGATGGTCTTCACGAAGTGCTCTATCAATATTTTGAAAAGCAACCAGGTTTACACTTAGAGTCCGGTTATCGGACAAACTCTAAATGTCAAAAAGAAAAAAAAAACAAAAATTATCTTTTTATTATCACCAGAAGTTGACTTCCAGTGATGATATTATGATATTTTTATATGGAAAACTCCCCGAGTTCTGTTCAACTTCGAGTGAATAAAATGGGCCTAAGAATCTTTACTCAACTATGTGATTTATAAAAATTGGACGTAAAGCTTTGATTTTGATTATTAACTATCAACTTTCACCTTAGCCGATTCCACCCCTGGCTATATGAATGCATATATTATGCATTAAACTCCAAATCCGTTTCAACTCTTCCTTGACAAAATGTTTAAAGAACGTGCGTCACGCTTTGTGGCAGACAATTTTTAAACAAAACAAGGACCATCACTTTACTCACTGTTATTTAATTATACGTCTTCCAGACAACTTAAAAGCCTGCGTCCGTTCATATACAATAAGCAAAAATTATAAAACAACGTTTGTATTTGTCTTTAAAATTGGAAACGTGAGGAGATTGTTTTTGGGATTTTTCATTTATACTACCCTCGGCTTCCTTTATTTTGAGATAGTCAACATTTCGATTAACGAAAAAAAAACTCTTTGAAGATTTTACGATGCGATGACAAGCAATTTAATTTTTGCATTTCCATCGCCACTCGCTTTTTATTATTTCCTCTCTTTCCATTAATAGCTAAACTACGTCTTAAGGTTGGCGAATTTTATGCATACCTATCAAATTTTATATTTCAATTAATTACCGAACCAAAGCAAATTTGAGTACTTATAAAAATACTGTATTATTCACAAACATTTACCTATATAAAAATGATCTTATAACATAACTTTAACCCCCGTCAATCTAGGCAAAAGTGCTTTACAACGGATTACTTTAAAGCATGTGTGGAAGCGTTACATCTGGGCGAAGAAATTGAAATACTTAAGAAATATGTTAAAATAATAAATGGCGCTGCGCCACTGTCAACGCCATCAAGTCCCTAAGTAGTTTTATGGATATAAAAATACAAAAAAAAGAAAATATATTTTTATAATTTTTTTTTTCATTTCTCCATTCTCCTTCAGTCTGTTTGGAATTTTTCTTTTTTCTAATTTATTTGCAAAATAAAAAGAAATATTTACAAAAAAATACGGCGAAGAACCCTACTACATGTCATTCTTCTTATAGAAAACGTATTCTAATGTTATGTAAGTGCAAAGTTTAAAACTTAAAAAGAAACTATACCCCCTTCAAGTGCATTGTGTCTAAAACACATAAAAAAAAGTGAAAACTTAACAAAAAAAAAAAGTAAACAGAACAAAATTTTCAGTGAAAATATACAAAAAAAAAAAAAATACATTCTTGTTAAATTGTTGTTAGATACATAATTTATATAATACTTTGGGTATATATTATATACAAAACGAAACTGTATTTATTTTTATACTTATGTATAGTTTTTAGATTTATATACAATTTTTATTTTATTTTTTATTTTGTAATATAATTTGTATTTTTATATTAATTTAAAACGAAAACAAAGTGATATAACTACTACTATTACTACTAATTTACTTGAATAGTGTGTAAAGTGTTAAATGTAATGAGAGAGAACGAAGGGTATAATGGGAATGCGCATCCACACATGCTACTAGCAGCTGCAAATTTACGAACAAACACGAAAGAAAGAACAACAAATGAGGATTAAATGGATTTTACTAAGAGCAAACGAATTTTAATGTCTGCGGATTAAATAAAAACAATAATGAAAGTGCAATGGTGACGAAATGAAACTTAGAAGGCTACGAATTTCAAGGAAATATACAACACACACAACAGCAAGCAACACTCATTTTACTTTTCATTTTGACTTAAGTTCAATTTATTGGTATGTTTATTTGATTTTTTTATTTTGTTTTTATTTACCTTACTTACATATGTTTCCTGTTCAGATTTGATGCAGTTTTTTGTCAGTTTTTTAATATCTTCACGATCGTTGCAATTTTCGAAACGAACACATCTTTTGAACGAACAGCAAAAAAACATGCTTACCAAAGATCGATTTTCAAAGTAGGCACGACATGAGAACTCACGAACTATAAGTTGACGTTTGACATAGTTAAAATCGACAATCGATTTGAGAGTTTTCTTAATATTTTGCGTTTTGTAAATTATACACATCCTTAAAATGAATGTACTTACATTACAAATCTTTTGTAAAGCCCCTCCATGTTATGTTTGATTGTAAAATGAAATTTTACACATGAACGAAAACAAACACGATTATTGATATTCATTAGTCATTCTGCGGACTAACTTAATTTGTCGCGAAATAGTAGCATGTTTAAATATTTGTCCATCCATTTTGGCACAAGACTATCGGATC
This sequence comes from Cheilosia vernalis, assembly GCA_949126925.1. Classification (NCBI taxonomy): domain Eukaryota; kingdom Metazoa; phylum Arthropoda; class Insecta; order Diptera; family Syrphidae; genus Cheilosia; species Cheilosia vernalis. The sequence continues at coordinate 62,549,442 of OX421361.1, read as the reverse complement.
CGGAATTCCGGAAGTGTCGCGGCATAAGCAGTAAGGCTGATTTAAATGCCGCGTCGCTGAAAAAAAAACGAATTTTCTTTCAATTTCATTATGTGAAATAATGCTGGCTAGTAAGATTTTTTAATTAATATTACCAATACGAAACGAACGCCTTCTTATTAAATTAATAACTTAAAGTTCATCGTCGAAATGAAAATCAAATTCGTTGACGTTGAATGGAAACAAAAAATCCAAAAGAGTGCGTTTTTGAAGGGGTGCATTCAACGCACTACGAAATTTTATTGTGATGGGCCTAATTGCAATTAGCTTGTAGGTACATAATACGCTCTCCAAAGTACATAATACTGACATAACTTTTGTCCTCAAAGAATCCACTTTGATGCAAATGAGGACATTTAAATTTAATAACCTCTTGTGGTTGATTTATACGACGTCTTCTAATGTGTTTGTATGATTTTGCAAATTAGCAATTCGAATCTAGCAAATGGCCGGCAATTAACATTTATTTTAATAGATGCAAAAACTCTTTTTTAATTGATTAATGACTAACTGGGACATCATCCATTTCATGTAAATGAACTGACAGGTGAATTAATTTGTACTACCAGTTTCAAGTTCTGCCAAAATACGAAGATCTATGGAGGACAAAGTTTAAGTAGCAAAAAATGTAGATTGCTGAAAACAATGACTGCCTTTGGCGAAGAATTTCATCAGCTTAATAAATCCGAGTTGGACATAATCGTCTATTAACGATCAAACTTTTAACTAGTAGCGAATGTACCCACACATTTTATTCTTTGTTTTTTTTTTTTTTTTCTTTTTTAACAATTTTGATAGTTTCCTTTTGAAGTGTTTTTTTTTTTTTTTTTGTTATTTTTGACACATAAACCACGAAAAGCACGAACTACATTTTTCACAGTTCGAGATTCGAAAGCGAAATTTGACATTTTTCTCGCTCAAATCGATATCTTTTGTTTTTTGGAAATTTTTGAACAACAAGAGCGATCTTTCTTGTTGACAAATAAAATATATATCTATTAAAAGACTTTAACCAATTTTTCCCTTTTACAGGCAAGACTGCTTTGGTACTGAATTCTTCGAGGCTTGCATTGAAGCATTACAATTGCACGAAGAAATGGATAAATTTGTTGACTGGCGTGATCAGTTGGGAAAGAAATAAATTTTCAAATTTTGGTAAATTTCCACTCTCCCCGCAAAAGCGATGAAACTTTAAAAATGACTTCTACAAAATACGATGACAGCAGAAATCTACAAAGACCATTGAAATATATAAAGAAAAAAAACATAAAAACGAAAAAAAAATCCATATATTTATCTATTTATTTATTATTGTTACGTCTATATGCAAACTATATTCATAAATAAAACATAAACAAACAAAAAAAAAACGAAAGATAAGTAAACAAAAATCTTGTAAGCTTTCGACATAGTTGTGTACATAATTTAAAGTTAAACAAAGGAAGAAAACTAAAAATGTTGCCCTTAGACAAACTGTGTTTATATTCATATAGAACTTTATAATTAAATTATTTATTAATGTTTAAATGTCAAAAAGAAAATCATTGAAGTTCTGTATGCATTTTAATTTTCTCACTAGTAGTTTATCTGCTCAGCAAATTTGGAGATTTTATATTCTTAGAACTTCTTTTTTACCAGTAGCCTAATAATAACAATTTTTGTTTGCGCTTTGAATTGCCTCATTAAATATTCCATGCTAAATATATTCCGTATTTTATTGTTTTTGCGAATACATACTGAAAATAGTACATAGCCGTGAAACTGATGTAAATAAATATTTGTTTAGTTTTTTTCTTTTCTTATTTATACTTTATGTTTGTTTTGAAAGTAGTATAGTGCAACTAATTTCTTGTAATATTTTTGTTTGCTTTTACATAAAATGGAAAAGTGACCGCAGAATAAAAAGGAAACAACAAAAAAAATACGAAAGAGCAACAAACAGCATATAACTATGATTAAATTTCTTTGGATCTAGTCGTAAAATTAATGATGATTGTATATGTATAATTTTGCTTAGTTTTTTTTTTTTTTTTTTTTGTTTATTTTATACTTTTTCTTTTATTTTCTGTTTTGATTTAATTTAACTGTAATTACTTTTATGATTTATTTTTAATTTATGAGATAGTTTTTTTTATTGATATTTTTTGTATAGGACAAATTGATTGTTGATGCAACAATTAAAATATTCTAAGAACAACAAAGGAAATGTGTTTGTTTTCGCATGAAATTTGGCTTATGACTTGACATGTTTGGAGATTGACTTAGCGACGCTGAGCCCTTCGCAATGTAGAAACAGAAACGCACACAAATACATGGAGTTGTATTCAAACTCCTTGCTTCCTCTCAATGTTATTAATAGCTCTATTTGTTTGTAAGAACTTACAAAGATAAAACTCAAATAGGCACATTAAAAAATCTAGTCATCTTAAAACTAAGTTAGTTGATAGTGCCACTTTCCAGACGTCAGCCATATAATGGGAACTGTCAAATGCGAGAAATGTTCATGTGACCGATTTAGGCCAATCAAAACCGAGACACATAAGGTTATAGTCGGAAGTTAGACTTACTAAATTAGATACTTGAACATCCAGATTGTAGATATTAAAAAAAAGGGAAGACTTAATTTCATTAGTGTGTACAATTGCTTGCACACATGATGGCATTACCATCAATGGCCGCATTGAACGGAACGTCAAATATACAGGATGAGCTCATCTCCATTTGGAAACTGAAATAAAATGTAAGATGATATTCGAGACATTTTTTAAGTTTTACTTGGAACAATATCCACGTTCACAATTAAAATGCTTATGAGGACATTAAACCCTTATGAAGACCGTTCAGGCGAGCTAGTACATACAACAGCAAAATTCATCTTAAAGACGTCGTAGGTACTAATAAAAGCAGGCTATAAATGAAATGTGTACCCAAAAGATTAATAGGTAGAAGTTTGTAAGACCATAAACTCTACATAGGTAATTTTAACCTGGTTTTAACCCCAATCAAATACGATCGTTTAAAACTCCAGGCTTCAGCGAATAGTGACAAATTCAATAGAGAAAAAAACTTCGACTTCAGACCTCCACCCTTTACCTAAACAAAATAGGCATAAATAATTGGCGCAACAGGTCCGTAGGGACCCTAGGAGTATATCTTCTTAAAACAATTCCTTTTGTGTGAGTTTTTTTTTTTTCAATTCTGGGACGAATCTACAATTTTATGCCGACTCCCAATTGAGAAGCTCTTTCATGACAGTTATAATCTCGGATGGTTGTCAGAAGTCAGACGTTCGAGGCAGTTCGAGGGAGGTGTCGAGGTGGAGAAAAACTTAAGGTGGAATTTGTACTTTTTTTTTTGGGATTCCAATTTGGTTGGTTTCCCGAAAAATAAAACTCAAATTCTATGGATTTTCTGGTGAATTCGGGCCCGAACACTCAAGTTTGATGGCATTTGCCATTTTCTTTTCCTCTAATTCACAACAACGCCATCTAGAATTCATTCTCTATATAAAGTTCGTCTGACATTCACTAAAACGTCATCAAATTTGTTTTGATTTCTTTTGTTTTCCTATCCCACTACCCACGAAAGAAAATAAGTTTGATAACATTTATTATCATCTGTGGCTGTGTTATAAATAAAAACAGAATAAAGACATGTTTTGCACCTGCACCCAATTAAAAGAAAACAAACCAGCAACACCAACAATTCAAGTGTAAGAGATCGATTTCAGTAAAGTAAAGGTGAGAGTTTAATTATCTACACACTGGTTCACTGCGAATTCCTGTTCACAATTCAGATGCTGCTGAAAATACGCCACGGTCTTCTCGAAATAACAAACCAACCTAACAATAAAATATCAGCTATCATCATCAACGATGATATCATTCTAACGTCCGCCAGCATTCTGAAGCCATACATCCGTCCTCTGGACAACGGCGATCACTGCACATCTTCCAACATTCTGAAAAAACTTCAAAACGATCAACTGGTCAATGCACAAGATGACAACACCGACGAAGCTAAATTACTCAATTCATTGAATTATCAAATCACCTTTGACCGTCGTAGTCTGGTTAATCGATCACAAATCTTAACACGCTATCGCGCCAAGATCCTATACGTTTTTAGTTGTGCCGAGGTTTCTCGATACATTCGACAAATATTCGCCACGGGTGCTGAAATTAATGCTGGAGAATGTCTTCTGTCGAGTTTTGTAGTGTTAACGTTCCGCAAAACTAATGAGAAGGAGACTTTTGAGCGGTTCATCACGCATATTCGGAATTATTTACGCTTCCTGTATCCCATACAGAAGATGGATGATGTGCTGACCATATGTACACCGTTTGGCCTGGAAAGCTTCTACAAAACGATTAACATTGGAAAGATATCGAATTTAGTTAGTTCACATGGAAGTTTGTTTGTATTGTCCAATTCCCTGCCGATGGGTTGCGAAGGTGCGGCTGTTTTTAATGATAAACTGTGAGTGGATTGGGGTAACAAACGCTTGATTGATTTAAGGTTTTTTTTTTTTGGTTTGCAGTCGCCTTATAGGGATGATCATTTGCACGAATTTCCAGAGGCAGAACGAAAATATTAACCTAACATTGGCAGCTAGCTTTTCATATCTGTTAAGAGACTTCTTGAAGAAGGTCGGTATTAACGTGTCGTCTATACCAATGCAGAAGAGGGTTTCCAATTTTTCATGTAAGCTCAACAAGGGGGCAGTCATCTTGAAAGTGAGCCAAAAGCTTACTTCCCTCTACCTTTGCCTTAGACGAGAATTGATTACCTCTGTATTACATTTGTATTTTTTCTTTCTAGGGGAACGTAGTATGGTCGTGCTAATGGTAAATGGCAGTCAGGGCACTGGGACCTTGGTGAAAATTCATAATAAAGCCTTTATACTTACATGCACCCATGTAATTTACGATGTAAGCACGTTGTTTCGCCCTTTATCTTGCTCTCCTATCTGATTTTCTTTGTCTCCTTTAGGGTGACACAACAATAACCTGCCGCAATGTGGATGGCAGCTTTGATGCGGATGTGGTTTGGAAAAATCCGAATTTCAATCAGCCATTTGACGTTGCATTGCTCAAACCCCGCTCCAACATTCCCGGCAAATATTTTGTCAAGCTCTCCACAACCAAGCCCCACACCGGTCAGATGGTCTACAACGCTGGATTCCCGTTTTTCGTCAATTTTCACTTAAAGCACGACTTTAATCCTTCGATATTCCAGGGGCGAATTATTAAATGCTCACCTGGAGCAATAATGACCGATGGTTGTGTTCAGGCCGGACAGAGTGGTGGACCGATATTCGATGAAAACGGCTCTGTCCTCGGGATTTGTGTATCTAATATGAAAATGGATAATGTGATTTATCCGTATTGTAACACAGCAGTGCCTATAAGTGATATCCGGCAAACTTTAGAACAGTTTGCGAAAACCAACGGTAAGTTTTTGTGGTTGACGATATTTATTTGTCACCGTTAAAATCATCATTTGTTTCAGACATGACTGTGCTCAATAATTTGGTGGCGAAAGCAGCCATGCAAAAAGTGTGGAAAATGGAAGCGCCCGTAATTCAAAGCAAACTTTGAATTCGAATGTGATATATTTAATAGAACAAGAAAGAAACACATTTTACAGGTTTTGGCTTAAGGTTTACATAATAAAATATTATTTGAAAAAAATCTGTGTTTTATGTTCCGAAGTTATACGAGAATAGAACCGCTTGCGTCTTATGCTGTAACCAACATTGCTCAAGCCTATTTCCGGCTCCAAAACGTCAATCCGTATAAATGTCACTTTGTGGAGCACAAGTTATTGGGCCTCATTAATAATCATTTTTAACCTTCAAACTAAATATTTCCTAGGTCACAATATGCAATTTTGTGTGGAAAATTTCGTCATTGAGAGTTTGAAAAATTTAGCCTGGACACTAAAAACAATTGTTAGTAGGTACCGCGGATTGTCTTCAGTTAACAGTTCAGTTCAAAGAGGATACTACCTATATGTTGTTATGAAAACACAATCCTTATTGCATACTTCTCCATAATAAAGTGGCTCCAATAGCCTTTTATGTGCCACGTGAAATGCGGAGAGCGATCTAAACGTTTGGCACACCTACGGACTTGTTGCAATACTTTTGTAAGACGATCAGATTGGCAGTGGTGGCGATAAGTTTCCTCTCAGAGGGAGACACTTTCGACAAAAAGTTAGGGAACGCTTTTTCTATGAAAAATGGCAGATACATAGTTAAATAAAAAGGCTTACAAACTAATAAAAGTCTTTTGTCTGATTAATGCGAAGAATTTGCTCATATATTAGGTAATACATTTAGCGATGAAAGTGATTCGAAATTAATCGAGCTTCTTTTTGATGATTCCGAGCACGTGAAAGAGTTTGTTATCACTACAACAGAAGAAGAAAGAGCGACCATGCATTCAAAATTACGTAGAGAAGGTTGTCCCTCTTATAGCGGGGAAGAATTTCGATGCCTGTTGCCTTTTTCGAAAAGAATGTTGAGGAGAACATTCAATTTTGTTTTTCCACCTGTACGCCAAAAAGGTTTGGTTGTCCTATTGTAAATCATCTGTCAATATTCAACAGACTAACTGACAGCTTTTGAAATGTATACACAAACAAATTTGTTGAGTAAAAATTCGTAATACCATGTTCCCACCAACGTGATTTAGCTCATGTGATTTATAAATCACGAAAGGCGTCTCCACCGAACTTTACGTTTTTAATTTGACATCCAGCAGAAAGAATTCGTCCACTTCGGAGAGGGTAATTTTTTTTTGTTGTTTTTCTTTTGTTATCACACCTCTGCCAAAAATAAAAGAATTTATGATTGTTGTACTTAATAAAAATACCAAAATACACCGAAACACGAGGAAAATTGAATTTGGGATAATATTTTTGACATTTGTGTTGTTTTTTTTTTGTTTGTTGAATAACATTGAATTGAATTGAATCAAGTGGATTTAGCTAAATCACGTTGGTTGGAACATGGTATAAGATTCTCAGGCTCTCTCCAAGACTCTTTTGCGAATTTTTCGAGTTAAGGAACAGCTTTGAGTAAAAATTTGTGAGAGCTAGTAAAAATTTGTAAAAAGTAAAGCAAACAGACCTATCCGGTGATCTTTCCGTCACCCTAAGAATCCGTTAATGTATAAAAATAAAGCAACAAGAAGAAACTTATTGCATGCGACATCCACACTGAACTCTGAACTACGAGTACCTCTTGTTGCTGGGCGCCAGTTGAATCAATTTAAAAGCGGATGAAGTCAAATTTATTTAGTCCTAAATGTTAAATATTTCTGAAACGGTATTCAAAGTCCAAAGCCAAAGGTATTTCTTATATTAATGCACCGAAAATATGCGAACAGAGGCCGAATGACCGCATCCGTGAGTGAGCCATATGTCACCGAATTTTGTGGATTTTACAAGCAAAACAATAACAAATTCAGTCACGTATTACCAGATCTGCTTTGTTTGGCATTGCGGCTTCAATTGAATTCCTCTAAACTCTGGCTGACTCCTTAGCCAAGGAGTTGTTTTCAGTAACAAAGGTTTGCAATTTCCTCACTATTTCTGTCTGCTTCTAATTTTAAATGGAATTGCAGATTTCCATTGGCATGAAAACAATCTACAAGTTTCCGATTACAATTCCTTCACATTGAATGCTCACAATGCACAATTTTATCTCGTAATGTATGTCAAGTCAATGCACATTTGTTGACCTATTGTCGTCTAGCAACAGATTCCATTTCAACTTGGTTAATGAAATGGAAAACAATCAGTCAAAATAATCGCACAAATTCCTTGGTAAGTCATCACCCGCTCCATTATTCGGATCACGTTTCCACCATTAGAATGAATCCATTATAACCATCATGTCATTCGTTTATACGGATACAAAAATTCCTCAGCGATCGTTAAACGTCGGTACGCGTTACGCGGCTTAGACACTAGACTACATTATACCATTTTAAGTTTCACTTTATTTGTGGTTTTTTATAATTCAATTATAAGAAATATTGTATAACAGTTAAACACACCTTCAACTACACTAAAAGATTATCACATTGAAAATGCAAAAATGCAATCAATTTAAGCAAAGATTACGTTACGGATTACCAGTCACAGACAATTGCATAGGAAATCGCTGGCACAGTGTCCACTCGAGTGTCCCATTGACTTGCACTGCAGCATGCAGTTCAAGTGATTCCCAAGTTCATCGCAGAACACGAAGATGGGCCGATTCCTTTGATACTTGGAGTTGCTCTCTTCGAATTGATTGCGTCCGCCTACAAATAATGTAAGGTGTTATTTAAAAAAATTCGAAATATCTACTAATGGTCATTAAACCGAACCTAGTACTGAATATCCTTCAGTTAAGTACGGTATTGTGCCAATTACCAGAACTAGGCTTAGGAATACTCTTAGACTCATCATTGCGACGGAATACGGAACTGATACTATCGCTTGAGAAGCAACTGACTGTCAACGACTGAGAGCGGGAGAACACTGTGATGAACTTGGATTTGTTAGAAATTAAACGATCGTTTTTCGTTTCGTTGTCGATTGGAGAGTACGTTGATGCCCGCTACTCTGTCTGACTGTGGTGCGAGTATCATACAACGGTGGCAGACGGGTACATGGTGAGTTCATGTAATGCACTCCCATAGGTTGATCTTGATCTTGTTATGATCACAGCGGTTGTAATCAGCTGTAATCAGTTGGGCAAACTCAATGAACTGTCCGACGGAAGATTTTCGGAAAATGTGTTGTTAATTGATCACCTTGTATTTTTTTTTATTTTTTTTTTAAATCAGTAGGTCTCCCAGTTTAGCGGTGGCTTAATGTTATCGGTTCGGCTGCCGCTGTCATTAGCATATAGTGTGTTCCAAAGGCCGGCCTTTTGTTTTTGTTAAACAATTTTGGACAAAGAACTAGCAATGTTGTTTAAAGAGAGACGAAAGCGTGGTTATAACTGGTAACTGGTAAGTATGTTGAAGAACCACTTGAAACGTATGGACGAAAATAGGTAAGCTTAAGTTCGTTTGATGCTTATAGTTATTATAAGACGGCCAAAGTAGGTAATGTTGTCATGGCTGTGAGCTACAATTTTTTTATTTGATAGTTTGCTACGTTCTGTTGCTCCTTACTTACCTGTGCCCATGTTCTGTAACTCATGCGATAAATTTTCGCATCGAAAACAGTAACATGCTTTTCAAATTATATCGTTTTAGGGATAAATATTACGATGTGCGATAATGACAGAACATCGGCCCTGGTCAGGCGTTTTGGAACGATTTATATAGGTATATGTGGCGAATGTAGTAGGTACCGCCAGTATATTAGATAATAGGTATGTATTTATAGAAGTGAACAAAAGGACTGGTTCGACTAACGAATCCAACTACCCTTTTGAATAATTGCGATGAAATAAAACTGCATTTACACCATCAAGCACGCGCATTTTTGCATGAAACAGGACCGAGTGATCCGTTTATCCGCAGTCAATGCTATTAAAGGCGTAAGAATGAGATCACAAATCAGACGCCTAAAGTGTCGTGGATGTTCTACCCATAATTATAGATACGTAAAACGGAAATAGACACAGGTTCCGCTCACCAACATTTCTGCAATTGCTTGAAAACATTTCTATTTCTAATTTGAAACACGTGAAATGAGAGTGGTAATTAGTTTCAGTAAATTAAACCAACAATTCATCAATCAGTTACACAAAAAAAAAAAAATTGTCCGTTCATTATTTCCGGAAGCCATATTGTTTTATAGGAATGCGCTTTAAAAATATCAACATGCGGAGCTTTCCTATAATTCCTATCAGGTAAACAAGATGGCCGACCTAAATATGTGTCACGTTTTTTTGCGTTTTAGGTAATGCTGTCCCTTTCGGTCACACAGCTATTTAGTATTTAGAATCCCTTTAATTTTCCGTGATAGGAGTGTGTGACCATGTTAATGCGGCACAAAGAGAATGACGCTTTTATAAACTGTTTAGACATAAATTATGTCAAATTTGAATGTTGCATATTTGTAGGGGAGAGGCATATAAATGCAATTCTCCTGCGCAGAAGTAACAACACCTAAAATTATACTATGAGTAAAGACACGAGCCGTCAATGCCCTGTAAAAGAAATTCATAAATTACTGGCGTGATTTTTATTTGACCGTTTGTTGGTTTATTGAACTGTGCATTTTACCAGTTTTTGCAAATAACCACAAGGTTTTCGTAAACCAGTCATTTTCATTCATTTCGCTTTGATTCTTCAATTCAAAACTAAACAGAGCCCAAAATGTATTTTAATTGTATTCATGTGGGACATTGTTTTTGGCAGACAAGCCAATTACGTTTATCAATAACGGTTACTTTGGGTGCCGGCCGGTTTGATGGATAGAATAATATACAAATAACAGGTTTAGATATAATGATTCTTTTAACTATTCTAACTACTTTGTTTTGATTTGATTTGATAGGTCTATTTCCGTACTTGAAAACAGTGGTTTACTGTTATATACCTTTCAGAGAAAAACGACCGACTCGTTTTAACGCTTCAAAAACCGACTCACTGCTTACATTTCGGTCTGTTTGGAGCTTCAGGGTCATTTCGCCAAATCAGCACACCGTCGTTGCTTGCCTGTGCCAGAGGGCAATACCTTCTATGGGGCAACATTGCTGAGCTAGCACAACAAACTCGTTTGTTTATGATAGCGAGCATCGGCCCCTAGATTGCTCAACTGGTCACTGCTGAGCGCAACACAAGGAATGATACACTTTTCGACGCAATGCAAAATTATCGAAGAGCTTTATTCCATTACGATTTACGAATAGGGTGTGATGAATTGAATTAAAAACATATAGTCCACTTCGAGGCCTCTATGAATCCCCTATGAAAAACAAGTTAATAATGTCGAATTAAAACCCAATTGGTACCTACTCCTAATGACGTGTCAGAGCTTCTGTGCTTGTGAAGAACCTGCATTCTAGAGTACTTAGGCAACGTATTAGCAACTTCTCAGATAGTTCGTTGAATGTGCATTTTTTTGAAGCGGAAGCTTCAAATCGATATCACAGATGAACACAATTACTGAAAATGGGCACGTTCGGGTACTTATTTCAACTTGAATTGATTGTGTATTCGCGCGGTTTATTTTTAAATTTGACACTTCGAAATGTCAACTCCGTATGCAGGCAGAACTTTCTTTACTAGAAAAAACTATTCACGTATCCAATCTGAGCCAATAGGTTTGTTTGACGTGGCTAGCACTAGTGCCCACTAGTGCGCACTGAGAAGTGTCAGCTGATTTTCCCGCCTACCCAAAAACCTGCACAACCCTGAAAATTCGGCTATCATATCGAACGCAAAATATGCTGCCCTGAAGTCTGGCAGTTTTTGAATTTGAAAAATTCTTATGTTTTGGTGAACGAAGTACGAAGATGATAACACTTTATTCTGTTTATTGTTAAAAATGAGTGAACTCAATTCTGATCTTGTGCTTGCCATAATGCAAACAAGTTGATAAAACTGTTTGCAATATATGCGATGCACTAAAAAATGTAATCAGCTTTGATTCCAGATTTTTTTCATTCCATTTATCTATAAAATCAGGTTTTAGTCCATAAACGTTGTTGTTTTCAAACAATTCCCTTTTGAATATCAAATTTATTGTATTTATCTTTATTACGATATTCAAATAAACGAATAACAGCAAGCGAAATGACAGCGCAACTCAGCACTGAGTTCTTGCCCCGACAAAATAACTGGGGTCAGTTCAGTGCACAACTAGGGCGCCCTAGAAGTCATGTCAAACACAGGTTTTCAGTACCAGGGCGAGTTCAGTGCTATATCGAACACATTAGGGTTAACCCAGTGCGCACTAGTGCGCACTAGGGCCCACGTCAAACAAACCTAATATAAACCGAAATACACCAAGTCAATCAGCTGTCAGACTTTACTAAACTAGAAACGTGTCCCCAATGAACGAAGTGACACTTTCAAAATCAACAACTTGGATCGCGAAACGAGCGCATTTCCGCGTTGCAGGCCAATTTTTTTTTTTTTAAACTTGTGACAGGTCTTCTAATTATACCCTCGGATGTTTGTCAAAGAGAATATATCGTTTGTCTCTGGTTTGTCAGACTTTTACGAAAGGTGGCGCAGTAGGAAAAACCTTAAGCTTTTATTTGTATTCATCCATTCAAACTGAGGCCGCACGCACATACCTACCCATGAGTATTTCTATGGACTTGTACTCATTTTCAATCATTCATTTTGTTTTTGGTTATTATTATTATCTTCGTTGTGTGACAAAAAAGATATACAGTAGTGTGTTAGAAGAACAAACCCATTCGTGCATTATGTCAGGTAGTTCGGATTTCTATGTAATTTCATCGGCGCCATGCATGACCACAAAGCACACACAAATACAAAACAACTTTACACTCCCAATCAGCAGTGTGACCAATTTAATTTTTGAAATCATGCTAAATTCAGCAGTATTTCAAATCAAAACCTGCTAAAAACCCAAAAAATTAACAAAAAAGCTGTTTTTCAGAAAAAAAGTAGATATATTTAAAAAAAAATCACTGGAAACTAGTTTTGCGCTATGTCATTCGAAAATATACAATTAGGTGTGCAAAATGTAAGCATAAATTAATATATATTGATTTGTCCTATTAAAACATTCATATTTACCGTAGAAAACAAAAAAAAAAGTAACAACAGAATACCCAATCTCACATATGGTGTCTATCACTATTACAAAAGTGCCCCAACGAATTTCACTGGAAAGAGAAATTCTGGATTTCGAGGCAATTCTCTCGGATCTTCAATGAAAAACGCCATAAGGATCGTCTGCTTTGATTTTATTTTATTATTTTAATTCATAATTTGGCTAAATCAAAATCCTGCTAATTTTTCCTGCTAGAGCATAAAATAATGCTAAAAAAAATGCTGGCATTATTTGAAAAAAAAAGATGCTAAAAATAAAATAATCCTGCTAAATTTAGCAGGAAATATGCTAAATTGGTCACACTGCCAATCAGTGAGTAATGTTTGTTTATTGTTTAAAATGATATTTATCTTTCACAGTAGATATAATCGACAATTACTCAATTCATTTACGTTTTATTTTTATTATATAATTTTCTATAGTCTATTTCAACCTGATAATAATTACAACTGAACATTAAATTAAACTAATAACTACGAGCAAAATACAGTGTTTAATCGTTCGAACAATAATCACCCAAAAGAAACCACAATTATCCTTGAAAATGATTGTTGAAAGGAAAACAACAGAAAATACCAGAAATAAATACAGAGCAGACATTAGTAGTTTCACTTATGTACAAACTAATTAGAATACAGTTCGTCTAAATAACAAATAATAACAATTCCGATTTGAAGTAGACTCATACGTCATACCTACTGCAGTCAATTGTATTGAGCCAAATGAAAGCCGAAACAGAGTGTTCACTTAATTTACGAATAATAAATTTATTTTCTTCCTTTTTTTTTGTTTTGATTGTATAAATATAACTTACAAGTACATTTTAAATAAACTATAACAGTGATTTTTGTTTTTGTTTGAACCGTTTCTTTTGTATGCAACTCATATTTTTTTCTTTCAATTAAGTTATCAAGTCAATGCTGCATCTACAAAAGCACAATGTTGGATGTAGGTTCGCTTGGTTAGTATTTACGCTTGGCTTGGGATAGGATTTATAAATGTAAACTTGTTAGCATGTGAAGGTGAAACAAGGAAAGGCATAGAGGAGTAGATTTAGATATATATACGTAACGTATACCCACTGACTTTTGGTTTTATTTTTCTAAACGTTCTTTTTTTTTGTTTCGCTTACCTATGTGTATATTTCGCTTCGTAAATACGTAACTCTGTTTATCTGCATTTATTTGTTATCTATGTTTTGTTTGCTTTTCAGTTTATGTAATTGTTTTTACTTGATATTACACTAGGTATTTAGTTTTAGCTTAGAAAGTACTACTTCACCTGAGTCCGTATGTGTTGCAAAAATTCATAATAGGATAAACTAGATTCGCTTCGATCATCAACTAATTTTTCAATAAATGTTGATTTCGCTGTGCTGGTGTCCCTGCAAGTGAGTGAATGTATTTATTTAGTAATTTGGGGACAGATCAAATGAACCAACTTACCTTATGATCTGTATTAAGGGCGGATACGGTTTCTCGTCATTCAGCTTCAACATGAACCGCTTCAGTGCTGCACTCTCCGGACTGTTTATTGCTGGCAGACCGTAACAATAGTCCGGTAACTCTGCTGTTCCTTTAATACCTGCACATTGAGAGAGAATCGTTATTGATTTGTCCACTCACCCATGAATGAAATGCACATTTGCTTACCAAGAACACTTTCGAGAATATTTGTGGGCACATTGAGCCCAACAAACAGTATTACTAGTGTTCCACAATCCAGCAAGAACATTGACCTCGAATCGAGACTGTAAATGGAACAATACAAGTTTATTTTTGTTAAATCCAGTCCGACACTCTCACTTACTATTCAGCAGATAATTGTAACCGTGGCAGATCGGGCACATTGTCATCATCATCATCGGTGTCGTTTGAGTTTTGCAGATTATAAAACAGTCCGTCAATGTGATAGAACTCGGGATAGATATACTTCATCAGCTGATCCAAGGGCAAAGTTTTGCACTCATCCATTGCGAAGACACGATCATCGAGTCGTGTGCTAGTGCCAACACGAAATGCGGGCTACAAACGAAAGTCAAATGAGATCTGGGGAGCGAATGTGAGTGCGTTTGTCTTACGTGTTTCAATAATGCTAATATGTACAAGGGCAGAAGTGCCAAATTACGTGGCGCAATCAATCCACCCTGGCCGGAGGGTAGGTTTTGTGCCAACTTGAATGCACTTAATATATCGACAGTTGCGTTGATGAAGGCCTCCCTGGCGTCGGCGACGTTCGACGAAATGGACCGGTCCACGGCCATTTTCGATAGGAGTCCTATTATCGCCTCCTGGTCTGCCGAATGCATAACCTCGGACAGGCTAGCGGTAACTGGAAGGCAAAGTGTGTGCACCCGAATGCGGCGCTCACCCTCACTGTTCGTGTACAGTAGGGCCGCTTGGAAGCATATGGTTTTCACATCCGTTAGCGATTCCTCATAAGAGATCTGTAATGGAAATCACTTTGTCTTACTGTCTCTGCGTGTGTTTTTTCTTTTATAGGACTCACTTGCATGCCATAGCCGGCATCGGGATTCACATTTGGCAACGAGAGTAGATCCGTCGATCGCACAAAGAAGTTTCCATGGAATGTATGAACTTGAAGACCACGCGTACATCGTATTCTCATCACAGCTTCGAACCCGATCTTCCTGACTAGATACCGCCTAAAGCACTGTTTGAAAGAGTCCACATGCTGTGGCTTGGTCTTCTGATAGAGGGGGAAATGATGCACCGCTCCACCGCTGTGCTTGCTAATGCCAGCTAAAACGAACAGTAAATAAGTCGGTTTTCTTTGTAGGTAAACAAACGCACGGCAAGACTTACACATCGTAGCCAGATCACTATATTGCTGGTTGAGTAGAAACAGGTCCACCGCTATCTGGTATCCAGAGCATTCGAGAGCATAGCGCTTGTAAAAGTCTGTGGCCGGATTTAAGTGGGCGACGTCCTTGGCTGATCGATTGTTGGGGTCTTCGCGAGCCTCCAGAGCACCGGGTCCTTTGTTGGGAAGGCACGTTTGGAACACAGTTATCCGCCCACCAGACGCTTGCTATCAAACACAGATTAGACGCTTTTCACAACAGCCGTGGGCCTAGACTCACCATCAATTTGTAGGCAACTTGTAGAGCCGCTCCCAGAGCAGAGCCAGGATCATGCGTTTCAGCAAATCGTTGGGGCAATTGTTTTAGCAAATCCTTGATCAGTTCTTTGCACTCCTTCAAATTCACCAACAGATTATCGGGTCGTGGGAGGAATGGATCTAACGAAAGTACGAACCTCATGAAGTGGGTGGGGTCAGAAAACAAACAACAAACTCACCATCAATATCGATCAGTGTCATCTCGTGCGGCTGATTGTAACCCTCAGCCATGCTGTAGAAGTGCACCTCACTGTTGTAGGCAATGAAACCGACCTGTGCCCGCGCATCGCCGGGCATATCTGTCAGGTGCTTCGATAAAACACTGCATGCGTTCTCCAGGTATCCACTCTGCTGAGCAATTATTGACACATCGAACAGGAACAGATAAATCGCTGGCTGTGGTGGTCGCAACTGTTCGGAAGACACATTTTGTACATAAAGCGTTTGGTTTTGCTTCATTTGGAACCGACTGTACTTACCATATATTCGGATGGGGCGATGAACTCAATAGTGCTTGAGCGAACTTCGGGCCTTCGAGTAACATCGCCGTATGTTTTCGTTGCCGGATCAAATTGGAAATCCTCTGGCACTGTAAGATAAATACAGACGCGAAATGAGACAAGAACGTCGAAAGGAAGTTACTTCAGAATCGGCTGGACAGAGGAGACAAATACTTACGCTCGTTAACCCTGTAGCAGAGGTTACACTTCCACATCTTGCTATCTACAAAGTAGACAAACGGATTGATATATGTACGGCATAAGCGACATCTCACAATATTTGGACACTGAATGACTGGTAGGCTCTGCAAGCAATACAAATATGGTTACTCTAGATTACCCGTCAATCGTCGGACAACCGCACTCACATTAACATCACGGAACGGATGGATGAGTATCCCCAACGGCAGTCTAGATTTCTGCAACAACGAGTTGCTCTCCGGTATTTTAGTTACTGTACAGCGCATTATACTGAAAAGAATCAATTTCAATCGAGAGCAGTTGTGAGAGAGACAATTGCGGTGCTCTTACTTGGGATGACAGTTGATGGACTCATGAAACTGGTTGTGCAGCACGATCTTGGGTATTGGCAACGTTGCTGGCGACAAAACGTGACGATCTTGCATAAGATCCACTGTGTCCTGACCCCAGAGGCGACTGAAGCCCTGATGCGTGACACTCAACGGATTCGGATAGTGGGTCTGCTGTTGTTGCTGTGCCTGCTGCTGTTGTTGCTGTAGCTGCGGCTGTTGATACTGAGTATTCGATTGGCCATTCAACATTGGGGCATTTTGAGCAGCCGGATAAGACTGCTGCGTCTGCGGTTGCGGCTGAATCTTCTGCTGCTGGGGGTACATCGGCCGTCGGGCTGTCATTGGCATCGACTGTGGCTGGTTATCGATAGTTTGCTGTGGCGGCATCTGGCCCGCTGCATTATTGTTATTGTTCAGCTGATTCTGATTGAATGCGTTTGGGAAATTTCCAGAGCCAGAAGTACTCGTTGGAGGATAGTTGGCATTCGGTGGAGCGGCGGCAAACTGTGCTGGCGGAGGCGTTGGATAGGGCGCTGGCTGATTCTGTTGTGCCATTGAAGTACGAATCAACGGCGATGTCGAAGTCCCATAAACATTCGCTGGTGGTCGAGGAGTTTGCCCTAGATTGGGTGGATTCTGTTGGTAGCCGGTGGCGGTATTTGCGTTGAAGTTTTCCTGAAAATTGGGGGGAAAGTTCGAAGTATTACTGGCCGTGTTTGGGGGTAGCTGTTGCGCCATCATTGGACCGTTGGCCTTGGCCAGGGCTAAACTTTGCATACTGTTGCTGAGATTATTAGCTGGCGGCGGTGCTGGATACTTTTGCTGCTGCTGTGGATAGTGATTGGGGGAACTGTTCAAGGCTGGCGACGCGGTTCGCGATGAGTTGACGCTGCTACTCCCACCGGCACCACCACCGCCACCGTTAGTCAGAGGCACTCCACCGGGAGGTCTCATATGCGCCGGAAGATTTCCTTGCATTCCGTGTACCTGTGGTCCGTTGCCGTATGCCGTCGACGTTGGTGGCACTGCCGCCTGTGACGGTGATGACAGGTATTGCGATGTTGGCGGCATGAACTGATTCAGATTTGGCATTGCTTTCGATACTGCAGGCAAGTTTGTCGTCTGTCCATAGGGTTTCATCTGTTGCTGCTGTTGCTGTGTTGTAGGAGGTTGCATCATTTGCTGTGTCATACCATTGACCGTCATGTTTCCGGCGGACAGCTGCGGCGGCGGTGGAGGGTAGTTTGGATTCGAAAATGACGACATTCTTGTGTATTCGATTAGTGCAATTACTTGTTACATGCGTACCGTTGAAGCCTAAAATAAAACAAACAGATAAGAGTGCTGATAAGTGGAATGACATTGAAACGTAGCGGAGATTAGTCAATTTGTGTAGTCGAGCGAGTGTGTTTGAAGGGACGAAACTGATAACACCCGAACGTGCTCACACACTCGATTACCTGGCTGACAATGATAAGTAGACTTTGGACAAGAGAAAACTATAGTTCGACATAAGGTGACAAGGAACTTAAATTTCTGCGATTTGTAGCAGAGATACCTATGTGCGAAAATTGTGGTAGAGAATTATAAGTTTACCAAATGAAAGGGAGATGACATGCTCAGCTTTTCACGAGACATATCCACAGACGTCGCATTCCCCTCGCAACAGTTTCGCTTCGCAAATGCAAGTGCATACATTTATTGCTTACGGTTTGAACGGCAAATTTTTAATCAAAATTAACACTGATTATCACAGTTTCGTGTTCATTTATGGATGTACGCTCTTGTCTTGCAATATAATAAACATATGTCAACTGTACAAAACAATAAACCCTGGAGATCATGGCTGCCATCACTTGCGATGTGTTTATGTGACGCACATTCTGCGAAATCCCACGTAATAAATTTAATAACAGCTCAAGATCGGCGATGAATGTGTCGTGGACAGAACTGGCAATGACAACCGATTTTGGGGAATACTGCTTAAACAAGCAAAATGTATGTTACAAGATCTGTGGGAAGTAGCATCTTGACCTTCTTACATTGCGATCAAGTCGGTCGTGTCGGTGTTTTACTCTGACCGCCACAGCTTTGTAAACTGATTTTGTAACAGCACCAAATGAAAGCACCCAACCGAAGTGGCCCAATTCCTAGGACTGCAAATCAATGACGAACCAACGAATGACGCTGCTACAACAACAACAACAACATTCTCGGCGAATAACACAATCTAAATGATGAATATTTTCATACGCAACAGGAGCTAAAACAAATACACTCCTCCCTCAGTACTTTTGAATGAATTTACTATAATTTTTGGTAGACACCCATGTTAGCACGCGAGCGACCTAATAAACGGCCGACTAAGCAACGAAACGCATCACAAAGAATCAGTTTTTCGTATAACAACAGCGTAGCCAAGTCGGCAGTCGAATTTGTTGTCGAACAAAGAAAGTTGAATATATCTCGTCTTATCTGCTACTTCTGTGGATAACATTCATCGAAATTCGAAATTTCTGCCAGAGATACACTTACAGCGCTTTCGGTGAGATACCTGATCAAAAGAGTTGTGCACAAAATACATGTAAGTAC
Organism: Cheilosia vernalis; assembly: GCA_949126925.1. NCBI lineage: Eukaryota > Metazoa > Arthropoda > Insecta > Diptera > Syrphidae > Cheilosia > Cheilosia vernalis. The sequence continues at coordinate 62,529,869 of OX421361.1, read as the reverse complement.
ATCCAGCGAATCTGGCACTGGTCCATCGCAGAGTGGAAGTAGCCGCCCCAACTAACGGGTGATTTTTTAGCTGGTTTGGTTTTGGCAACACTGGTTTTGACAGCTGACGTGTGTTTAGTACCTTGTGTCACTGTCAAACAGCTTCAGTTTGGTATTTGGTTTGCAATTTAACCATGGATCGTCTTACAAATGAACAACGCTTGCAAATTATTGAATTTTACTATCAAAATTCGTGCTCGGTTCGAAATGTTCATCGCGCGCTGCTTCCATTTTATGATCGGCATTCTCATCGGCTCATTTTTGGTTGAATGGGTACGTAAATAAGCAAAATTGCCGCATTTGGAGTGAAGATCAGCCAGAAGCATTGCAACAGCTACCAATGCATCCCGAAAAAGCCACTGTTTGGTGCGGTTTATGGGCCGGCGGCATTATTGGGCCATATTTCTTCAAAGATGATGCGAATCGCAGCGTTACTGTCAATGGTGAACGCTACCGAGCGATGATAAAAAACTTTGTTTTGCCCGAAATGGAAGTTCTTGACTTGCATGATATGTGGTTTCAACAAGACGGTGCCACATGCCACACAGCACGCGAAACAATGACGCAATTGCGAGGCGAGTTTGGTGAACAGTTAATTTCACGTTTCGGGCCGGTCAATTGGCCGCCTAGATCGTGCGATTTGACACCATTAGATTATTTTTTGTGGGGGTATGTCAAGGCTAATGTGTATAGGGACAAGCCCGCTTCGATTGACGCACTGGAAGCCAACATCCATGCATTCATTCGTGAGATACCGGCCGATATGTGTGAAAGAGTATGCCAAATTGGACTCAGCGGATGGGCTACCTGAGACGCAGCCGCGGTCAACATTTGCATGAAATTATCTTTAAACATTAAATTGCAAGGTTCAAACTATCGATTCAAATAAATATTTCATTCATTTTTTTCGAAATTTTTGTGTTTTTTTTTTTAAAAAGTTCTAAACCTCTTAAAAAATCACCCGTTACAATCTGTTTGACCATTCAAAGGGAATCGTTTAAAATCACACTGATGTCATGAGTGGACTTAATAAGACTCCGTCATAAAAACCAATTACTGACTATTGTTGTACACGATTTTCACTGCCAAGGAAGTAGATTTCTGCTACGATCAGTGACCCGCACCCGTCAATCAAGACCATGCTCATGCCTATTGTCCACACAATTAATTTTTTTATAAACAAAATATTCACGTATTGATTGATTTCTATTGAAACATTGTTCTCATCCGATGAGTCATGCGCGCTAAGCGTCAATGCCGAACAGACATAAACCAGTAAGCGATAACATTCCACGTGCGAAGCTGCGACTTGATAACAAACTTTGATAACACAGAGAAATGGAACAGAATTAATTAAAATTTCCGACTAAAGCAGCATAAACAAAAATTTACAAGAAATGAAGAAAGAAGAAAACGAAAAAGTTCACTACTGTGGACAATCCCAACGAATTTCTGACGAAATCCACTGAATCATTACAGAAAGCGAGAGCAATCCCATCGAACACAATCAAGTGGTCAGCTGCGGATATGCTAACATCAAATATTTGAATCAAGCAACCTTGTAAACAAACTAACTTTCGAGGTCACACTATCGCACAGTGGCTCTTCAAAATCATTCGAACACGCGAACGCGAATCTATTTTCAGTTTATAGAGAGGCTGAACGGCGCTCTCTCTAAAAATACACTAAAGAGACGGAAATTGAGTTTTATAATTCCAATCGAGCCAGCAAGGTAAAGATCGATTTTTATGTATGTACTTAGTTCACGTCACTTCAATGTTATTGAAACCAGGTAGTCAATCTCAAATATGAAAACAGCAAAAGGGGTGAATTGCCACCACCCTAGATGGGTAACAGTCGCTGTTGGTTGCTCACCAATTGAGGCCGTATGTGCAGCGTAAATTGTGGAACAATTGCATGAAAGGCACACACAAGTATCTGCCTATCTGGTCTTATCAGAGCTACTGTCAGCTACGCATGCACATTACAATATGAAAGGAATGCCCTGAAACTTGTTGCTACTCCAACAATAAATGTTTCTTGGTACTTCTTTTGTCAGCCTCCTTTTTCAAAACCTGATCGACGGTGAATATAGTTTGATAATGACCCAATTATTGGTAATACAGGTGAATTATTAATAAACCGAAAGAGCGTGTTCGTGGATTGCGATTGTGACATTGACCCACTAAATTCGACTGGGAAAGGGGAACAATAGAACAAATTAGTATTCTTTCCCCGTACATAGTCCGAGTTATTCACAAATGGAAAGAATAATATACCATATCAAGTCTCATTCTCAGATAATCGAGACAACAATGAACAACTGAATGCGATGGTTTCTTAGAAGACATCTCTCAGGTCCCAGCCTCTGTCTGGAGGCGACGTTTTTGTTGCGCGTTTGACATTTCGTTTAATTAGAAAGAACCCCTCGTTCGGCGCTTCATCGCAAAGAGAAACTATAATTTCTATGATCAAATTTCATTCATTTACATGGCTCACCCTTAATTCATCACACTGCTGCTGCTGTTGCACTGATTGATTCAAGTTCGTTCTTTCTTGACCTTTGCTTGTCGATTTTTAATCCTGACAGCGATTAGTTTATTTCACTTGGATTTTTGCACAAAGTAATACGGACTGGTGCGGGGATTTGCCTCTTCTATGCGGTGACAGAGCAAAAATTGATTTTCTTTATGGACAAAAAAACCCGATTTCAATGTGATTTTTGGACAATTACAAAGGCCTTGTTTATTGCACTAGTTTTGCTGATTCTATACCGTTTAACGAATAATAATTTCGATTAGTTTAAATTGTTAGCATTTCAGTTTTTTTTTCGCACGCACAGTAGACCACAGTAGTAACAGAGTTTTGGGAGAAAACTTCAAGTAAGTTCTAGGATGGCAAAAACTGAGCACATTTTGACGTGGCCGAGAATGTGTTGTGGCGACATCTATTGGGATTTTGCTGAGAAATTATTTCAGTTAGTGATGCCAAGTTGTGATATCACTTTTATGATGTCATTGTAAAATCGTTGGAAAATTGAATTTTGTCACATTTTTTTTTATTGAATTTGAATCTTTTATGTCTTTATGGCGTTTTCGATCTGAGATTTCAGATATAAATGTTGCCAAATCGAAAATGAAATCCGAATTTTATTGGTTCTTGTGTATATTAGTTGCCAGCAATAAAAAAAAACTTTCTCACTTGCACTAGAAATTGATTTTCAATTGATTTTCACACATTTATAATAATGCAATTCGGAATAACTTATCATCGATCCCATACGCATAATATTAATAACTCAGATTAAAAAAGCATCCTTCCAACGACAAACAATTCGTGACAACCAGATGTGTGTGTAATATAAACATTTGACACTTCGTGGATTAACAGTACCTAGTTGTTGGAATTGCGTAGTGAAATTTCTACAATGTCGATTTCCATTGGGATTTTCGAATTTTGCTCTCAGATTTCAGATTTTTCGTGCCCAATGGAACATAAAACGAGATTTTTCTTCCTTCGCATTTGTGGTAGTGCGTGTTTGAAAAGTCAGCTGTTCTTAAATTGTAATTTATGCTTATAGAAATCCACTCAATTTATGTTGATATCCATTGCGTCAGCCAAATGTAATTTTTTCTCTATTTTTCACAGACTTATCTTCAAATTAGTAATTAATAACGCACTTTAAAGTTTGACAAAAGACAAATGTTTTGGTGTTAGTGTACGTAGATGTGAATCTCGCTCAGATATCGAGATTCGCAAAACTGCTCTGACTCTGACTTCTGTCCCAATGGAAAACGACATAATTTACGTTCGTTCGGGTACTTTTTTGAAAACGTACAATTATTTAAAATTTGTTAAGAAACTGTGCGAATGCGACCACGTACTGAGAAAATTTAAAAAAATGAGAGAGAAATCTATTTAACCTCTTTTAATTTTTTCGTAATTTTCTACTCGCCGAATTTCGACTTAGGTAGGTACCTACTGTACTGACAAATGAAAAAGGAAACTGTCAACTAAATGACAGCTCAAAAATTTGACAAAGAAAACTCTTTTCATTTTCGTCTTCAACGATGTCAGAGAAACAAGTTATAATTGAATGTTCTCCTAGAATATATTAGCGCATTCAAAAAGACAAGTTTAATAGGCATTTAGCTTGTACAAAATTCAAATCCAACTTATTTTGTAGATGCTGCATTTTACGATAATTTCAAAATGACATTTATTAAACGTTTTGTAAAAAAACCGGATAGGTACTTCTTTTGAAATTGAGACTTCTCTCTCGATTTTAGAGATTTGACATCATTATTTTATTTATGCTGAAAGTACACGAACGGACCTTTTGCTTTGCTGAGATAGAAGTTTAAAAAAACACATCTAATATTCGACACGCCGTCAGTTTCAATTAATCTTATGTCGTTTTCTATTGGGACCACCAGAAATCTTTTTCAGATCTCAGATTTTACGTGGTGAATGGAACATGCAACGAAGTTGATCTGCTTTTGTAAATGGATTAGTGCGTTATATGACAGCAATATCAGCTGTTCAAATTGCATTTGTTTTTGCAAAAATCACAAATGGATATCGACTTGAAAAAATGTTTCCCCTATTGCACATAGGTACAAAAAAAGTATATTTGGTGATTCGTAGTTTTCAGATGACGAGGAAAACTATGAAGATTATATCCATGGCCATTTAATGTAGGTATTTCGTTATTTTGGTTTTCACGAAACTACCCCCATTTGTCTTCAAAGCAAACTTCTTAAAATGACGTAAAACAGCTGTCGAAAGTATATTGGTATTGTGAGTGTGTGTAGATCTGAAAAAATATCGAGATCTGCAAAAAGTGCTCTGAATCGAAAAAAAGATTGATTTTTGGTCCCAATGGAAAATTACATTATATATGAACGGATGGTATTGCAAACTTTCTAATTAAACACCACACACTTCGTTTCAGTATGACATTTGACAAGCAGACTTATCGCAGACTCTTGTTTTATGTTAGGAAATATCTTCGAATTGCTTCTTTTTATCAATGAAACATGGAAAGAACGACTTACAAAAAATGTGCTCTTTTCATAGAATTGTCAAATAGTTTCTTCAATGGAAACGCCAAAGATGCAATAATCACCCCTATCGAGGTATCCGTTCGGAACGGACTTTTCTCCGATCTGTACGAAATCGGAGAAATTCCATTCGAGGTATCCGTTCTGATACGACTTTCGGAAAACTTCTCCGATGACATATAGCGCACCTTGTCGCATTGCGTGGAACCGCGTTATAACACTTACTTTTGACAGCTACATGGCACATTTTTTCCGAAGCTCTCCGACAAATAATTGCTGCGGAATATTTGAATGCGAATCGGAATAAGATATTCAACTAATAGAACATTCGTATTACAAATAAAACACAGCGTAAGAAGATTATGTTGTTTTATGTCTATATTATTCAAATAAGTTTTCATTTAAATATACTTTTTAAATATTGTTTTTGTTTTCTTTTCATGTAAATTACTTAAATATAACTTTCACTCCACTTAAGAATAAATATAAATATTATTTTTCTTAAATTGTTTTTGTTTTTCCTTTTCTTTGCGTCAGTTAATGTCCTCAATATATAATTCAAAAATAATTATATATACTTTTTATATTTTTTTTTTTTTTTCAAATTTTATTTGAAGTTTAATGTTTTCTGCTATATTTTTAAAACTGCAATTTTTTTCATTTAATTTAAAATTGTTTTTCTTTCTGTTTTACTGCAGACTGGTGTGACTGAATTTAATTTAAATTTGTTTTCGTTACTGATTGTTTGCGTTTATTTCTTTCTTTGTTCGGTAATTTAAATGTCGGAAAATGTCCTTTTTCTATTTTATAATATGATTGTTGGATCAACTACTTTGCTAAAACAAATCGCTATAATACTTTGCTTGTTCTGTACGTAATGTTTACTATTTTTAACTTAATATTTAAGAATTCTACGCAAATATATAAATATAAAGTATATGTAAATAAATGCATACATTTCAAAATATTCTTCTTTTTTTTTTTTCACAAATCGACTTGTGACTGTTTTCTGATTTTGCTATAGGTATCTAAATAACTCGTTGCGTTTTTTGTTTATATTTTTCCAAAAAGTGTGCTTTGACAAATATTATGTTTATTGAGCGCAAATTAAAATTAAAATGTATATAATCATGTTCACAACACTGACGTTCATTTTATATATAATATGTATATAAAAAAATTGTTCAAAACTTCTTTTCTCTCTCTCAATTTTATTTGCTTTTCATTTACTTTTATCGTAATCACTTTCATTAGAAATGAAAATAAGAAAACTTTCTTTACAAAATCCTCCACAATACGAGATATTATTGACAACTATCTGTTTTTATACAAAATGTACTGATGTTTACAAATGTAAAGTTCACCTTTTATAAAACTAACGGTAACATGCATACGGCATACCCATTAAAACATTGGTAGTCAATGAGTTTAAAGATAAAATTAAGTGTTAAGGAGGGTAAGAGAAATGTGATGCTTAGTTAACTTAATTAATAAATAGAGTTATACAAAAACAGAGAAGTAAAACTACATATTGTGCGTATTTAATTTGTTATTATTTCCCATCTTGTGTAAATAAATCTACTGTCTCACAGACTGCCTCGTTACTTTGCCCAAGTTTTCCCCAGCACAATATGTAATCCGTTCGAGACAATACATTACGGTGTACGTAGTTACAAGATTTCTGTTATAAAAAAAAATCTTAAAGGTGACCCAGTTGGTTCACTACTTTAAAAATTGTTCAAATATTAAATTTATATGGCTATGGGTTGGGTTGGGTTTTGGGTGTGACGCGTTATATCAAGAAAACAAATTGCATGGCAGGTGGAAAGGCGAACGTTTCTTTCGGATCCAATTCTTTGAAAGGATTGAAGTGAGACGACTTTTTAAAAACAATGTGCTGCACTAGTGGTCATTGGCATAAAATAAGTAAAAAGTTGATCGGAAGGTTTTCTCTCTCTCAGCAAAAGGTAATCGTAAAATAAGCTAACTAACCAAGACCTACGTTGGGAGCCATTTGCAGTTCGCCAGAAGTACAACTACGAGTAGTATGTTGGAACCATGGAATCTTGAAACGTTCTGGTTCAAATTTGTTTCATTTTTATTCATGTGTGTATTGGGAATGCGGATGGAGGATGTTTGGAGAAATCTTGTTCAGACCTAAACAGTTGACTTCTTGATTTTTCTGTATCGCCGAAACACACTCTGTCTTCACAAAACGAACAAAATATTAATTCCAACAGTCATTTATGTTAAGAACAAAAGACTTTTGAAACATTTAAGAAACTTTTGTGACCATGATTTCATTTCGTCTTTAGGAACAGTATATACCTATGCAGCAACGATACCGGAAAATGTAACACAGCTTAGGAGCACAACGAAGAAAAAACCCTAGTATTGAACTAAAGTCACCTTACTCTCTTCCACAGATTATTTCTCTTGTTTAAACTTGAATGATAATCATAGATGTTACGAGGAGTACACAGCTTTAAGAAGAAACTTTGTGTTATCCACTATCATGAACACAATGTTTACCTTAACCGCTCGTTAACAAAATCAATTGGAAGAACATAAATTTTATTGGTGATTAGGATTTACAAATGCTCGTCATTATCCAAAACAGTAAGGAAGAGCTCCAACACACGCGGATCATTATGGTAACCGTCTCCAGTTGCCGAAACATCAAAGGCCACAAAATTATCTCCGAATTCAGTTGCATTTCGCACAACTGTCTCAGAAGCAGCATGTTGTGCTACATGAAAGGAATTGGAATGCCCAAACAAGTCTTGATAGCTAACTGAAAAGTTTCGCCTGTAATTGTCATCGTTCCACTCATCGTCCAAAAAACTATCCGCATTTTCTCCCATTTCGGCGGTATTTGCAAATGAAAGTGAATCAGCTTCCCCTTCGGCTAAATGTGCAAGTGATAGTGAATCAGCTTCATCTTCATCTGCTGAAGACGTTTCGACTGAATTACAAAAGTTCTCGTTCACGTACAGTGTGTTAGTAGGCATTTTGACAGAACCTCGTGTTTCGCGGCTTTCCTCTTCTTGTTCTTCTTCATATTCGTCCGTTTCTTCCGTTTCTTCGTCTTGTTCTTCTATAATTTTGTTTCTGGAAGATGCAGCAGGAATTTCATTCGGGGAACTCCTTTCGCTCTGAATCCGAGAAGTGTTTGGGCTTCGTCGGCCAAGTGTCATTCCAATACGTGAGAGATGCTTTTCGTTATAGTTTGTACATCGGTTTGTTGGTCGCAAATTGTAGGGATGAATAGATTGTCTTTTTGCATATTTTCTTAAGTCCATAGTGGCTGATTTTCGATGAACATTGCGCGCCATTTTTAAAAGAAATATATACCAAATGTGGTTGGAAAAAGGAAGGGATCGCCAAATAAAAGTCGTAAATTAAATTGAATACTGAATTTAAGTGGAGACTGATAAACTACATTTGTTTTCACACGACAGTGGGTGTACAGTGGAAGTGTTTTGTTCAAATTAGACAGTAGCCTGATGACAAGTCGACCAATAGAAAGAACCAAATATTGGGAAAACAAAGAGACACCTAAGACTGCAAAAATGAAAAAAAACCATGAGCACTATACATAGAATGCCACAAAAGAGATGAAATCGTTAGAAAAAGGGATCATTTTGAAAGGGCCTACGGCTTGTACAGTTTCTTAATGTTATTATCACACGCGATGGGCTCTTAACCCGTCGTGACTAAATGTAAAGTACTTGTAATCAGTTGTCCACATTTTGCCTATCAAGACGACTTTCAAGCAAAAAGAAATGGAGGAGCGAGTGTCAAAACCTAAAGGGAGATTTGCTTTCAGCGTCTTTTATAATTAAAACATATTCTCCCAAAAATCGAATAAGACGTGAAACCAGTTAGAAGTGGAAAATGCCTTCCGTAGAACACCTTTAAAGTCGAATCAACAGCTCGAACTACACAGTAAGTCCAGCTAAACACAGAATGGATTCGGACGATGACATTGATTAAGTTAAAAGACACAACACCGTTCTGGCCCGATCAATAAAAACACCGACCAACACTATTTTATATTAAACAATGAACGTAGCCCGCACAAACTCTTAGACAAGATTATTATGAAAAAACCCTCTGTAAAGCTGGGAAACTAACACTAACAAATAGACTAGCAAATAACATCGCCTAATGCAATAATTTTAAACATTTGGCAATGCAAATCATTCCTCTCTGACCGTTGACCGTTAGCAAAGGCTAGCCTTACCACCAAACACTCTTACTATACTTATATAACAATTTCGAATTCGCCCCCATCCCACACCCAACCTAGCTCTTATAGTGTACAATACTCGGTTAGTATTGGAATCGATTTCAACAACTCGTTGATATTGTTCTCATCTAGATGACTGACCAGCTTATCGGATGTCTTCAGCAGCCTAGTGAAGTTCTGCAGATTCTCCACGATCTCCTTTGTCATTGTGTCCGATGATTTACGTATTAATTCGGCCAACTTCTTACCGAGATCGTATTTGATTAGCATATCGGGCAGTTGAACTTCACTATCTGCTGGCTTCTTACTTAAGTACACCACAGAGAGGATGCATAAGGCAATAAGGGCTTCGTTCTGCATTACCAAATGCTGAGAGGTTAACATACTAACCATCGATTCGACCGTTCCATCGATTTCTACAAACGCCTTGAGGCTGGTGTCATCGAAGTTGGGCGAACCAGCACCGGTGGGTGAAGTGGTGGCCGCTGTGGGCTGTGGTTGGGGGCTGTCTTTGTATAATACGTTGGCGATTTTCGTAAGGTAGGCGTGTTTAACCAGCCATGCCATGAGTCGTAATGATTCGCCCGTAACGCCGGCATAGTCGGATGACTTGCTCCAGTGAACTAGTTGCTCGATGAGGGTTTTGTTCTTAAGCAGCTCCATCGCAAGGGATTCTACAGGGGAAACACTGAATAAGTATAAGAGCGGATGGAAGGAGTACTCTACATACCTTGTCCGTCGACGGTCATTCGAAGTGTGCCGAGTAGCTTGAAAACAACTGGAGGCTGGTGGATTTCCAACATCGGCAGTATGGTCTGTACAAGGCCCGCTTGTATGACTGCTTTTTTGTTTGGCTTTGGTATTACTAGGTTTCTCAGTGCACTAAGTAGAGCGTGCTGCAGTCGAACATCATTGTTTACGCCGTTATTTTTTGAAAGAACATCTAAGGGACACCCGAAATCAGTCGCCATCAATTGGGAGACAGAAATATATACATACCAAGCAACTTGTTCATAATCTTATTCTCCACCATGTAAATGCAATGGCTGTCGGTGCGCGCAAAGTTTCCAAGTGCTAATACGCCAGTCGTCAACAAGTCTATGTCCACCGAGTCCAACCAATCCTCCATGTTCTTCAACAGCGGCGTTGAATACAAATAGTGCATCGAGTCATCTAAAAAGAAACAAAGACTAAACACCAAAGGCACTAATTACAAACATCATACCCTACCTCCGGTTAATATAAGCACAATCAGTTCGCATGCCAACTTCATCAACGCCCTCGCTTCACTGGTGCTCGCCAAATTCTTATACTTCTCCAGAAGATTATAGATCGTCTCACAAAGTCCATCCTTAGCCAGCAACAGCTTCACTTCATCGTTCTCCGCCTGATAATGCAAAAGTTCAAGGCACATTTCCGCTAAGTCCGGATTTGTTGAGGCCGCCAGTATTCGCGCCATCTGTGTATTCAGCTGTGAGCTGAAATTCAGATCGGCAACGTTTTCAGTTAGAATACTCAATATTGGCAGCGTATTTAGCAAAAGATCTTCATGCTGTTCCACATTCTCAATGCTTCTGTCGATGATGCCCTGAATTTTGTCCATAATTTTAAGATCCATGGCTCGTTTGGCCACTCGCTCACCGCCGAGCAAATAATTCGATATAAGACCACCGCGAACTTTGATGAAGAGCAACTCATTCTCTTTGTCAGTGTCGGTGGTCAGGGCGAGCAGGTGAATAAGATGTTCATCACCCCCTGTATTCAGAATTATATCACGTGCTTCATCGTTGAGAAAGCAAATATTTCCCAGAGCACGGCATATTTGTATGGGCAGTTCCAGATTCGAGGTGCTGCTGACACTACGGAGGCAATCCACAAACATGTCGATCACAGTCTTGTTTGTGAATTTCTTTCGTTGTATTTCGGATTTGGTAATTTCTGCTATACATTTGGCGGCTTCCTTTTGGATGACTTGATTCTCGGATTTGATGAGACTTAGAAAGGAGTCGGCCAGTTCGAATTTATCGAAGCTCTTTGGGTCGGTTGTTGCGGAGATTTCGGTCAGTAGCGAGGCAGTTTTGTCCACATCGGTTGTGCTATCAATGGAGGTGGCCTTAAGCTTTTCTATGAGATCATCAATTTCTTCTGAAATGGAAAAAGGCGGTAAATGCTGTTAGCTTGTAAATTGGTCACAAAACATGTGCGAATAGTTTAAAAGCGGTATTCTGCCTTTACTGACTGCTACGTTCCTTGTAATGTGATCATGATCAGTGATCACTGATCAAATATAGACAGAAATTACAGCGTCAACGCCAACGTGACCAAATAGCGCTGAAAGAATATCGTGTTCAAAACGACCAAGAATATTTCCAAAAGGCTTTACAAACTTCCATGTCTCTGTAGCACAGAACAGGACTCGGATGACAGCATCATTTGCGTTCCTTTACAAGAGAAATAGCGATTGGCAAGTGTCATATTTCGCTGGATTTCTGAGGCGAGGTAGACCAAGTGGGGTTCAATCTAACAATTTAAAAGTTCCCCTAGATTCGTCGATGCTGCTGTTTATGTCCAAACATTTTTAGAATCGTTGCACGTTGTTTGTTATAATGGGCGCTGTAAAATGGACTGTGTGACCCATCAACAATGTTGATTCAAATCTTCTTTTTTACCCGACTGGTTTGAAACTCTTATTACAAGAAAATACCGCGCCACTTGACTGACTTGGCGTTGACATTGACTAATGAGTATTTTATTCGTCGGTTTCGGGTTGGCTGACTTCAATTTGATTGTCACAAACGACATTGTAAACACACGCCCAAGAATATAATAATTACCGTTCACCATATATGCATGAGCTACTCTGACCCTACTACCTAATTAAATAGACATAAAACCGAATTCACTTGTCTTAACAGTTTTAATAACGTACCCACGGACAAGTCGGCGACAGGAGTCAATCATATAAAATCTTATCTATTCCCGATGCTATGCTCCCGTTTCGTGTGTATACTGACTTTGAGTTATATTTACACAGTGTTTCTTCGTTTAAATTAAAAGGTCCACTACACACCACCATAAAGTATACATTTCCATGTACAAACAAGTAAACAACAGAAATCATGGAACACCTTCGGCACTCGAGAATAGAAGCTAAGCGGGGTGTAGCTGTAGCGTATCTGTCTGTATGCATACACGCCCTTAAGTCCCATGTAGACTGTTGTATAAATAAACAAAACAAAAACAGAGAATACATCCTCTTGACTGTGAAACTCATTCAGTGCTGAAGGGTGCTTACCCTTGGATTGGGTTGGAGAGCGCGTGGTGCGGATTCCATTGCAACACAGTCCCATAAATAGGACATACTTATTGCGTCTGCGAGCGTGGATGCTTTTTATGCATACATTTTTGAGTTTTCATTTTTTTTTCTTTCTTCCTTTCGCAATTCGTTGAACACGCTGTGCATTAATGTGGTAACATTTTTGGTTTTAAACCAGAATAGTATCCATCAGCCCTTAGTTTCAGACATTTTTGTATGGGGGATGACATTTCTGGAACATTTGTCACGTCTCATTTTATGCAAGGCAGTAGATTTGCTTTAGGCAACGAGAACTAGAACACAAATTAGAGAGATTTGTTTAGATAGTGTTCATCAAAACAATAATTGTCAAATACAGAGTTTGCCATGGCAGACTTGTGCCGTTCATTTGCCATAACCCTTTTCATAGTCTAAAATCTAAATGTTGTATTAAACTTTAAACGAAGAGAAGAGATTTTAATAATTTCTGAGAAGAACCAGAGTGCTATCTATGCCGGACATGCTAGTGGGTGCAGTTTGTCTTCGTCCACAATCCTCCTAGGTCTCGTCGAGTCCGACTGTTCCGCTTCGTGTCAAGCTGTCCTTTTAGTAAATGTAAATATTTGTTCTTGTCTAAATTAATACAAGCTACTTGCTGTGTAGAAAACTAAAGACGGGCATCAAAAGTAGAATATTTCAAACTGTGTTTGTAGGTGTATGATATCACTGATGTTCCTAGTGATGCCCATCCCTGCCAACTAAGTAACCCACTTTAGATAAACAAGGCAATATTTAGACGCGAGCCTTTCTAAACAATGTCGAAAAAAGACGCAGAAATAACGACTTTTGGTGACTGGTTTAATATCCGCCATTGCTAGGCTCTTTCCTGGGCTTAACAAAGTTTGTTATTATTTGCTATATGACGCGTATTTAATCTCGTCTCTTTATCGGATGAAAGTTGTATTACACCTACGCGCTACGCACCGAGTCAAGAGTCAGTTACATTTAAACACCCACATCCAACTGCTATTCCTGAATTACTTACTTACTTACTTAGGTGGCGCTACAGTCCGGGGTGGACCTGGGCCTCAACCAATACGCCTCTCCAGTTAGCGCGATCTTTGGCTAACTGCCTCCAGTTGCGCACTCCAAGTTGGTTGAGGTCCCCTTCCACTTGCGCGCGCCACCTAAGGCGAGGTCTTCCTCTACTGCGTTGTCCCTCCGGGTTGGAGTCGAAGACTCTTCGGGCCGGAGCGTTGGTGTCCATTCGCTCTACATGTCCTAGCCATCTTAGTCGACTGATGCGCACTTTTCTGACCAGGTCGATGTCGCTGTACAGCTCGTAGAGTTCGTTGTTAAATCTCCTCCTCCAGAGCCCGTCAACGCAAACGGGACCAAAGATCACTCGAAGAATTTTGCGTTCGAAACGACCAAGGAGATCTTCATCCGCCTTTGATAACGTCCATGCTTCTGCACCATAAAGTAGGACTGGGATGATGAGGGTCTTATATAGGGTCTCCTTAGTATTTCTCGACAAGGTCTTACTAATCAATTGCCTTCTTAGACCAAAGTAACAGCGGTTGGCAAGTGTGATTCTTCGCTTGATTTCTGAGGTGATATCATTTTCAGAATTAATAGCGGAGCCGAGGTAGACAAAGTCCCGAACTACCTCAAAGTTATAGCTGTCTATCGTGACGTTCTGTCCGATTCGTCGGTGTTGTGTGTCCCTTCTTGTGGACAGCATATATTTTGTTTTGCCCTCATTCACGACTAAACCCATTTTAGCCGCTTCTGTACTGATACTTGCAAACGCACCAGTGACAGCTCGCTGTGTTCTGCCAATGATGTCGATGTCGTCAGCGTATGCAAGTAGTTGCACAGACTTCTGGAAGATTGTGCCTCTGGTTTTGGCTTGTGAGTTTCGCACAATCTTCTCAAGAATTATATTAAAAAAGTTACATGACAGCGCGTCACCTTGTCTAAATCCTTTTTTGACACCAAAGGTCTCGGTGAGATTGTTTCCGACCTTTATGGAGCAGCGAGCGTTCTCCATCGTCATTCTGCACAATCTGACAAGTTTGGCAGGGATGTCAAAACTAGACATGGCTCTGTATAGCTCGTCTCTATATATGCTGTCATATGCGGCCTTAAAATCGATAAACAGGTGGTGGGTATCGACTTGGACTTCTTGGGTTTTCTCCAGGATCTGCCGTAGTGTGAATATTTGGTCTGTTGTGGACTTACCGGGCCTAAAGCCGCACTGATAGGGTCCAATCAGTTCGTTGACATATGGTTTCAGGCGATCACACAGTACGGCAGAAATGATCTTATACACGATGTTAAGGAGACTGATGCCTCTATAGTTGGCGCAGTTTAGAGGGTCTCCTTTCTTGTGGATCGGGCAGACAATGCTGAGGTTCCATTCATCAGGCATACTTTCCTCTAACCAAATCTTGGAGACGAGTTGGTGTATGCACTCTACCAAATCATCTCCCGCTGCCTTGAAAAGCTCGGCAGGTAAGCCGTCTGGTCCGGCAGCTTTGTTGGATTTCAGCTTGGATATTGCTATCCTCACTTCATTTAGGTCAGGTGGACGGAAGTCTTGGCTTTCATCGTCCAGGTTGAATGGTTCAATCTGCCTGACAGCGGAATTGATGTCGTCTTCGCCGTTTAACAGTCTGCTATTCCTGAATTGGCAGCTCCATTTATGCAAATGCGGTTTTTTGGACACCCAACATACAAACCGAATTTTCACTTGTGTACAGTTCACATCGATATTCATTGTGTTGAGCAATACATTGGACAAAAACAACGAAAAAAAAATCAACCACCCCCATTTTAGGTTAATTAATCATAATATTTATTGACTTAGATTTTGAATTTTGTCTTTAGTAATATTGTGGACAATAAAATTTAGTTTGACATACATTTCGGTGTTACTGAGACTAACAACTATGTACGCGTGTACTCAAGCTATACCATGGCGCGGTATAGCACTTCTAGTATAGCGAGTAACGAGTGATTCCGATTTTATAGAGATTATCACAGGATGGCATCTTGAGGCCTTGTGCCTGTGCCAGCTGTGCTCGGCTGCCAAAACTTCTAGCTCGAGCCATCATTGATTCGCCTGCGAGAGTGAGAGAGAGAGAGAGAGAACGAGAGACCGAGTTTTGCACCACATATAGAGAGAGAGAAGGAGAGAAAAAAAACACAGAGAGAGAGTGTGAGTGTAAGAATTTGTGTCATTGGATACATCAATAAAAATCAAATTAGAAATTATCGTGGTCACAATAACACAACACTTACGATAGCTCCTCTCACGGTAACAGTTCTGTTTCATTGTGTATATGAAATCTTCTTCCACGGAATTCTCTAGGCGGCCAAGCGAGCCTTGGTAGTCACTTTGGAAATTCTCTCGCACGAAATACGGAACGGACAGGTGCTGGGTTTCCCGTCTCACTGGGTATTTTCTGGAAAATTTGCAATTGGAAGTCATTTCAGAAGTGTGTTCTACAATGTGTGACAAGGTAGTGGGTGGGGTTTGAATTTGTGTGTTTTTTTTTTAACCTACACTGACTGAGACAGGCTATAGACCGGATCCGATGTGAAGAACGACGAAAGCATCGAGATCAGTATGAGTACAAGGATCAGACCGAATGCAAGGCTCGGCTGAGGGCTGGACTCTCGATGAGCATGACCACCATTGGCTGCTCCACCGCCACGTCGTCTGTTCGCCGGGAAGCTCCCAAAGAACATGTTGAACAGCTCTTCGGCGGAGATGTCTCCTTCGCGCTCGAATGCGCTGTCAAATGGACGATAATGATTGGGATGATGATTATGCTGGTGCAAGTTAGTCTGTCCGTTAAAATTATGAATAGATGCTTCCGATCCCAGCATATCGTACTCTTTTCGTTTTCGGGGCTCCGTTAAGATCGCAACGGCATTGCCGACAGTCTTGAAGGCCTCCACGGCGCCTGGTGCACGATTCTTATCCGGGTGCAATTGAAGGGCAAGCTTTTTGTAGGCCTTTTTGATGATCGAATCGGTGGCGTCTCTGGTGACGCCTAGCACTTCGTAGAAATTCTTACATTTCTTCACTTTTTTCACCAGCTCCAGTTGATCGACAGTGTAGTCGGGAGCTGGGGGTTCGTTATTAACATCGCCAGAGCTCTCACTAGGTTTTCGCTGGTGAGTTGTGGAGGTGTTTTCTTGATTTGGCTTTTCACCACCACTTTGGGATGACTGAACATTGGCAACATTTTGTATGAGCTCCTCGGCCTTCTGCGACGGATAGAGATTCTGCGCCTTACGCAAAAACTTCATCGCCTTCTCATAGTTACCGCCGGTAATTTCTTTCAGTGCGATTTCTATGCAACGGTCCGATTCATCTCGGTTTCCATCCAATCCAGCAGCTTTTTTTAATTCAAATAAAATTTTTTGATTTAAATGTTATTATGACTCAAACTGGTGGGTGAAAATTAAATGTGCTAACACGGTGTGCGTGCTAACTAGTTAAGTGAGAAGGGTGGAGTGGATCATTATGAGTAATGCATATACGATTATGTGTGGCTCGTATGTAGTGGAATAATCACATGTAGGGCCGATGGAAGATTTTTTGTTGGCTTCCTATCGTTTGGGGTTATGATCCGTGGTACGTTTAGGAATAACAAAAGTACATGTTTAGTGAGGGACTAAATTTAAATGTTCAGTGAATCAGCAATTTTGATGCGGTTTACTAGAGCTTATTTATTTAACGATTCAAAGCTATAAATGTGACATGTGAATTTGAAGGGGCATATTTTTGTGTTCAGTGGGAATTGGTGGGGTTAAGCAAACATCAAAAATTTACTTAAATCTAAACTTTTGGAACGATAAATAAGGTACGCCGGTAAGGTGCTGCAGGTTCCAACAATCCTTTTCATATTTTTCCAAAACCAAATATTAATTGTTCAGCAACGAGTCGTCCTTGCTGATCGTTAGTAACGTAACTAGGCAGGCGGATTACATTTCATTACATTAAGTCGTGTAGCGCGAAACTGGTGGATTTTAAGAAAAGAGAAGAGATTTTCCCAGCTAACTAGCCTTCTTTACTCAACTAACCTAAAATTCTATCTTATGTAACGTAGCCCAGACCAGAGACATTGTTCGGAGCAGCATCTGTGTACACACACATGTTAGAAATTGTAGCACGAAAAGCTTACCGCTTAGTTAAGAGATTTGGCCCCATGCCTCTTCGATAAATACTAAAATGATCCAGCAGGAGCATCTTAAACTTTGAACAACATCGATTTGTCTGCAACACAGACACGAATTTTCCGAAAAGTCACGTCACGGGCATTGAACTAATAATGCACCCAGGTAGGTATTTGGCTCATTGTTTGAAACAGTAAAAAAATGTCAATGAAAGTTTTATTAGATAGGTACTCCTTGCTTTATTTAAATGAAAAGTCCCAAAGCCAATAATTATAAAATTAGCTTTATTCTTAACATAACTCTTAAGAAATATGATGTAATTAACAATAAAATGTAATCAACTGCAACTTGCCCAAAGAAAAAACGCGAAAGCCTATTTAGAAACATCTGCTCTGCACGGCACAGGTGAATGCCATTGCCATCGGTTTTGCTGGTGTAAAAAGAACCCCTCCCCATAAACACATCTTCATAATAAATACCACACATCAACGAAGTCGTAAGAAACCAACTTTCCTCCCCCAATTCCTGTGCATCATTTCCAGCATTAGAAACAGAAATAGCAGTAAGCACATATACTTAGAATGAACAACCAGCAGCAGAAAAGAAGAAGGAAGGAAATCTCTAAAGCGCCGCAACAACAACAAATAGCAGCAGCAATCAACTCCCCGATTGCGCTGCTGCTAGCTGCTTCTCTGCTGATGGCAAAGTGAGGTTAGGACAATGTTATTTATGGCCCCAACAAAGGTCGTTAATATTGATTTTTCAAGCAAACGCACTTCTCTTTTTCACTGCAGTTTTAAACAAAAATAAATGATGGATGGATTGCATTTAACAATTCAGAGTTCAAAAAATACGTCAAGCTTCTTAGGTTTATATCTTTAATTCAACTAATCCGAGATGGTTGGAATTTTATGGATGACTAGCTTCGTTGGATTATTTTCTCTTGTAGGAATTGTAGCAGCAGCAAATATTATTTTGTTTATTCCAATTGCGGTGATATTTTTTTTTTAGAAAAACTCATAAATAACTACTTACTCGCCATGGTTCGATGTTTATTTTATTTTTTTTTGTAGCTCGTATTTCGTTTTGTTTATGCACTTGGAATGGAAGTGAAAAATTTTTCCCTTTGATGTACTTTTTTTTTTATTATTCGAAACACGCAAGATGGGAAAATATCGGGTTGAAGAGAGAAACACTTGAGACACCACGAACTACACGGAGAAGAACACTTAAATGTTTATAGAAATTGAACAAGGGAATGCTAAATATCCAGTTTCGAAGTTATTGTAATGTTTTAAAGAATTTGCGTTAAGATAAGTACAGCAAATCAACGTTTGATTTACATTTAGATTCATTTAATTGAAAAAGAAAATTTTTTTCCGCAGAACGATGTGGATTTGACACAACTCGTCAGCGGCCGCGGCGAATATGATGCATAAAAAGCAATTCAAAAAAACAAGAGAGAAAACGAATCAAAGCACAAGGCAAAGTGGATGCTAATGTTGTGTGGAGTGTGGAATTTGGATTGTTGATTTGTGCCGAAATTTTTCAATTGTAGATGGCGCCTTTAAAAGAAACACGTGAATATGCGAAAGAAAAACGTATCAATGTTGTTCCAGTAGACTACTACTAATAAATAAGAAGGCATAATTTCTTTCAAAATATCTGAACAGAAATGTTCCTGTGTGGTTGGAAATAAGATATTCAACTTACTTACTAGATCTGGAGGATCATAGAACTCCTTCAAATATTCTCATTTCTGACTTTATTCATTTGTGAGTGTTATGTTTTCACGAAATGTTCCTCAATTCTTAATTCCAAATGATTGCATTTGCAAATATTACTAAACTAAAATGGAAATCAACTTTGTGGGTGTTGCTTTCGCCGGTCTCTGAACGTCCCCGTGATAGTTGATAGTTCCACAATGCTGACTGAACGCACCCATTTACCAATTTGTGACAGTTTGAAGTGACATCTCTCACTACAGACAAGACTCTCCTGAAAAACTTCGTTTGCTCTGCCAAATTTTGTGAGGTAAAGCATACTGTTTTGTTTTCCCGTAAAATTGTTTATTTTAGAAAAATTGCCAAAATTTCGGAAAAAAACTCCCATAAAATGCCACCGGCTGTGGCAGTCACCCAAGCCGGCAAGGCAGAACGCGATGAACGACTTAGGGAGGCTTTGAAAGCGTTCATCTTGAAGGAGCGTCAGCGAAAAAAAGAAGGTGGGAAACTGACTTCCATTTGCATTTTCAATGAAAAAGTGTATACAGTTAATTTTGTAATTATTTCGTAGAACATGAAGCCGAAATCGAAGAAAAAAGGCTGCGTAAAGAGCGCGAGGCTCGTGAACGCCAGGACGTGATGACGCTCGGAGAGACCAGAGAACAAATACAAAAGTTGGACCAAAAACTCACCGAGCTGCGTAACCAAAAACAACAGTTGTTCTTACAGCTGAAGAAAGTTCTTAATGAAGACGAGAATCGTAAAAAACAACAGCAACAGAAGGACAGGTAGGAAAGTTTACTTAATTCCGATGAAATAACGTTAACCATGTTCCTGTCCAGTGAACTGTTTGCAGCCATGCAAGCCCAAAGCGTGCCCCAACCACAAGTGTTTTTACCGCAACGGCACCAGCATCAGCATCAACAGATTCTACAAAAAGTTGTAAGTATTTAATTGAAGTTTAACAAACACTTTTGAATGAATGCATTTCTTAGGCGGTTGGTGTGAGTAGCCAAGGAATAAAGCGCAACCGTAGTCCATCGCCACCACAGCATCAGGCGTACTACAAAAGCGCCGCTTACCCACAGCCAAGTGAGCCTACCTCAATGAATTACCATTCCAGCTATGCTTTCTCTTTCAATTCTTCTCTTCCAGAGCACGATGATGGGCGTCGTGGGGCAGAAATGGCAGCCAGAGTTCTTTGGAATAGTAAGTAAACATTCCACTTTGAGTTTTGCATTCTTTTTCACACAATTGTTGCAGAACCCCCGACGCAGTATCAAAATCCGCCTGGAACGCTCTTTTATCAGACGGCCAGTAATGCTCCGAGCCATGCGCAACAAGATAATCGTGGCCCGGCCATTATATATCCTTCGTACAATCCCAATCTTAATTTACCACTAAGACCAAGCTATCACATGGAAATGCAGCAGCAAGCCCCACCTGGCCAAGGCCATCAGTCTAAAGGCGAACAATCTCAGAAACTGGCTCAAGTGTACCAAATCAATTTAGACCAGCCACCAATTTCACAAGCATCAGGCTCTGTAAACGGTGTTCCACAACACAAGCCCCAGGTTACAATGGAGAAGATCTCGGATCGAGGCTATCATGTTGAGCTTAAAGTTGACCAGTCGAGCCATGGACCGCCGCCGCCGACACATCTACCCGAGGGTGTAGTCTACATTTCTGGAATGCCCATGCACGCAATGCCGGGAGTCATGCAGATGGCTGGCAATCCTTCGCAGGTAATTTGGCACTTTATTCTTGATGGGAGTGTGTGCTTACTTGTATTCAATTTTTAGAGCGCTAAGCCCGGAGGAAGCATCACACAAGGATACTCTCAAAATAGAAACAATGCAGGTCATCAACAGCAACAGCAGATGCCTGGGCAGCAACAGCAAGCACAACAGCTGCATTATGCTCGTCGGATGTTCTAGCAGCAGAGACGCGGGTGTCGCTAGACACTATAGATATAAACAGATATAAATATATGGAAATGTGTATTCTTTTAAGAAATTCTGGGTTGTTGGTTATTTATTCGATAAGATAGGTCCTGGTAATGGATTGTAGTAACCAAAGCTAACGCGCAAATAAATAGGTAAGTATTGAAAAACCTCAACTGATGAGCTATCATCTTTGATAGCTCGTCCAAAGGAGGCGGCACTACCAGAAAGACTGATCCTCCAGTTCAAAGGTCAAGTCCTCATGGATTGAAGAGCCGTTAGTCAGTATGTGAAGGAAACGTGAACGTACAAAACCAATGGAAAGCTGCATTGATTACTTGGTGGACAGCTCTGCTAGAAGACCGTCCGAGCCAGCTGAATTACGTGAACAACCTTATCCGTATTATCTAGGTAGTGGAAGTCGTTCATCATTGACTTAATGTGGCGAAGCAATTATTTCCTCGTGTTTCTCTTCATGCATATCTTCTAAGTAACCCCTTTTTCCGGTATACGTATCGTATCATACCAGGGGGTATTTTTCAGGCGTCGCTCGCTGGTTTCGACTTTCCTTTTGGTAACATATAGATACTGGAACCACTCTTTGTTCGGCATCTGTGGTATAATGTTAAAGCGTTTTCGATTGAGGAAAAGAATTGCCCTTTCTTTCAATTTATTACCTTCGAGATCTTTGTTAATAGGTCTCTGTGGTATATAATACTGTGGCGTATACGCAATATATTAACTTTTTTATTTCCATGCAGTTGCTATTGTTTACGTGTAGGCCAATTTATGGCCAATTAAAAATATACACACTATTTCCACACTCCTATGTCCTATAGCTAAGCCAAGACAATAATAGCACCACATGTTTTGCTCCAAAACAAGCATATAAAACAAAGATGAACCTGCTATCTCCATTAACAGAAATATTCAATTATCTGAGGACTGGCTGTTGTAAAAATAAAAGTCATCAACTTTTGACATTGTGCATTGCTGTTGCTCTGACGAAAAACATGCAAGAATTGCAAATTCGATATAGAAGGTGCTAACCACAGATGAATTATTTAAAAGAGATGAATATCTAACCATTTGGGTACATTGTTGTTTTTGCATTTTCAACCCCCGTCTGTGAATACGTGTGAGCAACAAAGAAGCATGTTGATAATGGCGGCCCACCAATCCGTGGGTTTTGTGTTTTGTATTGAATTCGTTTGGTTTTTGTGGAGGCTTTGTTTAAATTGAAAAGAAAATGTTAAAGTACACATTTTAGAATACCGATTTCTTGCATTAACGTCAAATTTATGAACTCCAATATCCCAGAAAAGAAATAAACATGTGTGCGTGACTCCACGATATTTTCGGGCAAATATCTTGGACTTGTAGGAAGGTTATGGACAGTTATATACCTAACTCTGTATTTCCATTATCTTTGGTGCTAACGATCAAAAGTATAGTAGGACCGTGTCAATTTACGAGGCTAGAGATTTTTATGCCGTGTTTTGTTGAGATTTTCCAATTTTGCTCTCAAATTGCAGATTATTCGTGTCCAATAGAACATAAAACGAGATTTGTCATTCTATGCATTTGTGGCTGTGCGTGTTTTAAGTCATCTACCTATTCTTAAATTGTAATTTGTGTTTATATAAGTCTATTCAATTTATGTTCAATATTCATTGCAGTGGCAAAATGTAAATTTTTCTCTATTTTTGACAGACCTGTCACCTTTAATAGCATAAAATGACACACTTTAAAGTTTGACAAAATGACAAATGTTTTGATGTTAGCGCAATTAGGTGTGAATCTCTCTCAGAAATCGCGATTTGCAAAATTGCTCTGACTTTAAAAAAAATGACTTCTTCTGTCCCAATGCAAAACGACATTAACTTCGTTTGCATGAAATCGGCTGACAGTTTGAATACTCAACAAATAACAATAGGTAAGCAAAAATAGGCTACCCCTCTCTTAAGCACGTGTAATTTTGTTCAGATTCGGAATTCTAATTCGAATTTACTACGTTGATCGTAACCTATCTACCTAATGAAGGTAATTCGAAAAGTTAAGTTGCTCACCATTTTTGGAACGCTTACCGCACTGCACTTAAATAGAAACTATAAACAACACTAAAAAGCCTAAATCAAAATCAACTTTGTTTGAAAAGGGTTTATTGTCCCAAGCTCACTTATTTGCTTTCACTTAATTCCTGTCACTGAAGACTTGCCAATCAGGACAAACAAATCCCCCAAAAAAGAAAGACTGAAGTCAACCCTCTCCATCTGCACCCGTGCACCATTGAGCTATCTTATACGATACAAATGCAAACAAAACCAGAGTGAAACCGTAAAACTCTTTAACTCCCTCTCACCTGAGCTCATTACAAAGTCAATGGGAATATTAATGAAACAGCGAGTGGCATCAAGATCCTGCAAGAACAATGACAAATGACTTAAAACATTTGAAAACGAAACAAATTGAAAATTCAAAATGATTAATGGCATACAAAAGGCAGGACATCACCTCTATACCATATCACCTACATAAGAAACCCGCTCGTTCGCCTTGGGTGAACAACTTCCGTTCCCCCCGTCACCGAGGAAAAGTGTTTTTCCCCATATCCTTCGAAAAGAAGTCTTCTTCTTGTGAAAAGTTAATGCAAAGCAATATTTGCAATGCTCCAGCTTTGTGATTTTGTTTACATACTTCAACTTTGACGATTTAAACCATTGGAAGGTGGGTAAGAAATGGAAAAAGAAGATGTCTCGTTGAAAACAACCAAGAGAAGTGGCGGTATAGGCGGATAAGCTGAGTGGCAAACAAAAAAAAATAAACGAAACTCCACCCGAAGCATCCACAGTTTTGCTTGTGTGACGATTTCATTTAAAAGCAAACCAAAACCACATTGAAACTTGAACTTGAATCACTGATGAAACGAGTTGAGGTGGAAAAACTTCATAAGGATTTTTTACTTGCCGTAAAAGGAGCTTCAAAATGCACTTCGTCACAAAGGATGGGCAACAAGTTTTTTAATAAGTGCAGACATTTTTAAAAGTTTAACTGTGACCAGAGTTAGGGTAAGTTACTTTGGAAGTATTCAACTATTAGGAGCTTATGAACAAGTCGGTATTATTTTTTATTTATTTACCTCTTGAATGAACGTAAACTGATGACATCGACGTTGGCAGCTGACTGGTAATTTCAGTGTTTATTTTATTGGAACTAGGGCATTTTCAGTGGAACCAATCGGATCGGATTACATTCCCATACTCAGTTAATATAAGTTCTTAATTCAACAGCCGGAATACATTTTGTGAATTTGCCTTTCAATTATTACATGAAATAAGACTACCTAACAATCAGCCACACAACGAATGACAAGTTAATGTTATATTTAAAAGTTCTTCTCATGGCCTAATCTCGTCTGAAATGAAATTGTTTATGAGACATGTCAAGGTTATGTGCCGAAGGTAATCTCAGACACATGTCATCCGTCAGTGAGTTTTTAAGATTGCAATGGAAAGCAACGAAAAAAAGAAAATTCCAAACACTGGCTAATTTTGTGAAAGTTTACCCTTCTCCAGTTCGCTTTCTCAATTATTTACTAAGCTTGTTCCACAAAACTTAAAAACTTACCTGCAGTTTCCTTACCTTCGCCTTTGCTTACTTTTGTAAACATTTCATTAGTTCTAACGAGAAGACTTGATTTTCAGCGCACATGTATTCTTGAACGTAAACGTACGTTTTTCTCCCCAGTTTAAACAAATAAAAGTTTTCAAGAAGTTCCTATTTTAATTTAAAGCTTTATTTCGCTAAGAAGGTATTTACTAACAACAACAAACAAAAAGAATAAAACACATTTTCGAGGCAATCTGGTAATGGAATTCGAATCTGATGGAACGCAGTTTGAATGGTCTTAGTGATTACAAAAAAAAAAAAACATTGCTAATAGAAATGACATTCGAACAATCAATTAGTTAAATATTATTCGTAGCCACTTATTTGTGTGCATGCATAAGGGGTAAGTTACAAAGTTCCAGTGTCAGCTTACACTTGACTCCAAACGTGGTCTACTTTTGTAATCATTTATGACAGTTAGTGTTCAAATGTGTTCTATAAATAAACGAGACTACGCGCTTCAAAGAACGCTCGTTGAGAAAGAGAAAAGAGTGTTTCTGAGACTTTGGACAGGCATACATAGTTGATGTAAAACGTCAACTAGATTTGTTTGCAGTAGGTATTCGAACTGTTTTTGCATTTTTTGCTATTAATTTCTAATTTTGACACTTTGAAATGTCAACTGAGTATGCAGGCAGGATTTTGTTGATTCTATTTGTAGACTACCCCTCCATCAACGTCATCTAAAAACGTGACCACTCTATCCCAATAAAAAACTGAAAAATACTTATTAAACTATGTATCCGAAAGTCGCCATTCAAAGTGTAGTCTTGAAATCTTTCTGGATCAGAATTCCCCTGAACACAAGAACTAGATTGGTCGTTTACGTCACTTTTACTATAAGTCAATCGAAATGTCAACTCAGTACTTAGTTGAGAAATTCTTGATTTGCTATCCCACCAAAAGAAGTTCACGTTATCAATCAAGCTCAATATAAATTCAGGCACATTAGGTACGTCAGTCATCTGTCAGACCTAACAAACTAGAATTTTGAACGTCCCCATTCCAAGTGAACCTCCATTTGTCTTTTATTCGGTTTTTTCAATGCTTTAGAATTTTTAATAGCTTTTCTAACCCATCCATCAACGTTCTCTGTGCGACTAATTGAATGACAATTCAACTTACTGAAAATTTAGACCAAGATACTTTCATTCAGATGGAACCTAACCTCAATTTTCTCGTTAAACTGGATAGAAGACGAATGAACGTTCCTCCAATTGCCTTTTAATCTGATTACGACAAAAGAGATGTAGGCATATTTTCGATTTCGAGTGTGCTTCTGTCGAATAAGTATTATTTGTGTTGCTGCTGCTCCTGTCAGTGGTGTATGGTTTCAGTAGGTAGATATAAAACATGCAGATATGAAATGATAGCTATACATGGTTCGTTTAATTCCAAATGCTATGGACTCAAATCGAGACATGAAAAATTATGTCTTTTGGTCGGCAATGCCAAGGTACTGTGTAGGTAGCGTCTATAAATGGTAGCGTACATAATTAATTTGCGTTTCGCATTGAGTTCTGCTAAACGATGAACATTTCGATTGTAATGAAATTCAGAGCCATGACAAATGGGAGTACCTTACTGAGTGGACTTTTGCTTTGATCACTGGCAATTTATTTTTAATTAACATAGTAGCAATGTGCACTTCAATATACCTTTGACACAGTTACCTACATAATTAATATTGTCTTTAGGAAGTTTAATCGCTATGATGGGAACTTGATTTTTGGCATTTTATTTGAATCGTTTAACACTGTGCAGTGAAAGAGCAGTGGCTTTTGGTTTACAGGAATGGCTTCAGGGTGAAATTCGCCAAAGATTTGTATTGTATCAAAGATCAAGCAGAATCTATAAGCATGTCTAATGTCGGAAAAATTAGTCTATGTACTCGGTAGTGGATTTCGATAATATTCACGGAAGTTCGCGTTGAGCTACTCATTTTTAATTTACTCATAATTAAATGAATTTTCTTTATCTTGTATATAAATACTAGCTGACCCGGCGAACTTCGTTCCGCCCAAATTCGTTAATGCAATGAAAATAATAATGCCGAGCATGCACAATGTACATACTGCTTTATGTGATTCGGTAAATTCAAAGCGATTGTCCTTATAGGACTTATTAATTGTCATAGCGAAAGCGAATCGCACAGGAAATTAAAGAACTTGAACTCTTGAACTCTTGACCTTTTGAACTTTTGAACTTTTGAACGTTTAACCTTTTGAACTTTTGACCTTTTGCACTTTTGACCTTTTGAACTTTTGAACTTTTGAACTTTTGAACTTTTGAACTTTTGACCTTTTGACCTTTTGAACTTTTGAACTTTTGAACTTTTGAACTTTTGAACTTTTGACCTTTTGAACTTTTGAACTTTTGAACCTTTGAACTTTTGACCTTTTGACCTTTTGAACTCTTGAACTTTTGAACTCTTGAACATTTGAACTACTGAACTTTTGAACTTTTGACCTTTTGAACTTTTGAACTCTTGAACTTTTGAACTTTTGACCTTTTGAACTTTTGAACTTTTGAACTTTTGACCTTTTGACCTTTTGAACTTTTGACCTTTTGAACTCTTGAACTTTTGAACTTTTGACCTTTTGAACTCTTTAGCTTTTGACCTTTTAAACTTTTGAACTCTTGAACTTTTGAACTCTTGAATTTTTGAACTCTTGAACTTTTGAACTCTTGAACTTTTGAACTTTTGAACTTTTTACCTATTGAAAAACCAAAGATACGCCAAACAGCTTCTTTGGATCTGATGTACCTTCTAATTGCGTACAGGGTTGTTTTATCGATGTTATTCACTGGAGGATCAGTCACATTGTTATTTTCAACTCCAAATACGGCCATATCACTGCCTTTATTCACATACTTGCAAATATATTTGATGCCTTTTAATGAACTACAAAACTCTACATTAATATGAGCTTGGAATTTTTTGCTCAGTAGAGGTGAATATGGCACCACCCAACTATTGCCAATGTCAATGTCGATGTTGTTAATATTTTTAATATAATGATAGTCCGCCATTATCGGGGTTTCTTTGACGATATATTGGATATCCGTAATTTTTTTTTATTTAACATACCTTCACGATATTTCTCTTTTGGAATAACAGAGTAGTCGCCCTTTCAATTGAGAGTAAACAATAGAATAAAATAATAATAAAAAATAATTTGGAAAACATATTTATAGGCAGAGATGATACTACAAAAAACTACAGTAATTTATACTTTGTTTGAAACAACATTTTTTGGGGTGAGCCACAATAAACACTTAGGGGTATACAAATTAGTTATAAACCTATTCTCATACCTACTGAATTTACATATAAAATTTATTCAAAATCGGTTGAGCCGTTTCGGAGGAGTATAAACACTAAAACTGTGACACGAGATTTTTATATATTAGAAGATTAGCAGGGAAATAGTTGAGAACCGCTTTCACTGCCTTAATCACAACATATTCGCTTGAGTTGCCTATTATTAGGAAGATAGTGCAGAGATGCAATGTTGTCGGTAATTTGTTTTTTTTCAATACGTTGTGTATAAGCCAGGTCAAAACAATGGTAGATTTTCTACCACTGGGCCAACTTACGTATTTTGAAATTGTTCCGCTTTTCGGTAGAACTTTAATATACAAAAAAAAAGTATAAACAAACGGTCATTAGAGCCGTCGTTGGTAATCAATGAGTTGTAGCTCTCTGTTTGTTTTTCTCTGACATTTAAATTCAAATATATCTATTTTTTCTAATTGACATTTTTGCTATATTTCTATACTGAAAAGAAACATCTTTATTCTTAAATATCTGTACCCGACCGGAGATCCCTGTGCACAGATATTGTATTGCTTAAATATGTTCTTGTCCATCAGTATCTTAAGAATAAGAAGGACGTACCTTACTCTCAAAATTAATTTTCTTTCTTCGAAGTACTTATTGAGTACCCACTTCTGTCTCCTTAATTTCTCATAGTTTGTAACTACCGTTTTAACAATCCGCATGTACATACCTACTGTCATTTCTTTAATTTTAAACACAAATTCATATAGGTATTTATTTCTTTCAGCGGCTTTAAAAATAAATGTGGATGACAGGCAATGAGGGCGTTCAATTTATACTTAAGTGAGACTGCAGTCAGTCCCTGTTAACATTAATTAATGAATTTATATGGCCGCTTAACTTCCAAAAGAATGTAAATGTAACGTCATTCACAAGAGTGTGTTCTGTAACGTACGTTCAGGTTACGGAACGCAAGCGACTCCTTCTGCCATGTCAGCAAACACGCAGGCAAGTATTAACCTATACCTACGCGCAACTGAGTTGACCAACAACCAAACAAGAACAAAAAGGAAAGTCGAAATTCCTACGCCCCGCTACGCGAACCATACCCCATCCATCACTTAAACTACCCATATACCGCAAGGTCACAGGACCCCTACGGCAGTCCGGGCAGCATGACGGATGGGGTTGTCCAAGCCTCCTGCAACCAGGCATGACCGCTTCCTCCCGCGCTAGCCCTCGGTGGGTGGGGATCTTGTTGCAGGCCCTGGACTGGGGTTACCTCTAGTTTTACATGCCTGTTAATTCAAAAAGATAGATCGTAGAAGATGTTGGACACGACCGGATTAAACCACTATCCCTAACAATAAAGATTGCGAGGCCCGAGTAGTGCGATCCGTTGAAATATTTACATCCACAGTGAAAAAGAAGAAAGTGGGGGAAGAAATAGGTGGAAGTAATCTTCCCCTGAGCTGACCCACCCCTACTTAGCTCCAAGGCCAAGCTACCATGGCCGTCGTCACGCTCCTATTGAACGACGACCCCTAAAGTCCGAATATCCTACTAACTACTAAACTACAACCATGAACCGAACTGCGTAAAACCACCTCGGATCGTGATCGCCCCCATGGCCGACATTCCCTTCAATACTTCCTTATCCGCACATCTGGCGGCTGCTTCCGAAACCTAAACTAAATTCCAAAGCCAATGAACACACATGATTGTTCTTCTTCGTGAAGTTCACAAGCTTATTTTTATTCAAAACCAAAAGATCTTAAAACTAGTACTTAATTAAGGGGGTGGACGTTACAACACAAGTCAGTACAAGTGCGGACATACAAGTTTTACTGTTGCCGCTCGATTACGTTATCATTTACAGCCAGAACAAAATTAACGAAAAACAATAACCCTTCGATGTTAGACGTAGAGACCAGAGCATGTACCCGTGGCCTATCTACTCGCGTAATGCAGCGTTGTGGGACGTGACTCGTTATTGCGTCCACGTGTATAATAAAAGAAAATCAAGCTGATGCTTCCACGACGACGATTATACGCTCACTTTCTCATTGGTGAGATTCCTCACAGAGTGTCACAAATGCTAACGACTAAATCACTGGCGCACCGATCCGAACCTAACCATACGTTATTTAGCTTTACTTTACCATGTATAAACGACGACAAGACTAAACTGGGTCAATCGACACGACCACTCTCTAACGCTATAGCCTATCACAACTGGGCCAATACTACTTTTAATACACTTTGTTTCTTCCAAATGAGATTAATTAATTCCAAACTTACCCCGTTCTTTATTCAGGGGATAGCTACCTGAACGCGATCCGTGGTGAGGGACTGCAGTGCACCGCCTTTCCTTCCAGGATGTTATGCATAAGCTCTTTGATATGCTTTAATTCGCGGATCTATACCTTAGTGGAAGATAAAATCATTTGGAGAAGTATAAATGTTTACAACAAGAAATTTTATTGGACCCAAACTACTTAACTTAAAGTATATCGGTAGGCGCAGTGTTGACGAAGAGGTGAATTTCGATGAGGTGACTATCGTTGAGGTTGGTGTCTCGTCTCAAGCGAAGTCCGAAGGTTGGTGTATTCGATGGGGTGATGGTCTGTGGTGATGCTCGCTCCACCTACTGGAGGATGGATGCACGACTGCGTCTTAACTCTGAGGTGTGGTGCTTCGCTAGTGCAACGACTGTGCTATGTGCTGCGCAATTTATATTATTTCGTGGGACGTTGGGGAATTTTTCCCTTTCAATGTTCTATACGTTTTAACTATTCTTTTCTTTTATGTTTCACGATTTCAGCGCCCTTAACTGGGTGTCGATGAGGTTAATTTTATGTTTTGGCGCGTCAGGAATTTTATTTCTTTGCGCGGGGTTGGATTTACGTAAAATTATTTTCGGTCGAGTGGAATGGCGTAAAGCACACTACCGACTCTCGATTTTGTTTCTTTCCCTTTTTGTGGGGGTGGTTTTATGTATCCACGAGGTATGGTTCAACACACGCGGTCGAGAAGTTTTTCCTCGCGATATATATATATATCGTGGGTTTTTTTTTTTTCTTTTATTCGCTTTTCTTAAAACAATGCGCGAAACGATTTGCGGGTATTTGATCGGCTTCACCGAACTCAAAATTCCCTCGCCGGCGAATCACAATCGCGATATTTAACTTTTAATTTGCGTTTTTGTTATTTTCGGTCGACACAATGGCCGCCTACTTATGATGCGCGAACAATGAAAACGTGGCAAAATGCCGAAATTAAAATGCGACCATGCGCTAGTGCCCTACCAACCAACCGAACCTGACTCTCGATACTGACTGACTAAAAATCCAAGCGAATCAACGCTGTACGTGGTTTACATCTAAGAGTTTTTCGTGTGGGGTGGTGTTGTCGTCTCGCTCGCACTTATGCGCTCGACTATGGCGTAGATTTTCAAAACGATATTGTGACGAATGGTATGTTCAGAAAAATCTGAAAACGATGTTAAAGCACAGGGGCGATTTTTCTACGTGTTATATGTAGATAAAGATAGAGGTTTGAATTATGTAGATTCAACCGAGCATAGGGTGTTAAAGAAAAAACCATAAACTAGGCGAAAAGTGGACGAAAAAATATGGCTGCCACTGGTAGTGCGGGTGCGTTTACACGTAAGCGTTTGCGAAAGATGCAGCGCTTCTCAAACGAGGTGTTCCTATAATTTTCTTCTGCACATGAGTGCAGCGTTTCCTACACAACTTGACATTTTCAGAGACTTGCGACTGCAAAAGGTCAAGAAAATGAAACCTGCTAAATCCTACCAAACGACCCACGCCCGAGACACAAGAATCTCATGTTCTACCGACTCTGAGCGGTCAACTGTTTCCTTACTACTTCACTATCCTACTGGGACTTCGTAACGTCTCACCTACCTTCCTGTAACTATCATTCAAAAATATCCTACGGCTATGTCTTACCGACGAAGATCTTTGCTGTGGGTTACCCCTAGACTATGTCCGGTTGCATCGACTAACTCGTATAAGTTATTTCCGATAACCTTGCGGACCTTTGCTCGAATGAACTTCGGACAAAGCTTCGCGTTCCGGGATTTCGAGGCATTGCTGAGCACGAAATGGCGCCGGTACACAACGTCGCCCACCTTGTATTTCACCGATGAACTACGGGTGTTATAGGCACGTTCATGCCCGAGGTGTGCTTTCTCTAGAGATTGCTTAATATAAGAATGCAGAATGTTCATCCTCGCAGCTTTCGGCAGGATGTCTACTTCGGAATTATTCAGACCACCTAGCTTCCTTAACAAGCGGTAGTCGCTTGCGTGTTCCCATAACGGATGGAAGTTCACCTCTCGAGGGAAATGGAGACACTTCCGAGATTACATTGGGTGCTATCTGAAATAACTTCCAAAAATCGACTCCAAGGTACAAATCTTTGGTTAACGAAGGAACAACATAGAGGGTGATATCCTCAATCTGGTTTCTAAAGTGTATTTGGGTGTTTACCACGCCGATGATGTCTTGTTTGGTTCCGTCTGCAGTGGTAACAGCTGACGAAAACTTTCTGAGAGGGATTCCGTTGTTCTGCAAGAACGAAATGCCTCCTGCTCCTATACAACTAATGCACGCACCGCTGTCCAACAAGCCTAGCCACTCTCGGTCGAAAAGTTTGACCGTGACAAAAGGTCTTGGGTCCCCTGAGGATCCTAGCAACGTTGTTGCCGCGATTGCGCGGTATTGCCGTTTCTTTCCCGCAAAGCGTTTCCTGACTTTAGCTATTTTCGGAGACAGGATTGGTGATCCGAAGATACGTTCTCTCGCTTGACGGTAATACGTTAGACGTTGGTGGAAGGTCAACTTGGGCTCACTGGGTTTCTTGGCTGTTGAGGGTGTGCTTGCGGCTCCTTCAACCCTATGGGCTTCCGGACGCTTTAGAATGGTGGGAGTTGGATTTGGGTTTAAGCTGAGGGGTTTGCCGGGTTGACATCCCTCGAGCGAATCTCCCCGGTCGGCGGATTGCTCGGTTGGGCGTTTCCCGCGCATGTAGGACAACGAGGTGTCGTCGTGTTCTCACAACCGCATTTGTAACAGAACGGAGCTCTTTGAGGAATGGCACAATCGAAGAATGTGTGACCGAGTTCCTTGCAGTTCCAGCATTTCAGAACACTAGGGCTCCTTCGCCGGAAAGCAACTTCCTCAAGTTGTGCGGAAGAGACGGGTGTATCGTAACCTTCCTCGACCTGTTCTACTTCACTGACATTCCGACGGGGCAAATACGTTTGAGGTATCCGCTGCCGCGGTGGATCGTGTTCCTTTACGAACTTCTCAATCGTACGACACACATGAACCATTTCAGGGATGTTGTGTGTGCTGAAAGTTATGAGGTGTTCTCCTATCCTACGGTTGGCGTTCTGTTTCAGAAATTCAATTATCTCGCGATTAGACTTAGGGACTCGCAGTTTTGCGTTGAGGCGCATAAGGTCAGTGAAAAACGCGTCGAACGGTTCGTACAAACCCTGCCTCCGATCGGACATTCTTCGCGATAATTCGAAGTCAGTCTCCAAGCTGCGATACTGTTCTATCAAGGCGAGACGAAGTGTGGACCAATTCACGCCGGGATTACTCTTAAGGTACATCCAATACCATGTCTCAACTTGACCAGCGACAAAATGATGGAAATTGGCGACGACGTCACACCAAGTCACGTTATGGGATTCCTTTAATCTTCCAAGCCGAAAGAGGAAATCATCCACTGACATATGGGTGTTATCGAACCTGATTCCCCACTTGTGATAGTTGGGAAATCGGTTAAAGGAAGACGAGGGTGAAGACGTCTGAGCCGGCGGTTCCGGAGATGGAGTTGGTCCGCACAGATTCATTCTGCTAATTTGCTCTAAAAAGTTTTCCACGTTGCTACTTCGTGGCATGTTCACGGGGTATACCACAGGATTACCTGTCGGGGGAATATTCGGGGGCTCACTCGCCTGAAGTGGAGCTACCTCGGGTCGCCGATTTACGTCGTATTCTGCGTGAGCAGGTTGGGAGTTACGATCTGCGTTAGGTTCTTGGTGATCGTTGTTCGCTGCGGAAGCTGGAGGTCGCATAGCAGCAGATACGGCTGACTGAACCAACGAAGCGAGTTCGCGTTGGAGAGCAACACGACTTCGGTCGAGCTCTTCTCGCATGAACCGACGCTCGTCTGTCCGATTGAGACCGACGGTTGCCGTTACGACATCCTGAACATATTGTTCGAATTGTGCGCTTTCGTTAGCGTCATGCGTTCCCGGTGCTGTTCGAGGTACAGAAGGGTTCGTGACTGTTTGGTTATCTTGGGGATTTCCCGCGACTGTTGGTTGGCCAACCTCTTCGCTGGTTCCAACCATGTTCGGAAGAAGGCTCGGCTCTTCCGTAGTGGCCGGGATGTGCTTGCGCCCACTGCGCAGTGTGTAATCACTCTGAACTTCCCTTCGACTACTTTGGCCGAGATTGGACATTTTTACCACACAGCTGACTTGAAAACAACAATAATAAAAATACCAAAAAAAAATAAAGATGGTGAATTCTACACGAATTCAGGGACTTCTAACCTAATGTAACACTAGATATACTATTGCTATACTGCTGAGTCGTATAGGGTAATATATGACTAAACTCAATACTAAAACTAAAGTGAATGTGTGGAAGGCTGGCTTAGCAATCGCTAGCACTGAACTTCCGACTAAATCTTACTCAAATCTAAACGTTGGAGTACGTTCAATGACTACACTTCAAAACGAAACTTCTCAAACTACACTGTCTCTAAACTTAACTCAAAACTTTCTCAATACTAAACTTCCTCAAACTAAGCTTTCTCAAAACTAAATCAAAACTAAACCAAAACTAAACTTAACATCAACCTGAAGGAATGTCGAACACATAGAGGACAAACACGAGAACAACGAGGATAGATTCACACTTTCTATTCCACTGTGGCTACTGAAGAAGCGAAAACGCTTCTAGATGGATTAATGCTTTACAATCACTGCAGAATCGCAAGTGACATTAGAGTTGCTAAATTTCTGTGCTTTGCTATGGAACATGGTGAAGACAGCCTGAAGCAACGGACGTAAATGGAGACAAAGGTCGATCCAAATACCGGACTTAACAGAACTAACTTACCAAAGAAAAGCGAACTACACACCAGCCCTGAGTGCAAGCAACGGACGTAAGTGAGGAACAACTTCACCCACTTACCGGACATGAACTCGAAGGCTCAAATGCTGAAGATGGAAATGTGAAGAACTTATAAGCCCGAGCAACGGACGTAAATGGGGAACAAAGTCTACCCATCTACCGGACAAGGGACTTAAAGAACACTAAAGGATTACAAACTCCTAAACTATTTCCGCAAAACTAGATCTCAGACTTCAGCGTACAACAGACATGAATGGGGATGAAAATACACCCAAACACCGGTTACGTGAAACGAAAAAGAGTAAAGTCGAAAATGGTGAAAGACAAAATTTTTTGTGTAAATTTTTTTGTAAATACTTCTGAATCATATCACTACTTCGGGCCCCACGTTGGGCGCCACCTGTAACGTACGTTCAGGTTACGGAACGCAAGCGACTCCTTCTGCCATGTCAGCAAACACGCAGGCAAGTATTAACCTATACCTACGCGCAACTGAGTTGACCAACAACCAAACAAGAACAAAAAGGAAAGTCGAAATTCCTACGCCCCGCTACGCGAACCATACCCCATCCATCACTTAAACTACCCATATACCGCAAGGTCACAGGACCCCTACGGCAGTCCGGGCAGCATGACGGATGGGGTTGTCCAAGCCTCCTGCAACCAGGCATGACCGCTTCCTCCCGCGCTAGCCCTCGGTGGGTGGGGATCTTGTTGCAGGCCCTGGACTGGGGTTACCTCTAGTTTTACATGCCTGTTAATTCAAAAAGATAGATCGTAGAAGATGTTGGACACGACCGGATTAAACCACTATCCCTAACAATAAAGATTGCGAGGCCCGAGTAGTGCGATCCGTTGAAATATTTACATCCACAGTGAAAAAGAAGAAAGTGGGGGAAGAAATAGGTGGAAGTAATCTTCCCCTGAGCTGACCCACCCCTACTTAGCTCCAAGGCCAAGCTACCATGGCCGTCGTCACGCTCCTATTGAACGACGACCCCTAAAGTCCGAATATCCTACTAACTACTAAACTACAACCATGAACCGAACTGCGTAAAACCACCTCGGATCGTGATCGCCCCCATGGCCGACATTCCCTTCAATACTTCCTTATCCGCACATCTGGCGGCTGCTTCCGAAACCTAAACTAAATTCCAAAGCCAATGAACACACATGATTGTTCTTCTTCGTGAAGTTCACAAGCTTATTTTTATTCAAAACCAAAAGATCTTAAAACTAGTACTTAATTAAGGGGGTGGACGTTACAACACAAGTCAGTACAAGTGCGGACATACAAGTTTTACTGTTGCCGCTCGATTACGTTATCATTTACAGCCAGAACAAAATTAACGAAAAACAATAACCCTTCGATGTTAGACGTAGAGACCAGAGCATGTACCCG
The DNA here is from genome assembly GCA_949126925.1 of Cheilosia vernalis. NCBI lineage: Eukaryota > Metazoa > Arthropoda > Insecta > Diptera > Syrphidae > Cheilosia > Cheilosia vernalis. Next base: position 62,492,822 of record OX421361.1, on the reverse strand, counting down.
TGGCCTATCTACTCGCGTAATGCAGCGTTGTGGGACGTGACTCGTTATTGCGTCCACGTGTATAATAAAAGAAAATCAAGCTGATGCTTCCACGACGACGATTATACGCTCACTTTCTCATTGGTGAGATTCCTCACAGAGTGTCACAAATGCTAACGACTAAATCACTGGCGCACCGATCCGAACCTAACCATACGTTATTTAGCTTTACTTTACCATGTATAAACGACGACAAGACTAAACTGGGTCAATCGACACGACCACTCTCTAACGCTATAGCCTATCACAACTGGGCCAATACTACTTTTAATACACTTTGTTTCTTCCAAATGAGATTAATTAATTCCAAACTTACCCCGTTCTTTATTCAGGGGATAGCTACCTGAACGCGATCCGTGGTGAGGGACTGCAGTGCACCGCCTTTCCTTCCAGGATGTTATGCATAAGCTCTTTGATATGCTTTAATTCGCGGATCTATACCTTAGTGGAAGATAAAATCATTTGGAGAAGTATAAATGTTTACAACAAGAAATTTTATTGGACCCAAACTACTTAACTTAAAGTATATCGGTAGGCGCAGTGTTGACGAAGAGGTGAATTTCGATGAGGTGACTATCGTTGAGGTTGGTGTCTCGTCTCAAGCGAAGTCCGAAGGTTGGTGTATTCGATGGGGTGATGGTCTGTGGTGATGCTCGCTCCACCTACTGGAGGATGGATGCACGACTGCGTCTTAACTCTGAGGTGTGGTGCTTCGCTAGTGCAACGACTGTGCTATGTGCTGCGCAATTTATATTATTTCGTGGGACGTTGGGGAATTTTTCCCTTTCAATGTTCTATACGTTTTAACTATTCTTTTCTTTTATGTTTCACGATTTCAGCGCCCTTAACTGGGTGTCGATGAGGTTAATTTTATGTTTTGGCGCGTCAGGAATTTTATTTCTTTGCGCGGGGTTGGATTTACGTAAAATTATTTTCGGTCGAGTGGAATGGCGTAAAGCACACTACCGACTCTCGATTTTGTTTCTTTCCCTTTTTGTGGGGGTGGTTTTATGTATCCACGAGGTATGGTTCAACACACGCGGTCGAGAAGTTTTTCCTCGCGATATATATATATATCGTGGGTTTTTTTTTTTTCTTTTATTCGCTTTTCTTAAAACAATGCGCGAAACGATTTGCGGGTATTTGATCGGCTTCACCGAACTCAAAATTCCCTCGCCGGCGAATCACAATCGCGATATTTAACTTTTAATTTGCGTTTTTGTTATTTTCGGTCGACACAATGGCCGCCTACTTATGATGCGCGAACAATGAAAACGTGGCAAAATGCCGAAATTAAAATGCGACCATGCGCTAGTGCCCTACCAACCAACCGAACCTGACTCTCGATACTGACTGACTAAAAATCCAAGCGAATCAACGCTGTACGTGGTTTACATCTAAGAGTTTTTCGTGTGGGGTGGTGTTGTCGTCTCGCTCGCACTTATGCGCTCGACTATGGCGTAGATTTTCAAAACGATATTGTGACGAATGGTATGTTCAGAAAAATCTGAAAACGATGTTAAAGCACAGGGGCGATTTTTCTACGTGTTATATGTAGATAAAGATAGAGGTTTGAATTAGATTCAACCGAGCATAGGGTGTTAAAGAAAAAAACCATAAACTAGGCGAAAAGTGGACGAAAAAATATGGCTGCCACTGGTAGTGCGGGTGCGTTTACACGTAAGCGTTTGCGAAAGTTGCAGCGCTTCTCAAACGAGGTGTTCCTATAATTTTCTTCTGCACATGAGTGCAGCGTTTCCTACAGTTCCAATAAGCAACTACTTTTCCTTCAGTTAACATTAAACAAATTGGAACGGTGCTTACAATATTCAAGCTGAAAAGAAGTAAACACGTTCGAAAACCTAGTGTAGACAAATCTAATTGACTACATCAACTAAATGTTCAAACGCCTCCAATTGGAAAGTGACAGTTATTCGTGATCGTGAATGGTAGCATTCACACGTACCCGAACTGGCTCCCGAAATTGGTGGACGGACAGTAATTTGTTTATTTCCTTGATTTTAGTAACGTATGATTGGTTCCATTTATTGAAAATAATAATTCACGATACTCTCATATGACGTTTATCTCAAACTGTAGACAACTCTCTCCCTATAATTATTGTTTGTTGCAAGGAATTTCAGTTAACAAAAGAGAAATTTCAAGAAAAATACTATGGGCAACTTAAATTTCTAATTAATAAGTCTGATTTGATTGATTTTAGAATTTTTGTACTACATCCGATGAAGGTCTACCTAAAACGGAATAAAATTAAATCGACTGAATATGTCACACATCTTAGCTTTAAAAGTGCTGTGTGTTGTCTAAAACGTTGAATATGCGTTTTTCATTTCACCAGATGTGGGTTCTCGCACTGTTCTTGATTTTATAAGACTCAACTCGTGTGCATTAAGTGGGCAATTTTAAGCTGCAATTTAACCGAAAGATATAAACAAGCAGTTTAATTGGTACTCCCTTTAATACTCACGCACATTGACATTTAGCTGTACAAGAGTACTGTTAACCTCACACTTTTAGTCTCCCATTTTTTTTTTAAGTATACTAGAAATTGCTTTGCATGCCTCAAAAAATCATGACTCTATAAATTTGCAAAATCGGCAGCAATTTCAATGTGCACTTGGTTACCAAATGCAAATTTGCCGATTGCAGTCTGGTCTCTTGCATCAACACTGTCTCTCTGACCATTGGTCATGTCCGAAGGGAGTGAAAAGCGAACGGAGCGCCAGTTGAGGGTGTCCTCTGGTTCGTCCGATAAATGGCAGTGAAATTTGGGATAATTGGATGTTGCCGGAGGTGGTCGGGAGGTCGGTTGTTCTTGTTATTTGCCATGGAAACATGGCACAGGGTTGGCAACGGTCGTTGGTCCGAACGACACTAAATGTATAGTTTACTGACCGGTGGCCGGAGGGTGTTATTGTTTCAGTATATTTATTGGAATTACATTAGAGTGCAATAAATAAGGATTGCCTTTGTTCCCGGGTCGCAACCAGAATGTCCCTTGGTGTTTTGATTGTCGTGCGCTTTTGATTTGTCGATCCTCTAGTATTGTCGCCAATCGCTTTGTCTGTAGATACCTAGCCTACAACAATGGGTACCTCTCTGTTCAGATTTTATGTTAAAATTTTGTTTATTAGATTTATTGATTTCCGTTCATGGTTGGGTTTATTGGGTATCTGTGGAAGTTTTGATGCAAATTTGATGAGTATTACAGTGACATACGAACTCCAAGGCTTTCATTATGAAACTACACTTGAATTTATTTGTTTTAATGAGCTATGTTGCATTTCATGAGTAGGTATGTCTCGTTTAAGCCGTCGCGTGTCTTTATGGCTTAGCAATCAAATGGAGCTTATTATAGCTGTTGGGCTTAATGATGTCGTATCCTTATAAACCAAATAGAGTCTTGAAAGTCATATGCAAACAAACGAGTAGTAGTCTTAAAATTAAGATATGCAGGCGTACAAACAGTATACTTATCTAAATGTGAAAACGTATATACGTAGCCGCGTGTTAAGGCCACAATATAGAATTTACAAAAACGGGTAATTGTCCGGAAAATGAGCACCCATCAGTATATACATTATGTCTGCTCATCAGAAGCTTATACCCATGACAAGCTCTTGCTTGTCAGATTGCTTTATTCTCATAGTTTCTATACAGACTTTGTTTTAAATTTCAAAATATTTATCCTCAAATTCAGCTCCAGCTTTCCATTAATTCATACAGTTTAAGTCTCTCGAAATTTTCCTGTCTACTAAATAAAATGGCACACAATGGCCAAACGGCACAATAGTCCAACGATATAGGTACCAAAGTTAATAAAAGCTTTTACCTATTTGTTCAGAGAGGATGACGAGCCATTATATAGGTTTTCAGACATCAGACAGGTCTATAGAAATCATATGCATGCACTTTGAGTCGATATGGCTGCAGTTTTACTCACATGCCACACAAATAGCTATCCATTCGTTGTATCCATTCAAAAAAAAAAAGAAAGGGGATGACGACGTCCTGAATTCGGGCATTAATTTCACAAAAAGCAAAATGGGTTGTCAAACGGTGCAACAACAACACTACCGTCATACTCTTAACTGGGGAAACAACATGATTCGTTGGAGTGTTGTTGCGTTGAACACTCGTATATCTCGTAGTCATACCATAAAATGTATGTGTAGGCTCCACGGCCCACGAGTTGTTCAGATGAAAAATCATTGGAAATTTTGTATGAGCGCCGGCAAAATGTTGAAAACGTGAATAATTTGCGAACAGCCGTTGTGAACGAGTAGGGAAGAGTGCAAAACTGGAAATGTATGGGCTACCACGCTATCAGGGACCAGGCTACTGCTGACATTTCAGTTTTGCAAATGGAAGCGGAAATGGGCAATTTCAAATCCATTTCAAATTTCAGGCGTAACATAAAAAACTTGCACGGCCAGCCTGATTTTAAATTGATTGACCACTTGCATTGCAGTTGCCAGTAACAAGGATTTATTTGTAAGTAATCAACTTTAAGTCGTCATTTAAAAAAAAGTCAAAAACTAATTTTTAGTACTTTGAAGGTTTGTTTAAGGATTGAGGCGTGTCATGAACCGTGTGTTATTCGTACGATTACATTCTACACTGCTTTCATTTAAATAAAGCAACGAAGAATAGTCAAGACTTCTTAATTGTGCTTAAGTTTGTATAATTTTGATTTAACTACAATAAACATTTCGGAGAAAAATCACCAACCGACGTTGGTTGATAAATAAATGAGACAGTAGATTAATTATTACAATCGAAACTATATATTGGGTTAATAATAAAATAATAAATAAAAAAATGTTGAACGTCACAGAAAATTGTTGTTGAAGTGACGGTCTGAAAAGAAGAAGTAGTTAAGAAGAAAAAAGAATTGTTGTGGCGATGACGTCTCCTTATGTTATATCTGTGGGATATAATAAAAGTGAAGCCAAATACTTGCTATAAGCGTAAGTTCCCAGCAAGTATGTTCAACATAAACATTGCATTCAAAGTAAAATAAAAAAGGAAAATCATATTATAGTATTGAATCAAACTGCCATATTATTCACTCCGAGTGTAAATTAAGTTTAAGTTAATTTTACACTCAAATCCGTGTTTTTTAAGGTCTATGATTTTAAGCGGAGTTTAAACCGACCATTTCTCGAATTAAGCCTACGTAATGTTTAAATGACATCTATTTTCCGTTTTTTGTCACTTTGGTAATTGATTTGATTTGCTGTGTAATGAGTCTCATTTTTATTGCATTAATTATGAACTTAGCCTCCAATATGAATCTTCTCCTAGCCGGATAAATTCATCTTCACAAATGAAATAAATTTTTTAGCTTCGTGCTACATTTTACATCCTATTTCACTTTTACTTATTTCCTGAAAGAAGACATTTCAACATTATAAAATTGAGTTTTAGCCCGAGTTAAAATTCTCCTCCTCCTTTTCAACGTAGTATTTACACATTTTCCCAGAAAATAAGTACCAATCCCAAAGCCAAAGTACGAAAAACTTAGGCCCATTTTATTCACTCGAGGTTGAACACAAATGGGCCTTAATCCACCAGAGAGGCAACTACTATCAGTCAAAATAAATCATTTTTTTAGCTCACCAAAGCTATCAAATTAAATTCGACACAAAGTAAACATTTCCATACACCATACGAACGAGTGTAGCATTATTAACTGCTAGACTATATTTGTCCCGTGTGACTGTCAATTTATCAATCACCGCAAACCACGAATCTGGTCGGGTACGCACGCAGTACATTAAATAAAGTACTTAGTTCAACATGTCACCATTACAATGTGCTTAAGTTTATATGCCAGCCAAAGCGAAAGTCAGGGCAGAGCCTTCAACCACATTAATGTGTCTACCCTCCGTATACGCACGCGATGACAAAACATGTGCGAGTGACAGTACCGCCAACCGCCCATCCGCGTGAAGCACATCTGCAACCGCTCCAGTGAATGTTGAAAAACTATTTTAAGGAGCTCAAACCACAAGACTAAAAGTTTGTTATCCATGCACAATCATAAAGCCTGCTCCCCACATCCCGTAGGTATATAGCGCTCGCATCGTATAGGCACACATCTACAGTCACATCTGGAAGACAATTTTAAAACTTTTCTGTCAACGAAACAACAGTACCCAGCTATACGGTTGTCGTCCTAACTACTATTCGCTTGCAAACATTACCATTTTCAGGGGACTTCTCCCTCAGAAAATGAATGATGGCAGCGAAAACTTAGTTTATTGTTTCACAGAAACACCAAAGTGGAAAAACAAAATATATTATAGGTATATACAACATATATAAAAGGGTGCGAATAAGTACTGCAAGAGGAATACAAACCAGATATATATATATAGCATTGAAGACTTTCACAGTTTTAACCTGTTATTCGTTCTTTGGAAATAAAATGAAGAACTTTGAATGCTGCCTCCCTCTAGCCTCATTCTTCTTTGTTTTATAATTTGATTACAAAAGGATAGAAGTTGCATTTCACGGAATTTGTAACGATAGTGGGGGAATTTTCTTTTGTTCGCATTTTTACCATTTTGTTTGTCAAAAGTTTCGCTCATTGATTCAATGTAAGATGACAGATGCCCTAAGATTAGGGATCCTCATTTCATTACTTACCTTTGGTTGGCTCACTCTGGAATGCAAATTGCATTGGAAGCTTGTTGAGACCGTAAGCGAGTTTACTGCGAGGACAAACTTCTTCAAAACATACGCAAGGGAAATAGTAAAACAATAAAATACCGACAACTGTGGGGTTTTCCAAGTGTACAGTTGGAATATGAATATTAAAAGACTGACGGAGGGAGGCAATTTCGTTATGATCTGCTAAGGACTTGAAGGGAAGGAAGATTGTCTTTATTGAGACTACTGACCGCAACAGTCTTTTCTGTTTGAGTTGCACAACTCAAATTGGATATCTTTGCGTGCGGATAACTTTCAAAATGTAAGCCCTTTAGGATGAGAAGTAGGGTGAGGAGTGTGGCGAAATGTTCCGAAATGATGTTGATAGTGATGTGTAGACTTGGATTTGTCATTGTTAATGCATCGCGTTGAAACTACTCACCCAATCCATATGAATAACGGACATTACGGAGAGCTTAATGGAGCAATATTTACTAGAGTTGACACATGAATTACCGCTGTCACTGGGGAATTATTACTTTTGCTATTCAGAGTCGAAATTCAGTGCACAACTTTTTAACTAGCAGAGCGATTGCTGTAAGTGTCGCAGAAGTATGTGCTATAAAATTCCGTCGTCAAAGACTTATATAAAATCAGACGACTAAATTGCCTAACACCATTCATAAAATTTATAAATTTCGACTTAATTGGTATGCCCTTGGAATATTTGTAATGTGCATGCACATCATAAAATGCATTGCCATTCGTTAATCAAAGTTTGACGTCAATAAATTTGAGGAAGGGGGCTGTGTTTTAATTTGTAAAATATTCCGCATGTACGGATACACTATCCAATCGAATACAATAATTTCATAATAATTACAGAGAGCTAGAAAGCTGCAGAGCTATTATTCGAATTAATAATTTGGTCAGTTTTGAATTGAAAGTAATTGCATTTTATGCGGCTACACATTCGTGGTCGGGCTAATGTAATAAATTTAACTCGTATAAGTGCATTTCGGAATTAAAATGGTTTATGGTTGTTACGTTAAGAAATGAATCATCCGTATTTAAATTCAACCATTTTGGGGATATAAATATAAAGGTTTGCTTGGTTTTTTCACCACTTTTAAGTGGGTTAACATTTATTTTTTAAATTTGAGAAAATTGGCTACTTTACAAATTTTTGATATCAACTCATGCATATCACATTTTATAGCTACTCATTTTTGGCATGTTCTTTAATGCATTTGTTTTGGACGTTTTTTAAAGGGTTTTTTCCGGTATTATTCGAGGTGTTTTTGAGGTTTCTTTTGATGACTTTTTACAATATACCTTGTGCCATTTTTAAAGCGTTCTTCCGTTTTTTTTGCGGGACGTCTTTCGATGCCTTTTTAGGGCATTTTTTGGGACGCCGCTTAGTGTGTTTTTTTAGACATGTGCTGTAAAGTTGTTCAGGCATTTTGTAAAACAATTTTGTAAAGATATTTAGTCTTTTCTTCTGCCATATTTTGCATTTGTTTTTCAAAGCCTTTTTAGGGAGCTTTTCTGTGCATTAATGGGAGGTTCTTTGTGTCCCTTCTTCTTTTTAACACCCTTTTATTAGCTGGACCTGTATGTATCTATGTAACGGAGGCTTTCAACGCAATTTTCATGCACTTCATTTGGGGTATTTTCCGAACGTCTTTTGAAGCGATTTGAGTCTTTTTTTTTTGTCTTTTTCGGGCGTTTTTTGGAACGTGTGTGAATGTATTTTCAAGCTTTTTTAAGGCGTTATTTGCGACGATTTTTTTGAGAGTTTTGTGGTGCCTTTCATATGTTTCGCGCTTTTTCTCGGGGGGATTTGGAATACCTTTTGTGGGCCTTTTCTGGTCGTTTTTAAGAAAAGTTTTTGTTAATGAAGCGTTTTGTTGGTCACGATGTCTTTTAAGCGTTTTTGAAGAACTTTTAGGCTTAACGTAATTTTGTAGCATTTTTTTTACATCTTGTAATCATTTTTTGAGACGAATATTGGCAAATCCTTATGGGGGATATTTAACGGCATTTTTTGCGACGTTATGTGGAAACCTTCCTGAAGATGTTTTTAGGTAGTGTCATTCTTACATCATTTTTTCGGACAGCTTTAGGTTGATCTTTTTGTATTTTTTCGGTTAGCTTCTGAGCAATATTTTTGAGGCGCAGAAATTTGTTGCTTGTCATTTTGAAATACTTCTCTGACTAAGGCTTGTTCTTTCAAAATATCCAAATGGATGCTATAAAATATCACTCACCAAAGTCTATGATAAACATTTGAAATCCATTTCACATCGTAATGTAATTCGAATCGACAAATGCAATTTCAATCCATGCAATTGAAGTTGGGGTTCACACACACACATTTCGGAACAGTTACAGATCTACGACAATGTGATTGATTGATAATTCGATTAAGAAGTCATTGACTAGATGAAAATCGGAACTAGCACCCGACAATCACACTTCCAACATTTCATCTTGATGTCAATATTGAACTTATAGACTATTGTTGCAGATGGCACTTACCACGCAACTGTTGCATTCCAACCCTCTGAGTCTAATTTTGTTAGCAGAGGTATATGTCAGTTCGACTATTATGCATAATCATTGTACTCGTATGTCATCATTTGCAAGTAAAACTGATGGATTATCATGGGAGAAATCAGAAATGCTTTTGCAGCTACACACCGGAGTGAGCGATATCGTTTTAAAATTGCAAAATTAAAGATATGCACTTTTCTGTCTGTTTTTGACACCTAGGCACTTAAATATGGTACCTGAGTGACACAAAATACCTACACTAAAATAGTTCACATCGAACGAAAATTCAACAAATTGGTTCAAAATATTCCAACAAAATTTAACAAAAAACCCTCCTTAAGACTGTCAAGTGACGTCGATTTTACTGCATTTTTTCGGAGGCTTTTTGACACGTTTTTAGAGCGTTTTTTGACAGATATGCTTTTAATATTTTCAGAGTGCGGGTATAAGCCTATTTGGAAATTGTTTCGCAAATCGCTTAGAATTGCACATGGGGCTTCCTCGAAAATGTGCAAAAATGCGATTTAACGCATTTCACTGCATGCAAGTATTTCCCTGTTTTGACTGGAAAACAATTTTATCATTCTATTGAGTGAGGAGCCTGCAGACATAGCTGCACGGCAAAACATGCGAAATATTATTTTTATTCAAATGAATGAATGAATAGGCAAGCAAAATATTTTGTGCAGGCATCACATTGGATATTGTTATGCTAATAATTTCCCATTAGCAGTAAGCATCAATTGTACACCAATATTCGACATCGGTCCATCAAACGAGACACGTATAAATCATAAAACCCAAATTACCATACCACTGGGCTGGGCGATCCCTTATCCTCGGCAAAGGAAGACAAATTCATTTAAAAAGGGATAACAAGACAATCCCGTCCGTATTGCGAAATAAAGAAACGAATTGAAAATGTAATTGACGTTTATTTCTTTTCATATCCATCCCATGTATCTTATCCTTAATGCGCATTGTGAATTTTCCGCCGCACAATCCCCAAAGGAAACGACGTGTATGTGGCAAAAGATGTCGTAGTCGTCTTCGTTTTTTTTTTTTTGCTCGTACCTCTCCAGATGTCTCCTCGATATTATTGTCACGGATGAGTGTCCACAAGAAGGATATGAAAAGGAGATATCGGTAATCAGGTCAATTTCCTAATATCCAACGATATTTGCTCTTTAGCTCGCGCGCCATTGTTTCAAAGAGCTGGATCACACAACGAATCGAATCCTGTCGACCAGTGGGGCGGTAAAATGAAAGCAATAATGAAACTTTCTCCGCACTATACAGGAATAGAAGAGAGGTACCTACTGTGTGTATATTGTGTGCGGCAGCTCTTCCTTTCGAATTGGAATTAAAAGTTTATCCTCAGCCATTGTGGTGGTATCTAGTGGCAATTACCTTCGCCAGTATACCAAGTATTCTCAGCAGACTTGTGGTGTGCACTTTTTGTTGTACATGTGCTTTGTGGTATAGAAATAATGGCTAGGTATATTAGCAGTGAAATGTTAATGCATCTTCACCGTCACGTCGACTTGTTGGAATCTTTTCATGTGTGTTTGTCAAAGAGGAAGAACTTGTCTGACTGTCGTCATCTCTTACGTGAATTGTAAGACAACACTTCGGGATGGTAATAGGATGGTTGAAAAATTGAGTGGCTTCTGAAAAGGTTCTGGCAAGAGATAGTACATAAAAGAGGAAAGGACGACAATTGAAATAAACAGGTAATCGGATGGTTGTTTAGCGGGAATGGAACTAGATTGCGTTTTTAACTTTTGTACAAAGTTCCTTAAACTATTCGTATCCTCAAAGTTGAAAACGACGAAGACTCTTCGAAGATAAGAAAACTTTTACCAAAAAAGGAGGAAGAATACTTGCACCCAACTATACCCAAAGATTTGCCTGCCTCCGGAGAAGAAAGCATAAACAAAAGTTTTGGAATATCTTAAACAACTTGCAGTGGTGCCGAATTCGTCTTTTATCCAACTCGGCGAATTTAATTTTTTTGAAATATGGGTCGGCGAATATCTTATTTGTGGCGCAGTATTCGAATTTTCTTTTTGTTTGAGATTTTTATTTATCTCTTGGGACGGTTGTTTGAGTGGGTGGGTCTGTGTATGCTTTAACAATTTTCGAAATATTCAAAGTTCCTGACATGGGAGTTTTCAATAGCGATAGCCATCAAGAAGTTTCCGAAAAGTATTTAGCAGACCGACGGGAATTTATTTTTGTAGCATCTGGGTACTGATTTGTGGGGTTACATTAAAAAAGAACGAGTATAATGTTAAGGATATTGTATTTAAAAACTCGTATGAAAGCATTTAAGTTTCTGTTTTAATTCGGACTTAGAACAGGCTACAAAATCGTAGAAATAGTTGCACAAATCAAGATACAAATACGAATGTTTGTACATACTTCTTCTAAGAAATGTGCTCTTTACTTTCTCAGTTTTTGAGCCATATTTTCTCAGTTTTTAGGCCACGCAAAGCATACATTCAAGTTATAAATTCCTTATGGACATACGGGCTACAGCTTTGGACATGCGCATATGGCGCACATAAGTCAAATTTAGAAAATGCCCGAACTTCCTGAAATGAAACCCATATAGTAGAAAATTTAACAAACAAATTGTGGGTTAGCTTGAAGACAACCAAGGCAGATTTTAGGTGCTTTCAGTCCTCGGGAATTTTTTTTTGTTATTTTAACGCCACTTTTACGTTAAACAAATCGTAAGGGACTACATTTTATAGAAATACCTCTTATACGGAAATGGTTTTTTTTTATTTAATTTAATATTCACATACCGACATAAAATATAGCGCACCCTTAAGTCAGTGGTTTATGTTTGGTTTACCTTAATCTCCGTCCCCTTAAACTCACACTGACTTTTAACTGGTGCCATACTAGTCCCACCTATTCACATACCTACATAATATGTCTCCTGTCGATTTTCCGAATTTGAGAAATAGAAATGCTTTAGAAAAGCACTTATATCCTTGCCACCTCCTGTGTTGGCAATAAAACCAACAAAATAGTTCAATTAACCATATTTCTATTGTCATACAGCAACAACCAAAGTGCCTGCCATTCGTTTAGCGTGCTCTATGCAGGAAATCCTCAAACAACCCAAGTTATTCAATAAAGCAACAAACGAATGTTTCCCATATCCTGCACCATAAAATATTGAGCGGAAATTTATTTTATAACATAACTTGACAAATATGAAAATCGCCTCCCACTGCTAAATCAGAGCATAAACAACGTGTTGCAGTCATAAATATCCCGATTAGTGTGTCCTTAGGCAACCCTAACATAGTTAAGTAGTGAATCGGCAGTAACATAAATTACACTTCTCTCTGGAGGAAATCGCTGCTCCTTGTGCAAGCGTATACCAATGTCCTTTTTAGGGTGAACATTTCCAAATGGTAGGTAATAATTTTTGGAGCAGCCTCAATGTTTTCTTCTCGGGGAAAGAATAAAATCCTCTTTATGTCTGTATAGTGTGTGTGTGTGCGTCATTTCATAGGTACTGCATCGATTTCGATGGACCGTGAGTTTAATCAGTCATAAAAAGTAAAATGTTTGCTGTATAGTTGAAGAATTACAATTTTGTGCCACTTACTGTGTGGGGGCTGTAACCTGTCCAGTAACGACTTAAAAGTGGATAGAACTCTTCTCCACACTCATCATCATCGTGATTCTTACTTCCTGTCGTTTATCAAACAAAGTTGTCTCTGCTTGCACCCGCTCTTGTGAAGTGCACTTTCGAAATGCAATTTCTTCTGTATGTAACTGTGGCAGCCATTTTCCCCTGCACACACACAGGCTATTTGGCTTTGAAAAAGGGTTTATGATGGCAAAGACGGTTAATGGTCGTCCTTAAACAGGATAAAAGTAATCGTTGACTTATTTCCTTTGCACTGCACCATTTCGTACTTTTATGCAAGACTTGCAGAAATTGCATTTACCAAAGAAAAATAATTAGGTATACCAACTAAAAGCATGAAATCGAGTTTTTATTTTATTGATCTGAGTAGACTAGGGGTGACAGTAAGCCCGATGCTGGTATGGGTCTCAGTGTCTTACCAGTAGCCTATTTGAGCCGTTTACACAATCCATTTGATTTTGAGCTGTCCGAAGTGAGTTAAAGACCTTCAAACTTAATAAATTGTCGTAACCTCTCGCAGCCATTACTTAAGGTGTGTCTTTTTTCATTTTGAAGCAAATGAAAGGGCCTAGAATTTTGTGCCGAACTTGAATCGAAAACAGAGTGTCAAGAGGTGAGCAATATACTGATCACTAGCATCTCCTTTTTTCAAAAGCTTTTTATACCTTCCACGGTTCCGGGAGGTCAAAAATGATATTAGGACGTTTTTTATCAGTTGTATAAAACTATTTGCTGCTAATCTGCCTTTTTCTATACAGCAGACTCTGGAAATAAGCTGGCAAAGCATAATAAAAATCCTGTGTTTAAGACCATACAAAAGACTTTTGAGTACGCAAGGCTTTGTTTTCCTTCTACTTCGGTCTTTTGTCAGCTCCGAGTTAAATTAAACTGCTTGTCAACGTTTGATAGGGACAACACTTGCTAACACCTTTATTTGTAACAGGCTTCTACTCCCAAATAATTGTCTGAATCATCTTTGACACTTGTCGCACCCTTTTCAATATTTTTCTTTTAAATTCCTTTCAGTGTAGAAATAATCTCCACCAACTTTATGACTCCATTTTCCCAACGTCCCCCCATCATAGTTCAACCTAGCAAAATGACATTCATCACAGAAAAAAAAATGCAATCAAGTCCTAATGTCTCTGTGCTACATACACGAAACAATTATGTGTGCATTACTTGTGCTCTTGTTGTCTTATTCCACCCTCAACACAGCAACTTTACCAATTAAAACAGATACCAAATAGAGCAGCAAAGGGGGGAACAATACCAAAGCACCGCTAACCGCTGCCAAGCCACTTTTTATTGCAGATACAAGTGACAGGTCGCAAAAGACCACGACGATCGAGGCTCTCTCAAATGACACACTGCACCGCATACACTTCCAGTAGCAGAGGAAAAAGATTGAATTCATTTCCTGGCCATAGCCAGTCGTTCATTTTTCATTCTTTTAATAAAATGTCAACCGACAAAATGAGAGTTTTTACACAGCCAGTCGTTAATATTAATGCAAGGACATCCGACCGTCACTTGGTGATTTATTTAAGTGAATTTATGCACTTTTGATGATACTTTAGAGTGGCCACCATGGCGCGACAGCACGAAGACGAGTTGTTGAAGTCCTTTTTTTTTGAAGGATTTATCGCCATTGTAGCATCGGATCCACCGTTGCACGGTGGTGGTAATTGTAATGACTAATCGTAAAAGGGAGGTTTTTTTCTTTTTTCTTGCAACAATGTGGGAAGCGGGGTAGATTCAACTACTTGTTACGTATGAGAAGGGGGCGATGTAACAAGTGTTGGTCTGGGGGGTGGACGATAAATCAAAATCCGTATTATTTGAGTTGAAAAATTGTTTGAATTTTCATTTGTACGCCATCGAGGTGGTCATTTATTTTAATCAACATTTTCGTTTATTGATGGTCCGATCTGGAAGGGGGGAATTTGTTTTTATTATGATGAATGGGTGTTGCCATGCCACGTAAGTTGCTATGCAAGTTAATGTTTTGAAAACGTTGTCGGTAGCAAAATATGGTGGGCTTGAAATATCTCGTAAAAGGACAACAGACACATTCTTTACAAAAAAATAATTTTTAAATGTTGTTAACGAGATTGACGTTTATGACTTTAAAGGGGACGAACCAGTGTGTTTTTGTATACAGGAATTTTGAGCTTGTTAACAATGTCCTCTTGAAAGGTGACGACAAATTATTTTTAATATTCCCAACCTAAGAAACTGTGGGACAACAAAAAAGTTCACACCTTGTCGCAAAAGAGAGATCCCACAAAACAAACCACTTCCGATTGCATGAAAGCATTATCCCGATAAATTCGTTCACCGTCATCGTCACTGACCTACCTGTCAAGATCGAGTTTATAGTTTATATTTATTTGAAGTTACTGATCTGCGGGGACAAGTCAGTAACCGAGCAACCTTTTGCACAGGAAATATCTGCCCTAAAGAGAGCAGCTGTCGTTGATTGATTTAGGAAAATTATTGGACTGCGACTCTCTCCAATCACCTCAGCAACGCACCTCGATGAGGGATACAGCAAAACCCATGCATTTCCCCCGGAAACCAAAACAGGGATTCTGCAAACAATTTCCATTTCATCATAATCCCCGCTGATGCATAAGCCACCGAACATCCTTCCAAACTAGCCACAAACTACACGCAAAGATACCAAGTCGAGCTGTTTCGTGGTAGTAACTGCAAATCGGACTCAACTGCAACGCAAAACCACTCAACCATAGCGCAGACTTGTTGATTTATATCATTACTTATGCAGAAGTTCTCATCAAATCGATTTCCTTGGTGAGTTGAACATCAATTGGCCTTCTTCCCTATCGCTTTTCCACTTGAAGTGCGGGGAAGAAAAAATCCTCTTCTCAATTTCCCGGAACTTTCAATTTAGTTTGAGAAAAATGAACCTCATCCTTCGAGGCTAAGACGAAAATCTATTAATAACTTTAACATATAAAATATAGCATCCATTTTTTTTTCTTGTTTTTCTGTTTTTCCATCTTCCCGTAGTCAAGATAAACGAGGATACCATCGAAGTGCCACACATTCATTCGTATATACCCATTTCTCCAGGGGGCACAACACAGAACACACTATACACAGCTCTCATTTTGTCCTTCCATTCGAGCACACACATTAAAATAAATTGGCTGCAGACACTCCATATACGCGCGTATCCGTATACATATGCTGAATGAACTTCGCCCTTGTCTGGATTACGAGGATATAGATACTGTGTCGCACAAAAGTTTGTTTTGGGTCACCCTAAATTTAAATGATGATAGCTAGATTAGATAAAAAAAGAACAAAGCACGACGACGATGACGACGTTGATGCTGAGCAAGGCTTTCTGTCTGTCCCCAAAGAGGGATATCATCGCACAAGGATCCATTTTCCACTTTCCGCATATCTCTGCCAAAATGCTAAACAAACCCGAAAAATGTATGCACATGAGCTTAAAGTGAATGACACTCGAATAAAGGACTCCGAAGGGCTTATCTCCCAAGCAGATGAAAAAACACAACAGAACACCTACAGCCAACGAAAGGGCTTAAAGAAATTCCTTTCTATATGTCGGTGGCATGCATGTTACCAACGCACATATGAATATTTCGTTTGGATTACACATTAAATTTTCTGGTGCTGGAGATGGAAATTTTCTCTCTCATGTTATATTCTAATTTAACATGGAACCCTTATTTACAAATTAAACATTTATCGGGCACGACGGGCGACCTACAAGTTCATTTTGTACGGCTCTGTGGGGACAGTATTCAACAGCAATTTTAACCTGACCTTGCATTCAAATGTGTGTTAACAAGTGCTATAAATCGAACGGGAACGGTATGCGAGAGGCGTAGCATGGTTTTCCTTGTGTCAGACTTTGTGAAAGTGTTCACAAAATTTCCGAAATTTAATGTTAACACGGCAATTACCGGAGCGGTTTATTCTGTTTTTAAGCTTTTGTCAAATGATTCTCCTTGAGGATGATCATGGGCCATCATACCACCAATGATAATAATAGGTCTCATCAAATTATATTACGTGCTGAAATCTTCATCTTTCAATGATTAAAGTAGGCGGCGGATCTACAATGTCCTTTATTACCCGCCAGTAGACTTCTTTTATTTTTATGGTGCCCATTGTGAGAATTTCATGGCAGTAACAGAGCACGTGGAGGGAAATTTATAAGTAATTACCTACCTATTCAGTTCAAGGCTAAACCGCAGACGAAGTCGCTCGATAATTTAGCCAGGGATGCTGAATATGCAAGAGGTTTCAGGCTTCTTCGCGCATAATGGGAGTTCACTTTATGACTGACATGATTGTGCTGTCCCTTACAGTATTGACTGAAATTGCGTTTGCACCATAAATTATGTGTGTTTGAGAATTAACTGCTATCCCTTTTTGTCTTAGACACAACGGCCACTTAATATTTATTTGCGCGGTTAATAGTTGCTTCTTAAAGGACTATTATACATGAACGTGAATTCCGGATAGGCGAATAGAGAACAAATCCATTTAGTTGTATTTATGAATTGATAATTTTTATTTGTTCTACCACCAAGGAATTATATCTAATTAAAAAAAAAATCTCAATTGATTTAAATAGATAAAATTACAATTACAGACATTTTCCCGCGAATTGAAAATTCTTTCTGCGAACTTTCACACTGTATTCACTGATTCGCGGGTACCTGCGACTAAAAAACGTTTTCATGTGAATGAAATGTCAGAATTTAGGAATATTCGCCGATTCACTATTTGCTGTGATTATTTCAACTAAATTAATTAAAAAATATTGAGGTGAAGTAACCATGTGCTAGATAAAGTACAGATAAAGCGATGTTATGGTTCGTAGCGAAGTCGCTATTGCTATTCTTCTATATTTAATCTAGACTTTTATAAATGCAACAATTTATTTCGAATATTATTTGGATACATTTTAGGAAATGAAAAAGAAATCTACCTAGACGAGAAATGATACGTCACTTTCAATCATCGCTTATAGTTGAGTGTATTTGCGAACGCATCCAGAGTACAGTCATTGGGGACGTTCGGATTCGTAGTTTAGTAAGTCTGACAGTTGTCTGACTAGATGCGTCTCAGTTTTTATTGGCCCAGAGTGTTCACGTGTATAGTTTTTGCAGTTGACGTTTATGGAGGGAAGCCGACCAATCTAGTCAAGAAAATCCTGCCTGCGTACTCAGTTGACATTTCGAAGAGTCAAATTTAAAATAAACAGAGTGGCCGTTGCAGAATTCTGAGGAGTCAAAAAAGGCGGGATGAGAGAAAAAGGTGTGATTTCTAAGGCCACTCTGGTAATTTAGATTTTTCACACGATATTTAAAACCATTGGTTTGCAAAACACTATAATAGTGTAGTGATTGCCAGCCGTGTTACATTTTAAATGTATGTATTTAAAAATAGCATTTTTTTAAAGATTTATGAAGGGCCTTTCCAAATAAAAAAGTGCAAAATCAAGCAAAGGTAATACCATGTTCCCACCAACGTGATTTAGCTCATATGATTTATAAATCACGAAAGGCGTCTCCACCGAATTTTACGTGATTTAGTTTGACATCCAGCAGAAAGAATTCGTCCACTTCGGAGAGGGTAGTTTTTTTTTTTCGTTGTTTTTCTTTTGTTATCACACCTCTACCAAAAATAAAACAATTTATGATTGTTGTACTTAATAAAAATACCAAAATACACCGAAACACGAAGAAAATTGAATTTGGGATAATATTTTTGACATTTGTGTTGTTTTTTTTTTTGTTTGTTGAATAACATTGAATTGGATTGAAACCGCTGTAGGTATGTTCGATTTTATTTTGTGTGGATTTGCGATGGCAGATACGTAATTAAAAATTAAACACGTCTAAATCACGTTATTAGTAATCACGAAAATGTATGGTAAATCACGTAATTTATGAGATGATTTAGCTAAATCAAGTGGATTTAGCTAAATCACGTTGGTGGGAACATGGTATAACGCTGACCGCGAGAATACAAAAACAATTCAACTTGCTTATGTCGTTTTCCATTGGGCAAAAAGAAGCGTCCGGGAGAGTCCGGAATCGAAAAAATCACTTCTGAAACCGTTCCATTGGACCAAAA
Organism: Cheilosia vernalis; assembly: GCA_949126925.1. Lineage (NCBI taxonomy): Eukaryota > Metazoa > Arthropoda > Insecta > Diptera > Syrphidae > Cheilosia > Cheilosia vernalis. The sequence goes on along the minus strand of OX421361.1, from coordinate 62,473,726 downwards.
GTACTCTTCTGGTGATTCTTAGGAGAGAATTTCGCTTCTGGATTTGAAGTCAGAATCCTCTCAAGAAGCACTCACAGAAGTGTAGTTTGTGTATTTTATACAAGGCAACTGACAGCTGCCGTAGATTATTTTTTGGCATTTAACCAATACTCTTGTGGATTCAATCAGAAGCACTTTTCTTGTTCCATTGGACTACAGAATGAGTGGATCCCCGAGTGAAACCAATGGAAAACGACATTAGTCAACGCGTTCGGATTCATAGTCACGACCAATCTAGTTGACGTTTTACATAAACTAGGTATCCGAACGTCCCCATTGTGTCTAATAGGGACGTTGGGATTGGGATACCTAGTTTATGTAAAACGTCAACTGGATTTGTCGGGGCTATGAATCGGAACACGTTAACTAAGCGGCTTGAAATGTTTTTGTATTCTCTCGGTCACCGTTACCTTTGTTTAATTTTGCAATATTTTATTTGGAAAAGGGCCTTTAACATCTTTTAATTTTTTCGATTCTTCAGAATTCTGCAGCGCCCACTCTGTTTATATTAAATTTGACTCTTCAAAAGTTCAACTGAGTATGCATGCAGGCAGCATTTTTCTGACTAGATTTGTCGGCTTCCAATCTGGGCCAATAAAAACTAAAACACCTCTAGTCAGACAACTGTCACACTTACTAAAATAGGAATCTGAACGTCTCCAATAAAATGTAGCAATTGCTTTTACTCAAGAGAAATGTCTAAATCGAAGCATTTGCTAAGTTTCGTATGAATAAAAACCAATTTGAGTTAGTTCCAACTTTTGACATAAATGTTCGAAAGAGGCGGCACTGACCTTTTCTTTAGATCAGTATGAGTAAGACTTATCAGATAAAGCAAATGCGATGAAAATTCTGAGTCTATGCTATTTAGTTGACTCAGACCTTTTGTTAAATATTTTGTACGCACATTTTTAACATTAAACAATCTAAGATTGTGAATAGTTAAGTTTAATGCTGTTTGTACAGAAAAACCAACCAAATACCTACGGAAAAGCAATTTGTTGCTTTTTTGTCTCAAGTGAAGTATGGACTGGGGAGTGGGGACTATTTAGACAGAATCACTTAGCGGAGATCAGGGCTTCTATGTCGACAGTTCAAAAACCTCTCGGTAATTCATAGTTCTGCTTTAACTAATTGTCTTGTGTGTTAACTAATAAATACTATTTCCAACAATATCGGATATAATTCCCGGAACCTGCAGAATAAATGAAGCATCAACAAGCTATTTGGCGAACAAAAATCATATTTCCTTGTACAATTGAGGCTTAAAATTCCATTTAAATTTCTTAATTTTATTTTTTTTTATTTTAGATTTCGTTAGAATCAAGAAAAATTAAATAAATCATGTTCGAATTTTCGATCTTACTTTAGCTAAGTACCTATAGATTTTAATTCATACCGATTCAAAGCAATATTGCTTGGGGCTTTTACTTTTGCTACAACCTTTTGCTCAAAACAAACGCTAGATTTTATTCATACGACCCATTGGGCAATTCTTGCAAGAGCGCAATGAGTGCGTTCAGGTAATCTTGGTTTATTGATTTGGTTGTTTTTCACTTTCTTGAGTAGTTCCATTTTCTGAATACCGCGCAATCAAAATCGCTTCCACTCAAAATAGACTGTGTGAATTCAGTTCTGTCTCAGGTAAAAAAAGGAAAACGATTTTTGTAAAGTTAAAAAAAAAAATAGAATTTAATAGTACTTTGACATAAAGCAATTGGGATCCCTTTTTCTTAAATGAGTTGAAAGAGATTTCCCTATATTAAACTCGACAACCAAGACAAAAACTTATAGCCGCCTAAGGGCTTACTTCAGGAAAGCGATTCTTTATTTAAAGTTACGTCAAAAATACACAAGTAACAACAAAGCGATGCAATTTCTAATAAAATAAGTCCCCCAATTTGTGTGCTATCGAATTAAAAAAAAATCGTTGATATTTCTTCGTCCATGATAATTCGAAAAAAAAACTCCCCTCAACTCATGTTCATTAATTAAATACTTACATACCTAAGCATCAAATTTAAACAGGATTTTCGAAAAAAAACAAAAAAAAAGAAACTCCTTAATGACATTTATTTTAAATTTATTTTCAGCTTGACGGACAACACAGCATAAACTCTTGCATGCACCAACTAACATCCTTAAATATCCGCCCAAGTGCATTCAAATTGTGTACACAAAATACCCGTTCGCAATTTTCGTATTTAAACTGTATATAGAGATTACAAGTGAATTGTAGTAGTACACTCGTAGCTGAAGTGATGATGGGTCTGGATGGACGTTTGTATATACCCACACCCAAACAATGTACATTTTGCAAGGATGGAAATCTGCTAGTGGCGTTTCTGTGCTCCCTACTCCTTGTCGGGGTTTGATGGAAAATTAGGAAAAGCAAATGGGTAAAAGAAAAAAAAAAAAAAAAAAAAATCTGAAAAATCCAACAAAATTTGAATATAATTGCAAAAAGCTGCACTGACTGACGTTTATTTTCGTTATTTTACTGAGTATAGTACAAGCAAATCTCAACGGTAATGTTAAAAGCAAACTTCTGATTGGAGGGCAGAAGGACATTTGAATGAAATTATTCGGTCTTTGATAAATAAGGGTAAATGAAGAGGGAACGAATTGCGCTGAGGATGCATAATTGCATTTGGAAGGTAGGTATGACGAAGCCGGAGCTCTAACATTACACAGAAGTTTGTTGATTGTGAGTAAGGTACTTTGTAAGCAAAGCTTTTGGTAAATCTATATGTGCCATCTTAGGTTCATTTTCTCCGATTGGGATGATGTACTTAGTTTGTATCTATTAAATTTTGTAGTAATTCTTTGCACAGTGGCAGTGTGGTTGTTGTGCAGGAATATTGAGCGACGGGTTTTGCGTTCAGCACTGATAAAGCTCTATGAGGTGTCCTTGTCCATGGACTGGTTGAGTTCTTTAAACGTTATGCGTTAACGATTTACACACAAACAATCGATGCGGTTTTTCAGTTTTTTTTAAACAAAAACTGTTGGACGACAAATATTTGCTCGATAATTTTAAGTACATCCTTGTTGCTCTCCACCTAAAGTGCTCTTAATCAAGTTCACAAAGATTTGCATTCAATTTCTGAATCAGAAATTTCTATTTTAATGTAGCGTACATCATGCACATATGGGTAGGTACCAAGGACAAGAAACTCCATTTGCATTGAACCAGTCGAATGTGATGCCCTAGTTGGGTGGATATCAATTCATGTTAAATATGCATTTCGTATGAATTGAATATTAGTAGTAGGATACCCGCTGGCATATACCTTGTGGCATATTCACGGCATGGCGATTGATTTTTTATTCTAGGCTCACCCTGCCCCCAGTATATCCTCTTATACCGACACACTTTTCGTGCCGTTTACATAATATTTCCAATTCAATATGAGCTCGAGAGTAATTACTTATATAGGTATGGTTCCGCTTTCAATGCATTCGTTTGGATTTCATATTTAATACCTCCTTATGAGCAAACTAATATATATGAGTCCAAGACAGAAACCTATTTGGAATGGTTTTGAGAAGAACCAGGGAATGCATATTTTAATAATTCACAGCTCTTCGTGGAGAAGACAATGAGACGTTCTCAGTGGGAAACGTATTGAGGTGTTGTTTGTATTGTTTGAACGGACGAGTTATCTCAAAAATGATGCTGCGAAGTCGTATAGGTATTTCTTACGTAGGTTGGAAAATATTAGAAAAACAAAAGAACAAAAAATATGTAACGTACGTTCACGTTACGGAACGCAAGCGACTCCTTCTGCCATGTCAGCAAACACGCAGGCAAGTATTAACCTATACCTACGCGCAACTGAGTTGACCAACAACCAAACAAGAACAAAAAGGAAAGTCGAAATTCCTACGCCCCGCTACGCGAACCATACCCCATCCATCACTTAAACTACCCATATACCGCAAGGTCACAGGACCCCTACGGCAGTCCGGGCAGCATGACGGATGGGGTTGTCCAAGCCTCCTGCAACCAGGCATGACCGCTTCCTCCCGCGCTAGCCCTCGGTGGGTGGGGATCTTGTTGCAGGCCCTGGACTGGGGTTACCTCTAGTTTTACATGCCTGTTAATTCAAAAAAGATAGATCGTAAAAGATGTTGGACACGACCGGATTAAACCACTATCCCTAACAATAAAGATTGCGAGGCCCGAGTAGTGCGATCCGTTGAAATATTTACATCCACAGTGAAAAAGAAGAAAGTGGGGGAAGAAATAGGTGGAAGTAATCTTCCCCTGAGCTGACCCACCCCTACTTAGCACCAAGGCCAAGCTACCATGGTCGTCGTCACGCTCCTATTGAACGACGACCCCTAAAGTCCGAATATCCTACTAACTACTAAACTACAACCATGAACCGAACTGCGTAAAACCACCTCGGATCGTGTTCGCCCCCATGGCCGACATTCCCTTCAATACTTCCTTATCCGCACATCTGGCGGCTGCTTCCGAAACCTAAACTAAATTCCAAAGCCAATGAACACACATGATTGTTCTTCTTCGTGAAGTTCACAAGCTTATTTTTATTCAAAACCAAAAGATCTTAAAACTAGTACTTAATTAAGGGGGTGGACGTTACAACACAAGTCAGTACAAGTGCGGACATACAAATCTTACTGTTGCCGCTCGATTACGTTATCATTTACAGCCAGAACAAAATTAACGAAAAACAATAACCCTTCGATGTTAGACGTAGAGACCAGAGCATGTACCCGTGGCCTATCTACTCGCGTAATGCAGCGTTGTGGGACGTGACTCGTTCTGCGTCCGCGTGTATAATAAAAGAAAATCAAGTTGATGCTTCCACGACGAAGATTATACGCTCACGCTCTCATTGGTGAGATTCCTCACAGAGTGTCACAAATGCTACCGACTAATTCACTGGCGCACCGATCCGAACCTAACCATACGTTATTTTAGCTTTACTTTACAATGTATAAGCGACGACAAGACTAAACTGGGTCAATCGCACGACCACTCTCTAACTCTATAGCCTATCACAACTGGGCCAATACTACTTTTAATACACTGTGTTTCTTCCAAATGAGATTAATTAATTCCAAACTTACCCCGTTCTTTATTCAGGGGATAACTACCTGAACGCGATCCGTGGTGAGGGACTGCAGTGCACCGCCTTTCCTTCCAGGATGTTATGCATAAGCTCTTTGATATGCTTTAATTCGCGGATCTATACCTTAGTGGAAGATAAAATCATTTGGAGAAGTATAAATGTTTACAACAAGAAATTTTATTGGACCCAAACTACTTAACTTAAAGTATATCGGTAGGCGCAGTGTTGACGAAGAGGTGAATTTCGATGAGGTGACTATCGTTGAGGTTGGTGTCTCGTCTCAAACGAAGTCCGAAGGTTGGTGTATTCGATGGGGTGATGGTCTGTGGTGATGCTCGCTCCACCTACTGGAGGATGGATGCACGACTGCGTCTTAGCTCTGAGGTGTGGTGCTTCGCTAGTGCAACGACTGTGCTATGTGCTGCGCAATTTATATTATTTTCGTGGGACGTTGGGGAATTTTTCCCTTTCAATGTTCTAAACGTTTTAACTATTTTTTTTCCTTTTTGGTATCACGATTTCAGCGCCCTTAACTGGGTGTCGATGAGGTTAATTTTATGTTTTGGCGCGTCAGGAATTTTATTTCTTTACGCGGGGTTGGATTTACGTAGAATTATTTTCGGTCGAGTGGAATGGCGTAAAGCACACTACCGACTCTCGATTTTGTTTCTTTCCCTTTTTGTGGGGGTGGTTTTATGTATCCACGAGGTATGGTTCAACACACGCGGTCGAGAAGTTTTTCCTCGCGATATATATATATATCGTGGGTTTTTTTTTTCTTTTATTCGCTTTTCTTAAAACAATGCGCGAAACGATTTGCGGGTATTTGATCGGCTTCACCGAACTCAAAATTCCCTCGCCGGCGAATCACAATCGCGATATTTAACTTTTAATTTGCGATTTAGTTTTTTTTTTCGGTCGACACAATGGCCGCCTACTTAGGATGCGCGAACAATGAAAACGTGGCAAAATGCCGAAATTAAAATGCGACCATGCGCTAGTGCCCTACCAACCAACCGAACCTGACTCTCGATACTGACTTTCTCAAAACTAAACTTTCTCAAAACTTCCTCAATACTAAACTTCCTCAAACTAAGCTTTCTCAAAACTAAATCAAAACTAAACCAAAACTAAACTTAACATCAACCTGAAGGAATGTCGAACACATAGAGGACAAACACGAGAATAACGAGGATAGATTCACACTTTCTATTCCACTGTGGCTACTGAAGAAGCGAAAACGCTTCTAGATGGATTAATGCTTTACAATCACTGCAGAATCGCAAGTGACATTAGAGTTGCTAAATTTCTGTGCTTTGCTATGGAACATGGTGAAGACAGCCTGAAGCAACGGACGTAAATGGAGACAAAGGTCGATCCAAATACCGGACTTAACAGAACTAACTTACCAAAGAAAAGCGAACTACACACCAGCCCTGAGTGCAAGCAACGGACGTAAGTGAGGAACAACTTCACCCACTTACCGGACATGAACTCGAAGGCTCAAATGCTGAAGATGGAAATGTGAAGAACTTATAAGCCCGAGCAACGGACGTAAATGGGGAACGAAGTCTACCCATCTACCGGACAAGGGACTTAAAGAACACTAAAGGATTACAAACTCCTACACCTATTTCCGCAAAACTAGATCTCAGACTTCAGCGTACAACAGACTTGAATGGGGATGAAAATACACCCAAACACCGGTTACGTGAAACGAAAAAGAGTAAAGTCGAAAATGGTGAAAAACAAAATTTTTTGTGTAAATTTTTGTGTAAATACTTCTGAATCATATCACTACTTCGGGCCCCACGTTGGGCGCCACCTGTAACGTACGTTCACGTTACGGAACGCAAGCGACCCCTTCTGCCATGTCAGCAAACACGCAGGCAAGTATTAACCTATACCTACGCGCAACTGAGTTGACCAACAACCAAACAAGAACAAAAAGGAAGGTCGAAATTCCTACGTCCCGCTACGCGAACCATACCCCATCCATCACTTAAACTACCCATATACCGCAAGGTCACAGGACCCCTACGGCAGTCCGGGCAGCATGACGGATGGGGTTGTCCAAGCCTCCTGCAACCAGGCATGACCGCTTCCTCCCGCGCTAGCCCTCGGTGGGTGGGGATCTTGTTGCAGGCCCTGGACTGGGGTTACCTCTAGTTTTACATGCCTGTTAATTCAAAAAAAGATAGATCGTAAAAGATGTTGGACACGACCGGATTAAACCACTATCCCTAACAATAAAGATTGCGAGGCCCGAGTAGTGCGATCCGTTGAAATATTTACATCCACAGTGAAAAAGAAGAAAGTGGGGGAAGAAATAGGTGGAAGTAATCTTCCCCTGAGCTGACCCACCCCTACTTAGCACCAAGGCCAAGCTACCATGGTCGTCGTCACGCTCCTATTGAACGACGACCCCTAGAGTCCGAATATCCTACTAACTACTAAACTACAACCATGAACCGAACTGCGTAAAACCACCTCGGATCGTGTTCGCCCCCATGGCCGACATTCCCTTCAATACTTCCTTATCCGCACATCTGGCGGCTGCTTCCGAAACCTAAACTAAATTCCAAAGCCAATGAACACACATGATTGTTCTTCTTCGTGAAGTTCACAAGCTTATTTTTATTCAAAACAAAAGATCTTAAAACTAGTACTTAATTAAGGGGGTGGACGTTACAACACAAGTCAGTACAAGTGCGGACATACAAATTTTACTGTTGCCGCTCGATTACGTTATCATTTACAGCCAGAACAAAATTAACGAAAAACAATAACCCTTCGATGTTAGACGTAGAGACCAGAGCATGTACCCGTGGCCTATCTACTCGCGTAATGCAGCGTTGTGGGACGTGACTAGTTTTTGCGTCCGCGTGTATAATAAAAGAAAATCAAGTTGATGCTTCCACGACGAAGAATATACGCTCACGCTCTCATTGGTGAGATTCCTCACAGAGTGTCACAAATGCTACCGACTAATTCACTGGCGCACCGATCCGAACCTAACCATACGTTATTTAGTTTTACTTTACAATGTTCAAACGACGACAAGACTAAACTGGGTCAATCGACACGACCACTCTCTAACGCTATAGCCTATCACAACTGGGCCAATACTACTTTTAATACACTTTGTTTCTTCCAAATGAGATTAATTAATTCCAAACTTACCCCGTTCTTTATTCAGGGGATAGCTACCTGAACGCGATCCGTGGTGAGGGACTGCAGTGCACCGCCTTTCCTTCCAGGATGTTATGCATAAGCTCTTTGATATGCTTTAATTCGCGGATCTATACCTTAGTGGAAGATAAAATCATTTGGAGAAGTATAAATGTTTACAACAAGAAATTTTATTGGACCCAAACTACTTAACTTAAAGTATATCGGTAGGCGCAGTGTTGACGAAGAGGTGAATTTCGATGAGGTGACTATCGTTGAGGTTGGTGTCTCGTCTCAAGCGAAGTCCGAAGGTTGGTGTATTCGATGGGGTGATGGTCTGTGGTGATGCTCGCTCCACCTACTGGAGGATGGATGCACGACTGCGTCTTAACTCTGAGGTGTGGTGCTTCGCTAGTGCAACGACTGTGCTATGTGCTGCGCAATTTATATTATTTCGTGGGACGTTGGGGAATTTTTCCCTTTCAATGTTCTAAACGTTTTAACTATTCTTTTCTTTTATGTTTCACGATTTCAGCGCCCTTAACTGGGTATTGATGGTGTTAATTTTATGTTTTGGCGCGTCAGGAATTTTATTTCTTTGCGCGGGGTTGGATTTACGTAAAATTATTTTCGGTCGAGTGGAATGGCGTAAAGCACACTACCGACTCTCGATTTTGTTTCTTTCCCTTTTTGTGGGGGTGGTTTTATGTATCCACGAGGTATGGTTCAACACACGCGGTCGAGAAGTTTTTCCTCGCGATATATATATATATCGTGGGTTTTTTTTTTCTTTATTCGCTTTTCTTAAAACAATGCGCGAAACGATTTGCGGGTATTTGATCGGCTTCACCGAACTCAAAATTCCCTCGCCGGCGAATCACAATCGCGATATTTAACTTTTAATTTGCGATTTAGTTTTTTTTTTCGGTCGACACAATGGCCGCCTACTTAGGATGCGCGAACAATGAAAACGTGGCAAAATGCCGAGAAAAAAAAAAAATGCGACCATGCGCTAGTGCCCTACCAACCAACCGAACCTGACTCTCGATACTGACTGACTAAAAATCCAAGCGAATCAACGCTGTACGTGGTTTACATCTAAGAGTTTTTCGTGTGGGGTGGTGTTGTCGTCTCGCTCGCACTTATGCGCTCGACTATGGCGTAAATTTTCAAAACGATATTGTGACGAATGGTATGTTCAGAAAAATCTGAAAACGATGTTAAAGCACAGGGGCGATTTTTCTACGTGTTATATGTAGATAAAGATTGAGGTTTGAATTAAATTCAACCGAGCATAGGGTGTTAAAGAAAAAAACCATAAACTAGGCGAAAAGTGGACGAAAAAACATGGCTGCCACTGGTAGTGCGGGTGCGTTTACACGTAAGCGTTTGCGAAAGATGCAGCGCTTCTCAAACGAGGTGTTCCTATAATTTTCTTCTGCACATGAGTGCAGCGTTTCCTACAAATATATAAAAGTCAAATCCAATTTTCAGTGTCTTGAAAAATATATGCAAGTCTTGAATACAGTCTCTGTGAAAATAAAGTGGAAGTTCACCAGAAGTTTTTTGTTTGTTATTTTAATAGATCGGCTAGGTAACTGGAGCCTCAGAAGCGGTAAATATAATATAGAAATTAAATATAGAAATGTGTAGCTTAAAATAAAGTGTTCCCTTAGTAAAACATTCACTTGAAATAAAAGTAAGTCTATTTGAAATTTTGTTAAAATTTATACACATCTAAGAATCAAGTTCCCAAAGACTCTCTCCCTTTGTGCTTTATTTATTAATAGTCCTGACTTGTGGAATTTTGTTTTGCCTTTTGCAAAGGCAAATATTAGCGGAACCCAGACCGCTTTGCCAGGCGTTAATATTAAACAAATTTTCTAGATTTCAAAATTTTTCTAAGGGTTTTCCCAACATTTTCTTTCGTAAAAACCTTCTCGTGACAAATACGAACAACTGCCAAAAAAAATTTGAGCCAAATCGGTCCAGCTGAACACGTTATCGATGCAAGAAGAAGGAGATTTCAAAAAGCAATCATTATTTTATCGACCATGACAATAGTATCCAACTTGTAGGATATTTGAGTAATATTGTGGTGGTTATTGATCTTTCAAGGGATGTTTACATATTGATTAGAATAGGTTGTTAATTGTAACAAATACTGCAATGTTTGATTTAAAAAGGCGGTTCGTCAACTTTTTGGCAAAAACCGAATGCACGAAACTGTTTTTGTCGAAGCTTTATTTAACCTTACACCCACCACTTTTGAGGTTTCTTTTAAATAAATTGCTTGTTCGTACAAGACGTTTGACAATATATTTTGTCGAATTTAATAACGTAAAATGGTCCCTCCTTTGCTATTTATATTTTTGTCGAAATTGCATGTCCAAAATTTTGTTAAAAGTCCATGTCAAGTGAAATAGGAAGATTAAAAAGACCGCCTGTCTTTTCATTGACAGCATTGCGAGACCGACTTTTTTGAGTCGCTCCCTCTCAACGTAACGTCAGAATTAATGAGCATGTCGAGCTCGAAAATATATATCGTCCTCTTACTACATAAACGATAAAGTTAACAAATAAAATCCCACGACTTCGAGGAAGCTATTTCCAGCCTTCAATACGGAACAATTATTTAACTATTTTCACTAAAACTAAGAACGACGTTCGCTGAATGCCTCCCCTCCGTACGCACAGCTTTTATGGGGACGGTTCCCCCACTTCGTCTTAAAAAAATATTTTTTCCCCAAAAATTCAAAATAAGAAAGGAGGTCCGAAAATTCCTTGTCTTTCATAGATCTTTAGCCTTTGCACGTACAACTGAAACACCTGGGGGGCGAATTCTACTGTACCTTTCCTTTGTCTGTTATTAATGTTTGGATATATACAAAATATTAGTCAGAGACACCCACCTTTTCTGTAGACCATTTGACAGTTTTTGACTTCTTCAAAGTTGGGATATCCCCTTATTGTTGCAAAGTCCTGATTGGAAATCAGTACTCGCAGCCATTGGAGGTAATCTCCAAACACTGTGCAACTAAAATTCTAATTTGGCTTCCTCAATCCTCAGTTCTCCACACTTTCGAATATCATACAAAAGATGGCGTCGGCACCTTTGCCGAAATCCATTGAAAACACCCCGAGGAGTGAAAAACTTTCTAAAGTTTAACGAGTCATTGTTTTGGTATCGCACTGCAACCACATAATGAAAACATTTGCACTTTGGCTCGAAGCAAAATCATACCCTCACCTCTGAGTGTGTGCGTCTGCATAATTCTTCAGGATACCAGGTTGCCACACTATCGCCTCGTAATCCGATGGTAAATGCTGTACTCGGTGCCATCATATGTTAACACCTCTACAACCGGATGTAAGACAAAAGTTCTCCGGTGTCACATAGTTGGAAACAAACAGATTGTTTCCGAGAGCCCTAAGTATGGTTGGTTGGTAGTCACCCTCATCCATAGGCCAAGAGTGTTGAATTGAAGAAAATAAATTCCTAGTTCCGGAATGGGTACGACTCATGAATACCTAAGAACGGGAGTGACAGATTATGAGAGATTGGAAAAGGCAGCAGCAGAGTCGGCGGCGGCGTCGGCGGGTATACGGGTTGGATGTTCCTTTAAAAGTGAATAACAATGATGGTAGCAGAGCTTGTTGTATACACGGGCTTAAGGGAGAATTATATGTTCTCGGGCTGCTCTTCAGAGTGACAAAAACATTTTTGAAAAGTGTGATTTATGAGTTTTTTTTTTGTTGTTTTCCATTTCGTTAGGACGACTACAACGGGGACACTTCCATTGTGTCGTAAAAGTGGAGCATCTGTAGTTTTGGGGGAGTGCTATGTCGGTGTGTACAAATAGACAAATAGAACACTACAAAGGAAGCCATCGCAAAGAGCTGAAGAGTTTGGGATTACGCTGAAATATTAATGTTAAAGGAGGACTGTGTTCTGTGTATTGTGTGCTGTGTATGCGCCGCTCTCTCTGTATCACAGGTGAGAATGAGAAAAGCGTTGATTTTCGTTTGTTAACTTGGCTATCTTTGGCCCATTCGGAGTATGGAGTGGAGGGGACTTTGACGAAATAATGAAAGTATTATTTGATAAGTCTGAAATATAAGTCCTTTGCCTAGAGAGACAATTTTGAATTGTGTTTACGCACTCGTTATGGGATGGGAAACATAGAGAGAACTTCAGAGCCATGGGAGTAGTTCCGAGAATCATAACTGGCTATATGCTACATAGGTTTATACTGGATTTTCTAACTTCTAGACAGTGCAGTATTTATTTTAAACAAAACTTCTGTGAGAACAAAAACTGAATCGCAATCTTTCGAGGATGTGCAAAGTCCTAATAAGAACGAGAAGTGTTCGCAGCAAATTAAAAACAAAAAACTATTGTAGCGCCACCTAGGAGGACACACTGAATGTTATGGAAGCTCCTATGCAAGCTCCCTTACAGAACCCCTGCTCCTGGCTTTAACTAAATTGATAATATACTGACTTCAATAACGATAACGAACCACTGACATGTTTAATGGGGTACAAGACGAAAAGAGAACCGTCAATGGTGGTCTGATTCGAATATCTCTTAAAATATATGGGGTACAAATTCAGAAGGCATTAAATAGAAGACTGAAATGGCGTAGGTATAGCACTGGGTGCAATACCGCCTTCGCATAAGCCCTACAACCCTCACCCAAAAGACTGAGTTTGCCAGCATTTGCTATTGAAACTATTCAATACGAAATATATTCTGCGTCAATCTTTTATGTCAAACTCTCATTACGGCTGCCAAAACAAACTGCTATCCACGCAATTGTAAGCTTGACCATCAATTACAATGCCGATCATCAAGCCTTGATGAGGCTCATCAGGCACCTCCATACTCAACAGACGACATCAGTAAATCCTTAAAATACCCCCCGATACTTTTTAAAGATCAACACTGCCCCCACTCCTCTAGAATCTTATTTTTGATGAACTTCTGATGTTTAAGGACCCCTTTGGGTAAAAAAAACCATCGCCTCGCTTCGAGCAAGAACTCTTAATTACGATACGTCCAACAAAATGCAATTTTCTGTCCGAAAACTTTTTAGCCTCCTGTTCTTTAAATGGTATCTACTGCGTCTTGAGCTAATCCTCCAAAGATGAACGAAAATCCACTCCACTGAGTCTTTTGACAAAATATTTAAGACTGGGGCAGCTAGAAAGTTTCTATGAAGAGAATATCATATTGCAAAGAAATTCCCTGGCGGCGTATCATAAGTTCGAGACCCCGCCGAGGGATTTCTTATTTTGAAAGATCAGACCACCATCGGTGCCCTTTTGTCTCACTTGATGTAGTCTGATATTATATTAGAACCTACGACGCAGACTCACTCTTCTCCCAAGATTCGCTGAAAAACTATTCGACAGTTAAGCAAGCGGGCCGGCGATAAAAATAAAAAAAAAACTCACAAGAGTCCCAAAAGGCACTTTATTGCTTCGCAAAACATTACCAACCTACTTACCGTGTATTGAGCTCTTTTCAATACGTTATGCCAACTATGTCAAAATAGGTCTTACCGATTCCGTTCCCCATTCAAACCCAACTATTAAGTCAAATGCATCCTCTGATAAAATCTAAAAGAACCAACCTGACCTCAATCAGTTCTGAGTGTAAGTTCGGTGTCGTTGGAGATAACTCGACTCATGCGTTGCCATCATCCTCATGTCCCGTTTACACTTTCGATCAATACACTCAGCTAAAGCATATACTCTTCTCATACTTTTCTCGAATGTAAGTTGCTTTGTTCCATTGCAGACACCCATCCATATCAAAGCCTTACAAGGTTCCATTAATACCACTTGAATCTTAAAATACTTTCACTTGTCCTTTTCTTCTCAAAGGTAGCACAATCCGATGTACGAGTAAAATGGTTTAGCAGTGCGCTCTTGTCCTCTTCCTATTTCTTTATTTATCCCCAACGGGACAGAGAAATGCGCTGTGTGTTCGATTGGAAATATTCAATGAGTGTTCAAAGGCAGTGCTCTAAATCCTTTTGTTTTTTACGGTTCCTTCTATGGGGATGTATCGAAAGTGGTATCCTCAAAGGAAAATGGAGCGGAACAAACGACTACTTAAAGTGTATACAAAAGGTAGACTTTGTGTTTGTCTCGATATTGAAATGTTATTCCTCTCATTTTATTCGTTTCTTTGTGTTTACTTTTTTCTCGCTCAGGAATATGAATAAGTTTAATATTTCACCGCATTGAAAGCAAAAAGTTTGCTGAAATTGAACTTCACAAAAACGCGTAAGTCAGTTACTCAAAAAGAGTTCGCATTATGGTGGTGGGCGAGGGACTTAATCAAAGTGTCCATAGCCATTGGATATAGATCCTTCCTTGTGGAACAACTATGCACATCTTGTACGCCACACGTACGAACCCGGATGAATTAATTTCGCAAAGTCGATTAGGTTTAAGGGTTTCTTTTTCCATTTCCCTCAAGGGCTTAAATAAAGGTCTAGGTTTTGACTTTGTCAAGAGCTCCATTTCTTGTTGCTTTAATTCCATTTACATTTTTATCTTCATTGATATTTATAATGACTTTCTTTCAATAACCATTGAGTTGAGTTATTTTTTTTTTTGGTTCGGCATCTCCAATTCAATTGGGAAATAGGTATGGAGACAGACGAAGGACATCCGAACAATACGTTCACAATTCGGTGAATACTGAATCGAATTTCTTAATCTTATTGCAAAAAAAAAAGAAGAAGAAAATATATCCCGCATTATATTATATAAAGTGGCTCCTGTTGTGTCCGGTTCCAGCGATGATTGTATGGAAACTGGAACGTCTTAAATCAAACACAATAATGCCTCGAAAAATGAAAATTTATTTTGATTATCCTTCGATTATGAGACGCTTGAATGATTTTCAAGTTTTATTTCTATTCCTTTCTCGGATTTTCGTCCCATGTCACTCTTTGGTCTCTGGTCTGATCTGGACCTAAAGCCGAACGGTGACGAACATCAGAGGACATCGATTTCGGTCCGTTGGAGACAAGTAGAAAAAAAAAAAAATCCGAATTGCGATATAGAAGAATAAACAAAATTCGAAGAGAAACAAAAAATAGAAGAACAAAATGCAAGAAGAAAAATAATTTAGGTATCCTTGAAAATCCATGATGCGTTAAGGGAAAAGAGAGGAAAAATATTTTTTCCTGATGGCATTCTTTTAGGGGGCTTCCTTTTTTTTATTGTTCACATGCCCATCGCTTACTTCAGCATAATTGAATTGAAATTCGAAAATCCAGCAAAGGTAAGAAATCGAAATTCAAAGAATTTTCGTCGTTTGAAGTAGGACCAAATTATCCCGAGAAAATTAAGTTAAAGGATTTAAAAGAATATACCTATATATGCAAAATATTGGTTTATTATTGAGTTGACTTTTTTTTTCGCAAATTGCCTTTGGCTGTTTCAGCGAATTCAGAGTCAAAATTAAGGGCAAGTTCTCATTTCCGAGAAGTTATATAGCTGACTTTGTCTTTCCATTCTTAGAACAGAAAATACAGAAAGAGAAAATAAAACTATTATATTTGAACATGATGTGAAGCGAGTGAGGGTCAGGCGTCTCATTGAAGTTGACAAAAGAAATCTTTGCTCACACTAAATTGAGTGTTACTTACAAAAACCTGCACCCAATTTGTCGAATTTCCGTACAAAAACATTGTCACTGTTGATTGATATGGACATTTCACACTTGTCGTTGGTTCCGTTCTGACAGAGAAAATGACACACGCAGTGTTTGTCCAAGTGAATGTCTTTCCGATGGAAGCCCACCACCCCAAAGCGGAAACACGATCGAAAGCAATCGTTGCGGATATCTTACAATTTGAAACAGAAAGCTGATTGATAGCTTTGAATTAATATTGAAGTAAGCGTTGCCTGCCTTATGTACATAGTCCTTTTTGAATTGACTACAATTTTTGTTTGAGTATAATAGCAAGTTGAAAGCAGCGAAGACAGAAGGAAAACACAATTAGCTCGAAAACCCTCTCGAAAAGTAGTTGTAGAAATTAAGGTCATATATAAACGTTTTCTCAACGTTTTAAAGAACATTATAAGTTTCATTTGCATAGTAGTTTTGACGTCAACCGCGAACAAACATTAAACTCGCTTATAGGTTTTTCTATTTCATCGTTTAGTACATATAAGGTCTGTTCCTTTACTCTTATAGACAAAATTAAAATGGCTTTCAAAATGACAGTCAAATGTCAGTCTTTAACAAAGAGAAGAAAACATTCAAAATTCTAGTTGTCTTAAGGCGACTAGATTGCTGTATTGCATTTGCTTCTAGTACTTTTTTTAATTTTTTTTCTGTTTAAAATAAATGAATTGGCAGCATTGTTGACATAATGTTATTAAGAGTTAAATGCCAAATTCATTGTCAATTGAAAATGTCAGTTTCGGTTGTACAAATAAGAATAAATTATTATAACTTAAGGTGATATTTTTTTATTTACATGTAGGTAGGTACGTTGATTATTTAAAGAGAAAATAGTATTGGTAGAAACTATAGTTCAAGTTTTATATACACGTGAATATAAAATCGTGGTTGGTCGGTACGAGTATAATAATTATGAACTGTGAACTTAGTGCTCAGTCGCAAAATTTTTGACCAAATTCGTCGGCTACCATTCATTCATAACCGTCAACTGAAAAGAACAGTTCATGTCACAGATCTAGGTCAAAACTCAAGTCATCCAGCTGTCAGACCTACTTAACTATATTCTTAAACGTCGCCCAAATAGAACGTGATTTTCAAATAACTATAATAAGCTTGAAACACAGTAAAATTATGGTGTATGATGATGCTCATAATGCTTT
Source organism: Cheilosia vernalis (assembly GCA_949126925.1). Taxonomy (NCBI): domain Eukaryota; kingdom Metazoa; phylum Arthropoda; class Insecta; order Diptera; family Syrphidae; genus Cheilosia; species Cheilosia vernalis. The sequence continues at coordinate 62,456,537 of OX421361.1, read as the reverse complement.
TAAAAATGTTCATTAATGCAACCTATTGACATCACTTTCAAAGTCAAGTGTTCATTAGCCGTGTATTTTTTAGCTTCGATCTCAGCAAAGCAAAGTAGGATTTTCCGCACGCAATTACAACAACTATTGCGAGTCTCGAAGATTCAACTCTAGCGAAGTTGTTGTAATTGTGTGCTGAAAATCCTACTTTAAGCCTGAACTACATCGAAACAAAAGTGGGAAAAAGTACAAAAAAGTGGAAAAAATCGGATGTCCTACTTCATCCTATAGTACACTCTGTATACTTTTGTCTCAATTTAAAATTTGCACTTTGTGGAAAGCTCGAGCATGTTCCAGCTTTCACTTTTCTAAAGTTCTGCAAACAAATACACTCAAGGAATTCATTATCGATTTGCCGGTAGATCACGTTCCCATCATATAATTCCTGTCAGTTTCGAAGGCAAAAGCTCCTTTTGCACTTCACTCCGCTAAATTTGTTTATAATTGCTCTGGAAATTTGAAATGTAAACACAAAAAGCTCTGAGCTTCCTTAGTTCGGATTTTATTCATAGATGTCATGTAAATATGCGTGTGTTTTCAATGAATTTCGAGCTTTTCACTTTTTTGTACTTTTTCCCACTTTTGTTTCGATGTAGTTCAGGCTTTACTTTGCTTTGCTGAGATCGAAGCCCAACAAAACAGGCATATTATTGCAAAAGGTGATCAAACTGATGCGCAAAATATAACAAAATAAAGCATCACAGAAATGTCTGATGCGCTGTTGATTGGCTGACAAAAAAGTAAAAAAAAATGTCGGAAGGGAGAGAAAAATAAGTAAATGCAAATTTTGTTGAATTCTCTATTGCGCGTTTCGACCACTTTCTTCTTGCTTCACACATAGGTATTAAAAATTAATTTATCATCTTTACGATCATAGTTATCGACTAAGACTTTTATTAGCTAAACTTCCATCTTGGCATGAATTAAAATGTTTTATGCAAACAATGAGTTTTAAAACTCAAGCATCATATTCCACGCAACGCATTAGCATAAACTATGCATCGCAAATAAACAGTGATGCCGCAAAACTGCGCAAATGTTTGACGTTTCTGAATTTACGCATGTTTTTTTTTTTTTAAACTGCACCATTTAGTTGAAGCCAGATTCGGCTCTTTGTCGTCAATACTCCTATAAATTTAGCAAGTGTCGCAACCATTATTCTCTATAGAATTTTTGATTTAACTATGCATTTTTTTGGTTAATTTGTGCACCGGCAAATCGCCTTAGGTGGCATTATTATAAGCCAATACTGACATAAGGGGTACCTACGCCTTTATTTTAATGATTTCTTATTTACAATTACCTGAAACAATCAACAATGAATATTATTAATTGTAAATCCTGTCCTTATATAGGTATACTTTACACCGAAAAGTTGGCATCACATCCCTGTGCCCGGTGGCATATAGTTTGGAAACAGAGTTAATGGAAATTTGCATAATAAATTGATTGGACGTCACTTTTGTCACTTAGTTGAATGGACACAGAACTACGAAGCTGAAATCAATTTATATATAATCAAGGGAACTAATGCGAGGCTGCTTTTGTGTTCCCTGTAGACAAAAGCTACTAGAAAACGTTTACATGCATATTCAATCGTTGTCCTACGAAAACTTCGCCGCTGGCGAGAGTACTCTAAATTTATGGATGGACGATGACGATTTTCACTCATCAAAAGTCTCCGGCGCAGTCAATTCGTATTTTAGGGATCAATTTATCACTTAAAGGGAATTAAAAGTTTAAAAGTTTTCCGACGACATTTTCTCAAGTTAACTATTTATTTGCAGTAGCCGGATAGTGGTGGGGGCATTTTCAAAGCCACTTGTCAGACCCATGAACGTAATTGCCTCGTGGAATTCATTCCCTCTTATGGGACACCCAAAGTAGTTTGCTTCCGAAGTGTGGGAACACATAAGTGCTGGTTGAATTAATTACACTGCAAAGTTTTCCATAATGTTTGCACTGAGCTTTCGGGTTTATGTTGTCTGAAAAATCATTTCACTAATAACACCGACTGAACCCGACCACTTTGTAACATTCCCACAATGCGTACAGAAACCACAGAAATATGAGATGGTAGATGGGTCATAAGTCAACGAGCATTTGCAGTTCAGTTGGTGGTAAATAATATCATGCATAAAACATTTTTGAAATAGGTATATACTCTCCCAGCAAGTGCTTGGTTGTTGAATTAATATTCAAAGTATATTGAGACAGCGCGAAATTGGAATGGAACGAATGTGGAATGTTTGAATGTGTTAACAAAACTCTTGCATGGAAATCCATCATAAACCGAGGTGGATTGTTGCATAGCAAATGGGTCAGCATCCAGAGTAATGAACTCGAACAAGTTCTTGACATTTCATTTACGAAAAACATTTTTTTGTTGTACATGTAAGAAGTGACGCATCTGGAGATTTCTTGCGTTTTGTATCCAATTTTCGTCAAGAAAGATCTATCTTGAGGTATTTTACGTAAGTTGGATCCGGTAAAGAACATCCCTCGGCTTTTAAAACGCTGGGAGGAACACAGTGTACTACACTAGTTTGAGGGTTATATTCATGATTACGCCCAAGAATATATAATGCAATGCAGATCGATGAAGTCCAATGTCGAACAATCTAAAACGAACATAATGCCAAACCATTAATGGAAATTAATTCTCGTTTCCCACAAGTCAGAGGCAAAGCCGCACTATGAGATGCGTTTCCTTTAGGAAACCTTTTTCAATCACACACTTTGTCAGCTACAGTCTTCAGAGTCACAGTAGTTACTCCAACCGCATCGGTTGGTTGTACAAAATCAACTTCAATGTGTAGCTATCTGCATTTCAACCCTAAAGTAATTCACCCAACACATTTCAGACGAATAACTTGGGTTAAAAGGAGAGAAACTTTGCCTTCAATCCGCAAATCAAATCAACGGAGTTTTCTTCCTTTTTTTTCCTAATTGTTGTTTGTAAAGGTTGTCGAGCACAACAAAAAATAATAATAGTTGCCGAAGGCAAACAGGAAGACCTTTTTGAATAAAATGTACATATCTGCTCTATTTAGAGGCTGTAAATCCAAACTATTTATGGTCTCGAATTCCAATCACGAATTTACGCTTGTCTTGCATTTTCAGTAAGTTTTAGTTTTTGTTTTCTCTTTCTTCACTTTTCCATTATCGCACTTCGTTGGCCTTGCGAACGTGTTCTGAGAGACCGGGGTATAGAGAGGTATACCTATTGTCATGTTGCTGCTGCTAGCTTTTACGAAGGATCACAGAGTAAACAGCCAAGAAAACTACTCCGACATGTGTGTGCCTTAATTTACTGGGGGCCATGGACTTGATTTGTAGAAAAATAAGAAGGGAAAGCATAGTGAGAAGGAAAACATGAAATTGAGGAAAAAGTTTGTTTTAAAGTCGAAGAAAAACTAGTTGAATATTGAGGGACTGGAGCGTTATTATGGTGTGTGTTTGGCGTGATTAACGTTTCATGAGGCTGAAACAGAGGAGTTGTTTTGTATGCTGTTTTGTGTGCACTTTTTTAGTTTTACTTACAGCAAAAGTGCAAGTGCGTGAGGCGGAAGTTGTAGAACTTAGTAATGGAATTAAGATGGCTTTTCTTAACCAGGATGAAGTTCGCCAAAAAAGAGGCAATGTTTATTTTTGCAGTGCTGTTAATTAGTGGGCTGATAGTCAACAAAAGATCTTTAAGTCCCTTTAAGTTACTTTAAGTCATTTTAAGTCCCCGTATACGAGTTTCAATAAATGCATGAATGAATTATTTTCTAAGCCGATGTTGCTAAGCAGGTTAAGGATTAGGTTTTGCCTTAATCTTCTTCTATTAGACAAGTTAGATCATAGACCGTAGAAATAATCATTATCTCCGGGGGCCTATTTCATTCATTTATAGTGGATTTTAAACTATTCAAAAGGGACCTTGTTGATTAGCTGGCGTTGGTTTAACCTTCGATTTAAGACACTTTTTGAAGTTTAACTGTGGATATAAACAATGATTCCGAACAATAAACTCTTAAAAAAGTAACAGAACTGATACACAAAAGTGTACTAGAAACACAATCTTATAAATGTACAATTAATATAATTTTACTCGTAATTGAAATTATAACCTTGATCAGCAGCACTTTTTTCTCCCTTTTTAAACTAGACGGTTATATAAGCACGGAAATTTCCACTATTAGGTACATTTCCCACGACTTGCCAGAACTGCATCACACGGCCATTTTGTATTTTGAACTTTTTTATGCCTTCTGTGGAAGGGGGATGGAAGCCGCTCAGTTACTCAGTGGAGTAACGAAACATGAATTGAACACATCCAATTCCACATTCTACATTGACACCATCTACAGTCCACAACAAGATGGCTGTCTTTTTACATTCTTAACGCATTAATTTAAAAATATAATTAATTCACGGCATCTAAAAATAATATTAGCCCATCAATTAAGTGTGGAAAATGATTTAATTTTGTGGGTTTGACATTTGTAAAGTCAGCTTTTCTGCTGAATTTGCTGAATATTGCAAAAGGTGTGTTTGTTTCAATAACCACACGATTGATAGTCGTTTTCGTGGAAAGCCCAAAACTCGTTTCGAAAACTGAAATATGTATGGGAAAACTTCTGTTTTCGAGTGCTTTCACGAAAACCCAGTTTTCGATTAGCTGTGAATAGGTTATAAGAAACATGATTTCGTGCACGACAACAGTTTTAAGGCTTGCTGATTGTTGATAAGTTCATACTTTCTTCTTCGTTTCCATTTACACCGGATACTTACCAACTTTATTTACCTATAAGTATACACCAAAACCAAAATAATAATTATAAAGATATGGGGCGCAACAGCTCCATAAAGAAAAGCCTATGATCCTTTTCCAACTCTCCTCCTGTGCAAGTATTTCATTTAATTTCAATTCCGTATAAGAGTGGCCGAATTAACAGTGTTCTTGTAATACTCGAATGCTCGGTAGATAATGGTCAACAACGTCACAACTTGTAGATGTAATTCTTTCCATTTGAACAAACAGCAACCACCATTCATAACTTTTTCTGCACGAAATACGGACACGGCTGGTAACCTGAATGCACATTCACTCTTTCCCTTTTAGTTGCTGTCCGACAGTGGAACACCTGTTTCTTTTTTATATTCGCCAATCTAATTGCTGAAAACACGGAATGATATATCCATTCATTACTACCACTGAGGAACACTCAAACGAATTTTACAAAAACAGAAACCATCTTAATTAACACTATGGGAATTTTACCGAAAGGAAAAAAAAAAACAAACCAAATATTGCCGGTCGACAAATAAGGTTCGCTCTCCGATTTGTTCGTTATTAGGTTATCAATTTTTTTTTAAGGAATTTGTACATGAGACATACAGATGGTTTAGTGAACTGAAAGTGGAAGTATATGCTAACTTTATTGCTCGAAAAAAAAAAATGTTTAACAAATTTTTAACAAGCCTTCGTATGTAACACACTTTTGACATTTACACTAATGGAAGAGGCAAGTCAGTATGTACACCGTACAGAAATTATTTTAATAACGAATCCGTGAGAGAATATTTTTTATTTCATTTCACGCACTCGCCATTTTAGGTAATGGACTTTGTGGATGGCTGTAGTGGGGACTTTATTTTGATGGATAGCTGTTTGATTCTTGGTGTAATGAAAATGAATGGAATATTAAATGAAAGCCCATCTCACTACCAGAAATAAAATAGTTCGGGTCGTTAAACGCTTTTAACACTTGATTTGACTTTCAATCCATTCTAAGAAGGGATGTGGATTTTTTAAATCAATTGACATTGATTGTCAATAATTGATTGCAAATAAAAGCAAATCATCTCTAAAGCACTTAAATACAAAGGTCAAATCGTACGGAATAAGCAGAGTCCGTCAAATAATAACAGGTCTGTTCGTTTACTTTTATTTTTTTACGAATTTTTACTCAATGGAGTTCCATTACTAGAAAAAATTTCAAAAGAGAGCGTCATAGAGAGAGCAATCTTATTCAGCAAATTTGTTGGTGTAAGAATTAGAACAGCTGTGACTCACCTGACAATTAACACATGATTTGACAGGTGTCGTCCTATTTGACATAGGTATACACGTGCATATTCATCATCCATGGAAAAGGAATATAAAACTATATTATAAAAGTAAAAGCACGAACCTAACATCTTTGCCTTCGAATTTATCCCTTAAAATCCTCGCTTGTATGACATTTGATTTCAAGTTCTTTACAATCAAACGCTTTCCATTACAAAGTTTCGGTGGATTGAGGTGGTTAGCAAAATTATAACTAAGCCGACTTTCAATTTCGAAATGTATTGCAAATTATCCAAATCCAATTGTACCGAAACGAAAATGCAATTTCGATAGATATTTGACCACATACACCAAGTCCGTCCAATTCAATTGGAATGGGGAAACGAAATGGACACCTGTCATATTGCCCTATGCCAAGTGGATTCACCACACATCGTGCATTACGACTGCGACGTAAAAGGCTTGACCTTTTCAATGGCAGCATACGACTTGGAAGCACCGCAATCAATAATTTTATTTATATGATTATTTGTATCCCGCTTAGTATTTCGCGTACAACTACCAAACGTATAAGTTCTGTTGGCCACTATTTTCAGAACATCCTGTCTCATCACACATTGCTTTAAAACACGATAAAGCACTTTCGCACACCTGGAGCTTTGCTTCCTTGGACTGCTATCAACCGGGAAAAAAACGTGTTTACTTTAAAAGCAAATCGATTAAACTGTTTCAATCCCTCTTCGCTATCCATCGGGACTTGAAATGAACAACACTGCATCGTCGTCAACATTGATTTTTATTTTGCTCTTTACCAGCCCGACGGCATCGGTCAGGCACTTTTGCTGCATCATCCCCCGCGGATATTTCGATACCAATTTAAAATCAAATAAAACTGTTCCATCGCTCATTTGAAGGAGAGCAAACAAAGAGAATGCTTTCAACTGGATGGCAATCAAAACAAATTGCCGATCAAATATAGCACAATGGATCTATCTACCCTCAACAGGGCTGCATTTCAAGTAAGACTCTCCACAATGTACGTACCATTAGTGACACAACCCAGGAAGCTGATCATCTTTAATACAATTCATCATTCAGCCGTCGAGGATATTGCCAATGTTGTACAACAAACATCCTTCAAACCGGATTGATTAAACGCATTAACTTGGACCACTAAACAGAGCACACGTTCATGGCCTCACATCAAGACGCCGCCACACCGGCTGTGGTGGGTGATTTTACTAAAACCATAAACAGTGGCAAGACTTCCAGTATTTCCTCCTTCCCATCCCTGTGGGGGAAACTTTTTTACAAGTGTGCACTGTGAAATGAAATCGAATAAACTTTATACCTCGCCTGACTTGGAATTCCCGACATTCATTCCATGGATGAAGATTAGCTCTGGCATAAGGTTGTATATACCAGGGGTAACCTAATTTGCCTGTCAACCGCAAAGTCATACTCGTACAGTGCCGATTTGCTTGTCGCCATCCATCCATTCAGGCAGTAGAGTCGGTTTGAAGTTGTGGTTTTGGATAATACCTTATCATCTGAGTACAGGGCGAATGACAGGCAGGATACAAATTGACGTTTGGGGGCTTAATGGATTTTAAGCTAAGGAGGTGAAAATGACTTGCAAATTTTCGCTATACGTCAGAGGTTTTAATGGGCAAAGCTGATATATTTTGAAGCAAATGTAGAAACGTGCACCTTTTGTGATAATTATTTCGGAGAAACTGAACACAATATAGGAGAGCGGTTTGGGAGCAAGAAATATTTGTAACTTACGTAACTGCTGAATCACGGTTTCCTTTCATTTGATCGGAAAATTATGAATAATCACGCTAGTGGGGGTGGAAAATATTGTCGTTCTTTGTAAAGCCACTCTTGTTAAACATGGAACTGAGTTTAATTTTCAGGAATTGATTCGAGATGACGCACAATTTAAAAGGAAATAAAATCAAGATTCATAGTCAAGGAACAAGGACAAAGTTCAACATCGCAACATTTTGGATTGTATTTATTAGGCAGGCAATTTGCTAAGCAACTTGTTAGAACCTAACTGGTTGGTTGAAGTGAAGAGGGGTATTGTATTTTAGGAAGCTCAAAATATTCTAAAAAATTCGTCATTTCGACCACAATCATTTTGATCGTTATTTATTTTTTATATTGAATATTCATCCAAATTGTTTAAAATGGAAAGCAAAAAAAAAAATATTTTGGGCGATCTTTTCTTTTCTCAAATTTTTTGAAGCTAAAACAAAAAGTTATTTAAGAAAATATATTGAGTTTAGCTTCTGAATTTTGTTCTTCCTTTTCGTTAAAATAAACCTTAAAATTGTTAACCTGCTTTATACAGATAATAAAGATCATTGTTAGGATTTTCGATTAAAAATTGCATATTGTGACCTAGAAAATATTCAGATTGAAGGTTAAAAATGGTTATTAGTAAGGTACCATGACGAATGACCATAGACAAAACAAATGTCCTTTTTATATACTTAGGTACCTACTTCTGTAAGAAAATATGTTCCAAAACATCACAGGCGCTACTGTTTTAAACGGATTAACAAAGAAGCACACTTTCATGCCGCCGTCAAGTTTAAATTTCCATATTTAACGTAGAGAAAAAAGTGGCATTAAAAAAAAAACAAAATTCCATAGAAACATGTAACCAAAAGATCGACATCTTGTGCGAACAGACTCAATTCCATAGTAAAGTGTAAAAAAAGAGGGTCATCTATTCAAAAGTTTATTATTTTGAAAAAGAAAACGAAAATAACAATTTCTTTACCTCATAAACTAAAAACAAATAATCCTGCAGGTATCTTTCATGTATCGTTTAATCAAACTCATACTTATATCGCGGGAGTGGAAATTAAATTAGTGCCGTAGTCAATCGTACCGACGTATTTATTTTTAGCTTAACCCCATTGAATGTGTTCCCTTATAGCCATTTTATTGATCATGAGTAGGGATGCCAGATGTCCCCCATTTTCATTCAAAAATGCTGGTTTCCCCCCCTAATACCAACCACTTCCCCCTTATTAAGTCAAAATTTAATAAAAATATGTAAGTACTCTCTTTTAATATTTTTAACAAGACTCTCTGTGAACACATCCATTCGAAGTGCAAAGAAACTTTCAAAGCTGAATACATCCACTCACGAACTACATCTCACTATACGTCCGAAAGTTGTTCTCCTGTACGTTTCTGTTTTTTACTTTCATCTGTCTCTCTTTCAGTTATTGTTTTGAAACCAAAATTTACGTTACCTAGTAGAATACTTATTTATGTACTTTATATTTTCTTTTGTTTCTCTTAAATAAAGTATGCACATAAATAATTTTGCTTTTTCTTTATGTAGAAATAAAATATCTTCCTACAAATTATGGCAACCCTAATCATGGGTTATGCGACTAGTTCTCATTTTTTCTTTCTAATGATGTAGTTTTAAGATTTAATACCAACATCCAATGACTTTCTAGTGAATCCAGCCGTCACTTCTGTTTTGGAGTACCATGGTGCATCGCATGATCTAAGCGTTTTTTTCATTTAAATACAAAAATTGTGAGCAACTAGCTATACAAAATAATAAATAAATACTAAGCGCAACAGATTCATGTAGGTACCCTAAGCCTAGCTTCTTGCAAACCATTCGCTTTGTGAGTTTTTATTTTTGTGACGAATGGAAGGACCTTTAATTATTTTATGCATATTATTTATTTAAATCCAAGAGGCTGAGTTGCTGCCGAAACTCTTCCAGGACAGTTTTATGTGGTATTTGATTGGGCTTCTTGAGATTCGCTCTTAGATTTCATGTGTCTAATCGAACTCTAAAACAGAAGTGCGTCTAGCGCATCCGTATTTTTGGAACATACTTGAAGTTGGCTACTATAGCAGTCCATATAACAATAAGCCGAATGACAATGACAATAATGTGTTAAGAATGTGGATGTTATTTGTATGGTTACTTTGTAAAAAAATGTCTGAAACATGCGACTTGGACTTTTTTATGATAGCATATTCTTCTACTTACAAAATGTTGTTGTCCCATATTTGAAAAAAAAAAAAGAATATATGGACTTCAACACTTTGGAGAGACACAATTCCGCAATAAAATTTTGAAATGATGTCCCACCGAAGTGGGAAAGTTCATTATGAACTTATGTATGTCTCGTGGACTTATGTCCCTGTGCCATTTATTTCACTGTTAAGGGCTCTACTTTATTTCCGATTTACTTATTTTTTTAACTTCACTCGGAGGATTCACTCATTTGTTTGGTGAACTATTCAAACAGGACAAGAGATAAGATAACAAACAGTAGGGCTCAAAAAGAAGAGAAGTGGCGGCATTCGCAGAAAATTCCTCTGGCTTTACTATCACAAACATCACTGAGACCTTCGACTAATTTCACACACTTCAGGTGAAACGTAGTACTCAAAACCCTTTCCAGATTCTCTCGAGTCTCAGTACCGCTCAAAACTATATAACTTCGATTTATCACTTCAAAGCAAATGCAAATTAAGCTGTAATCTAGCTTGGCAAATTTCCAACCAGAGTGAGGAGAAATACTCAGAAAATCCACTACCGCACTATAGTTCGGCATCATTCGTTTGCGTAACTTCCAGTTGATTGGGTTGTCTGTCACTCGCAAACTTTTATTGAAAACTCAAAGGAAATCCCGTCTCATTCATGCTGTCGTTGCAATATTAGTAGAAATTTATTTTCGTGTAAATCTGACACGGGCATGGAAACGAAAGTCGCTCACTCGGAATAATTTCTGATTACTCCATTCAGATGTTCGAAATGTACTCCTTCGCATTTCTTCTTCTTCTTTGAGCTGCATTAAAGGTGCGATCTTGTTTTTCAACAACCAGCCCTCACTTAGTCTTATGACAACGTTTCCACTTCGCAAACCACCCACACACAACTGTTGGCTTAGAGGGAATCAACCCACGAAAGTCGCTCCCAGGAGATACCTTTTCAGATCTACAACACTTGAAGGGCCGTACCAACTGCACGCATGTCTGAGAAGTAAAGAAGGGAACCGGCTGAGAGTACCAAAATTCAAATACAAGTTCAGTTCACGGTAACCGTGCCAGCGGCCTGTGCGATGTGCCCTATCGCCTACCACTAATTAACTCTCAATTAAATCAAATCGCTTTTGTTTAGCACTTGTAAATCTCAAAGGCAACAAACTGTTCGAGGCGCGCTCCTAAATAAAAATTCCCCATAATTGCCTGCGGGAGATCTAAAGCACACTTCCTCTTGCCATAATCCGGCTAACCCTCCCTCGATACTCTTTGACCCAATTAAATTGATTACCATCGGGAGTGCCCTCCTTAAACTTGACTTTTGGCCTGCGGGAGAAATTAAACAAAGGACCAACTAAAAATGAAACATTTTTCGTATTTAACTTTACGCTGCTTTCTGATTATATTTACTGTTAGTTAGCAATTATGTTGCGTATTTAACTTGCAGCGATCCACTAACTTAAATAGAAAAGACGACGCGATGTGGATGCTGCAAGGATTTGGGACGAACAAAAGGAAATAAACGAAAGAAATTAATTTTTCTTCCACTCGCTTCCGTTGTGTGATTTTCTTTTGTTTCTGGTGAATTTGTTCATTTTATTCGCTGCTTAAACAATCTGCGCCATGTAACTACGTGGAATGCATAACTTTTCAACAAATTAGTCGTTGTAGTCGTCAAGGCTTACAAATTCCTAATTACTTAACTATAAGGTGGCAGGAAACATACACACAAGCTGCCGCTGCTGCTGCTCACCACATACGTGAAAGTTGTAGTAATTCAGGGGGTAAATAAGTGCGCTCCTTTGGCATAAGTTTGCCGTAACTTAAAAGTTGCACAAGCTCTCGGAAACACAGCATTATAAGGTCTCCGCCAACAATGGGTGGATTTCATTATTTTATTTATTTATTTTTTTTACTTAGTTTAGTATAGGAACTTTTTTCTATGAAGAACTTTGCTGGCATTGGCTGGGATTAGTGAGAGCTAATTATTGATGTTTGACTTGCGGTGATGTGTGTCTTGTAGTTTGAGTTGAGCGATGTCTGCAGTTGAGTATGAGAAGAGGGAGCAACTTTTGGCTGTTGGGGGGAGGGACTATTTTTGGGGCAAAGTTTCACACAGCAAATGACGGTTTCAATTAAGTGGGATATCTAACGTGGCTTATATCAAGTTGGATATGGAGAAGGCTGCATTTTTGGTCTGTGTACTTTCTGATTCGGTGGCGTATACGTTCATTTATCTGATGACGGTCCAAAAATAATTTTTTTTGATATTGAAATGCAAATTCGGTGTCGTCTTAAAGGAGATTATGTTAAACAGGGTACGAGGAAGTTCTAAAAAAGAAAAAAATCGATTTATGAAGGACGAGAGACCAGTACAATTTAAGTGTCCACAGTTCGTGTCTTAGGACGAGATTTTAATGGAGCTTCATGCGGTCTTTTGATACATCAAACCACAACTTTTAAGCACTACCGCACTTAAGCACTAATGTGTAAAGGTAGGCATTGTCCCAATCCTCTTTTCTTTCCCAGAACAATCTTAATTATAATGCATTGCTTAGATCAAAGGACACGCGTCTTTGTCTCTCCACTCGAAACTGACCCATCCATCCCAATTGCTTATCCACAAAATTAATTTCATCAAAGATCTCTCTCAGTCGCAAGCAATTTGTCATCTCCCGTTGAGCTTATATATTTTGCAAAGCTGTCAATCTCAGCTAAACAAGATTAAAGCCATGTCCCTTAATCAACATTCCTTGTTTATTAATCTTAAGGCTGTCACCGCAAATTATTCGCATCTCTGCAATGTTTGTCGTAAATAATTCATAACTCTCATTAACCTCCCCCATACTCTTAGAAATTGACTTCATTAGTGTCGGCTGGGTAGGCCAAAACCTACCCCCTGCCCCCTGCCCCCTGTCCCCCTTCCCATGGGCATCCATGAAGTATAGTCAAATATGCAGAGGTATCGTCGACGGTAACGAATTTTTGAAATTCTCCAAGTGAAAATACATGGCAATTATATTTGTGTCTTCAATTATTTGGCTCAGGCTGAAATTTATTAATGGGAATTCATCTGCCGACTTAAAGTCAATCAATGCTGTAGGAGGCTTAAGAGACTAATTCTGGGGAAATCATCATCGTCAGTAGCTGATAATCCCTGGCCTAACAATTGCCAATTTTCGACTCAACATTGTTCCATCAGCTACCTTCCATCCTCATGCTGTCACTCTGAGCCACCCTATTGGGTAGATTTACGAAAACCTATTCAACGGAGTCGAATGGATTTTAGTTTGACTCACAGATACTGTGTTTCCGTGTGCGATTGACTGGAATGCACTGTATCTTATTTTGGTCCCAGAGGGGACCGCACCGATAAAGTCTTAAGCTGATTGTTTTAGTTACTTGGACTGAAAACGAAAACGAAGACAAAAGCCAAAATAAGATATAGCCCGTCCAAGTGATTTGACATTCCTGGAATTGTTTAACGTATTGTTGTGTTTTGCTGATCGAATGAGTAAGTCTTTTTGCCTGGTTTCTGGTTATCACTTGTGGAAATGATTTTTGTGTGTGGAATGGACGACGTTGTCTTTATGGCAGGCAGCACACTGCTAAGAAAAGTACACAGCTGTAAGTGGTTGTAATAAGTTGTGTAAGATGATGTCAGCATTTACTGTGCACTGACACACAAGGTGGATTTGGGGTGAGTTGTCAGAGGTGGCTGTCTAATGTGTGCCTCCCTGTTGGTTAACCATTGAGCTACAGTTAATAAGGGCAACAGAAATCGGAAAACTAACTTAATTCACTTGAAGTTGAAGTCAACCACAACAAAGCAGCAAAGCTCACTTAATTGACATTTGGCTGGGTTTCGGTGTAAATCGGATTATTGAGATATGTGGCAGTAGAATAAGGAATGTAAATATTTACTGACTGGTTAGTGGTTCTGGTTAGGAAATTGGGATAAGCCTGCGGATTGGACAAGAAATTGTTGTGGTCCAAGAGTTTGACAGTTGATTTCATATGACTCAGAGATGTTGTCAAAAACTTTGTAGAAATTTTATGGACCTGTCTGTCCTACCTACCTGGTCTGTCAATATTTTATTCCAGTTTTTGTTTTCGAACAAAGCGCTTAAAAAATAATGAAAATATCCGCTTCTAGCAATCACTAGGCTTCTAGCTCAGCTTCAAAATATGTAGCTATAAGTCGTTCAAAATCAACGCTGAAATTCATAGGCTTACAGAGCGTATCCTTTTGTCGCCCAATTGGAAATTTTCTTTTCTACGACTGCAAACGACTTTAATAAATCGCAACTTTGAAATGAAAAGTAGTAAGCACTGCCTTCAAATGGGCAGAATAGTCTAAGTGAAACTTTAAGATCTAGCGCCGTTTGCAAAAAGTTAAAGTAGTTTTGCATTTCTAAGAATATTCATGGATTGAAAAATAAATATATCGTAAGAGGGACTTTCATTTAAGAATAATACTGGCGGACTTTTTTATTTCAAGTTTTTGGCCACGGCTATCCATAGAAGTATAATTTAAAAAACATTGAGGAGAAAAAACGCACCCCTAACGAAGTCCAACGTCTACCCGGATAGCATTGACTTAACGCTGTTTAGCTGAACTCAACTTGCATAGTCTATGAAACGAGATCGAATGGCTCTTAGTCCTTCAGAACGATTCAGTGTTTATACCAGACGAAAAGAGACCCGACAATGGTGGTCTGCTTCGAAGATCTATATACATTAACTAGAAGCTTGCTTTTTACGACTTTTCAGTGGTCAGCGTGCTAGGTGATGAGCGAGTGTTCTTATGTGCAAACCAAGTACAAAAAAACACATCACAGCATAACTTGCTAATAGCTTGCCAAACACTCCACCGAATGTATATTTGTCCTGAGGAATAGGTTCTCAATTTAACCGTCTAGACACAGCATGAAATTGAAGGTTCCTTTGTGTCTAAAAACAAAAAGAAAAACGGAAGTCCTGAGGAAGGTTCTCAATTCAGCCGTTTGTTCTTTCCTGTCTCAAAACAAAAACCTGTCAACAGCAAAAGGTTTGTGGCAACCTAAGCATAGTGATCCATATGAACAAGAGCTGCCAACTATTACGTATGTAGCTGTAGTTGATGACATTTCACGCCCACAAATAGACGGGATCGAGGAAAACGTTCAAGAGCTGAATAAATTTTTATTGATGTTTTTTTTATTTTGTTTAAATGTTAATTTATTTAATTTATTTCCGAGGAAAGTATGTTCCTGTACTCCCCATAGTAACTCATATTCAACGCGATTCCCGTCGCCGATTATCGTATGCGACTCATGTGTCGTGTCATTGGGAAAATGATTTTCAATTTTTTTTTTATTACCTTCATCTTTTTCCACGTAACCATGTCTGATGCTCCTTGTCTTTTCAACTCGTTTTCTTTAAAAAAAAAAAGCGACTACTAGCGACTTGAAAACAAAATAAAATCGACTTGCGGCATCAGTTGCAATAAGTAACAAAAAAAAAAACCTTTCCACCCGCGAGTCCCAATCGCTTTCTGTTTCGAAATCACTAAGTGCTTCTGTGACAAGTGACAGGCTTGAACTGACGTGACTGTGTGACAATGAAGATTTGCATCTCAATTGTCGCTGGTCAATTTTACCAATTAGCTGTGTCTATTGACTGTCTTGCCACAAATTCGGCGTTTCCAAACCCATTACCAAACCAATGGTCGCGATAATGTGTGTTCGTTATAGGTCGGCAGGAAATGTGTCACTAAATTAAAGTGCGTTGCAAAGCTTCACCGTTCAAATTGGAAACAGTACCTACACATGTATCTCCTGACACGGTAATGCGTGCCTACGGAAATCGATAGGCGAATTCCAACAGCCGACAACTCTTTCGTGGATTACACGCCACTCAGTGTCATTCATTTGCGTGATCACAGCCTCAAAGCCATATTGCCGATGGGGACTCCGACTACTACCTACAAAAACATTTTCAGTACCAATCAATTTTCATTTCCTATCGTCTCTGTAGCTTCCGACTTCCGATTGACTAATTAGAGTAGAGTAGTGTTCCCCCTCCATTAGATTGTCGGAATGCATGAGAAAATAATTTCGTACTTTAAGCTTACCACACTCTTCATAATTAGCATGAATTGAACTTTTTTTCCTCAGCTGAAGCCAAAAACAAAGAAATACCGCACACATTTCGAAAATTGTTTTTTTTTTTTTTAATTTCATTTTTTATTACATAATTTAATAAATTTGTGTTTTAACCTAAATTTGTTTTATATTGTTTTTTCTCGACTCTTACAAAGTATTCACATACATTTATATCATATATAATATCAATAATAGACTATTAAAAACAAATTGCTACTCTTTTTCGTCCAAGAAAAAGAAAAGCAAAAATATTTCTTAAATATTCTTTATACATAGTGAAATTGTTTATACAAATAGTTTTTTTTTCAAACAGTGATATAGATATGGGGTATTCTCTTATTTGTACAATTACTGATGTGTATTGACCAATTTCCATACATGTTCTCTTTGGCATATCTTACTATATAAAAAAAAAGATTCAATAATATTTTTTTTTCTTTAAAAAAAATAGCAATTTTTATATAATAAATATTTTTTGTTTTATTTTTTACTTCAACCTTTTCGATTTCAAGTGACAAGTTATTTCTTTTTGTATGTTTGTTTTGCATATTCAAGCGACATAGTTTGGGGATTAGTTAGCATTTAATATAATAATGTATATTTATTTTTTGTTTCTTCTTAATTAATCTATTTATTTGTCTGGAGATCTTACAAACTGTCTTAAAAGCTAATTAGTACACTAAGCATTAGGATATATATATTTTTTTGTTTTTAAGAAAATAAACATAAATTACCGAAATAATTATAAACAATAATAGTAATAATAAAACACCTACATTGCTATGACTATGAAATTGTTTCTTCTTATAGTAATGAGTACCCTGCGAGAAATGATTTTAAGTTAGAAGAACAAATGGGGATACAGAAAACATTTGAGTAAGCAATTTATTCTAAAACGGGCTAATGCTGAGTGTGAGAAGATGAAAATTGATTTGTTTTGTTTCAATCACAGCCATAAATGATGTGGTGTGTGAATTGGGAGACTTTCTTTCAATAAATCAGGGACAAAATTGAGACTTTTGAATTGGCGCCGTAAAAAGTCTGGCACCAGTCGATTTCATAATCCAAACCAAGATTTTTTCCGCACATTGCTCGTACACGAAAAACGCCATTCGAACCCTGTTGTTTTTGTCCGTCAAATTAAATAACAGGCTGGTACGTTTTTAACCACGTAAATTTTTGGGAACGAGCGTTTGTGTTTATTCCAGTATTTTATTTTGTTTAAACTGCGTCCATATAGTTTTGTCGAACAATGTTTTTGATGGTGTTTTTCTTAAGAACGTTCTAGCCAAGTTTATAGAAACTTCATTGATCAACATTTATATTTTTGTAGACGGTTGTAATGGTGCCCAACGCAAGACAATCATTTTGAAATTTAAAAGCGAAATCACACATTGCCTGTAGATATTTTCCGCATGAGAAATGTATTTCAAAAACCTTAAGATAATTGGTTTTAAGAAAAACTTTAACTAAACCTTAATGAAAACTTATTTACTGCACACGAACATAAGGGAGATTTTCTAGGATCGGTAGGAATCCTGCCTTGACCTTGTGATCCGGGTAATCCACTTTGACAAAATCTTTGTATTGTTGATTTTAATAATTGAACCTAAAGTCGGCACTACTAAGAACCGGCTTTTCCTAATAGAAAATTTCAAGCGAAACTTCAGTATAGCAGAACCCCAGTTCTGTGAAAAAATACAACTCCACTTTTAATCGTTATTTGAACCGAATCTGTATTTTTCAATATACAAACTAGTATCTGGCGCCCAACATGAGCCGCGAGTAAAAGTACGTTTAAACTGATAAAAACCGCCGAAAATGAAGGAACTCCAGCGGACTAGAAGTAAACAAGTACTAATCAAGTTTATGAAATATTGGGACATCTTTGTTGAGTTAGAAATATGCCCGGTAAAAGAATAACGTCTTGAATCACAGAGAATCCGACAATTATTATTTATCAACAGAAGTTGTCAGTAGATATCCCGACAACCGAAAATCTTTTTTACTCGTCAATTTACTTTGAATAATTCCTGAAAAGTTTTTTTTTTGGCGGCTGCCATTCTACCATTCAGAGAAAATCGTCCCAAAAATATACTGCTCACATCCAATACCTACTGTTAATTTTTAGCTGATCAAGGTTTCCACTATCTGTTTTATTTTTTTCATTATTTTTTCAATGGACACATTTAATGGCATCAACCCATCAAGCAAACGCTTTACCACCTTCTCTCAGTAAAAGAACCGCTGTTAACGGGCGCCCACTTAAAGGATTATAATGTTTTCTGCTCCTACCAACAGGAAAAATAAACTACAACAACATCACTCAAGCCTACCAACATTCAACCACCATTCACTCGTCAGTCGTTCAATAATTTCTAAACAGTATTAGTAGATATCGTTATACTTTTTGTGTACAATATAGTTTTTTTAACAATAAAACTAAAATCATTATTACATAAATATAAATTTTAAATAAATTACTAACGGTACTTAAAACATTCTATTCCATAACTTAACCATACGCATATATAGGAAAATTCAATTCATTTCATGATCGTTCGACAAAAGTCTATTTACAAAAAGGATATATGCGTTTTTCTCTGTGTGTGTGTTGAATGTGCGCGGACAATGACTGAATGTTCGGTGTGTGTGTGTGGGTTTTTCTTATGCTAAACTACACTGCACTTCAAACTACAGATGCGATGGTTGTGGTGGTTCTTACTTTAGTAAGCTCAGCATTATCAACTACTGCTGGCGGGGGTGTTTTCAATGCAACACCCTTACCACTAACTATTGTCAACGAATTATCACCGCCATCGGTGCGACTCGTCGATGCTGTCACCAATTTGTCAGTACTTTTATGATGAACTTCACTCGGGCGGACGGTATCAACGGTGCAACTCTGACGTTTCGTAATTAGCATTTGACTTGATTTCACGGCAATCCATTCATTGCGGGAAGCGTCAAACCATGTCAAACCCAAATTATATCTTCCATTTAAATTGGCATGCTGACAATGCGAGAACCACCACCCACCCTCATAGTTAGCAGCACAGTGTGTATTCGAAATGTCGCGATCTACATCGATTGCCGAGAATTGCATCTCGTTCTGATAGTCGAGCGCATCCGAGGCGTTACCACTGTAACCGCTGATGTGTAGCCGGTAGCCATCGTCCCGTGACGAGATGTAGAAATTCTTATACTCTGCATACCACGTGTTATCATAGATATCTTGCATAACGATTTTCAGTTCGGTACAGTTGTCAGCGGTCAAATGGTGTAGCATTTCGTTGCCAATCCAATATTCGGCGGCTGGTGTACCAAAGCCACTGGCGTACGCCTCCCATGAACGATTGAAGTCGACACTGCCATCAAAGCGTCGCTGTATTGTTGTCCAGCCATCGCCATTGCAATGGGCCATGGTGGGCTTGTGTTGGCCAGCAGGCGCAATCAGATACAGACCCGGCGAGCCAGCGGCCTCCACCTGACTGCAGTCGTTAGGCAATTTGTTGATTATCGATTCGTATTGCAATTCAACGGATTCCAATTTCTCGACCAGATTCTGTGCGGCCATTTCAATATTCTCAACTGAGTGCTTTCGTTTGACGTCTGCTGCTGCTCCTGTTTTCCTACCTTTATTGACACTGTCGTCGTTTTCGGATTCCTCGTAGTCGGCCATCATGTGACTGGCATCGGCCTTGTTCTGCAGATTCAAAGCGAGCATTGCCTTCCTTTTAGCCTCTAATTCCATCTGCCAAAAGAGAGAACAAAAAATTGTTTTCATTCATTAGAATTCAATTCAGTCGATTTATTCTCAACAAAAAGGAAGAAAAAAAAAAACTAAAATAAAAACTAAATGGAATACCAAAATAATGGCAAACAAGATTCTATTCCTAGTGGAGGTGCCCGGCCCGCATGCCTGCACTCGTCCTTGATTTGTCGGGGGACACCAGAGGCGGGACCCTACCCTGGGACATTTCAATAATTTATTATTTGTGCAGGCGGGGAGCAGAGGAGCACAGCGACAAAAGTTCCGCTTAATTGTTATCAAAAAAAAAAAAAAACGAGGTAAACAACATTTTCTTTTCTTTTTTTTTGCGCTCATCTCATCGATGAATTTTTAATATGATGATGGAAACACGCTCCAAGCGTTCTTTTTGTTTTGCCGTTGCGCAAACAAAAAGAAAAATGCTCAGATACTATGTTGAATGGGAGGGGGCAAACGCTACTACTTCACGAAAAACGTGACCGGAGAGATTTTGGCCCGTTGACATGTTTCTCGCATCGCATGTTCGTCTAAATCGATTTTGTACCCCTTTTGCCGAGGGTCGAGAGCCCACTGACAAAGGCGCGAGCATTTTTCAGCGATTGGGTAATATTGAATAAAATTTGGATACAACGGCCTCGGGACTTGATTGGAATTTTGTTTGAGCGAAACGATGAGGGGTATTGATTAGACTGTGAGAATGGGTTAGTTGGCGGATACGTGTCCTTTGTTTGGATTGCGAATTTGATCCTTGAAATGAAATTAAAAAAAAAACTTCAGTTGATGATGAATTTTTCCACAGGTATTCAATTATTCGACGGTACAGAATATGTGATATGCTTCGCATTTAGATAAGGAGGTCCCTCATTGGGCGCCAGTTTTTTTTTAATGTTGGGCTTGTATTTTAATAAATTTTCAAGGATTTATCGGAGAAATTTGATTTTACTGGGCCGCATTTACACATTTGTTTGGGTGGTACTTCCAAATAAAATTGGAAATGGCTGCAGATATTATTAGTGATGACTGTAGGTACCTATAGCATAAGCAATTTGTGACGAACTTTTCACCGATTGTTTTAAAAGAGGCAATTCAGCAAAAAAGTTTATAGAGTATTGATATTTTCAGAGCGATTTATTGTTCAACATTAGGTTTAAAAAACAAGAAGTAAAACAGAGCCTCGCGTTGGGCGCCCTTTTTCCATAGTACAGTATCAGCACGCGGGCATACTTCAAGGACTGGAGGAGAACAGGATAAATTCTGTGAATAGAAATGCCAACTCGTCAGTGACCATATGGTATATTAAGACTGCTTGAAGAAAAGCCAGTAACAACTAAAACCCGCCTACAAAGCTGATAAGCAATTGCTGGAAATACAAACCTTAAAGACAGAAATAAAACATGGGAAAATGATAGCTCAACGAATAAGATGCTTTGGATGCCAAATTGATGTATTATTTTTTGTGAGCTAAGAGAGGAGGAATCTTAAAAATCTCGTTGGGCGCCAGTTATTAGATTCGCGAGGTTAGCCCGGCAGTCTCAAGATCTTCGGTACAGCCTCTGAAGCAGTTTCAAAATTTGCACAAAATGTTATGTGAGCTCAAACGAACTAATTTAAATTTATCGGTCCCAATGGCCAATTTTTTACGAAAAATATTGGCGTTAGGCAAACCCTTTCTTCCATTACGAAACCAACAGTGGTGAGCTCCAGTAGATCTGATTTCGAGACTGGAATAAGGCTCAATAGCCTTCAGTCATTTTAATCCTTCACCTTGAATACTTTTTAGATCACAATAGGCAATTCAAAGACACAAAATGCTGTCACAGTGAGTTCGAAAAACGATAAAATGTGAGGCGAGCAATAAAATCGTCTGCCATTTTAGCCTTTTTCAAAAATCGCTCGTTTTGGATTTCATCACAAAATCATTCGCCTTCTAGTAATCCGTTACTTCCCCCATACATATTCGTATGAAAAACAACAGCACCTAAGAGCAGATTACACCATTTTCCACTCATGTTCACAGACAATACTCGTACTATCTGCCATCGCACGCATTAAGCTTTCACGAATTAAATGCTCAAAACGAGAAGAGTTCTGAATGCAGCCATTGATTCGAAAATAATCCCTCCTCCCTGCGTACTCGTTATGATTACTTTCTGTTGAAAATCTATGCTCGGTTTGGTTTTATGTAAGCAAGCACACATCGCTGTGGACATCAAGGACGGCAGTTTCCTTTCTCCCATTTTTTTGCTCGTATCTGACAAAATAATAGTCTTCAAAAGAAGAAGTAACTTTTTTTTCTGCCCCTTTTTGAAAAGAATTGTCTACCAAAAGCAAGACCACAACAAAAAAAAAACGAAAAAAAAAAACATGCTCAACCACTGTGCAACTGCACTTAACATTCCGGAAGCATGTGGAGGACACATAAAAACGAGAAAACTTGTCCAAATACATTTTTCTTTTTGCCTTGGAAATCTCAACGCCAACCACAATCATGCAGTCATGCATCAAGATTTCTTCTAATCCTTTGCCGTCCTGAATTCCCCTTCTCCTCTTCGCAGCTGTATACCAACGATGAGACATTTTTTAGTATTCATATGGGCTTATCGTTGCCAGACCGCACCGACAAAATCGAAGGAATAACCAAACAAAGCCTAAAGCCCGGATGGGGGTGTACACTATACAGTGAGCATTAGTTTTTGATTCGAATAAAACGGATTCAATCAAAATGTCAGTGGCTGTGTGAAAGGCACTTACCTTCTCGATTCGTCGATGGACAATTGATTTCTGAACCTCGTTGATGTTTTGCAGACGTTCCACGTCTTTCCGCAAGGTGTCAAACTGAATTTGCATATCCTTAATGGTGTCACGTTCCTCTTGCAATGCACTAACACTAACGGCCATCGCCTGAACGCTGCGTGCCACATTTTGGCCCTCTTCACGAACCAAATTCTGCTCCGAGTTCATTTGTGCTGTGGTGAATTCCAATTTGGAGATTTCGCGTCGCACATCCGGCATGGTTTTGTCCATTTTATTGTGAATGCCTTCGACATCTTCCAAAAGTTCCAGCATCGAGCTGTGCAATTTATCGAGACTGGCAATCTGGCGACTGAGATTGAAATTGGCGCCGGCGATACGATGCTGTTCGATTTCTAAATTACGTACACGTTCGCCGATCCGATGGTATTGCAATTCGTTTAGTTGGCGTTTTACATCGCGTTGTGCCAGCTCTAGATTGTGCAATTGCTGACGATGAATGCGATGATGGCGACGTTTGTGATCCGCTTCTGAGTCCAAATTCAGTTGGATGCTGTTTGTTGTCTGAAATTAGAAAAAAAAGAAGAATAAAGTAAGGATTCGTGTAAAACAATGAGTTTAATTGGAATTGAAATTGTGCTTTGGCAAGTGGAATTACTGTGCCTAATTGAATGGAAAGTGTGGAGAGCTGGAGCGTGCGCGTGCGAGTCGGAGGAAAACAAATCGATTGAAGGGGGATTTTCAGAAAAGTACATTTGTTACAATCGGATATTCGGCTAAACGCTGGCGGAAAGTGCAGGATGAGGGCGTTGGTCCTACGTTGGGCGCCATTTCGA
This sequence comes from Cheilosia vernalis, assembly GCA_949126925.1. NCBI lineage: Eukaryota > Metazoa > Arthropoda > Insecta > Diptera > Syrphidae > Cheilosia > Cheilosia vernalis. The sequence continues at coordinate 62,432,897 of OX421361.1, read as the reverse complement.
TACGACAAAGCATGCAGCACTGTATGTAACTTCTCTATTGACGGCATCCTTAAAAGGACATGACTTAGCGGAGAAATGTATCAGAAATCGGCGTTGCCATTACCGCAGAAAATAATAACGCAAAAAACTGACACCGTGGCGCCACTTGTCTTCAACGAAACTACATTCTTATAAGATCTCCCAAAATTCTATTCAAACGACACGTTTTAAAGAACATACCTAATTTTTTGACAGTTGGGCGCCAGTTAAGCTTGACGATTTCGAACCAAAATATATAGAATACACCACAGCTCACCTTGAAATAATGATTACAAGTACCCGTACGAGAGTTGAGACGACTACCCGTTTCCTCATTAGCATATTAAATAACATCCCGCTTTTATTGCCAGTTTTCACACATTTCAAAGCACCACGCTCACTAAATTGGAATGAGTGCCTAAGATTTTATAAAATGGCAATCTCAGCTCACTGCTTCCAAACATAAATGCCCGAGTTACCTCAGCACATGCTCTAATTAGTGTGCTTCACGTTAGCCACACTCTAAACCGACTTGAAAAACCTCATTAAAAAAGAAGAATAAAAACCGCATTACTGCAACCATTTTGAACACATTCTCGTTGCACTTGGAACTATCGCCGGTTTAATGCACTTCAGATTAAGATGAAATAATGCACCACCACTCCATACGAGCACTGTGCGAGGACTTCGTGGGTCGAAGGGGTAAAAACGCATACATAAAACACATCATCACGAAACATCTATTTCATGGGTAGGGATATTTTGCGAAATCATTTTTCATGCGAAAATGCCTGCTGCCAAGTGCAGTATACAAGCGAATGCAACGGGATTTAAACTCCTCAACTCAACTCAACCCTCCGTGCACACAATGGCTGCAGTCGGTGAGCTTAAGTCTGCATTTTGCTGGTTGGGTGTACCTACCTAGCGTTGTAGCAAGTCTCTTCATTCGCCCTTCCTTACTGCTTTTATTGAAATTAATTTCGTTTCTATGTATGTTTTCCATAACTGTTTTGTTCAGCTTTTTTTTTTCCTTTCATTTGCAAGGATTAAATGCATAATCAGATAGAACACCAGATAGCTGTGTGCTACAGAATATCAGAAATATCTGCAGGTCCTTCAAAAAGGCAAGAACCTCCGTTCAATAGAAAATATATTTTACCGCATGATCACAGATTCGCTAGAAATTAAATTTCCTGAATTCAATGTTTGTTCTTAGCCAAAATTTAAAAACCACAACACATAGAGAGGTACTTTGTGCAATTGGGACCCGAAATGAAGCCGCGAGACTACATGGGTGTGGAATCTGTCAGAGATAGCGTTTGTGTTTAACTCGGAATGTGTGCTCTTGATTATTTTTCCTGTCAAAGGATAGAGTACTGAATCTACATAATATGTGTGCACTTACACAATGCAGCAGAAACATCACATGAGCACTGATTTAATTAATTAACTCGGCAAAGTTACCTCAAGCGCGAGGGTAAACTCTTTTTGGCTGTTTAAGCAAGTTTTTTGGAAAACTATTCATGGAATCTAATTATAAGAGTGTTTGCTTTGAAGTTTCTGGGAAGTGGCACAATAAATCACAATTCACGGAGGAAACTTAAGGAAGACGACGAAGGAACATGTTTGTCTGAGAAGTGATAAAGCATGTGCGTTATTGATTAGGCTTGGTAGATACGTTCTAGATACGTTCTAGATAATTGTTATGAACTATTGTTACACATGTCTACAACTGGGCGCTAATCGGAAAGTATCGGATAAATAAATAAAAATAAATAGATTCAAGTTGGGCGCCATTTATAAAAGAAGAGTATGTATGCTAGTTGAAACCTACTTGGCACAGTTTTCATTCTGTTTGCAATTTGCTTGTATGCTCATAATAAATGTGTTGCTAAGAGAAGTCATATCCAACCTTAGGCAGATTTTTCAGACAGGAATTCCTGACTAGGGTACTTAAAACGCCTTAGTTAAAATCAGGTCCGTAGGAAGATTAAATCGCTCAGTCATGCTATCGGAAGTTACCAACCGCAGGTAGGTCCGTCATTGGATGCCATTTCTATAAAGCGATAGAAGAATTTATCTCGGTGAAATAATCCTTTTCCTGTCAGCATTTTCCTTTCTTTAAATACCGATTTTTAGATTGTGTTCCCGGATACAGCTAAGTAAGGGTAGGTATCCAGTTTCTAACAGAACACACTGTGGTTGGATGAACCCCTTTTAAAATTCCGACTATTGAAATAAATGTAAATCTAAAGGGGATCAATCATTGTTCAAATATTTTCTTTGGATTTTTCCTCTGCTTAGTATAAGTGGTTTCAAGAAATAGGGTCGTATAACCAAAACGAATAACCCATTATCTTTCTTTGTTTTATTTAATTTACTTAGTACCTACTTCAAATCGCTCAACGATAGAAACATATATAAAACAAATTAAACTCCCAAATGCGCTTCAATGCTGGTGCGTAAAATATTATCTCTTTGTAAGTAAAGTGTGCTATTTTGGACTTTAGAGTTGGTAACTGGCGCCCAACAGAAGCAATTTTTGTAAATGTTTTCTAATTTTGACTACTTAATTTATGACAAAGTATAAAAAAAAAGACTTTTTGGAGATGAATGCAAATGACTGGAGTTTCAAACCGCTGGTAACAGTACGGAAAGTATCCATACGATGTTGATTATACCCGAACTGCACTAAGTTATTCTTAAAGCATTTCACTGCATATATATTCATCTATCTATGTCCAAACACAACTTCCCACGCTCATTTTAACTACGCAAATTTACTTCCTCCTCCCAGTATGCTTTGACCATTTAATCTCAAATTTTCCATTTCTAAGTATTCCAACGCATAATAGCAACATTGAATGGCCCCTTGCGGGGCATCTCATAGGACAATTGTTCCGTTAAAACTATGCAAAAACTTTTCCCATGAACAAACAGAAGGAAAAAAATTTCTTCTCAATTGAAAAAAAAAATAATTATGAAACGGTCCATGCAAAAATGCAAACTTTTTCAATAAAAATAAAAAAAAATAAAAAAAAAAACAAACAACCCAGTCTGGCCAAAGGTTTTGTGTGACAGTAAGAATTTCCCAGATAATAGAATCCTTGCAGCTTAAATAGATGAGACACAACTGACATCATGAACGCGCGACTGTCTCCTTACCAACGCAGCGAAACTGCAAAAGTGCAGCATAAAAAATCAAAGGAAAAAAAACAAGTACCACGCTCAAGTAAAAACAGCACAAAATTGTAATTTGATAAAGTCAAATGCGAGGACGAAACTCAGCAGAGAAATTGCTGTAAAAAAGTTGATACCAAAAAGCAGAAAAAACAAGCATAAAAGGATAGGGTAAAAGTGGCTACAAAATACCGAGGGAATAACTTGGAGTTTAGCCTCCCGACGATATCAATATTCATACCCTTTTTAAGTCCTCGCTCGTTGCAGTAGGTATATTATGAGTTTTAAAAGTTTTGAAACTTAATACATCGTAAGAACGCAAAGGTCGGGTCAGAAGACTTGAGTACCTTCATAATAACAAGCTGTATTTAATACTGAAATTCTTATTCTCTTCTTTTTTTTCATTAGCCGATGATGATGACTTGTATGTACCCGTCCAACCGGCGGGGATTTATTGGAAATCTACGTTTCGTTAAAAAAAAAATTCAACCACCCCCCTCTTTCTCTTTCTATTGAGGTTAAGGTGAAAGCCTTTTTTCTCCTTGTCACTTGACAGTGATTTAATTAATTGCTCAATGAGTTTTAGGAAAAGGCCATGTGGTCTTATCACATATCTGTATCGCTTTCAACAAGACCCCATTGTGCTGGCAGAAGGGAACAAAAACAAAAACAAAAGGACGACATTCGAGGTGAAAAAGGGTTAACCCACAAACAGAAAAAACAAGGGCGAAAACAGCGTTAATTAAATATTCTTACCATTTTTAAAAACCCCCGGGCTTCGGAGCATTTGCAAATGACAGCGGATTTAATTTCATTAAATATACTTTGCAAACACAAAACACCAGAAAAGGTTAATTTTTTTTTTCTATATCCACGTGCACGTGGAAGACGTGTTCGAAACCAGTCTGTTGTTACTTTTGGTGGGTAAACATTCGTAGAATTTATCATTCTTCTTTCGGTGGTGCGGGGGAAGGGCAATTTTCGGAGATCTGAATTAATTTGAAATGAAATTGTTTCGCCAGGGCTCCCTAGGGCGACATTTATCTGACAGCTGTAAAAAAGAACATCCAAACCTATACGTCTTATTTTACCTGGAATTTGATAAGCCTTAAACGTGTGTCCTTTTTCGGGAAAATTTAAGGTCATGAATGAAGAGAACGATTTTCTTTCAACCTTTATATATCTTACAAAGGTTGACAGGTCATCAATCCCACTGTCATAAAATTCATTCACAAAAATTACCACAAATCGGATACCACATGATTGAGAGTGTATTTCTGGATTTATGATGAAAATAAAGTTGATTGTTTTAAGAGCACGTGTTTCTATTGTACCACTAATTGAAACAACTTAAGACGTTTTGGGTCTGAACGCACTCATATCTACAGCATGGTGTGACATTTATAAAGAAAAAACATAATGCAAATGACACAAACTATACCCACATCAAAATTGACAGCAGTAACGTAAGTAAAGTAAAACAAAAGTTATGTGAAACACATTATGAATAGCAAATGTGGAAAAATAAAATTCGCTTAGTCGAACGTTTGCACTTTGCACTGTTTTAAAGTTTGGCGACCTGCCAAATTACGCCGTCAGTCAAATGTAATGTTGCAGTCGATGGGTCTTTGAAAAAGAAAATCACTGTTGACATTTTGTTGAGATTTGATTTGCAACAATTCAGTAGAAGCCAAATGGAAACGCTTTTCTACTCTTTTGTAGATGACCCAACCCATTTTTCAAATTCAAATTATTTGGTTGTAATCAGAATATTTTTGTGATACATTGTGATTTGTTTTGACATAACAAAAATGTGTACAAATGTACAATAACTCCTTTGTTGCAATCTGAAAACAATAGACAAAAGATATAAGGTATACGCGGGCTAGTGTCATTTGTGTAAGAAAATATTTGACTTTATCTTTATTTATTTTAGTTAAACTGACAGGTTGGCAGCCTTCAGCCTCTATATCTTTTGCTACACAATTCCTACATATAGTGAACACTTTCACGAGTAACAAGAGGTAACTCTCAAAAGTCGTCTTAAGCCAACTAGTTTTTTTCTGAATGTAAAAACTTGATTTTTTACAGTCCACATGTCAAAATTCGTCGGCTACCCGTCAAGAAACGTCAAATAAAAGATTCCAATACAAATCAGAGGTCGAACTACATCAGTAAGTGAGCAATACGTCACTGAATTTTGTGGATTTACAAGCAAAACAATAACAAATTCAGTCACGTAGTACTCGATCACGTATGCGTTAATTCAACCAAAGACAACTACACCATTGATTATATTGGCTGAACGAAACATGCCATCAGAATGACTTCGGACATTTTCGTGCACTTATAGCTTTCAAATTAATGGAGTAAACGAAATCAACTCCAGTGAAATTATTTTATCTTTGAATGATTTATGTCACGAAAACAACAATTAAACAGTCCTCTCTCTCAAATTTGGTTGAATTGTACACAAAATTAATGTTATGTTAATGAACTTTGACAATCGTCAGTGGGTTTGACAGTTCCACGTGAAAAACAAAATTTAGGTGAATCCGTATAAATATCAACCTTGAAATGTTGCGTTCTATTTAAAGTTGTTGAGGGTGTGTCATCTATTATAAACAAACGGGTGGATAGTTATAAATTTGGTTTATTAGAATAATTGTTAAGTATAAGTACCTACTAATGAATCTAATGAATAGAACAACGTGCTACGGCTCATTTTCGTTTTGGATTTTGTTCATGCTTTGGGTTGGGGTTAATTTATTCTTTGTATATTTCATAGACTCTCTTACTTAATTTTCTTCTCTCTGTCGAACTCGAGAGTAAAATCGCTCCTGGCAGAAGCACACTCTACTGTCAAAAAGAGTTACCGATTTTTCTTATTCAACAAAAATCCATATCCAAATGCAACCGGTTTCCTTATGTAAATTCTATTTTCAGCTCCGTTTGTACGAATTGAATAATTTGCACAACCAATGTGTTAACTTCACTATACCTAAAGTACTCCATAATCCTCACACAATCAGCAGCTCATTTTATTCAATTGGACAATAGATAATGATATGCAAATTGGCCAATAAAGCTAATTAAGATTTGCGCTATAATATAGGTAGGTACTAGGTACCTAATCATCCCTTATTCAAATAACGCCGCAGTATCGGCGAATATATACTATTATTAAAATGCATGGTTTATTTTAGATACACAAAAGCTATATACACCACATCATGCGAAATGATATTCACACATTAAATAGATATACAGTAGAAATCGGTTATAACGATATCGAAGGGACCTCGGAATTTCATCGTTATAACCGATTCATCGTTATATCCGGTACAATGAAAATAATGAAAAAAGGAAACTTTATTAAAAAAAATTGCTTCAAATGGAAAATGATTTTCGCTTTATTGTCACCATCTTAACAATTCTACACTCAACTTGTTTCAAAGAAAAATTTATATGTACTGAACTCTTCGGAGATATGGAAATCGAACAGGGCATGCCATGAAATTACATGTACAAACTGCAGTGGCTACAGGAAATTTAAAAATTTGTTTATAACTATGTACGTATGTATAGTATGTGCATACAAAATATCGATATCTACATATTTAGAAGCAGAATGAAAATAACAGGCAGTAGGCATGTAAGAACACGTTTTTTACCATCGCTATAAACAGTTTTTAGACTAAAATATGATAAATTTTCATCGCTATAACCGATTTCATCGTTATATCCGGAATCGTTATAACCGATAGCAAATTACCTTGAGTTAAACGGAGTTTTGCCGGGACTTTGAAAATATATTGCTATATCCGGTTCATCGCTATATCAGGTATTGTTATAACCGATTTCTACTGTATAATTATTTACATAAACTTTTAATTGCTATTAGCTTCCGTAGTATGTGACCCAATTGGGATTCAATTTGTTGGCGCACCCATCCCAATCAATTAATATAAATGCATGCGAGTAAACTCAAACCAAACAAACTCACACGACTCCCAAGTCCCAAGTATCAGCTGCAAATCTGGGAATTTTCGAATGCTCCGAGACCTAATTATGTGCGAAAGAAATCTCACAAACTGAATTAAAAAACAACAAAAATAAAGAAAAGGAAAAATCGCAAATTCAAATACCTGTTCGTCCTCCCCTTCACAAGAATAACAAAAGCATGCGAAGAAAAAAAAAAAACACACAACGATTTGTAAAGCGGTTCCTTGGTTTGGTTTTTTGTTGGTCCCAGATCTCCTCCCCGCTACGTATACAAAGGCAACGATTGGGAACTTTCTCAGGCATCTGCTATCATCTGGTTGCGTTTATTAAACTACAAAGCCTGATATATAGATGAAGAGTACTCGTACCTATGTGCCGAGTTCCATCTGCGAGCAACAGACATGGAACCAAATGTATGCTTTGTATCCACGGCGCTTTTACTTTTCTTCGCCACCAAACCTGAGGGTTTTTTTCCCCTGAAACAAGTATTAAACAGGCCGTTTGGCAAGAGATGTACGAGATCCTCCTACTGAAACTCTTGTTAATATCCACCAAGGTAACATCTGCTCGATGCAGGCGATGATATTTTTGTTTTCGCTTATGTAGGTACGAGTACTCTGCTTGACTGTCAGACTATGGGGTGTCGGCATGAACAATATAATATTTTTCAAGTGTTTATTGACGACAGTTAAGTAGTAATGTGTTTTTTTTATGTGTACCTAGTACGGACCACAGGAATTGTCGTTTGGTAAACGTTAATATTTGCCAGCAAATTCAATTTGTAGGTAACTCTGAGTAAGCAATGATACAACAAAGTTAGTACCTTACATCATCCCAATAAAAGGGGGAAAAGCAAAATTTAAACAATCACCAAAAGTTTGTATGCCAACAGAAAGTTTCGACGAAGAAAGGATTTTACTGCTCATCAGCTGATTAGTCAATTTTGTGTAATTAGAGATTGACTCATCGATTTTTGTGTCTTTCAGAGCGGTGAACTGAAAGGAATGTTATTCTTTTTCAGGTGAATTGCTATCTTTTTGGATGATTGGCAGAAAAGTTTAAATGGTGAGCAAAATTCATGTGTAGTTGCACTACATATGACAAGATTTATTGTAAAAAAATGTTTGACATTTGAGCACTTTTGTACTGCCACCGAAGTGCTCCCAGACTTTGAAGACTGTTTTCCCCCTTTTTTTTTATCACGAAAGGCTTTAGTTTTCCCCCATAAATTCCAAAAAAAATTCCCTTTAAAATTTGCACTTGTTTTCATAAGAAAAACTTAAACTGTACATTTTTTTAACAAGCTTAAAATAAGTGTAGATATCACATAAAAATACACATATCATACAATAATTTCCTTTTCTACTGGACATAATATCAAAACGAGTGAATGCATTCAGATGCACAAAAAGTCCTACGTAGACGTTCGATGGGCTGTTTTATTTCATGGTTAATATGAACAATTCATTCTCTGAAATTTGTTCGTAATGAAAAATTTTAAAATACGTTCCAATTTAATTTTGAAAAATTTTTCGTTTCACGGAGATTTTGTATTTTTAACCAGAATTGGTGCTTTTCCCCTCGATCTGGGACGGCTGCTGCCACGTGATCTTTTACATTATGAAAAAAAGGGTATTCGCGGAAGAGTCGGTTGCGGAAGATCAAGACTGTTGGAGGGTTCAATTAAGCATAAGACTCCTGCGAGTATTTCAACGGAAAATCGGGCCATGGAATATAGAAGTTGAATGTTGGAAGTTGAATAATTCAAAGTTGTAGCATTTTCTTCGTTTTGAATTATCCAGAGGAAGACTTCGTTTGTCGGCAAGTTCATATAAGAATAACTGGCGATGCACAGTATTTGACATCACGGCGATCTCTAGTAGAAGATTCCCTTGCGATTCGCAAAGAAAAACCCTCGCGGAAGAACAAAATACGACGTCTAAAGAAAGTTTATGCTTATAGGGAGATTTTGCAAACTTAATTTCAAAAGTTTTGCAGTATAAAAAAATGTGAAATATTTCTGTCGACATTGGCGGAACTTTTTCTATGAAATGTTTCACACTAATTAAATTTAATTTCCCTCAGTAGCTTTAGCAAGGTGGAGGCATTTTTTCTGACAAAAAAAAACTTCCTAACAAAATGATCTTGCGGAACAAAACCACCGGTTTTTCTTTTACTACAGTCTTGGGGTGGATTATTGATATTGTCAACAGTCAGTGCGGTAGAATTGAGTGTGTGGCTGACTTTTGAATGTCAGGTTACCTACATTGCATACGAAAGCATTTTCATTCACCTGTTTTCAATAGACACTCAGAGCTGTCATAATCCTTATACCCACACCTACCGCAGGCGCCTATTTGACCTTTGACAAAAACAGAAGCAACTTTAACTTGTCTGCCAACATAGATAACTTCCGATAAGAATTGATTTAGCAATCAAAACAAATATGTATACAACTCACTGTTATATATAACCTGAGAATACCTACCATTGTTTGGCTGACATTTCCAGTCTGAGTAATTTATAGGCATTCCGTATGCCTGTTTGTTTGTTTGTTTATTTCTTTATTCTCAAAATTCAATAATAAATGTAGTAAATGTTATTACAAATTTAAAGTTAAAATAATATAAATTTAGAGAATAGTTAGTGACATTTTATTTTTAATGAGAAAAAAAATTGAGGTAATGTCACATTATTTAAATTAATTCAGTGTGGGGTGAAGAGTGAGTACAATAATCAAAAGCAGAAAAGAAACTAAGGTAAGTGATGAGCAAAATTTACAATTATACAGTTTCAAGATAACATAATTTTAAAGTTGGTTAAGTGATGAAGTGCAACAAGATTTCGATTTCATTTAGGTTAATATTTAAAAGCCACATTTTTACTTTACATAACAAGATTCTCATTGTTTCAATGATTCGAATGTCTTCTGGGAGGGTGTTAAATAATTTGCAAGACACAATTGTATAAAAGCTTCTAAAGCTAGAAGTGCGAAAAGTTGGTATGCTTACCAAGGAACTAGAATTACTTCGAAGGTTGTGGTTATCATTGATGGGGCTCTGTAAGTAACCACATCTAATAAAGAACATTTTCAAAACTTTAAAATAGTACAAATGTCTAACTGGCAGAATTTTCATTCTAATATTCTAATACCTCTGATAACCGAAAACAATACCTCACCCTGTGCCGACAAAGCCAACCTGTATATCCAGGTACATTGTACGAGTATATATACCCACTTGCAGCTGTATAGAAACTTTCGACGTGGGTCTTTGTGTTTTGTTAGCACATTCACGTGCTATGTTGGCCACTGAAACCTTGACAAGCCTCCTAACAAATAAGTAATTAGTTTGCACAAGCTCATAACCACAAAATATCGCCATCGCCCCGAAAACTTATTATTGGACTCGGTTCTCTATCTATATGTAGATATATGCCCACCAGGCGAAGAGAAATATTTCATTATTAATGTTGATTCGACATCTATACCGGGATGTGTGCATTGCATGGGCAATTATCGTGGTTATTTATGAGAACCGCTTGCCAAAAGGATTGGCGGTAATCAAAATATCGGACATCGCTGTCAGTTGGGTATATCATATACCTATAGGAAAGCGTGTGCCACGAAATAAATGATTACATTATGCCGGTACGCATGGTTATCCTTTTGCGCGCGTTGAGATCATCATCGGTACCGTTGTCGTAATTTATGCCAACCACATCATCGCCACGTGCTGGCGCCGAGTTTATAAATGAAATTCCAAAACAACATCTGTTTTGGCAAAATCAAAATCATAAATAACTTAGATAGGATTTTTTTTCGGAAATTATCCCTCGTTGGTGTATCGCGCGATTATACACGCCCCACCATCAGCGCACATGATGATGTTTTAATTTATTTCGCTGCTTTTACACGTGAACTTCCCTTTGTACAGGGTACGCCACTTAGTCGGGGGTGAATTTTGTAGTAGGTATCCCAGGCGCGGAAGGAGCAGTTTAAAATTTAATTGTTTAATAAAATTGAGAGCCAAGCTTTGTATTTTGAACGGCCACCCTCTGCCACAAAACACCTGCCACCGTCGCTTTCAAGGATGCTACTTTCGCCAGCCACGATAATTTGGCAGAGTACAACACAAGCAGGATGCAGTTGATGGTGCAGATTGTGGCTGCCTTTATTGGCGCGGTTGGGGTGGTGGCGATGGTGGCAGTCGGGCTCATAAAACACACAGGTACATGACTGACGAGTGCTTTATGCGAACATGACAATTTGTGCGCCCGCCGCCGCTGACACCTATACTACATTCCGACGACCTGCGATGGCCGATGAAAATTCCCTTCCGACGATGAAAATTCCCTTCCGACGATGAAAGATATTTCTGACAAAAAGGCTCTTCACTCGAGTATACGTATATAAATATTTGCGGGCATACTTCCGTACCCTGGAAATGCTCCCTCAAATGGTCGTGTTAATTATGACCAGGAGGAGCAGAAGGCGGCAGCATCCTACCGAACATCGAAGTGCCAAACAGCATAGCCAAATGCCAAAGCACAAGTTGAATGTACACATATACGGGAATAGCAGACATCGTACAACCGATAGGACATGTAATATAAGTAGAGTGCTTCCTGGAAGAAAACTATGTGGGTGGTGTTGTGGTTATTGTTTAGTATACCTTTGGCAATATTTCGGGAGGGAGGCACGCCACTGAACTGACTGCTTACAATAAATAAAAATACAACCACCATCAGCACTCAACGTGGAAGGAGGCCAACAAAACTAAAGAAAGGAAAAAAATATCCCAGACAAGGAAGGAAGAAAATCATTATCATTCATGAGGCATAGCTTGAGCATTGTTGCACACAACCCGGTCTGAAGGTACTTGCGGTGGCTGTATGCTACGACATAACCCTCCCAGGGGGACTAGAGCAAATTAATTTTCCTACATAGGTACATATATCCGTTTGGGTTTCATATTTTTGTTCCTGCAAGATACACGCTAAAATCCATTGAAATATTAATAAAGCAACTATGCGCACATTGTTTATCATAATGGCGTGGCATGAAGGCGAGCTGCGCTCTGCCTAGGGGCGAACGGAATGGACACTCAAATCATAAAGATAATAATTATAATTAGTTTCGTTCAGATAACAAGTATTCTACAGGGAACAGTGGGTCGGGCAGTTGAATTTGTGGAATAGTAAAAATGTTTGTGGGGGAAGTTATTACCGGGTAATGGGTTACCGGTAAAGTAAAGTAAGTTGGGTTTTTTTACGACAGGCTCTTAAAACTTGGCAAAGTCGGAAATAGCCTTTTTTTAGTTTGGAAATCAATGCCCACAGTATTTGGTAATGCATTACTGCAATCTAATAATGCGGGTCATTAGTTATATCACTCGGAAGTCATAGAAGTGCTTGATAACTTCGTATAACAAGTGGTTCTAAGATTTGTCTGCATTGTTAAACTTGTAGAAATTTACGTGTAACACGAAAATTTGCTATAAATCCATTTTAATATATCAATTTTGGACGCAAATCTTGACAAAAAAAAAAAAAAAAACATTTGAACAGTATAGTCCATGTACTCATTACCGAGTAATTGATTTCAAAAATGATGGAATTTTGGTTCTTTTAAGAAATGGAAAAGGACAGCAGCTTGACAACGCGACAAAAACAATAAGCAGAAATGCTGTGAGTTTGAAGATTCGGTGCCGTTGTATGGGAGCAGAGCAAGTGAATATATCCACGACATCGGCAAAACCTTTAAAATTAAAAAAAAAAGTCTACATATTCACAACAGCCAATAAGGACCCATACTGCAGGATCCATACTGTCGGGCTAAGTATACTATATAACAAAAAATACTTAGCGAAACAGGTCCGTTGGGACCAGAGCCCTAGCTACGCACAACCAATCAGTTTTGTTTAATTTTTTTTCATTTTTGGGACCGTTGGAAGGGATCTTGTTGAATTGTTGTCATCGAAGGAAAAAGGTCCCCATAAACGGTGTCCAACATTTCTTTATATTTACTACACGTTTTCACATCCAAAAAGCAGAATTTGCACTTTTTTCTTAATTAGAAAAAACTCAGCTCACTTTCTAAAGCAAAATGAATCAATGAATTTAACTGAAATTTTGACAGTCCTTTTTTGACAGATGACACTAAGCAACGACGTACAGCTTTTTTTATCAATTCCGTTATGTGTCTTCAAACGCGGGAACTTATCAATAACCCATCGTATAATTTTATGCCGATTCCAAGCGGCTAATTGCGAAGTTCACTCCTGACAGTTATACTCTCGCATGTTCATGAATCTTTTGCGAGAGATGGCGCAGTGGAAAAATTCCAACATTGGCTTGGAGCACGATCAGTAAATCTCTTCGTTAAACGCAGCTGATGTTTAGGAACTGATATGGCAGGAATTTCTGTCACAATACGGATCAGAATCGGGACATTTGCAGTCCTGAAGAAAGCCGTTCCACTTATACTTTTTCTGCTGAATGAATTTTCGCACAAATGTGTCAACTGTCATACTCAACTCCGCTTTGTGTGTCAAAGAACGTCAGAAACAATAACAACCCCCCAGCCCCCACTCAATGCTGGACATCTTATTTATTTGATGAGAATTACTCGCATTCATTGTGCGCCATAGAAATAACCCAAAAATACCGTCTTATACGACGTGAAATTAATACACCCGTTGCTTTCTGTCGTGCAAGCAACTATCTATCAAAATGTGGCCGGAATTTAGTGAGGCATTTTATGACCTAATTCCAGTCGAGCTATCCATTTTCTTGTTGTTTTCTTTCGTTTGCTGTTCGTGCTGTTCTCGTCGGTTTGTGTGACTGTGTAGCGCCCCTTTTCTATTATGACTGTTGTTCTTGTGCGTTTATCGCCTCGGTGTGTAGTTTGTGCCCCTGGCTCGTCAGTTGTAGCTCTTTGTGTGTTCATTTGAGTGAGATACTTACAATAAAAGTTAGATTGTGGAATATAAATTAATACTGTCGCATGTGTCGACAGGAATGACAAATGACTACCTACGACTGACTACTGTCAGTCCTCTAACCACCCCAAGTGTGTAAACATTATATAGATTTAGGTGTCTGTATACCCTGTACCAATTACACCATATTAAGTCGAGGCTGACCAACAATAGCTCCGGTCCCACATATACGACAAACGATTATTTGCGTAGAATTGTAAGGTTATGTCGTGTAACCGAAAATTCAGTCAACCCCACAGCTGAGGTGTCCTTGTGTTTGAGTGTGTTCAATGGCAATCAGGCAATGAAGTCATTCCGCTTTGTTAATTGTGCCTTTGGGGCCACGGGGAGGTATGTTGCACCCCATCTATTTCAGTCTGATAAAGTGGATGCGTGTGTACCGATTGTCATTTCGGGACTAATTATACTTGTGGATTATTCACTCATTCATCAAATATTTCTATACATAACGAACTATACAATGCAGCACACACACTCGAGGACCACCCTTCCACCTACCTACTACTGTGTAATAAAACAATGCAATTATATTGTTTGCATGAGGTGGCTGGGTGAATGGGCGTGAATGGGCGGATATGTACGGATGGATGTGCATCAATGTGTAACCACACAAAGTCATCAATATGATAATGTATGCTTTGGATACACAGGACCGATGTGAAAGGACACTTTTGTCCGGAGATTGAGTTTTATTTATGTAAGCAAATCAGTGAAAAGGCCATCCTCACCAGCAGCTGTGCCCGGCTATTGTATATGCATACACACACCACCAGAGACAAAGCACAATATAAAGTGAGTGCAATGAGCGAAAGTGTGCTGACTTTAATTAATATTGACGGGACTTTTATGGAAGCATCAAGGCATGTGAGCATGTAATTTGATGGCAAAATGCACATCGTTTAGTGCATACTGCATAGTGAGGGTAAGAATGTGTGAAATTGTTAAATTGTGGTTGAACCAGGTCTTCGGAAATGTTCTGTCCCATGTTCGGCTATCTGAGCAAAGGCCAAGAGGAGTAGATTAATTTTAACTTTAGGTCCATTAAACGGCATTACATCAATGGGTAGGTTTTTTTGTTTTTAAGTGCTTAAATAACTCTATTTAAAACTTTTTTCGAAGAAATTGATTTTGACTGGACTATGGATGATTTAAGGATTACGAGGTCAAGCTTTTTCCTAAATATGATAAGGCGAGGGGAAATAGTTTCTTAACCACAACATATTGAATTGATTTTTTTTTGTGCAGAGATGCAATGATGTCTTTAATTTGTTTTCCAATTTTTTCTGTATAAATCCGGTAAATATAATGGGAGAATTTCCGCCACTGTGCGAATTCTGGTCTATTTTGGAAGCCCACAATGTTTTCGAAGTAAATTCTATTCAGTGAACAGCCGAAAAGTGTGGAACGATTTTTTAATAAAGAAGCGTTTAGACATTTGGAAATAAAGGGCTTAAACGTGCTTAACACCTTCTTCCACTAAGTTTATGGACAAGGTGCTTGTATATGACACTTTCGTCCTTTGCTAATACATAATAGAGGCATAAGAGAAGTCCACATGAGACCTTCATTCGTAAGACAAAAGGCAAATCTCAGAAAATGTCACTTAGGACCACTTTCAGTGCTTAAGAATCATTTTCGTGGGAGCATTCTATTAACTGTACATATTTGGAAGCTCTGCATCTATAGAACCCTTATAAGGGTTAACAGAGGAGAAACTCTTTTGTTTGCTTGGAGCTCAAACAGGCACAGCATAGCAACAGACAAAAAGATTATGTATGATCATACGCAATATTTGTCTTCTCCGAATTTGCCCCTTCGAAGTGTGCCTACAAAAAACAGGCTCGACTATGGTGCCATCTTTACGGTACTTTACGGTACTTTACGCTGAATCTTTGAATTCTGTAGAAACGTACTTATTGTAAGCCCGCACGTGAATGAAAAAATTAATGTTTATTTGCCCCAAAAATTCTAAAACCTTAGCTTTCATTGCATACTTATTGCCGCTGTTGTGAGCTAAAATGTGCGTTCCACCATAAATTATTCATATTTCCTTACACCCAAAACCATCGCATTTCACAACAATGTCGTCAAGTATACAAGCTCACAAAAGTTCAGTTACAACCAACATTGTGTACGACTATATTGAAAATCCTACATTTCCCCTAGTCCGCCCAAAAGGTTTCCATTGAACTTCCCAAACAAAATTCTACGTGGCTGCACATTTTCCAATTTCAACGCGTATTGGTGGCCCATTTCACAGAAATCACATTCACGGAAATATTTCCCTCAGTAAACTTATGTTACTTACATCATTTCATGTTCCACGTGACTGCATCATTGGCTTATACATACTTCCAACATGTTTCTTCGAAAAGTATACACAATTTCTTCTACTCCTTTAGCCAAATCAGCAAAAGAACACGTCTCAATACTTCAATTCCATCACTATAATCAAATTTTGATCCTTATATAAGAGAGAGCAAGAAAAATAAAAATAAAAATAAAAATACCTAAACGAGTGTACCAGTCCTCATCACTTGTCCGGGTCGCTAAATCACTATATTGTCGTCAAATACAACATCCTTCTAGACTGCTCCAAAAAAATCATAAAATATTAACACAGAAATTGTAGAAAAATCATTTAACATCAGTTGCGCGGAGAAGCTGACAGTAGAACAGGAGACATAGAATAGAAAATAAAACTTCCAGGACTTTTAGAGGTACCTGACTCTAGAAAAAAAATCCTTACCCACATTCAAATTGCGCAGCGCAAGGCGAGAAACACCCAATAAAGCAAGCTAGGTATAAGTAAAAGGACGAAAGGTAAAGCGGATGAGATGAAATAAATTTTGCATTAAATTCAACTTGTTCCTTTTCGTTGGTGCGAAAATACCAATAACAAACAAAATACCATATGTCGAGCGTGATCCAAACAAGTAAATTGCCCGTATCCCTACACCCAATATGTAGGTGTATGCATAGGATACAAATCTTGCTTACCCTGAGATACATTTTATAGTCTGTACTTTTGGGGAAGCTTTCGTCGGTTATTCTTTTTAAAGGAAATTCCAGTCATGTGCGAAGAAAATCATGTTTTCATTATCCATTTCACACATACTCAGGCCCACACCCCCTATATACAAGGAATCGGCAGCATGTGATTCTTCCTTTTTTTCATAAGTACCTGTTAGTATAGTCTTCGACTGACTGAGAACGTGCGATGACGAGGAAGGAAGTCGTGTCGGGTGATATGTGAGTGGGTGGGTGGAAAGAAAATTCACCAGACATCCATTATTAAATTTCCGAAATCCCACCCGCAGCGTCGTCTCGTCGGTCGCAGCTCCCGCAGAAGCAACAGGAAAATAATGTGGAAAAATGCTCGTTGTTTAAGACTATAGAAAGGCACGCAGGCAGAAGAGAGTCCTTCTTTCTAACTACAGAATTATATTGATGCTTTTGCCATTGTGCTATACCGTATCCATATAATATCGATGACAATGCAGTTTCAAGTTATCCGATTTTTATATTGATAGCGATATAATTTCGAAGCGATCATCCTTGAAGATGGCTTCACAAAAAATGGATAATAAAATGATTTTAGTTTTTCTTTTTCTCTTTGTTTCCTTATAAAGATACTTGGAGTACATGTGGCACTTAAGATTGTGACGGGGTAGTTGAAACGTCATGCAAGTGTAGGGGAAAATGAACGATAGTTGACGACAGGAGCGTAGTAAACCTGAAAGTTCGCCCAAGTTTTTGGTGGTCAAAGAAAATGCAAAGTTGCAATATTTTTAACGCAGTTATGGGGTTGTTGAAAATGTACTAGAATAGGTAGTAGGAAATTATGTTTCTTATCCTATGCATTTGGTAAAAAAAAATGTCAACAAATTTGCACAACTTCGATAGCAACCATCAAAACTAAAACATCGACATCAATCTATAATTATGTACTTTGCAACATCCCTGTCAAACATGTGGCTGCATTTCACAATCTATACCTGTTATCACACCCAACAACCACCAAATGTGTCCTTTGACCTAACATGGTCAATTAATTGAAATGTTTCTTTGAGCGAATAGTGGTTAATTCAATTACCTCCCCCAACATTCTACGAAAACCACTCATGACCGCAAAACTTGAATAGTTTGTGGGAATTTTAACGACTGTTTTGAAGAATTCACTATAAGATAAATGTTCGTAGCTACACATTCCACACTCATAAATGGAGCAAAAGTTCAAGTTCAAGCTTTAAGTTTTGAAAAGACGTCTAGCTTGATATAGTCTTATGCAGGAAAATATCTTTTGGATAGTCTCATATATGAACATTGAATATTGTACTAGAACTTATTTTACGCCACGGCTTTCATAATCGATAACAAAAAGCCCTTCCTTCTCAATTCAAGAAACTTCACATACTCTTACTTTGCAATCAATCACTTTAATGAAGAGTAACGGTGGTTGCAAAATTAATAACACAAAAGTACGAAACATGCTTATATGACTTGAATTTCAGCAGCAGCAGTTCCACATCCGTTCCTTGTAGCAAATATTATCTACTAAGTTATAAGGTAATGAAAAACTAACCTCAAACAAATGGGAATCTGTCAAACGCATGGTTTGTGTTGACACTTTGAAATAGAATTGTACATGTCCTGTCATCATTTCTTTCGAAAATATTACGAATTTTGTTTGCAATCGCAAGAGCATATCAAACTGTCAAAAGCAGTTTAACACGTTTTTGTTACCTTTTTCGTTAAGACGCTGTTACTTAAGGACTCAAAAGTACTCGGAACAAAATTTTACAAAATACTTATGACTGGAAGTGACAATTGGTATAGCACCGTCAATGTTGTAATTTACGTACAGCAGTCATTGAATAATTTAGTACTAATTGGTATAGTTTTTAGTAATCTAACACCCAGAACCGAGTCCAGAACGTATGCTTCTGTCAAAGTAAGAAACATAACAATACGCTGTGTAATTTAACGATTCACCAAAATTTGTTGATCTGCCAAATTATATTCTCCGAGTAATAACTAAATTGAACTTGGGTATATTTGCATATAATATTTGATCCTGCCACTGTCAAGATAAAGAACGAAGTGACACACTGTACGTATCTACGTTACAAGCAAGATGTAACGATAAAACTAGATATCGATTACATAAAAGAGATTGATTAAACATTTCCACTCTGACAGTTCATTTTGAGGTTTGTCTTTACAAGACATTTCTCTATCACCCAGCCAGGGAAATTTATAACAAATTTCTTGTCAAGTTTGAAGGGTGCAAATAAAATAGAGATCGAATAAATGTTGTCTTAAGTTTCAGACTACGTAACGCTTAATGAAAATGGACAGTTGTCGCACGCAAACAGCAGCAAATCGGCGAACGGCTGGATGGAGCATTGTCATGCAGCTACGAAACTCAACCTGTCAAAGCCAAGGTAAAGAAAGTAGCATTTAAAGAGATTATGTGTAATGTCAACAGCAGGCGTCATTCATTTGATCTTAGAATGAGTCAGATATCTTCTCACAAAGTAAGTCCTAAGGGAAAGTCTATAGCCACAGTTGTTTAAACACGTATCGCCGCTATTGTTACGTTAAGTTAATTAAGTAAATGGCAATAACATTAAATTCCTATTTCAAGATACACAAGAACCAATAAAAACAATTTTCTTGCCCTATCGACGCCACTGTGCAAATCCAGGCGAACAACGAAAAGCCAAAGAAAAAGTTCTCTCTATACAAAAGATAATACGGATAAAAGACTGTCTTATAGCATCCTTCCGCTTAACATTAGATGAAATTGACTCGTAAAAATATATGGATATACTCGCCATACATACATGTGAATGAAAATTCATACAGTTGGTATCTATATTAATTTTTGTTCTTCCCCATAACCCATCACATAAGCAAGTCAAGGCTTTATCGAAAAACGATAAAGAAGGAAAAGCACAACTAATCCCATTGATATAATATAGGTACCATCTCCTCCATCGGTTTCTTAACTTACCTCTTCGTTTTGGTTTTGATTTCTCATCAGTAATATCCTGCGAAGGTCTTCCTCGCGCTGTATTGAGTCCTCACGTAATTCCTTGACAAATACCTCGGTCGTTTGTTGGCGCTCCTTAAGTGCTTCCAGTTCCAATTTGAACTGATGGAAATCACTTTTGATTGTCGCCAAATCTTCGAAATTTTGCGTACGTTGGTTGACGTCCTTTGATGCTTTGCTAGCAATTTCCTGCAATTCACTCAGCTCCTTGCGTATCTCGGCAATTGACTGTGATAGCCATTCGACGGTGAGCTTCTCCTTGTTGCCACTAATGTGACCTTCGCGGAGGCTTTTAATTTCATGCCTGGACGAGGAGACGCATTGATAATGTGAGAAGAATTACCCCGAATTTTAAAGGAGTTCAGTCAGCATTTTCATTCCACCAAGGATAACATAGAAAGAGAAATAGAAAGAGAACAAAATTTATTATTACAATTTTTTTTTTTTTTTCAATAAATTTACGACTCATTAAATATACATTTGATTCTAATTTAATTGTTCGCCAAATAACAGCCCGAGGGTTTTGCTGTGTTAGTCTGCTAAATCGATGCCAATTCCCACACAGTGACAGAAAGGATAGCGGGGGAGGTGCGCGTTTAATTGTTGTATAACTCTATTGTTGCTGGCACTGAGTATATGGCTGTGAAAAGGACTTGCTGTTCGCTTAATTACTTTCCGATAATGGAATTATAAAACAAAACATTTAATTGTTGTGTAATGTGAGTAATTGTTTTCGATTGCCGTTGTAGTATAGCGAACACAGTGCAGCTAAAGGATAAACTGTATAATTGCTTTTGGATGTTCCCTTTTCGGGCCAACTAATTTCGTTCGTAAAACTCTTGGTGGGGGTTCGATTGTAATTTTATTGGAAATGATAAATTGAAAGCAGTGCCTAATGTTGTTCAGCAGGACGCTGCGATTCTAATGCAATTGGAAAGTGCATTTAATGGTGTAGTGTGATTAAAATTGAATACCCCATGGGCGAAAGCAATAATAATTGTCGTGCTCGTTGTTCAAGTGCAACTGAGTGTTTATTGTGTTTTATTGATGGTTTTAAAGGTGTTGCTGTTGGATGACATTTTTGGCCAAAGGCGGCAATGTTCACACTCGGTTTTTAGCACAACGTATTTATGTCGGAAGTTGATTGACACAAGTTGGTGGATATATGTTAACATTTTATTAATGAACTGGTTTAATTTTACTAACATTACCTTGTACTTTCTCTGATTTGTCAGGCCAATTCTATGAGATTTAATTATGAGTTTTTCAAATTATTAGCATTATTATTATCTTATACTATTAAGAAATTAATTACATGCATTAATAATAAATAAACATATAGCACTAGCTACCAGGGCTATCGGCTACGTTTTTTTATATTAAAAATGGTTTACAAAAATGAATGGAACGGAATAGAGAAGGCAAAAAGAAATGACCGAAACTAGATTGTTAGTAAATAAAAGTAAAATCAGTAATTAAATACAATATTTATGAAATGCGCATGCATGAATTATGAGACAACAATACTACGTCAGTGATGCGACACCGTAGGACATTTCTGAATAAAATGTATGAAACATGGTTAAAAAATTACAGAAATCACCACTTTGGTTCTGAGCAATCAGGGGTAAATTTGGCATTTAATTTATAAGTGGGAACTTCAAAAGCAGAAACCTAAGCAAATCCCCACTAATTTATTTACTGAAAACCAAGTCACTGATTCACGCATAAAGTCAAAAGACCTCTGCGCGCCGGCGAGATTCCCAGGGTCGCCGACTTATATCAAAGGAAATTCAAATAAGTGTAAACAAGTACACATACACACCCTTCGGCCATCTTCGCAGTAAACCAAATAATTAATTCCGCTTGTACATTTTTAATTCTCTCATTTCCATAGCCCATATTGGACACAAAGAAAACACCAGAAATACCGCGTATCTTCTCCATGGATAAATACGTTACAAACATAAAATAATATTTTCTGCATCACGTTTCTTTTTGTTGTTTTAGAGGAGGTTTTCGTCCGGCAGATGGAAGCATAAAAAAATAAAACCAAGTTAGACAAGGTAACATTTTCCCCGAAATAAAAATTAAATGCAAAAAGCATTCTTTGCTTTCAAACAATCTGCTCAATAAATTGTATTTACATATCAAAAGTACAAGCAACAATTTAATTAACAGCCCTCCGTGTGTCTGTGTGTTTCTGTTCCTTTGACGCTCTGGTGGGTAGTTGCCATCGTTACCATCATCATAGTCTATGCACCGCACAGGACCTGCTGCTGTAGATGTTCCACTCTGTCTATGTTTGTTAATACCTAAGGCAGAGCTAGTAATGAGAGAGCGCAATATAAAAACAACTTTAAGGGCACCCCAGGCCCAACCCCCACCTACATGCTGAAAACTTTGCTCTGTTCTATAGGAATTGAACACCATCACTATGGGAGAAAAATTGAAACAAAAAATAAAATAAAATCCAAACGAAGAATTTTCCCTTTTACTATTTATCAACAGCCCTTCGGGAGATGCTTCCTCTCCACCCCCGTTCAAGTACGGTGCAGCTGCAGATGCTTTTTGTTGTTTCACCAAGCACCCGCATCACCAGCTTTCATTGAGGAGCAAACCAACAAAAAAAAAAAAAAAACGGCAAAACTCCATAGAATGATAAAAAACACAATCCTCGCTCTATCCAGCAGCGTATATCCTTAAGAGACCCTTGTGGTGCATGTTAGCCTCTAACTTTATGGGGGCCATCCTCCTCTTGTGTGTGTGGTGAGGTGATACATGAAACAATCCGCCACTGCTTTTAATCACAATTTTCTTTTGCTTTTTTTTCGGATTTGCAAAATATTTGATGAACAGGAAACAAACGATGGAAAAACAGACCAAGAGATACACTTTGGAGGTCTGTTGTATGTTTTTGTTTTTGCTTTATCCGGTTAGGTAGGTATACCCGGGTTTATAAGCTTGGATATGTTTTTCGTTTTTTTTTTCTGGTACTCGGTTTTAGTCTCCGCAAAATGCACACTCAAATGGGATCCTTGTCCTGTATGGTAGTGTTATATATTCCAGTGCTCTGGGGTTAGCCTCAATATGTGGTATTGTCGGTGCATTGACAATGACAAGCCTTGCAAGGGTAGAAAACGTCTTCCTCACTATATAAAACTGTCTATACATTTTTAATGTCAGGTAGATGGCGAAATTATTGATAGGGTTGGATACGTTACAATATGTATGCAGAAGTTTTATTTTTTACATTTCTGACTGAATTATTTAACAGGACATCCATGCCCGGCGTTCGTGCCATACCATTATACCGCTGACCTTAATTTAGATATCGATTAAGAAAACCAACAAGGATGGGCGGGATTTAACAGCTTTTTCTCTTTTTTTAAAACGGCTTATAGTTGGGTATGGATTTTCCGTGGTCCATTTTAAAGAACAAAATCAGAGGAAAACTTTCGAGGGCATGACATTTTAAACAGACACGAGGATACCCACATAATCTCTTGATTTACGTTTGTTTTATAGGCAGGATTTATCACCTACATTTGGATAAAAAATAGAATGCTTTTGCATCTCCTAATGAAAATAGAGCAAAAGGACACAATTCGTAGGAAAATATTATTTCAAATTCGCAATTATTAAAACCACCTGATGCTTGTATCCAATTTTGCGTGTGGATGTTGAAGGTTCAAGGTCGTGTAGCTATATTTCTTTTGAAGCCAAGCGGAATGATGGGGCCACATCAGTTTGCATGAAAAAGACATGAGAAGAATAAATTACAAACGGATATTGAGAATGTCGCTGCAGGGTTCCTGTGCCCACATACTTATTTAAATTATATGTTAAACATTTATTTTAAAAGTCCTTACAGGCGATGTGGTTTAGTGGCATTTTCTTTTATTGATCAGTTTTTCTTTTTTTATTTTGGAAAAAGGAGCGCGGTCTGGTGCGTGAGCTTGCTTGACAAAACTCAACCAACACTATGCAGCATTTTCACTGATTTCTATCTCGGTCAAGATCTTCAAGCTATATTTGTGGCAATCTTAAGATGTCGCTTGATAAGACGTAAAATTTTTGACTCTCTTTGCGGTCAAGAGGGAAAATACTCATCAATCAGGGAGGGTGTTACGAATATTGAAAACAAACCAAAATCACTTTTGCGTTTCACTTTTCGTTACGCTGCTTCTTCGCAACCAGTCAACTTACCCGACCATGGCATACAAACGGTCACAGTCCACCTTATATTGGACCATGCCACATGCAATTAACCGTTGCGTTGCTTTGTGAAGTATGTGGTATTTCATGGCGTTGCACCTTTCGTTACGCTCCTACTTTACAACATGCCCACCTAACCTGATGTGGACAAAATAAGTCTCACAGCAACAAGCCAAACTTCCACCGCCCGGGCTCTATTAAACTCTAAATGGAATGTCTCTAATTTATTTAGTTCTTTAAGCAATTTCGATTGCGTACTTTACAAACTTAAAGCAAATATACCCACCCAATCGAATTAAAAAAAAAAACTACCAACTGGGGCCAACAGCCAATTTGTAACAATTCAGAAATAATTGTCCATTTGGAGGGAATTACTGTTCAGCGATCAATCACATGAAACAGTAAGCCCCCGCACATCAATCATTCAATAATACAAAGTCCGCATTTAACTTTTGTTCCCACATTGTTGAATCCTTTCTGATACGCAATGATTGTAACGACATACCACATACAACACAAAAAAAAAATCCGCAATTTGAATTAAGGGCGGAATATAAATGAATTTCTACTGAATTATTAAATTGCTTTTGGTAACTAAACCTCTGTTTTTACTCATATATCTGCTCGCTTTCATATGCAGTTGAATTGATTGGAAGGCATTTACATTTTTTGTACTGTTCTTTTTTTGTACTGCTTCACAAACTATGGATTAAATACTAAATTTATTCATGATTGTACATGTACTATGAGGAACAACATTTTTTTTGCAATTAATTTGATAAACAAATACACTTTACGTGAGCTCCCAATAAATTATGCTATAGTTTGACAGTTTAACTAGACGATGACAGGTAGTGAAAGAGACTAAACTAACTATTACATGGGTATGTTCAGTATGTAAACACAACCGGAACTTCTATCGGACGGATGGACGACAATTTTTGTCCATCCATATATTCGCTGACATTTGAAGAATCACATTTCCACTTAAGTCAACTTAAACCAATATCTAAAATTCAGCTTAACTTTGAGTGGATTCTATGAAGCCTTTCATTAAATAAGCTTACCCCGTTAGTCTATCAAATGACTATTTAAGAGTGACATTTATAGATGACATTTTTTTACTCTCATATTTTGATGGAGTATTACAAATTATTGTGAAGATTATCGAAATGTCATCATGTAAGAACTAAGAAAAACTCTACATTCAAATCGTAATCCAGGTATATATATATTCTCTATAACTCGAAACGGCTGTCAATTTCTTGCTGCTGGCTTTGCCATATAGACAAGTTCATCCCAACCAAAAAACGTTATTATAAAAATGTACTAGAGCAACATTTGCGATGTTAAGTTCATTTTAAATTTCCACATCAAATGTAGTACGTACCTGCACTTTAAGGTTCCAAACACAATACAATCATTAAATAAATGAATTTGTATTTGGCATTGCCTTACACGTCAAAAAGTAAACATGCAGCAATAAATGTATAAAAATACTTCTCCTTCATGTGACGCCACATTTTGGTAACTTGATGAAACTTTAGTGAAATTTGTACATTTTCTTAGTTTCTACACCAAAATGATGCTACAAAGCTCAATGCAATTAGTTTTGTAGTTACTTTGACAGTTGATGCGAAAAAAATTTGTGCAAACTTTCGATCATTTTCAATTGAAAGAAAATAACCTTAGCCTTAGTTTTATTGTCAAATTAATTAATTATTGACAATTAAAATAAATGTCTAATAGCTGAAACGTCAGATATACGTAGGTAGGTACAAAATGTTCATTCTCCAACTATTTAATGTTTTTAGTGTTTCACTTTTAAATTCCCACAAATATAATTTCTCATCTAGCCATCTCCATAAACAAACAACATCAGCATTTTAGAATTGTATAGATAACTTTGATCAAAAGTTTTTTTTTTGTCAAGTTTTTGAGAGAAGATGATAATTCCGTATTTTGATAAAAGTCAAAATACCGCCTAGTTGGATTTATTATATCCAACTAGACAGCACCTAAACTAATACATGCAACTGTCAAAAGGTATTTTTGCCTGGATATCCAACTTGACAGCATCTAAACTTATACTTGCAACTGTCAAAAACTGCATTTTGTCTGGAACCGCACTTGTCTATGCAAATTCGTAAAGGAATGGGAGAAGATTGTCTCAAGCAAAATGCCAAATTTGTAATGATACATTTAATTACTGCTTTTCCAACGTTTGTCAGCGAACGGACAATAAGAAGCATACATTACTACATTATACGTAGCTTAAGCCAACTTAACAAAGAACTAACTAACTTTGGATCGGCAAAATACAAATTTCAACTTAAGCCTTCAGAAAGCTTTGCGCCAAAAAATTGTAGATCCGTTTTATTCATCCCAACAATATAACCATATATTGTTTCTGCATCTGATATCCCTGTAGGGTTAAAAGGACGTATAGGCCAACCTTTATTTAGCACATCGTCAACCGGACAGACCGGGCTAGACTCCACACTTAGCTTCACCAAATTCGAATGCCATCACAAAGTGACTCAAAGAAAACTTACGGTCCCCCCACACAACCTGGTGGTACTTCACTTCAAGCAATATTTTTCCTTAACGTTTTATGCAAATGAATATACATAGGCATATCGACACCCAAGAGACAATTTTTTGTTCTTATAAAAAATATCGATTTTATGTAGGTAGAGCCCCTCTGGGAGCCTCTCCCAAAAGTGGCAATATGCGAAGGATATCAATTCGTTTGGTATATTACCCTCACCAATACGTTGGACATTAAACGTCAAGTGCATTTTTAAGTCATTAATAATCCATTACTCATCCTTTCGATACACCATAAGGACGAAATTTACGAGGCAAGCGTATTTTATTTCTGTTTTTCACTAAAAAGGACTTTCCCATTCGATGTCGTTGACGACGTGTATCCACATCACCGCACGAGTACGCCATGTATAGTATTGAATAAATATGTGCTACGCTACCTCATTTTATATTCATCACTTAAAGCGTGTAATATTAAAATTTGCCTGCCCTTGTCAGGGATACGGATATGGGATGAAAAAATGACGAAAATGCGAAGAAGAAGAAAAAAAAAACGAAACTAAAATAGGAGAAGGAACAGAACACACGAATCAACATAACTCAAAAGGCGAAATAGGCATATAAATTCATGGGACTAAATTATAAGGGCTGCAACTTGGGGCTGGGAGAAAAAAAAATCCAACAAAGAGATTGAAATATCCTTGAGAATTATCTGAAATCCCTATTGTTATTGTTATTAGTGCCAACGACGATGATGATGATTGTTATATTGTGTGCGATATAATATGCGTGCTCCGTTTTCTTCTTTATTATTGGTGTTTTTTTTTTCCTTTGCCTGAGTCCTTGTGAAAATTTCATGGGAAGTGCAAAAGTTTTGATGAGGCACTCGAGAAAAGAATGAATGTCCTTTCAGCGATTTTTCATCTTTAATTGACTTACTGACTCTTCACAATGGCAAACGATTTTCGCTTCCTTTCAATGGGGTGTCAAGAAAGGCAAGTGAAAATAAAAAAAAACCCTTCTAACCCTCTAACAAACAAACGGTATAACAACAAAAACTTTTTATTGTACAACAGGGATCGCTGCCGAGGGGCAGACAGTGAAAAAAGGGCAAAAATAACTTTTTATAGCCAAATCCAGCCAAGCATTCTTCAGTCGTTTCATAGTCACCCACATGGCCCCCTTTTCCGTAAGAGGAAACAAAAATGTAATTCTTAGGATTGTGTAAGTGACAGTGCGCAGTGGGTTGAGTGCAGTGAGTGAGACTGCTGTAAATGGAGACGTAATGTGTTTATTCGGCTCGTATAATTAAGAGACACAGCTAGTATTTTTCTTTTTTTTACATAACGGGTATACAGCTTGAACGTATATTTGCACTTGCGAACTTTACAAAGTGGTGTGTGTGGCTCTGCTGAAGTTGGAAATGAAAATTACGTATATACGCTGATGTTGTTAACATGTTTTTTTCCCCGGTTAGGTACCTCCATACCGAGAGTCCTTGTGAAGCCTTCCTGGGCTATGCGTTTCTTATTTTTATTGATATTTAAATGATCAAAGGAAACACAGTAAAAAATATACCACCGTATGGTTAAAGAAAAATCGTTTCAAGGATCAACAATGAACATTAAATTTAACGAGAACGTCGCATGATGTTCAGCGATGCTAATGAAATATCATCAATAGAAGTGCGTGTGTATTTTCGCTAAGGCTATGTGTGCTTTGTGTGGCACATAATGCGCTTCATCGGATAATGCAAATTAGGTGGTTCGCCTGGTTGTGCTTTGTTTTGAGCGATTGTGGATGTTGCCATGAATATTTGATTTTTTTTTTTTTGCTGGCGCATAATGTTATTGAAAACGACAAGTGGTATAGGCTGTCAAGGTTGATTGACTTATGACGAGGTTTGCTCAACATGAAGCACTCAATCGGAAATACGTCAATGGCCCTCGCAAACCAAGCGTTGTCAGTCATGGTGTCATGCCTCATGCATATCAGTCTGGTTTAAGCTGTCGTCACTGCAGTTTGATTTGAAACAATTCTGTTGGGCCTGATTGAAAATTCCTTGGATCTCAACAATTCCCCATTACTGGGTGGCAGGTTTTTATTCAATATCTAAGTCGTCTTGCGATTCTTTTAGTTGACAGCTGAGTCGAGCAGTCGTTTGTGACATCTGACAGCTGATAATTGGTTGATTGAAAAAAAAAACACCTCTTTCATACTGTGTCAATCGAAATCAATTTAAGCACTTACTTTTCTCATCTGTCAATTTATTTATGTTTTGACAGCTCATTATATTTTTCCAGTTTCTTAACCTGTCTAGAACGTATTTCCGTTAAATTTTTAGAAGACCTTCCGAATACGGGGTCTTAATTGATTCGACCGAGATCTTTCTTTTTGAGAAGACGATGCGGTCCTCTGTGCGTTCAGCTGACAATTGTGAATGACACTATGACAATCAAATCACAATTTTCCCCAATTTTTGCATAATTTATGCTCAAGTCAAATGGTTCTAAATCCCTAGGGAGATACAGCCTAAAATTGCTAAACAAAACAGATTGACGACTGGAATAAATATAGCTAGTGACAGTCGAGTGAGATTTTCTAGCAAATTTGCTTCGGCTGTCAAAAATTTAAAACAAATTAACCAGCACCAAGTTTATCACCCTTAAAAAATTACTGTTGTAGAGACAAATGTCAAACAAAGACAAAATGGAAGTACCTATATACATATATACGCATTAGCAACTGTTTCGTAATATACATCAGTCGACTTGCATAATGGCTGATAGCTGTACTCCAGAAAGGTTCGCCAAAAAGCTCCAATTATTTCCCGCCGCCTCATCTATTGCACAATCAGATTATTGTGTGCACTTCAATCAAAATGAAACCTCTCTCTCCTTTCTCTAGCTCTATGACCGTAATCCGTAACAAATACCTATTCGCATCTCGCATTGTTTGAAACCAAAAACAATTTCGATATAGAAATCTTGTTTATTTCAATTGAGCGAATGCCAACCCGAGGAGGATAACAACTGTCAGGATTTAACGTTTCCATGTGAACACAGCACGGCAGTGTATATATATTTTTCATTCAATTTCATTTGTTATTGCATACACTTACACATCCACCCACAGATAAATATTGTTTTTTTTTTTTTTTTTTTCATTGTTGGCATCGTCAATTACTTGGAATTTTTAGCTTTAAATCTTTTTGAGGAGCGATCCCGCTCCCCGTTTGAATACCGACATTCCTCGTCCTCGTCTAGAATGAAAAAGTATATATAATGTTGTAGGTACCGACTCGTACTTGCTCCGTCAACGTTGACGACCCTAGTAAAAAATCGTTACTGCAAAAAGAAAACACCAAACCCGACACTGAACAAATATTATATACAGGAAAGAGTATCATTCACAAGTTAGAATGACTACAGGGTTGTGAACGATGGGCGGGGGGGTTAAAATGCTTTCCCAAGAAAAAAGCGGCATTGATGAAAATTTCATGTCACTCTCTCACTGTCGCACGCAAAAAAAAAGACCACACCAAAGAGGATATGTAACAAAATATGATTCCACTTTTACCCGAAGAGCTTCTGAAAAGCCAGCAAAAGAAAGCCAGCGACACCAGAGAGAACGAAAGAATGATTAAGTAAATTACGTGTCAACTGTGATGTATGACATAATTAGGGTCCTTGCATTTAGGATTTGGCTAAATGAAAAATGTTTTACGCAAACACTTTTTGAAAGGACAGATAGACAAATGTTGTTTAATTAATTGGCCGACATGTATATTTCACTGTGCGGTGGCCACAGTTATATATAACTGCTGAGATGGTTTAAAAATATGTGCGGTAAAAATAGGATTAATGGAGTTAGGACAGTTGGCTACCGGTGTTTCTATTATTATTTTCAAGGGTGAAAAAAGGATATCGAAATTGTGACGAGTAAAAATAGCCGCCCATAAATCGTGGGTCTCCATAGTATTTTTTTTTTTATTCATGGTGAATGCCGAGCAACCCCATATATGTATGGGATGAAAGGACTGCTAATGCGCCGTCCACGTGCCACAACGTTCTGTTTGTGGACGTGTAGCTGTAGTAGATCTACGTTTGAACTGTATATAGTTTCAGGTGAATAGAGTTGATGGGGTGTGATGGTTTTCAATTTATTTCCCAACGCCATGTGGTCTTAAGTGTGTCTTTATGATGTGGGGTCAGGAGACAGTTGGTCTTGTATGGGCAACAGTTAGGGAGTCAATTCGTTACATTTCTTTTTTAATGTGAAGGCGTTCAATTTCGGCGAAACGACCAACTGGGTTTGATGGAACCACAAAGTGAACAAATTTTCACACATAGCGATACAAGATTTGTGGAATGTGACGGTATAGTAAGGCCACAGGCGTAGAAACACAACAACTTGTTGTAACATTTGAACCAGGGATATACGAATAGGATGCGAGTCTTTTCTGATACCCATCGCAGGCGGAGCAACTAGCTTGTGACAAGAAAGTTATGATGAACAATGCAACCCTTTGCAAACTTTGCCTCCAACCATCTCTTGACTCACATTTGCCAACCCAAACGACATTATAATTGCCTCGCAAACAATCTATCCTTGGACATTACCCAAATGTTGATGAAATTCCCAAAGGATAATTTTTCTTCTAAATAATATATAATGCGTCATCATCTCTGTCTGTTAAGCCAGGCATATGATATACTCAATCGTCCCATCCGAAATGAAGGTCGTCTGTTAACTATCAAACGGAGGAATTAATTACAATTCATAGAATCATCAAATGGCTTTGTAATTAAATAATCAAATTACCGGGATGGTTTCCCACTAATTCACAAAGATTATAGGCTACCACAAAGTGAATAGTAATCAATTTCGTCCTACCAGCTGTATTTGTATGCCACCTTTTATTATAAATTCCCATCGCGTGCAAAACTGCACAATAGAGGTTAGTGAATTTTGGCATGACTGCTGTCAAAAGATTTCGCAAGAATCTGTTAATTTCTTAAATACGAAAACAATAGAGGCAGAGGTATGGGCTCATCGCCATTGATCGTCAATTGTGCAAAATGAAGCTACATAATTTCAAAGGACTTACAATACAGGTGTGGGTTTGAGTGATTGCCCACAAAACCTTGCGGATATACCTTTGATAGCGAATTTGTGGAATTGCGCATCTGTAATTTGCCACAAAGTATTGCTGGCCACAGCAATTAAATAACATGGTGCCAGACGACCTTGCACCTTTTCCACGCAAAAAGCACAGAATCATTTTTTTTTCCTTTTTATCTAATTTGATGGGTTTTGTTTCATATCTGCCCACATAAGTGCTGACTCCCAATCGACTCGACAATGTAAATGGTTATTTTACTGTAATTATATTTGATTGTCCCCAATTACGTAAAGGCGAGTGTGAAACTCTATTCTGACACTTTGGGGTGGGCAGTTGGTACAAAGTTGCAATGAAGGTTGAGAACTATTTCACCTGCCACATATTTACGGTGGGTATATTTTAGAATTCCAAATAATGAAGAATAGAAAAAGAAACAATTATTTCTCAAATATGTTGGCACTTTTTAAGATCAAACTTTAAAATAACTTTAAAATATTACATTTTTAGTACTAGATCGCTTGTTCACCATGTTAGGCCACATTAGCATTATCATTTGCCGCGTTCCACTGCCGGCTAGATAAATAGCGGCATGTCAAACTCCATACAAAATATGAAATTTCACAAAAAGTGCTAGACGTCTAGCGCAAATGGTGAAATGTGATTTTTTTATATGGAGTTTGACATGCCGCTATTTATTTATCGGGTAGCGGAATGCGGGCATTGTGTTCGTTACATTTTGGTTAATGGTTCTTAATGCTTACATTATGACATTAAAGATATATAAAGAACAAATAATGAACAACTTCTTAAAAACAGAACATTATAAATGAATTTGTATACAACAAAAATTCATAATGAACATCGTCTTTAAATATAGAACTCTTCATTATTGCAATGCACGGATGGTCACAGTATACATATTTTACTATTTAAGAATTAATAGCGTCAAATTCGCTGTGAATCTATGCGGGATTAGGTTGGATCCCTGGACAAAAATAAATGAATGCTTTAACAATCACCTTGAGTTGAAAGTGAGAAAGCAGGGAATGACAACATTTCTCCTCAATTTCTCATAATCGCATCACAATTTGTACCAGGCACTTAAAAGGCTTAAGGGTTTGTAGGTTAAAATTATACCTAGACCGTTGTCACTTGAAATTTAATAGACCAAGTTAACACATCCGTTCATAGTTTAATAATAGATCTGGTCGCGTTCTTGATTTTGAATATAATGCAATCAACTAGGTATAAATCGATAGCTACCATAAAAAGTCGGCAAATCTTCTCATCGAAAATTGATGGATAAGAAAAAGATTTGGAAAATAACGAGTGATTTTCCATTTGCACAGAAAGAACGAGTGCAGACCTAGGTTTAGATTTATTTATTAGCTTACAAAATTTAAAATCACATATTTCTGGTTTCAGAAAGCTGATTGTCGAGAAACTCGTTAAATATGGCTTTTAATCAACAAGTGGCAGCGACACAATTTACAGTTGTGGACTAAAAGACGGTGTAGCCATTTTCGACGATCTGACGATTACTAGAACATGTTATTGAATTTTAACTTACACCTCTTTAACCACTTGTTTTTGTATGCAAATAAGTAGGAAGTTCATAAGAGCGGAGTACTAGCTTTTTCGTCAACTCTGATGGGAATTAATATGTACGTTTGGAGCAGGTTTTGAACTATCAACAAAAAAGAAATTCAACGTCAATTGTGCCCGACGTATATTGGGCAAATTTAAATATCTCTCATCTCATCTACCTATATTGGTCGGTAACGTTACTTTTCCTACTTCAGCCACATAATACAACTGCCAACTTAGTACTCAGTCATGAACGTCGGTTATCACTCATAAAGGTCAACTGAAAAAAAAACTGTTAGTGTGATCTTTGCCAATCAAAAGAAACATAAAGTTAGTCAACTGTCAGATTCTAGAACGTTGAAAGTCTCCATTTTTTACTTTCGTGCATATGCTCCGCAAGACATTTTGCTTTCAAAATAGTACAAGACAAATTATTTAGATAGCAACATTAGGTATGTCCACAATTTACCACTGACCGGTCCTCAAAGATCGTGCAATTTGACGCCGCTGGACACTTCGTCGTGGAAGGTTAAAAAAAATTCTTCGACCTTTTTTCCTGTCGCTGGGAATCGACAAACTTCGACTTCCAAATTAAACTGATGTCTTCGACCGCAATTTGTGTTTAGTTTCACTCCAAAAATTGCGTTTTTCTCTGACATGGTGAATGGGTTCATAAGAAGATCAACTAACACATCTGACATTTGAATACCTATGCGTATGCTTATGCATCATAGGTAGGTACTTTTCTTGTAGCCGATTTTACGTTCCAAAGATGACAAACCTGGAGTCTAATGTGTTTCTTATAAAATACCGTTAAAAATTCAACCCAACTTAAACTACGTACCACTGTCAGAATATGGGGTACGAACAAAATGATCCTTTTCTATAATCAGCTACACAATGTAGAGCATCATCCCTATAACCAAAGTACCTACGTATATCTTCTGAGGAATAAAAAAAATCTATAAAGATTGCCCCGACTAATACAAAGCATGAATGTGAGCGTCTTAATGCAGTGGAAATAAACCCCGCTCAAAAATATCTTTCATACCCAACCAACACCAGGAAAATATTCCATAGGCCTATGTTCGGAAAATATTTAAGATTTCAACGTCCATGCGTCCCAAACTCCCATGGAGAAAACAAACAATAAATACAGAGAGAAATATCTAAGAAAATGGTTTATCCGGGAACCATTCATCGCCTCGATGATACACATACTTTCCGCAGTAGCCTTCCATAAATCATTGAAATCCCCACGCCAATTCCCTCAATTGCGGCCATAACAATTACCATAAATTATCTACTTGTAAACGACTCATTGTCTAGCTTCAACACTCCTGAACACCGCCCCAGGAAAGCCCCAACGCGCTCACATGCAACGCCGCATTAAAAAAAAAAAAACAATATTATCCATCATCTTTATATCCACCCACTGTGCGACAATAAGTTAACCCACCTTAGTTGATCCAGTTCCGTGCGTATACTCATATCCACATTATCGGCATTGTTCGTAATCCTTAGGGATTTTCGCAGATTATTCTCTAATAATTCATAATCCTCACGACGGCGTATCATCAGCGCGCTCAACTGTTTCGTTAACAAACGCACTTGATCGTTCAACGGCAGAAGGATATCATCCGCATTGTTGTTTGTATTTTCCTTTTGCTCACTATTGTTTGCAATTATAAGAACATCACTGTTACTCTTGTCACTGCCGTCATCGTCATATGACGATAATTTAGCGATTCTACCATTCATCATTATTGGCGGCGATGATGAGGAATCATCTTCAACGTTGTCCTGTTGGCCATTGTTTAAATGACCTTTGCCGCTACTGTCACGTAGCATACTATTAGCTTCGTAATTATTATTTTTTCTTCCATTAATCACACTTGAATTGGACGACCCCATTAGGAGGGCGATAAAGAGAATGAGTCCCAAAAGGACGTTTATGTGATAGTAGTTCGACCACGACGACGTCATTTTGTGCGAGCAATATTGTGCGATAAATTAAAACAATAATAAAAACGCAACAAACCGAATAAAAACGGGAATCAAAATTTAATTCGCGCAAAAGGTATTATTATGTCACACACGCATCCAACACAAGCACATCTATTCACACTACGATTGAACTCGATTAGTTATAGCAACTAGTGTATCCATTCGGTTGTAGTAGACTCGTCTAAGCATGACTGTCGTAAGGGCTTAGTGTAAAATTTCTTTTTATAATTGGAATTCGAATTGGAATAGACCCGGCGACGAAAACGGCTATTTCAGTTTATGACTCGCTATGCGAACTACGAGCACTGACAGACAATAGAGAACTAAAGCCGGTGCGAAGGTGGAGGATCCTTTTATACCATCGTCGTAAGGTACGACAACTACAAGGAACGAAGAACGATATAAACGAGATACGAGAGTCAGAGTGACTGTTGTAGTTTGGTCTTTGGTATCGTGCTGTTTGTTAAGGTTGTACGGAGCGATGATGGTAAGCCAAAGAGTCTTTCAATTTCCAAAATGGTAGAAGAGAACATGACATAAAGTACTGAATTGCGGATAGAGTGTTGCCGTCTGTACACTTGAAAACGTACTTTTTACCAGCACGCGGCAGGTGCAAGATTATGAACTGTGTGCATGGGGAGAGTATTTGATTACAGTTGGGGCTGTAAAATTCTATACATCATAATAATTCATTAAAAAAAATATTTTGTTGGGGAGAGTAACGAACCTTAATATTTTGATGACCTAAATGAGAACTGACATTTAAAAAAGACATGCATCGCAGCAGGTTCATACATACCACTATAGGATAGGGGTGGACTTCAATCTTACGCCGAGTTCAACGATATAATTAAATTGAATCTCAGTGAAGGAAATCTCAACAAGACACAGTTTCTAGGAGCTGCTAAATAGGGATAACACAGATGTAGACAGAGTGATTTTAAAAACAACTTATAAATCCAACATGGGAGAACTTAGTTTAAACAGGCACCTAAGGGAAAAAGAGAAACTTCATAAAGCCTAATAAAAAGGATGAAATGAGGAAAGTAACCATACTTTCTAGAGTCTAGACTCTAGAGTCTAGATCTAGATCATAAGCCTTTTAAAATAACCGAACCGATCAATCTCTGTGTGTATTCTTTACACATCTGTTTCTTGCTTTCTTTCTTTCACCTTGCCTCACCATATTCTACCCGAGCTCTAATTGCCGTTTCTTGACACTGCTTATTAATTCCATGGGAGTTCGTAGTTACTGCTTTATAAACTTTATAAATTATACGTTTATAAAGAAATCTGACTCTAACCCATTACCAACGGAGCCTGTTAAATGCGGAACTAATATTTTTTGGCGCACCAACTGAACAACCAGGAGTGTGTACCTACATGTATATGTGCAAAATAAGATGCCCTTATCAGCTTCGAAATGCAGCTTTAAAAGATGGAGGTATCCCTGTTTCATATCGAAAATAAGACTACCTACCTACCCTCGGATCGTGTAAAAATCTCAAACGGTTTCTAATTTTTAAAATGCGAATTCTGCAAATTACTGTATTCATTTCTAGAAAAATTCATAGGCAACTTCACATATCAGCCCCAAAGTTCGGACTGAACCATTTCTTCTGAATCCAAGCAAACGCAGTCTTTCACAGCTTTCTCTCTTCGAACTCGTGAACTCCGTCAAGGGGCAAAGATCATGTAAAAAGCCTTGGAGATCGTTGCGCATCAAGGAAGTTGGGTACAATCGGATCTAAAATCTTGTGCTTGTTCTTCTCGCTCAGATATTCGAAATACTTTTGGTTTACCATGTCATTATGCGGAACGATCCTCTTTGCTAAACATCATTTGTCGGTAAAAGCAATGTGTCTTTCTCACGTATTCGCATTCGCAACTAAGGCTTTAACAAATAATCGCGTCTTCAACCCACTTTTCCAGCTCCTGCTAAATGTAAAGTGCGTTTCATGAGATCATCAAGTGTCTTTAATGCGCTTGTAGGCCAAGCTAAGAAAGAGAAAAGATTTCAATTGAAAAAACAGACAAATTCAGATAATCTTCGAGACCCCCATT
Source organism: Cheilosia vernalis (assembly GCA_949126925.1). Classification (NCBI taxonomy): domain Eukaryota; kingdom Metazoa; phylum Arthropoda; class Insecta; order Diptera; family Syrphidae; genus Cheilosia; species Cheilosia vernalis. The sequence continues at coordinate 62,395,084 of OX421361.1, read as the reverse complement.
TAGGCTGAAGTGGCTGTCTGCAAGCCGACATTAGACCATTATAAGGTCCCTTGTGATATAAAGAGACCCCCATTTACTGCGGCAATTGTCTGACGGTGCAGTTTTTAAAAGCAACGTCTAAAAATTGAGCATAGTGCCTCCATTGCGACCACGTGGCAACACTTGCCAGCGCCACATCTCACTTCTCAGAAACAAGAATCCACAAGCTGTGCTGTCTGCTGTGCATTTCCTATTCACTGTACTGCTACGGTAGTAAATACGAAAACGAAAACCAAGAGTAAACCGAAAATTCGAGTTCCTTCGCAGTGCGCAGCAGCTGTCCAATTATACTCTTCATCACAGCACAGTATGGCGGGCGGCCATGGCCATCCCAATATCAATCCCACTGTGACTGTGAGTCCAAAGAGCGAACGAGAGAGTGTTAATGTCGAACCTGCTTCAGCAAGGCTCTGTGTTAAATTCAGCCGACAATTCCTTTTTTTGTTGATTTTGGTTAGTTGTTGCTGTTGCTCCCTGGCCCAATTGCTATTGTGTTCAGAAGAGTAAACGAGAACAGCTGGCGGCATGACGCTGAATACAAAAAAAATCCTTATGCCATTCTACACCCAGCTAGCCATACGTTCTCTAATAGCATGCACACGCCAGCCAGCCAGCCAACCAACCGACCATCCATTGTGTCCAATCTCCACCCGGTCATACACAATAACAAGTGCGACCAATCGATTAGCGTCAAGGTGGTGTAGATGAATCGGGAGGACACGAAATGAAATCAGGTAGACGAGAAAAATGTTGCACCTGCCACACATGGTAGGTACTTCACGTCGAATACGGTCGTATACCATATCGATATCGATATGATACCACCACAAGGCGCTGCGGGTAGCCATCAACCAGTTTATGTGTGTATGCTTAAGAGGTCATCAAGACCGAGAGATATGCCGCCCCAACAAGGGACTTGCATGGCAGAGTTGTTTTCGTAACGAAATGTTCTGTTAATTGCACCGCGGCACCATGTGGATCGATTTCATGAAATTTATAACGTCCCCTCTGTCCCGTGCGTCGTCGGCCCCGGACACTTAAATGGTGGGGGGAATCTTTTCGCAAAGGATTTTTTGTCCTATTGTTTCACATGCGGGTGGTATTTCTGGTCGCTCAGTTTGCCGGTCTTCTTTGACACTGCTTGTTCCCACAATGGCACAATGGGAACTGTTGAACTTATTGAATCATTGAAAAGGACACTCCTCAGGCTGTTTAAAATCGAGACGAGGAAAAGTGGTTTAGTTGACAAGAATTTACTTTCGTTACGTGCAATTCTCAATTGTGCAGATGGAAATGGTATCGTTGGAGGACCCATTTGTGAGAAAGGAACAATTGCCGAAGACACAGACTGGCTGGCAAATTTAATATGCATTCAAGATTTTCAAACTTGAGTTGAAGAGGTGCGTTTGTGAACGTCGTCATCATCGTCGTTTCATTAGGTATATAGTAATTGCACTTGAAACAACTCTACTTTGCCAGCCGATTACTTTCCATCTTGGGGCATACACAAGGACCAAGTACGTGACAGAGCGTAGATAAGTGCTCATTTTGTGGTAGGTAAGGTTCACTCTGCTTCAAGATGGCAATATTTTGCATCTGTCTACCATGATTTCAGTTGACATTATTTGTAGGAAATTTTTCCGTCGCAGGACCAACCGACTCTGTCGGAAGTGACGACCTTGAAAAAAGGATGTAGGGTGGCATTCATGTGATAGAAAGAGCGCTTGAGTGGACGGATTCTTCGGCGTAGCTATTTGTAGCTGAGGTCGAAAAGACTAGTCGTAGTCCGTGCATGTTGAAAAGCAGGTAGAGGAGGAAGAGTTTAAATATCCCCGAAGTAAGTTACGGACTTGGGGATATCCCACTTATTTCTTTTGTTGAGTGCGTTGTACCTTCTACGGATCTAGGTTACATTGAAACCAACCAATTAGTTACCAAGCAGAAGCCTCGTACCTATTCGACAGATTCGTCAGCGAGCTGTCACTGAAAATATTGAGACAAAAGCGCTAGAAATGGGTTTAGGTCGTAATGTACAGCTTTAACTTTCAGTTGGCAAGTGAGAGGGGACTGACTTTACAACCTTGATCCGCCTACCATGAAAATGGTACATCACTCTAGAAAGTAGGCGAAGAGACGCTTTTCGCAATTGGTGCTTCCAAAGTAGTTGCGAGAAGTATGGAATTATCAATGAACCAGTCACTAAGGTCTAGACTTATATGACTTACAATATTTCTTTGTTAGAGTTTTGTCAACGGTTGCGCGTTAAAATATCGTGTTCAAAGGCCAATTCTTTGACTGATTTTCGTTCCCGTTTGACCTTATTTCAGGAGAAGAAAAAAGCAAGCTTTAAGAGCTGTACCTATGACAACATTGACCTTGTCCAGAAAGTGTGAATTGGTCGTCTTAGATGGCTAGACGACAATTACTCTGAAGTTAGTCACAGATAGCGTTAACTATAGAGGCTTATTGGTTGCGGTGAAGGTCCGCTCGGGACTTTAGCGCTACAGTGTAAAGGTCCCACAAGAGCTGATTTCATTGATGCACTGAAGCTCAGACTTTCTAGACATCCTTATATTGATTGCCTGGTGTAAACTTTTAGCTATCGAGCAATTTTATTTCTAAAATCGTTGTTAATAACTATAAAAGCTGATAGAGGCTTTAATTTCTATAAAGGCAGCCGTGATGTAGGCATTACTTTGTTTTTAAAGTCTTATCGAAATAGAAGATGGGGTTTTCGAGATACGAGAAGTTTTTCAAATAAGCGTTTTCGGTGCTTCGAAATGAAAATTAAGGACACAGTAATTTTGAAAACATCAATTTGACTCTAAGTTTTCATTTGGGTCAAGAATTGCCGTTTTCAACAAAACAACATTTTTAAAAAATTACTATTTTCCAAAATCCGTTGCACGATAGTGTAGAGAAAATCCGAGTTTTGAATGACTACATTACCTTAGAATAATAAGTTTTTGTTACTATCGTATGAGACCGATTTCGAGATACATATGTCGGAATTTCAAAAGTACTGTTTTTCGAATTTTTAGCCAAAAACTGGGTACGCAGTCATGGTAACCTCACTCACTTAAGCTTAAATATAAATTTTGGTTGAAATCGTTAGAGCAGTTTTCGATCAAATCAAACTGGTGCAAACATTTTATGTGGGAAGTACCTTTAATATTGAGGTTACCTTGCAAAAAAAAAAAAAGGCCCCGAACTGTAAGCCCACAAACTCCAAATCCGAAGTTTGAACGAAATCCGGGAAGCCGTTTAGGCTGTAGTAGTGGAAGGAAGGAAAATACAGGCAGACGGACAAACCGGACAGAATTTTGCGACCCACTTTTTTGAGTTCCTCTCTCATCGTAATATCAGAATTCTCGAGTTCGAAAATTTGTACGAAGACAATATCTTTCTCTTTACTACATAATGGAGAAAGTTAAAAAGCAACAAAGCCGTCTTTTTACTTTTTCAAAAGCTTTAAGTAGGTGCGAAGTATTCCACGACCACAAACCACAATCCAATTCCAGGCAAACCTTGTTTCTCTTCCTTAGAAATAATCATTTGCAGAGCATGCTTTCTGAGATATTATCCTCATCCATATCCTGTTCCTGATGGGAAGAGGCCAAACCCTGCTTACAGCTGGCGTTAAATTAGTAAACTCTGTACCATCTTTCTGGGTGCTGCAAATAGGGAATGGCCAAAATATCCTTCCTTCAACAATAATTACACAATCATGAAACTTCTTCGATATCCTTGTTAACTTTCAACAATAAACAAGAAACTAACGCGCTGCCGGCTTTGTTCAACGAAACAGCAAACCCCCGCAGCAAGGACTTTCAAATAAGCGGCAAACAGTTGTGTTCAAGTGAATTTAAGCACCAAAATCGCAATTAAGGTCACAAAATGGCATTTGGCTCTTTAAACTTACCGACTTTGTTCTCCTGTCTTGTAAAGAAGTTGCCTTGTTTTTAATAAAAATAAAAGTTCAATGCCACACCCTTATTAATCGAAGACCGAGACTGCCAGCCACAGTGCCACCTTATTTCACAACACTCGATGCAGCCGTCGGAACATCTATCAGCAGAAATGATGTTGCATCCTTTGTAGTTTGTACCGATGTGTGGCTGAACTTGGTCCTAGTCCCAACCCAGACCACTCAGCCAACCGAATACGCTGATAAATTGACAGTAGGTTCTCGACCAGGCAGCGTGTATATTGTGTGAAAACTTGGTCTTCGGTCCTACCTCAATAAATACGGCAACATACGAGCCCTAGAAACTTCCTTTCCATATCCAAATACACAAACAAAACACGTATATGCCCCCATCAGGACTATACGTATCTCTGTATTGTGTATCGGGTAGTTGAGTTCACGTCAACAAGTAACCACTTGAACCGAGTATAGGGCGGAAAATCCACCCCCACCATGTAACACCAGCCAAGTACCAAAGGTGGCGCTATAAAACTTCTCCAGGACCTGGCTATGCCACTACATACAAATGGGAACTTGTAGTTGATAGGTACACCACAACGACCGACGGTACTACAAATTAATATACGACTCTGACTCGAATGGAAAATCTATAATCGCTTAAAAGGAAAACTTTCGCAACGGCCACAAAAACTTGGATTAGTTTTGTCCCGTCCCCTCATGTCCCTATGGTCCGTATATACGTAGATATATAGTTGTCATGGCAGACGACGAGGTCTTGTTGAACTTTTACTGGCGCTAACCTGCTTCCCTAGGCCGGAAGCTAGTTCCTGGTTGTTATAGATGAAGAGCAATCGTTTTCCTTCAAATCGGTAGGAGGGTGTGCTTTTTGCCTGGTGTGTATAAAAATTGGTTAGACTGGTTTTTGGTTTTTGTGGATGGATACTTGTTTGCTTCGTCGTTGTCGTGTCTTCCAATCGAAAGATGAGGACGGCATGTGCAGGAGCAGGGCGCATAAACGAGTTTAAAGGGAAGGAAAAATTGCAAAATCCAAATTGGCCAGGACTGTAAAACATTTTTATTGCACCAGCTGAACGGACGGCACAGATGGAGTGACAGAACGGCGCGGTGCTGTATAATGATTTTTTTTGTTTTCCACAATCCTTATTTCGAGGCAGGAAAAAGTTTCTCAACTTTAGCTCGGTTTTCCGGTTGAATATTAATGAAAGAACTTCGCTTTAAAAGTTCACGGCTGCAGAAATAAATGGTGCGGTTGCCTCGTCCTCGTTTGGTGAAAGGTAAAAGGACGGCTAAATATTGGACGACTGTTGAATGGGGAAAAGCGAAACATTTTTATCTAATTGGTTTAATAAATCATCCGGATTGTTTTACTGTCTATGTCAATTGTGCGGCGGCGGGGTGGCGGGAGTTTGCGATTTAGTGTGATTTCAGAACAATCAGGTCGTTTGCTATTGCCCTAACAAAGCTTTTCAGAGATTAATGTGGAGCCGTGTTGTGGCGGCGCCGACTGACGCGCATAGAGGTGTTAATTAGTAATTAGTATTCTAAGTGGGATTTCTGTTGAAGGTTCTATAAATAGAAATAAACACTTCCGATTGTTTTCATACACACAAGGGTATGGAATGGGTTTTGGTTTTTGTTTTGGTTTTGGCTGATGATTGGCGGCGCAAATAATGCGGGACTGAATTTGTGGTTTAACACGGATGCATTAGTTAAGGAGCATGCTTTCGTGTTTCGAAGTTGGTTTTCTTTAAGTTTGCTGGAGAAGTTAGAAGTACATCTTTTCAAGACTTTGGTATACTTCAGAGAGAGTGTTTGTTACTGTGACATACTATTGGTCTGGTAATGCAGAAGCAACCATAGGGAGTTGATTTGTTTGTCCATTTGGAACTTCATCTCTTTGAACATATACATTCCCGGAGAAACTATTCTCTGAACTGGAAGAAGCAGTTTCTTAAAACAATAACATAAATTACGGCTATGGTCCTTGTCAATTTTATTTCTTATTTTTAACAGTTTCATGAATCAAAAACGAGAACAAAATAGTAAAATAGAAAGTTTAATATTGGCAAAGAAGAAATGAATGTTGTTGAATGAAGTTCCAAGTTTTTGTAGAAATTTGTTGCCCGACAAATCTTCCGTGCAAAACAGGAATAAGGCATTTGTGGAAATATCATGAACCTGACGAAAAAAACATTCGCACTACTTCAATACAGTAAATGTCTGTAAAAAAGGGATTGATTTTTTAGAAAAAAATTGTTAGTACCGAGAAATAATCATTTAAACAAACTGCAATTTTTATACTGAATTTAATGTGAATTTCTTTCCGAATAACACGAATTTCATAAACAAATCGATTGAATTTGATTTCGTTAAAAAGGGAAAAATGCCCACGCTTCGTGGGAAAAATAAACTGAGACTGCTAAAAACACTGACTGCGAGTAGGGTACCTATTTGGTGAGTTTATATCAGCTGATGGATGCGTTCCCAAAGTTAAATTTGCTGGTTTATTCCACCACGAAAACATGTAAGTATTTTGCAAAATGGTTAATAACTAATTTAATCAACACAAAGAACGGAATAAACTGAGAAATATTAATTCGTTGAAATAAAATAAGACATTTTTGTTCCTACAATTATTATTGCTACGTTTTTGACTGTTGTTTTCGGCGAAGAATTTTTTCGCCGGCAAATGTTGACAGTAAAATGCAACGAATTCAAAACGAAGAACTATGATAACGAATCTATAACCGATTTTTTTTTTGCTGGCGATTGAAGATCATGACTTGGACGATATGTGGTTCCAACAAGACACGGCAACAAGCACTTATAACGAATAAAACAAAAATAGAAGGTCAGTTTTAGTCGGAGTAATAGAGAACCAACATACGCTTCCAACGTCATAGAGGCGAAAGGCTGAGGCTCAAAAGGAGTCAAAACCCACGTGAACAGTATAAAATAATTACTTCTCCACTTCAGAATATATTTCTTAACTTTGCTGCAAAGTTTGTTTCCTAAATCAAGCAATATTCGTTTAATAATGAAAAGCTATTTATAATCGACTCGGTTCCGCATGCAAGAATATGGCCCACAAAAAATTGGTTAGAAAACATTTCACGTTAAACGTTTGAAACTGCAAAGACATCAATTCGACACGACTCCAATGTAAAATGAATCGACGTCTGGCGACCTACCGTACCTGTGCGTGCACAGCTCACTGAATTTTAAACTAATCGCACCAGCTTAACTAAACAGAAGACTTGAACCGAAATGATCGATTTTTTAAATGAATTGGCTGCTTCTTCTTTACATTCTATATAATATATACGGCGACGGCCACGCACGTCAATCACTGCGCACGAACATCTGTCACGGCGACGTTGCAATATTGAAATCGCGTCTCTGTCAACGTCACATCGAAGGGGCAAAAAGCCATATATGTACCTCCCAAAACGATGTCTTGCGGAACATATTCACGCCATCTGTCGACAGACAGTGACACGCCCGCATTGTTAGTCCCCGAGATATGCTACACAAAGTCAACATTACAACCGAGAGAGTCTCTTCACGCGATAACTTCACACCAAACCCTGTCCCAAAAGAAACCCAGTTATTTCCATGCCAACAACTTTTTACGTTGCCACAAATCCACACGCCAATCTCAAGCTCAAATAAAATGTACGTATATCAATCACTTGTCTATCAAGCGTGCATATACTCCTATTCCTCCTGTTCCGATTCCTGGGCCGCCTTGAACTTGCTAAAAGTAACTTTCCTCCCACTCACACAAGATTATGAAAGTCGCAAGCTCATTCAAATCGGCACTTATAGACTCCTAAGTCGGTGATGGGCACGTAACTGTAATGGGAAAAGAAAGAATTTCCCAGCAGCCACTTGAGTGCGCCACAACAAGCAATCAATATTCTTGATGTGGCGATGTCAAAGAAGAAAGAACATCAAACGACGCGACGGGCGGAGAATTTTCAGCATTCATGTCAGGAAGCCGGCAGCTCTGTCAAACTTCATATTTCACACGCACTAAAGTGGCATCACTCATAGAACCGATTCTCCATGCCAATTCAAGTTCCTCCCTTTCCCTTGGCTGTCAAAAAAAATTTCGTGCGATTTTGTCACACAAAATGAACGGTTCCGTTCCAGCTTTCACTTGTTCGTTGTTCGTCTTCGTCGTTTGTCCTTTTTTTTCGGTTCATAATTGATTGCTCCATGGATTTTTCTGGCTCGCGCACAGTACAAAAATTCGAACACACTACTGTCGTGTTCGTGTTTACTTACAAGGAGAGCATTCCATAAAAAAGCAATTCATCTCGGGGTGTTTGGCTGTTGGTGTAAAGGAGTTTGTCGTTTCTTCCCTTGGGGCCACAGAAGTTTGTCATTTATCGTTTCGTATTTTGTATCATCCAGTCCTGTGTCGTACCTTCGGCTTTCACTTTCCCGTCTTCGTTTCGTTGTCCTCGTCAGCGTTGTCGCTCTTGTGTATTGTGTTTGTGTGCGCTTCGGAATTTCAAATTTGGATTTTGAACAATAATTCGACTTGAACTGACGGAGTTGCTGCTGGCAAAATTCTTGTTGTTGTTTTTTTTTTGTTGTTGGTTGGCTGGCGCTTGGAGGCTTCGAGGGTGTGCGAAGCTTGTTATCCTTCGTTCTTGATTTCTTGTCAGAACCCCACTCTGATGGTGACTGGCCACTAGTGGCTGGTGTTGTAATTTTTCTTCGACGTGTTTATACCCATGTCAGTGCGGGAAATCTCCCAGGACCCACAGTTGTTGGGCATAGTAAAATGTAAAAATCAAGCGACTTGGTGGACTAGGGAGTGGGTGTGGGTGGCAGTGGCATGATAGGAAGTTGAACTGAAATCGAAACACTAGCACGAAAGCATGAAAAAGGTACCACCAACTCAGTCTCAGATTGATTCCAACACCAAGGCTGATGCCGTGACGGGGTGAGAGTGGCCCAGGCGAAGGATATTGTAAGTGAAATTGCTATGTGCAAAAGTGTAACAGTTGTGTCAATCAATCGATTGTTCGACGAGGATATATTTAGCTTTGTTCGCTGTGTGTAGGTACTGTGTACAGTGTTCACAAGGAAATGCTTAATTCAATCATGGACATTGGCCGAAACGATTTCGATTTAGTACAATTGGGCTGCTGAGCAGATATAGTCAAAGTGGAAGGCAATAAAGCAGAGAACGGTAATTTGATATCCTGTCCTGACACAGAGGCAAGGGTCGATCCAACTATTGGTTTATTTATTGTTGTAGTTTATTTGTCAGGTCGTTTTTCTTTTTTGTGTGCACATAGTCAACCGGAACCATTCACACTGTCGAAGGACTTTGTTTGACTTTTGGCCATCAACTAGATATGGTTGCGTTGGTACCAGGTGAGGAAATAAAACTGAAGGGAATGGCATAAAAATTTTACTTAAAAAGTTAGAAACCTCCAAGTTGAGGGTTTATGATTTTGAAAGATCAGCCAAAAACTGAAAAAGCTTGCATCTTAGAAGTGGCAGAGCTTTGCCACGGACACCTTCACGAACTGACATTTCTACCATGGGTACCCAGCAGATGATACTAGGTATCGGAAACCTTGTTTGTGAATATGCTAATTTAGTATACCTGTGTATGACCAAAATGGTCATGGATCGAAAACAGGGCCAAGGCTGGACAGCTAGAAAAACAGTCAAAGGCGGTAAAATGCATACTCACAAGCAATCTCAAGCTCAGTTCTAACAAGGACTAATTGCCCTCGTATGTTCTGCTGCCTTAAATCAAGAACCACTCTACAATGCTTACCAACACTTGTTATGCTATGTTTTGAAGGTGGCTTTCGGTGAGAGAATCACTTAGGCCGTTAGTCGGCCCGTTGTGCGTAGTATCACTGGTGTTGAAGGGTTCCTTTACTGGCTACTAGTGTAAACTGTAAACCATTTACTTCCGTTAATGAAGCTAAGAATGTAAGCAACCCCGGCATAGCCTAGATCACTTGAATCGTTGAGGAAGTATTTTTCTAACTCAGCATTTCTTAGGTCGGGTCGTAGGGCACGGCAGCTGCAGAGAAAGTGGGTGACGGAATCACACTCCTCGTCAACTCTTCACCTTTTTCAAAAGTTATTGAATGACAGTCCAAGTCAAGTACAATACAATGACATTAACGACTACCTACCTGCTTATTGAATCTGTTGAGTATAGCAGAAGTTCCTTGGACTTAATCAAACACTTTTCCGAAAGAACCTAAAAGCGAACTTTAGACCGCTTTAACTTATGCCGATTCTTGGAAAGTGGCACAATCACCCCAGTTTACAAATCTCAATGTGTTTCGCCGCATTTCCAGGTCTCGTTCATAGTTTATCAGATGACTTCTATACTCCCTCTTCACCTTAGTTCCTTGCAAACTGAATTGAAATGCCATAAGTGACCTCCTCTAGCGTATAACCACTTTAAAATCTTACTCCTCACTTTCAGATAACTTTTTTTGTAGATCGGTGCTCATACTCGTTCTAATATCTGTTCTGTGGCAACAAGGAAAAACAGCATAAGTCGATTATGCCAAAGTTGAGTTAATGTTACTATCGGGTGCACCGTTCCCTTTTTCTCATTCAAATATTTCTTACGGTTGCTGTGTTATGGATCAGATCTACTTGAGACCTTCCTTTAGGTTTTTCTACCCAAAATATCGAAGTCTATCATAATAGTCGACCCAGATAGGTATAATTTATAGGTACAAGAACTGTGTACCTACCTCCAACAACCTTTCTCCTGAATCAAAATATCTTCCTCACAGATCTCAATACCTACCTACGTTCGCTACCTATTCGATTTGAGAAATGAAGCCAAATCCTTAATACCTTTGCCATCTGCCTCTGCTATATCCAATATATACCTACCCATGTCCTAATCTAAGACATTCTATCCTGACACCTTATTAACTGAATGCATTCTCATGCAACACAATCCTGAGAATCATCCTTCAGTGCACCTACGAAAATACTGCATTAACAACAAGGTGCTTTGCGATCTCGATGGAATACCGTATTTTCTCTATAGTTCTCCGCACACGCTTCCATCGAAATGGAACACAACACACACACAAAAGCAAAAACACGAGTGCATCTGATGGCATTTTCGTTTTATTATCAGCTTCGCTTCGACTTCAATCCTCGTGCTACTTAGCCTGATGAAAGGGACGTGTAAAATCCTCAAAGGACCCATCACGACGGAAGACATTTTTCCAGCGATGGAATTTTTTGTCGAACATCCTCATCGCCATCATACACTGTAAGGTGTGCTGTTGCAACGTTATCCTTTTCTAATGAATTCCAATCCAAGATCAAAAACCCAGGAAAGCAGATTGAGCACTCCTCTTCTTGCATCTGTCGCAGGTGCATTAAGTATCTGTCATTCCTCTATAATAGAAAATATCTGTTTCAATATTCAGGATTCCTTTTATCACTTTGATGTGTGTCGTAGTCTTGGTCGTCCTTTTTCCATCTTTGTCATGTTTGAACGGTGCTACATCTCCGCGCCTGCCATCGTTGCAGTGCTCGTGGTAAAGGTGTGTGGCTGAACTACTCCGCATCAGCGAAATCGGCATGAAAGGATAATTTTCCAAAAATACAAATGTACGCCATTACGATAGTGCAAACGACACGATGATGGAGGTGTCAGAAGCTGTTGGTTTAGTGGTTAGTGTTTGTCGGCACAAAAGGACACAGGGCCAATGAATCGCGTCGCTTGCTCGATGGAAGGGAGGCGAGTGTGTAGGTGTTCCCGCAACAGAGTGCCCAGCTGGTTTCTTTCTATGCTTCCATTTTTTTTTTGTTGTTTCCTTGCACACGCTCACCATTTGTTTTGCTAAAAGGAACGAAGGGAAGCAAATCGCAGTCATCTGGCGGATGCACACGGGCAGATGATAAATTCTGCTACAAAGAGTCCTTGATTTATTGTGCAGAAGTCCTTTGCACTGTAACAACTCTGGATGTGAATGGTGAATGCAATCGCATTGCTTCCAGCTAATATTTCTCCATATATATGTACATATATATAAAGTTATTATTATTGCAGGAGTTTACGAGAGAGAACACACACAAATGAAGAAGTGAAGATGTTCCACTACCTGACTTACTGGGGCAAAATGCTGCAGTAGTTTATTTTGTTCTCTGTTTTGTGAAATGGTGTTTTCCTTCTACTTTGCAGTGTTCTGTCATTTGTTGGATCCTTCAAATCACGGTCGAGGAATAAACTATTGGAATCCGGTATTTATGGCCCCCTATGGTTATAAGGGTAGGATTTATGATCACAACCGGATGTGTTAGGGTCACCAGTAAAGTGAGAGCTACTCAGCTGTTTTAAACGTGTATCGTATATAAAAACGAAAATCACCTTAGAGAAACGTATCCAATTTATCGTCGATTCCTTTTCGATGGTGGAGGAAGGTGGTAGGTACAACATTGAGCTACTTGCAATAACAAGTTCAGAATTGAACTTAAATTTGGTAATTTAATCCAATCTTGCTTCGAAAATGTAGCTTCTTTATATGATTAAAACAAATTAACCTTACATTTTCCAAAAAAAAATAATTTTGCCGTAGCGGAAACCTTTTTTCTTCAACTTGTCAGTTAATTTACAAAAACGGAACAATCTGAAATTTGTCATTCCGGCCCTAGTTATAGCCATACACAAAACGAAACCGTAAACTTTTCCTTTTACTTTTTTTGATGACTTAAACCTAACAGTTGAACCATGGGGGATTCGAAGGAAATGAACGAGCGGATTGTCTAGCGAGAAGAGGCGCATCACGCCTGCTCACTGGTCCTGAACCCTTTTTCGGGCTACCTTTGAGTTACGTACACTCAAAATTCAGGAAATGGGAAGATGATCACCTTGCCGAACACTGGACAAAATCCAAAGGACAGAGGCAGGCAAGAAGACTCATAATCCCAGCTCGTAGTAAAACAAAAAAGTTACTTGAGCTAAGCAAAGAAGATCTAAGGATCCTAACGGGTTATCTTACTGGTCACTGGCCACTAAGATACCACCTCAAAAAAATGTGACTATCCGACGACGACTCCTGTTCCTGTCGACTCTGCGGAGAAGAGGAGGAGAAAACGGAACACATACTCTGCGAATGCCCTGCTGTGGCAAAGAGCAGAATGTTCCATATGCAAGGGGCATTTATAAGTCCTGCAGATATAGGAAACATGGAACCAAGAAGGGTACTGAGGTTTATAAAGAGCCTCAACAGCTCCCTGGGTTAAATAATAAAGGCCAACACAATAGATCTCTTCTGGTCGCAGTGCACAGGGCCTAATACTTACAATACAATACAATAACAGTTGAACTCAATCTGTGTCTTTAAATTTTGCTAATAAATTATAAAGTTACATAGGTAGTTTATCAAAAAAGAATAGACAAATAATCTTTAAATTTTTTAGAAAAATAATAATTTATTCATTTCTCCGTGCGAAAAAACTTTTCCCGATCAACTTCTTAGTCAGTTCTACAAGAAAAAAACATATTCCACTGAATTATTTCATTTCTTTGTTGTTCCGGCTGTCAAGAATTTTTTTTTCGATGGAATCTAATCAGGGGTGGTTGATTTGTTGAAAATATTTTCGTACGGACACATTTTTCTGACTGAATTTTCGCTATGACCGCCTAAACGTAAAAAAAAAACAAATTCTTACACTGCTCCAACTTTTTCGGTTGCGTTTTACGTAAGGCTATAGCTGGTCCCTTATTTGACTGTTCCATTCGTCGGGAAATTACTTTTATTACGAATTTCAATGAAATTTTGCTTTTTGGAATTGTTTTTCTTTTTCCCTGCATTTCTGTGGCACATTCTTTCTAAAGGCCATACTGTTTCATAATATATTTCACGTTTGTACTTTTCTGCTATCTTCTATTAGTAGTCTGAACGCACCCATTTCAGAATTGCATTTTTTATTAACAAGTGTCGCGAGGCGTTGTAAAATATTTGGTTGCTCTAAGTCGGACACTTCATTATTTGTGTTGGCGTTAAAGCTTAAAGGTGTTTGGTAGATGAGAAACTTTCAGGACTTTTTACAACTCCTGTGCCTTGATGTTGTGCGGTTTTTCTCGCAATGTCGGTTGGAAAGCGTTCACATATAATCGGACTCTATATGAATGGCTGAGTGATGTCGAGAGACACATCTTCAATATTTCCTGTTCTAATAATGCATTCTTCCTAAAAATTCTAGGCCAGTTTTCCTTTCGAAACCTATTTAGGTTGCACGAAGCATGTCGGATGATAACAACTGACAACACCGTTACCATTGTGCAACAATTTAGCACTTTTTTCGAGGACCCTGATTCAATTTATTGCTACTTTGTCCCTTTTTGTGAGACATAAAAATACCCACCATAAAAATAAAATGGACTACCTACTATAGTTTTACGCCACCCTGTTAATTTTTATTTAACAAATAAAATTATATCCGACTTATAGGATAGGTTAAATAAAAAAATCAAACATAACCACAGAAATCTATCTTAAATCAATGATGCCAATTTCCATAGCATCCTCTCTTTTAAACACGGTAACCGAACAATGTATTGATCACGTATCCAGCGGCGGCGGTGTCGTGCTGATTTGTTCGATACACCACTCATGGGCTATATACTCGAATATATGTATGTTTGCGGATGGAAATGAAAAATGCATGAGCGGTGTGGTTGGAGAGTATTCATTGAAAATCTCCGATGCGAAACATGACTTGGTGGTAGGCGGAAAAGCGTGAGGGGTGGGCGGATAAAACGTGTCTACTATCGGAAAAGTGTATACTGGACTTTCAAAGCGATTAACCCAAGGACATTTCGCTCTTTCCGTGTCAGTGATATAATTCAATCGATAAAACTATACCTATACACGTTCGAGGAGCAAAAATATCATTCCAATCAGCAGAGGATATGGCATCAGTGGCAGATATACATATACATATTCCTATTCCACCCGCAACTTCAGGTGCCAGTATTTGAAGGGTATGGAGTCGGTTTCATTTATGGTAAAACGCAAATCCTTCTGGACGTGGGGCGTGCAATCCTAATGATTACCAATACAAAATCCGATATGACACGTGTGCTCAATGCATATTGTGGGGATTTGTAGATAAAAACAAAAATTGTGGTCCCGAACTGATTAAAGTTGAAAATCAGACCGCTTGCTATAATTTTCGAAAATTGTGTTCCATGCACGCACTCGCGTTTGTCCACAGTCAATGCTTATAATATAAGCGTAAGAATGAGATCACAAATCAGACACCTAAAGTGTCATGGATGTTGTACCCATATTTATAGGTACGAAAAACGGCAAGAAACACAATTCCGGCGACCAGCATTTCTGTAATCACCTAAAAACATTGCTGTTTCTAAATTACACCATTTGATACGAGAGTGGTAATTGGTGTTAATACTTCCGTTCATCACTTTCGGTAGCCATTTTGTTTTATAGGAAAGCAAAATTTCCAAAATATCAAAAAAAAAAAAAATTTTTTTAACATCCTGAACTTTTCCATAATTCCTACCACGTAATCAAGATGGCCGACCCAATATACGTGTCACTCTTTATTGAACATTTGTCTGCCTCGCTTTGATCTACCCAAATAGATGTTCAATAAAACAAAGCGTATCTGGCGGCTTAAATCAAAGTCCAGCTCACTTTTCAAATACGTGCACGTACGATAAAAAGTGCGAAAGTCGTTTTTACCCTTAAAAATACAATTTCGCTCGCTGTCCACCGCGCATTTATAGCATAATCGTACCTAACCACACTTTGCATCTCGATTCTTCCTAGCCGTTGATTACTTGCCTGGGCATGGCCGACAGCGACAGTGATATTGAGCAGGTGTTTGTTTTCCATTAAAAATGTATCCCTAAAACAACAAGCGGCTTATGAATATGAAACGCTGGTCGACCGTGCCGTAGTGCTGTCCCTGGTATATACATGTATTTGCTTTGCATGTAGCGTACTATTATACTTCATACATAGTAATGTTGCCTTTTGAAGTGTTCCTTTGAATATCTGACTCGGCTGGTACTACTACGCCTACATGGTAACAGCAGGGTTGTTGCTTTTTTGTTCGTTGTTCGTCCCCCCTATCCAATACTGGTGATGGCGACTTGTGTTCGTTCTGTAAGCTTTAAACATTTTAAAACAACAATGAAAAAGGGATACTTCGAAACTAGCGAGAGGAGAAGTAGGCAGCGAGGAAGAGACTGAGAAACATGAAGGTTAGGTATTAGGTTGTGGAATTTTAAGGTTGCGTGAGAGATCAGTTTTTTTGTTCGCTCTTTCTGTTGATGATACAATTTTCATGAAAGAAGATGACGGCTGGCATCAGGTGTTTCAAGTGCGGGTGGCAATTATGCTGAATCGAAAAATTAGGAATCCTTAAAAGAGCTAAAGGTGGCTTGGCCGATGTAGAAGCTGTTACTTTGTTTTCTTCTCCACGTGTTTATTGTACCTTTTTTATTTTCAGGGTAAAAAGAGATTATATGGGTCGTGACAAATGCTTTTGTTTTAAAGGGAAGTTTACGCGGGTGCTAGGATATTCTACGAGAGGTTAATATTTTTTGCTATTTTTTTTTAATTGCTATAATTAATATTTTTTCTTGGAAGTCATTTTATAAGCATTTCAACTGGTGTGCTCATTTAGTTGATAAGCATGATGCAATTCGAATTCAGGATGAGTATAGCGCTGATGTTGCAAACGTCTCGAGGATTTTGTGTGGAGAAGAGTTTTAAATGCGTGGAAAATGTACATATTTTTGTAGGACCGTCATTCGTTGAATTTTCAGTTTACTGATTGCCTGATTCTTGTGGCACTATTGGCTGCTGATTAAGTAAAGACCGATCAATGCGTGTGGTTGGAGCTGTCCTTGGTACTGAGGTAGGTAATGGTCTGGTGTCGATATTAAGCGCTTAACCTCCAAATCGAAGCTGTGGCAATGGGAATCTAAGGCATCCTTCGTTTCGCTTGTGGATATGTATCTATTACTAGTTCAGTTTTCGGGGGGGTCAACTAGGTACTGTGAGAAAAAGCTTCGTTTGTTTGTCCGTCAGGTGTCATGGGGAACCTCGAAATCGACCCCATTTTAACTGCAGAAGCATTTCATTAAGAACAATGACCCGAAGCGCTGTTGGTCTATATTATTAGAAAGAAATAAATATTTCTGGGGTTTTGAGATGATAAAATAGCTATATACTTGAAGATCGCTTTCAGCTGTTTGCTGCTGTCCTACATAGACAATACTATCTCAAAATGTTTCTTATTTAAAATCGGAGCAGAATAGGTATCATTTGTTTTTCCGCCGTCCGATTTTTGAAACCGGATTTCTCGAGAGGAATTTCCTAAATCTGCTAAGTTTGAAACGCAAATTTGACTAGGACTTACCTAGCTTGGAGTACCCTAAAAGCCCACTAAATTAAGAAAACAGCCTTTCCAAAAAAATGCTCAACAACTTTAGTACAATCTTTAAAAATAAAATTATCGTGGTTGTGCACCTTGAATACATTTGCAAAGTTATCCCCAAGCTGAGACGGAAACGCTAATCTGGCTGTAAAAATATAAACCAAAAAAAACCCTCTCACTAAAACGTGCCAGGGGAGAACTGAATGGACTGCGACTTCCGGCATTAAAATACCCATAAAAAGCAATAACATAAAATTCATATTAACTGTGTCTCTTTATTGTTTGGGGACTCATTGTCATCGTCAACGCGCACTGTTGTGTCGTTTTTTTTTTTTCGTAACTGTCTCATTCAGTGCATATGTACCTACTTCGATACACCCTTTCACCTGGGACAACTCTGTCCGCCCCGGCCCCCCCAGCTTGCGTCAAGGCCAACAAAGTACCTACAAATCCGCATTAATTTGTCAACGGATGTCCAACTGTAGAAAAGTTAATTAAAACATTTTCCCGATTTTATTTGTCCTTTTGTCGCCTTTTATTTGTTTTTCAAGGGATGATGGCATACACTTTGTTGAACATCACAACATCCTTGGGTGGACTAAGTGGACGATCCTGTGTCCCTGTGACAATGTTCCGCTTTTTTTACGTGTCAACAGGTTCAACAGCCGCAACGCAACTAACTAACTACACACAATACAAAATGCTGGAAAAGGAAGGACGAAACCAAGTGGGGGAGGCGTGCAAATGCTTGCACACACGTATCCCTGTCATAAAGTTGTAGCAACTTTGTGTGCTCATCAAACAGGTGAGATACGACGACGGTTAGAGTGCGATGAAGAAAGACTTGGGGTGGCGCAAAAGGCCAAAGGATAATGACCATTCAAAGTTTATTTTGTAATACATTTTATGACTCTCTTATTGTCGACCATTAATCAGGAATATATACCTTCAGCCGGAACGAATAACAAAAGAAACAGTTTGCACGCACACCAACCCCACAGCTCATCATGTCAGAATGGAACTTGTGTTTTTATTTTTTTATTTTTTTCGTTGGCGTACTCCATCCAGCTGAAGAGGTTAGCCGTTAGCGTTGGAATTGTAGTCAACTCCTCTAGATGGCTAAGGCTAACCACCATCGTTTCGCGAAATACCTTGGTTTTTTTTCCGGCGAAACGTGTCCTTTTGGTCGGAATGGAATGGAGCCAGTCCTGCTGCTCGCTCTCACTGTCACAAGTATTTAGAAGTGAAATAAATTTTTATCCTCGAAATTGGTAACATAAACTTTGGCCATAAAAAACACGTAGGGAATAACAAATGAAGTTGGCCACTGGCGCGGGACGCACAGCAGCAAGGAAGAAGGATACATCTTATTTTTCATGATTGTAGAGCTTTAACATTTTCTATTTTTTTTTTTTTTTTTTTGTTGGCTTTTTCCTGTGTTGTTTCTTTTGGCCCTCTAGAGAGGAATGAACACTCAATTTGATTATTGTTGTGAATCATTGTTTTGCTTCAGCTTATCTGTTTATGCTTTTGAAGGAATGACATCTGAGAACCTAGGGGTTTGGCAAATATTTTCAATGCGAAAAACCTGGACAGTTGGGGTCGCATGGAGGCGGGGAAACCTGAAAGAGGATAGAAGTGATTTATTTGTGTGCGAGGGGAAAATTGTGTTGTTCGTTGGCTGACTAGTATTACATGGACTCCAAGGATGAGGATTAGGTGCATGTACCTACTCGGCTTTTAACAACAATAGAAGTTAAGGGATTTTTTTTCAATCTGAATGCCTGTAGATATGTTTTTAAAAATAAACGTACTTGCAATTGTTAGAATAGTTTCGAGCGGAAAAGTCGGAGGAAATTATTTGTTAAAGAGGCCTGACAAAGGATGATAGTATATGGTCAAGAAAACATATGGACACTGTCTCTACCTGCTGTCGGTATTCATACTTACGCGGTTGAAATAGTTCCGATTCTGATGATTTTAAGTTTGTCTTTTACCACATTTGCAAAAATAAAACGACTTAATTTTGCATAGGTTACCACAAGTTCTTTTCAAGGTCTACATTGAAAATCTTTGGCTTTTGAAAATTTATAAGAAGCTCCTCAGCTTCTCATTGAATAGCTACAATCAATAGAAATAATATTGTCGAACAAATGCATCCTTGACGGAACTCATCCTGCGACGTTTAAGATGGGTTTTCCTCTTTTTCAAAATTCATCCCAAATAGACATTCTTTTGAAAATATCGAACATATTTTTAAATCGATTCACCATACTGCTCTATAACTATCGGCAGTTATTCGAAATGGGAATCTTTTGGTTGTAGGCGGGGTACTACAGCTTTTGAATTTCTCTCTACAAATTGGATGCAGTTCCGCTATCCGCGTCCGCCTTTGTGGTGAAAATTCAAACTTGGGGTTCAAACGGGTTCATAAAGTCAGACTTTTGATCGAACAAACCCATATGAGTTGCAGAAGATATTGTGTTCGTAAAAGTCATAAATGTCATCAGCGTCTGGCAGATTGTGCATCCATTTTTGTGCATCCATATTTTGTGGACTTGATTGGGACTTATTGACCCGGTTCACTATTTTCAACCCCAAATTCGCTCTTGACGCTCATTACTGCAAAAATATTGTATTTTTATACACTTATCTCTATTTCCAGTCTTTTCTCCAACGAGCGAGGAGCTCGCCATCTTCTCAACAGGCAGATAAAAAAAACTGAGAACAAGGAAACAAATTCCACATTCTTAAAATGTTTTCATGTCTGACAGGTTATTATAAAAATGATTCCTCATGGCGTATTTGGCACCAGCTTTTAATACCCACACCATAGCAATTCACAATTAATGCAATTCCGGTGCCATGCATATTTTAGCAAAACAATAAACCCGACAAAGTATTGTCCCGCATATACTGCCAAAAATACGGAACAACTCATCCCTCATGAATTCATAGTATCCGCAGAGCAATTTCCGTTGCTGCAACATAAATAATCGGACTCGGTTGCACAAATTCATAACATTTGGTAATTAATGCATCCCTGGAAAATTTGAAATTGAAATTATCCTGCATTCATATACCGCAAAATGACCACCTGAACTGGAGCCATAGAAGGCATACAAGGAGGATGCATTTAGACACGACCCTAACTACATGGTGCACCTTCCGTTAAGTGCAGGCAGCTCTATACGGAATTGCTCGATTGAAAACGCTGCTGTTGGTAGCACATCTCGCATTCATGTCCGTCCCTGAATTATTGATCAACAAATGTGTCTCAAGCCTAATTACCAAGGCACCCTTTTCCTGAATATATATATAAATGGGGGGGGGGAGAAAGCAACTCCGCACTGGGTGTCTCCGGTGCTATCTCATATCCTGGATCGTTTCGCATCTCATAGTGCATTCTGTTTTGTGTGCGTGTCCATAGTATACGGATGCTTGGAAATAGCCGTTGGACACATCTGAATGCACCGGTGATTCACAGGGGCAATCTTAAAGGAAACAGGGACGAGTATACCTATATGTCAAGGGGTGCGTTGTATTGTGCCTTTTTGCTATCGTTAAAACAGGTCGTTCTCGAATGGGGTGCTATCCTAAGATTGCAGATATGAATAACGAACAAAAATTATATATGCCCGAGGCTAAGAGAACATGGGTACTTTCTTGGAATATATATTTAAATTTGTGTAAATAGAAAACAAAGGGTTCCGTTGAGAAGTCCCATAGTTCTAGGAGCGGTTAAAGAGTTACCCCTTATGTAGCTGGAAGTTCAGTGACTTTTTCTTCTGTAGGAACACGTTTATCCGCTTTTCATCTTGTAAATTTTAAATTACACCGTAGGGTTGGTGAGCCTTACTAATTTGGTGACGTGTGTCTGACAAAGGGGGGTACTATAAAGGTCGTCTTTCTTTAAGCGTCAACCGATAATGGTTTCTTTTCGACCAAAATGAAGTTTGATTTTCGATAATATAACTACGTTTTATGATTCTCGCTAGAACGAAGGTTTTGCTTTCAAAAACGAAAGAAATTTAAATTTGCTCGCGAAAAGAAATCAAACAAACAAAGGCGACAAACAGTTTATTAAATAACCTTTTGTCGCCTCTAAATGAGGAAATAAACGAAAAGTATTTTCGTTTCGTACAAAACGAAAACAACGTAAGCTTTCTTATTGAAGTTTTTCATTTTCCTTAGTTATATCTTTCTTCTTTCAAATCTAAACTAGTGAATGGGAAGAAGAAAACGAAAGGCTCCACATGAAGAAAGCTTTCGCTTTCTCTAATTTGTTTCGTTTCTTGAAATGCGAAAGTAGTTTTTGTTCCTTTTATTACATTTCTTTTATATCTACAGTAAGCTGTCAATCGCCCTGACAAATAAGTGGTAAATAAGACAGCAGTGACTTAAAAGTTATTGGGGATTTCGGCTATCATTAACTTCACAAAGGTGGCCTGATGGACCAAGTTAAAACCGCTTCCGCTTGGAAAATAGGATGCAAAGCCTTCAGAAACTATTTACTAAGAATATGAGATGTTGACATGTAGTCTATAAAATGCAATACCCACCGAAAGTCGAAAATAATGTTGTTATATTTAAGAAAATTTAATTTCTCATATGAAAAGTTAATCTGTGCTTACGTAAGCTAGTAGAGGTCAGTTGGCACCCATAAATTTTATGTAAGTGTCTATTCTGTTAATAACTTTTACACAACCTTTTTAGTTAATACGGGCTTATATAAAACTTTGATAAGAACATGCTTTTGAATTTATTTTTAAATTTAAAAATGACCATTAAATTTTTTAACTAGGCTTATTCATAAAAACTAATTATCCGTTCACAGTTCGCTAGGAAAAATTATTTTTGGTTGAAAAAAGGTACCCAACCTATACAACTATTTTTGCTTGCTTTCATAAAATAAATCACACTACGAATTGAATTGAAAGTAAAAAATAGAAATTAAATGGTATATAACTCTTTAAATAAGACAAATTGCATTTGCTTGCATGATAGTCATTATTTCAACCCTAACCCAAATTAATCCAAAATATTGATTTCACCATCAATAAGTTATAACTTATAAATGGCTTCATGCAGAAATCACAATTCACCACCCCGTCGCCATTGTGCACAGAGCTCAATGGTTAGTCCGAGCATTAAGTAATTTAAAATCTGCTCGGATTAGCTCTTTTTAATTTTCATTGGATTATGACGTGACATTATTTAATTGAGGATTGTACTTGAATAATCAAATAAGAGATAACGCAGATAAATTAATTACATTGCTGTTTATGACACCATCTGTGACAAAAAAAATATGGCCGCGTTCCCCACACAATACTGCTATAACAAAAATTGGAATCGATAGATTTTCAAATTAAGTGGCAGTATTGTTTGACAGTTGTATATTTTCTGATAATAACATGCTCTTAGATTCCCGCCAAAAATGTCAACAAAAAATGTATTATCGAGAGCTCTCAAAGTAGGACTAGTTTCGACAGTATTTTGCCAGCCGATAATAAATATTTGTCCATTTGCCCAATAGGTTTTGAATAAACCTACCCTATGGTTCCATCTTCCATTTGAGTAACTTATGTTTTATACTTTATTACAGAAAAATCTCCTCGGCTCCTTTGTAGTCATCCTTTCTTAAGTGCCGCCATAAATATGAATAAAATAACCGTCTAAAAATGATGAGGCCGGAAATGAATTGGATAAGAGATCTCAACTTCACAGTTAAAATACGCGATTTGTTTGCGTTCAGACGCTTAAGCGAGAGCCACGTCCGTAAAGTTAAAAGTAGGCTATAATATAAATATAGAAGTGGCGGCTACAACTCCGCTAGTATTCATATTTGACACCAGCTCAAGGTCATATTACGGTTGACCCTTTAGTTTTCAACTCAAATAAATGTACTCAGTTCAAGGACAAATCGCACACAAACACAACACAATACTATATGCAGCTCATTATTATCCATTCAAATAAATGTCGGGATACACTCTACTAAATTATGCTTCCATATGCGCTCCTGGTTAGCTACGTCCAAAAGACATCATTTTCACCCCTCATGTATCCAATCATCTGTAACGCAATAACTATTAGACGAGAAGCTCCCCTCTGGCATGTACCAATAACTATTCGACATATGGTGTTGATATTAAATTGGGCACACTTTTGGCCAACTGACACCACTTGGTCTGCATGATGTAAGAGCTCATGAGAAGCCATACAAGTCCTTCTATATCGGATATTTAATACGCACTTGGCCCGAACGTAAATATTCACAAATTGACCACCGGCCACGTCATTAGGGTTCTAATTTACACTCCACTTTGGATATTACCCAACTGATTATCCTACTTAGACGCTCAGTTATTATGACCATCAGCCAACTCGGCTGGAGGTATAGGTATATGTCAGATCGCATTTTCCTTTTATTTCTGCTGTCTCTACCATATTCTGTGGTATTTACACATGAAACCAGTTTTCGGGCAAACGGGGAGTCGCACAATTTTCCAAATCATCGAACTGGAAACGTGCGCTCGTTGTGCGGGTAAGTTTATGTGGTTGATTATGTCCTCGCTGTTAAAAGGACAACAGGCGCAGCAGCAGCAACACAAAAAAAAAAAAAAGGTCAAGCCCGAGGAGCACGACTTTTAACACCATATTGATATTGGTTATTGGGACATTAACATCGGTCGGATATTTATAAATAAAAACAAGGATATCTGGTTTCTGGTTACTCGATGACATTTTTGTTGCTGTGGTCGAGTGGGTACACCCGCACCCGCATATACATAGGCTTTGGCCTGTGAATGGTGTACATGGCGGGACAGGTGCGAATGATAGCATTTTGTGCTTTGGGGATGTGTAAATATTGGCTATTAATTTGAATGAGGACGATTATGGTTATGTGGTTGTAGATTAAGTAATTAAAGGCTCATTTTGTGGAAACAGAGGGTGTTTGTATGGAACGTGTACTGTAAGGGAGTGCATTTCCGTTTCTTGTTAAAATTCAGAATTTATCAGTACAAATAAGATAAAATGATCAAAGCTCTTTGAAGTTAGTTTTTAATAGTGTATGCTGTACGAACGCGATTTTTAGCTTGGTAGGTGTATTCAATTTTGTATGTTTTAATTTAAACGCCAAAGAGTTCTTCAGACTAAGTACAAGGATATTACAGTAAGCTGCGCCCAATATGCCCGAATCCTTAGAATTCCAATCTACCTGCATGTTCATACCACCACCCATATAATTCTATTCAATTCACTACACACTTTAATATCAACTTAACTACAGCCCATTGTGCAGTATGAGTTAAAGGATTCCAAGAATAATTTACCTTCAAACAGACTACAAGTATTACTCGTAATAGTTGGTCTGATCTTCAATCAATTTTCCAAGCATAGAATTGATTAACCTAATCCATTGCATGGCACAACTTCAGATTATTCAAATTCCTCTTAGGGTTACCCACCCACTTGAGTATAAGCTTAATGTTAAATGGAATTTTCTATAAGCATGGTTGTGAGAAATTATCCTTTAATAAATAATGTTGGTATACGAGCACCTATACATAAGATCCTAGGAAGCATTTTCGATATAATTGGCAGCACTGTGTATTGTAAATCATGTAATCATGTTGTTGGTCGGGGTAAGCCTATTGTTTTTGATTGTATATGGTGTTCAAAGGTCGTCGTAAGGGACCTTAACAACCAATTGACTTGATGAGAGTATTTAACAAGACGAGTTATGGACAAACTTTGAGGCTGTTAGGTATGAAAGCTATACATAGATGGGAAAAAAAGAAAGCTTTTATATTATTTTGCGAAGGGGAAAAAATTGAGCATGCTATAGGTAAACTGAAAATTTATCCCGTACCCATCATCAAACGAGTTTCTTTTATACCCACCTACTTATTAAAATCAGCATCGAAATAAAATGTCATGATTAGATTAATTCTGAAGCCTCCGCACTCGCATTCTTCATTGTGAAATGTTTGTCTCCTCACTAAAGGTATACTGTAGGTATACGAATATTAAACGTAAAACGCATTTGACAGTCGTGATCTAGTACATTTGGTTTGTACTACTTGCATCTACAACTCACTGATGTTTTTCTTTTAGGTAGGTAAAGATTTTTAGCTATTTTCCATAATTGAAGACTTTATTTGCTAAATAAAACCATCGTGGAATAAAAGATCTATTACATGCATTTCTGTCAGTTCTTTATTGATTTTTAGATAGGTACGCAGTGCTGAAGAACATATTTGAATTTATTTTTATTAATGTGTATTATAGCCTATATTTCATAAGGTTAACAAACGTACAAAGATAACATTAATTGGGCACATTAAAAAATCTAGTCGGCTTTAGTCGACAAAATCTGTCAAGACACCGTAGCTGGATATCGTCACTTTAATTGTGTCAAATATATTAACAGTATATTGTCTCTGATATTTACAATCTAAATGTAACTCAGCCCAGAAATTTGTAACTAGATTTGTTGGCTATACTCCTCCACAAACTATAAAAACTGTTCACGTGATCAAAATTGGCTTGTATAAAATAATAACGGGTGATTTTTTAGCTGGTTTGGTTTTGGCAATACTGGTTTTGACAGCTGACGTGTGTCTAGTGCCTTGTGTCACTGTCAAACAGCTTCAGTTTGGTTTGCAATTTAACCATGGATCGTCTTACAAATGAACAACGCTTGCAAATTATTGAATTTTACTATCAAAATTCGTGCTCGGTTCGAAATGTTCATCGCGCTTTTTTATCGAAAAATTGTGTTCAGCGATGAGGCTCATTTTTGGTTGAATGGGTACGTAAATAAGCAAAATTGCCGCATTTGGAGTGAAGATCAGCCAGAAGCATTGCAACAGCTACCAATGCATCCCGAAAAAGCCACTGTTTGGTGCGGTTTATGGGCCGGCGGCATTATTGGGCCACCTATTTCTTCAAAGACGATGCGAATCGCAGCGTTACTGTCAATGGTGAACGCTACCGAGCGATGATAACAAACTTTTTTTTTGCCCGAAATGGAAGTTCTTGACTTGCATGATATGTGGTTTCAACAAGACGGTGCCACATGCCACACAGCACGCGAAACAATGGCGCAATTGCGAGGCGAGTTTGGTGAACAGTTAATTTCACGTTTCGGGCCGGTCAATTGGCCGCCTAGATCGTGCGATTTGACACCATTAGATTATTTTTTGTGGGGGTATGTCAAGGCTAATGTGTATAGGGACAAGCCCGCTTCGATTGACGCACTGGAAGCCAACATCCATGCATTCATTCGTGAGATACCGGCCGATATGTGTGAAAGAGTATGCCAAAATTGGACTCAGCGGATGGGCTACCTGAGACGCAGCCGCGGTCAACATTTGCATGAAATTATCTTTAAACATTAAATTGCAAGGTTCAAACTATCGATTTAAATAAATATTTCATTCATTTTTTTTTTTTTTTTTTTTTTTTTTTTTTTAAGTTCTAAACCTCTTAAAAAATCACCCGTTAGTTAAGCTAAAAATTTATCCCGTACCCATCATCAAAAGAGTTTCTTTTACACCTACCTACTTAGTAAAATCAGCATCGAAATAAAATGTCACTATGATTCGCCATCTAAATTTTTATTTATAAAAATGATTCGATCAATTCTGAAGCCTCCGCACTCGCATTCTTCATTGTGACATGTTTGTGCCCTCACTAAAGGTATACCGTAACCGTATACGAATATTAAACGTAAAACAGTCGTGATCTAGTACATTTGGTTTGTACTTCTTGCATCTACAACTCACTGATGTTTTTCTTTGAAGTAACGATTTTTAACTCTCCCATAACTGGAGATTTTATTTGCTAAATAAAACAGCAGTGCTTAAGATATTTATTTCAATTTATTTTTATTAATTTAATGTGTATTACACCTATATTTGACAAGTGACAGGTTCACAAACATAAAAAGCGAAAAGTGGGCATATTATAAAATGTAGTCGTCGTCTCTAGTCGACAAAATCTGTCAAGACAACGTAGCTGGATATCGTCGCACTAATTGTGTCAGATATACAAACGATATGTCAGCTTATTACTCAGTTCAGCAATTTGTAAGTAAGTTCGTTGGCTATACTACTCCACATACATCAACTAGAAAAACTGTTCCCGTGATCAACATTGGCTTGTATAAAATAAATATAAATTGACAGTGCTGCCTGGTGTCAGACTTTGTACCGTAGAGTTTTGAACGTCATAAATTTTTGACTTCTTGCAATAACTTGAAATTTGTAGACGGTTGTAAATTGTCTACATTTAGCTGATCTAGTATTTTTGCTTTTAAGAACAATGTTTAATTTGTTTAAGTGACTATTTGTTAAGGACCGTTTGCGGTGTTCATAATATACCATCGTATGTCTTGTTTTATTTATTTTTGAAGTTATTACTTCTTTAGGCGCGTTGGGCACTTTTAGATGGAAAGAAATTAGTGAATTCGCGTCACCTTAAAAACGACACCGCGTCATCGTCACCGAAAAAACGACACCGCGTCATCGTCACCGAAAAAACGACACCGCGTCATCGTCACCGAGAAACCGACACCCGATAGATGGCGCTGTTGTCCATATTTTTGAGAAACTCAACCGATCCAAATGAAACTTTGTTTGTGTGCATGGTTGTATGCAGCTAGAAAGATAGGGTAGTTTTGGACCCGATAGGTGGCGCTGTTGTCGATTTTTTGAGAAACTCAACCGATCTCAATGAAACTTTGTTTGTGTGCATGGTTGTATGCAGCTAGAAAGATAGGATAGTTATGGACCCAATAGGTGGCGCTGTTGTCGATTTTTTTGAGAAACTCAACCGATCTCAATGAAACTTTGTTTGTGTGCATGGTTGTATGCAGCTAGAAAGATAGGGTAGTTTTGGACCCGATAGGTGGCGCTGTTGTCGATTTTTTTGAGAAACTCAATCGATCTCAATGAAACTTTGTTTGTGTGCATGGTTGTATGCAGCTAGAAAGATAGGATAGTTTTGGACCCGATAGGTGGCGCTGTTGTCGATTTTTTTGAGAAACTCAACCGATCTCAATGAAACTTTGTTTGTGTGCATGGTTGTATGCAGCGAGAAAGATAGGATAGTTTTGAACCCGATAGGTGGCGCTGTTGTCGATTTTTTTGAGAAACTCAACCGATCTCAATGAAACTTTGTTTGTGTGCATGGTTGTATGCAGCTAGAAAGATAAGATAGTTTAGGGCCCGATAGGTGGCGCTGTTGTCGATTTTTTTTGAGAAACTCAACCGATCTCAATGAAACTTTGTTTGTGTGCATGGTTGTATGCAGCTAGAAAGATAGGATAGTTTTGGACCCGATAGGTGGCGCTGTTGTCGATTTTTTTGAGAAACTGGACCGATCTCAATGAAACTTTGTTTGTGTGCATGGTTGTATGCAGCTAGAAAGATAGGATAGTTTTGGACCCAATAGGTGGCGCTGTTGTCGATTTTTTTGAGAAACTCAACCGATCTCAATGAAACTTTGTTTGTGTGCATGGTTGTATGCAGCTAGATAGATAGGATAGTTTTGGACCCGATAGATGGCGCTGTTGTCCATATTTTTGAGAAACTCAACCGATCCAAATGAAACTTTGTTTGTGTGCATGGTTGTATGCAGCTAGAAAGATAGGGTAGTTTTGGACCCGATAGGTGGCACTGTTGTCGATTTTTTTAAG
Organism: Cheilosia vernalis; assembly: GCA_949126925.1. Classification (NCBI taxonomy): domain Eukaryota; kingdom Metazoa; phylum Arthropoda; class Insecta; order Diptera; family Syrphidae; genus Cheilosia; species Cheilosia vernalis. Next base: position 62,365,946 of record OX421361.1, on the reverse strand, counting down.
AAACTCAACCGATCTCAATGAAACTTTGTTTGTGTGCATGGTTGTATGCAGCTAGAAAGATAGGATAGTTTTGGACCCGATAGGTGGCGCTGTTGTCGATTTTTTTGAGAAACTGAACCGATCTCAATGAAACTTTGTTTGTGTGCATGGTTGTATGCAGCTAGAAAGATAGGATAGTTTTGGACCCAATAGGTGGCGCTGTTGTCGATTTTTTTGAGAAACTCAACCGATCTCAATGAAACTTTGTTTGTGTGCATGGTTGTATGCAGCTAGAAAGATAGGATAGTTTTGGACCCGATAGGTGGCGCTGTTGTCGATTTTTTTGAGAAACTTAACCGATCTCAATGAAACTTTGTTTGTGTGCATGGTTGTATGCAGCTAGATAGATAGGATAGTTTTGGACCCGATAGGTGGCGCTGTTGTCGATTTTTTTGAGAAACTCAACCGATCTCAATGAAACTTTGTTTGTGTGCATGGTTGTATGCAGCTAGAAAGATAGGATAGTTTTGGGCCCGATAGGTGGCGCTGTTGTCGATTTTTTTGAGAAACTCAACCGATCTCAATGAAACTTTGTGTGTGTGCATGGTTGTATGCAGCTAGAAAGATAGGATAGTTTTGGACCCGATAGGTGGCGCTGTTGTCGATTTTTTTGAGAAACTCAACCGATCTCAATGAAACTTTGTTTGTTTGCATGGTTGTATGCAGCTAGAAAGATAGGATAGTTTTGGATCCGATGGGTGGCGCTGTTGTCGAATTTTTTGAGAAACTCAACCGATCTCAATGAAACTTTGTTTGTGTACATGGTTGTATGCAGCTAGAAAGATAGGATAGTTTTGGACCCGATAGGTGGCGCTGTTGTCGATTTTTTTGAGAAACTCAACCGATCTCAATGAAACTTTGTTTGTGTGCATGTTTGTATGCAGCTAGAAAGATAGGATAGTTTTGGACCCGATAGGTGGCGCTGTTGTCGATTTTTTTAAGAAACTCAACCGATCTCAATGAATCTTTGTTTGTGTGCATGGTTGTATGCAGCTAGAAAGATAGGATAGTTTTGGACCCGATAGGTGGCGCTGTTGTCGATTTTTTGAGAAACTCAACCGATCTCAATGAAACTTTGTTTGTGTGCATGGTTGGATGCAGCTAGAATGATAGGATAGTTTTGGACCCGATAGGTGGCGCTGTTGTCGATTTTTTTGAGAAACTCAACCGATCTCAATGAAACTTTGTTTGTGTGCATGGTTGTATGCAGCTAGAAAGATAGGATAGTTTTGGACCCGATAGGTGGCGCTGTTGTCGATTTTTTTGAGAAACTCAACCGATCTCAATGAAACTTTGTTTGTGTGCATGGTTTTATGCAGCTAGAAAGATAGGATAGTTTTGGACCCGATAGGTGGCGCTGTTGTCCATTTTCCGAGAAACTCAGCCGATCTCAATGAAACTTTGTGTGTGTGCATGGTTGTACGCAGCTAGAAAGATAGGATAGTTTTGGACCCGATAGGTGGCGCTGTTGTCGATTTTTTTGAGAAACTCAACCGATCTCAATGAAACTTTGTTTGTGTACATGGTTGTATGCAGCTAGAAAGATAGGATAGTTTTGGACCCGATAGGTGGCGCTGTTGTCGATTTTTTTGAGAAACTCAACCGATCATAATGAAACTTTGTTTGTGTGCATGGTTGTATGCAGCTAGAAAGATAGGATAGTTCTGGACCCGATAGGTGGCGCTGTTGTCGATTTTTTGAGAAACTCAACCGATCTCAATGAAACTTTGTTTGTGTGCATGGTTGGATGCAGCTAGAATGATAGTATAGTTTTGGACCCGATAGGTGGCGCTGTTGTCGATTTTTTTGAGAAACTCAACCGATCTCAATGAAACTTTGTTTGTGTGCATGGTTGTATGCAGCTAGAAAGATAGGATAGTTTTGGACCCGATAGGTGGCGCTGTTGTCGATTTTTTTGAGAAACTCAACCGATCTCAATGAAACTTTGTTTGTGTTCATCGTTTTATGCAGCTAGAATGATAGGATAGTTTTGGACCCGATAGGTGGCGCTGTTGTCCATTTTCCGAGAAACTCAGCCGATCTCAATGAAACTTTGTGTGTGTGCATGGTTGTACGCAGCTAGAAAGATAGGATAGTTTTGGAATAGTTGTAAAATAATATGCATTATTTTTCATGTACCTTCAAAAGCGCTTTAAATGAAAGTGAAAATTATAATATAATATTTGTAGAAGTAGTTTATAATAATCAATAAAGAAACACTTCATTTAAAAGTATTTCCTGACGATTCGAAAGATGCACATGTAATTGTTCAAGTAATAACTTCTGTCGGCACTCCCGGAGTGCTTGTCTTTTTTTTATTTACTCATCGCCCCGGGCCAGGGCCAGTGAATTTGTAAGAATCTGTTTGAGTCCTACCAACAAAAAATTAAAACAACACAAGGTGTACAAACCCAGAGCACCGTATCCGTACAGCTTATTTACCATTCGCCAATATTCTTGGAAATAATATTTTTATGATCGAAAGTATACCTACCCTTTGACAGATGTCCGATAAAGAATCGAGTCTACGATAGCCTGCAGCGAACGGCAAAAAAAGCACCACCTAATTAAAACCACTCGCGTATATTGAACCAAACACCTGGTCCGCGATACTGAATTCATTTGTGTCCCATACCCATTCCTTTCAGACCGGCAGCGGTTTTAATTGGTAATTACTCGTCCACGTCCTGATCGACTGGCGTGCATTGTATTATTATGCGAAAAATTAAAGGACACGCACCTTGAAAGTGGTTTGCCCGATGTAGGCGTTGGCTATGGCTTACCTATATGCGATAAAAGGTTTACCAAAGGTGCAATCATTCGAGGAGTGTTTTGTTAAATTTGTTTTTGTTCGCATTAAAAAAAAGGAGATAGCAATATATATGAGATATTAATTTTCGTTAAAAAGCGACGGATCATTTAAATTAGGGCTTTTATATTTAATGGCTGTCCGAATGGATAATTAATAGCTGGGGTTAATGGAACATGCAGTACCTACTGATCCAAATGGTGAAGTGCGTACGTAGGTAAGCACCAGACATACGGAAAACGCTAATAGGGTAGACATGGCAAGGTGGGTGGGTGATTAATATGAAAGCAACACATGGGCGTGGTTGTGGAATATTGTGATTTGTGAAGTGACCATTGTGAGGTTATAGAATAAATACAATTGTGGCATTGGCCGACGCTCTGTTCTATATCGAAATGTTTTTCTATTTTTGCGTGATATATTTCCTGCAGGATTGGATTTTAGTTTATTAGCAAAAATAGTATTTCATTATATCATGGCAGCAATGCAAGGGAATCATGAAGCTCATTCCATTGGAAAGTGTTGCAATTTAAAACCAAATGTTTTTAGTTTTCCCTTATTAAATGCGTCGGTACAGGATGGTTATTTTGAAAAAATCGATTTGTTGACAATTTTTGGACCTTGAGAAACGTAGTCTCAAACGGTCTTTGAAAATCATATCTAGCTTATTTCGGTTAAAGCAAATTAATTATCAAAATATTTCAGACAGAAAATTGCAAATTTTTCAATTCAAATGGAAGGACGCCTAATGAATGAACCGAACTGTGCCCACGATACCCAACCTCCTCCGACGAGGTTGAACTCTCTTACAGCTGCGGGAATTTTCATGGCAACCAGAATGTGGAACACCTATAAAAAATATTTAGAGTCAAGGTTTACCTACACCTACCTATACCTACAAACTGGCGAACAAAAAATGCATTCCAGCTTAACCTCAAAATGGAAACCGGACGGGCTGTCAAAACTTGTCAACATTCAGTCGATAGTAGGCAGTTGGTCAATAAGGCCCTTAACACATATAGGAATATCTGTGTCGCGAGTACCTACGTCCCATTCTTTCCAATGGCCCGACTCTCATTACTGGCAAATGGAATTAAAAAACTATTTATCTGATCCGCCTCAATCTCCTGTAGAACTGGCGAGTCCCCCTAATTTGCATGCAGCTCAAGTATCATGCGTGTTCAGTGCCAAACCTTTAATTACATTTCACATTATGACTATCGACGGTCCCAGCACCCTAATTAAGTTTGCTTTTGCAAACAAACCTGCATCTCTTCGGGTATGCATGCAATTTGACAGTTCGTAATATAAGCCATTCGTCTGACTGCAATTTAAAATTTAATGCGCATTTACATTATTGTGTGGTACAGTGCGGTTCCATTGCATTTCCGGTTCAAAGAAGCAAAACCACTTTGCGCTTATATACTGTAGGTATACTTACTCTCAAACTCAAACTTCTTTCTGTTGCATATGTAAATTATAATTAAATTAAAATAACATCTGTCACTTCGTACACAACATTTATTACATCCAGATACGACAGTGGGTACTTATATGGCCATAATATCATTTGTGAATCTCATTGTTATCGCACCGCTTACTTTTCAGAACGCATTTCCTCTGGGGAGATACATTCATACCTACGTTACGAGGGTTCTTTTTTTTGCGGACATTTATTGCATTTGCACAATATCATTACAATCGAGTGCGGGCGATGTTGCTATCAACAAAGTCATCATGACACCGGACAGTTCCACATCATGAAATAATCATCCCTGCATGGAGACCGTTTCCTGTTTAAATCGCAATCGGGGACGCAGAAACTCCCCCCCATCGAATTTATCCGAGTGAATGGCGCGACTACTACCGCCGTTCGGACATGATATTTTTACTCATATTTTAAGAAAATACATACATACATGCAGATGTAGAAATATATATGATAACTACATTTAGTGAGTAAGTTTCTTCCGCTGCAGCCATATCCTGCGCGTCTGGAATCCAGTGTTTTAACATTCAATTTACTAACCAAAACATTCATTGCACAATGCGGTTTCCAAATGGAAATCAAAACAAAGAGGCAGCACACAGCCATCACTATGGCTGACGTAGTTTCAACCGCAAAAAAAATATTGCGATTTCAATCCCTTCTCTAGTTTCGGTGCTGATCCGAACAAAAAATCCATCTATCTTTGTTCTGTATTGTATAGAGATATATTCAGTAAATGCGGTTGAGCGTTAAACACTGGCCATATGGTTGGATGCGTTTTTCAATGTAAACTTGATATGTCTTTTTTTTATAACTTTTCGACGAGGGAACGACACATGTACATTGTACACATTGGTACGAGATGTGTTTGGCTGAAGAATCCTATCCTAGGATGATGTGTTTGGATTCTTGATGCGGCTAGATCCTTTATGTTTCTTTATCCGCGCAGTTTAATTTAATATTTTCTCAAGTTTACTTTGATGAAATGTGGCCTGGAAATGACTTTTGAGTTTAGGCATCGTTCGAAAAAGATCAGAATTAAAATGCTCATCCTTTTTGCGGTTGAGTAGTATCTTTTTGAGGGATAGAGAATGATTAGGTTTTAAAAAATTTGACATGCTGGCTGACGTCTCAGAAATTCGCTTTCTATTGTCACTCATGTGTCTCTCGTGAGAGTACGCTGCGACTGCCAGCGTAACCAGACGTTTGACAGGCGATCATACGTAGTGACACATTTAGGACAAGTGTTTACGTCATAATGACGTCGGCATGTCAAAATTTGCCACGAAAAATAACACGTGTAATCTTAGCTTGACAGATGGCTTGACTTGACTTGATGTGTTTCAGTTTTTATTGGCCTCGATTGGTCAAATGAATAGTTTTTCCAGTTGACGTTTATGGTGGGGTAGCCGACGAACCATATCAAGAATTTCGCGAGTGAGTAGAAAATTAGTGTATGTGGCTGACGTGGGAAAAGTGACGTTACCGACCAATCTAGTTTTTGCGTTCAGATTAAATCTAGTCCATACCAACCTGTTGGACTTTAGGTAGGTAACTAGATTTTTGAATGCGTCCAATGAAACTTTGTAAACATTTCACTGACAGTTCATGTTAGATATATAGACATCAAGTGCTGATTCGACTAACACATCTTCACCATAACAAATGATATTATTTTGTCAACTTGACAGAAAATGTAAGAATATTCCATATATATCCACTTCCAATTCATTCCCATAAATGTTTTATTTCAGCGAAATGTCATCGGAAATGCGGCAAAACGTTAAGTTTATTAATCAAATATTACTTACATAATCGAATTGGGTAGTTTTTTTAGTATATGAAACGATTCGGAGAAACGATAACGATTAAACTCGTTTTATAGTTTGTGTCAAGAGTGAGTTAAACTGAAGGTCTACTATGCAGACCGTTCCGGAGAAAAAGATATTAAACATTATGCAAATGGACCCTTTTTGAAGCTAAAGAATAGTGGCCCCCACTTTTTAAGAAATTATCAAAATGGCCTCTTTGTTTAGTTGAACGAAAAATAAATGCAAAAATGTGAACAAAATTGTTTCGTCATAATTACATTTGTGTTTTTGGTATAACTTAAATATATACATAATTTAAATATACGTTTCCGCTGGTCTGTTTTGTTTTTCTTGTTATATTTGTATTTTAAGTATGTGGAGGACCCTTTTCTCACTCGGACCCTTTTTAGTCATTTTTTTTTTTTGCAAATTTGCAGCGACTGGAAGTCTTTGAAAACACCAAGATGACTGTCGTAAGTTAAGATCTTTTAGCAGATAAGATCAGAGCGATAATAGCAAGGACTCGAACCGATGCAAACGAGGTGTAACGAACATACCTAAGAATCAAAAATCAGTCTCCAACTTACAAAAAAAAAAAACACTCTTATCCAGCAAATTTCTACAGAATGGGTTTTTACCAATCGCAGATAAATAGGAATTGTTGACGGTCTACTCTGACACTCTGACATTTAAATAACTATAGCACTACCTACCAATAATGATTTTTCAAAATAATTTCGACATTTTAAAATGTAATCGTTCCCCAAGGCTCGTTTGCTGCTAATACCTGACTGACTGTACGAACGCAAGCAAAGAAGATTGCCTTCCTATATCAACCCCTGCAAAGGTCCATTTATGCCATTATAGCGATCTTCTGAAACACTGTTTTAAATCCTGAATAGGTGAAATTTGACTAAAAAAAAGCAACAAAAAAATTCTCTCAGTGGCTTTGTCAAATAAAAAAAAACTGCTCCTGCATGCAGCATTTAATTAAATTATTTTATGCTGCACTGTATCATTGGACAGAGAGACTGCGGTCAGTGTCAGTTAGCAGGGAGTACGGGCAGTATTGGCGTATGCGTCTCCGGCTCGGCTCTGGCTTTGGGTCATCATCATCATCATCACAAATAGGCAGATTTTAATCATGCTTATGCTAAAACCACAGCAGCGTGAAAAAAGTTCTGCCATGCACGGTTATGAATAATCGGACGGCAGGTGGTGTTTTTGGTTAACCAACGATGACGACGACAATAACAACATCAGCATCATGCAGAGAAGTAGGACGACGTCGACGTGGACAAGTTTTCAGGTCTTTTTTTTTTCTGTCTACCAATCTGCCTTGGCACTCTTTGCATGCGGTAAAAATATGTGTGCGCTTATGCGGACCGTGTATAAACATCGAAATCGTCCAACTGAAAGATTTGATTACCAACCCAGCCCAGCAACCTGATTGTTATTTCACCGGTCGTCGGTCGCCGGTGTCAACTGAAAATATCAAAAAGACGAAGCGAGGCGTGGTATAGAGCTCTACGAGTACTACACACGAAAGTGCATTATGTGCGGTAATCTGCATCTCTTCCTGATGGTAGATTGTAGGTATTTGTATTTGTGGTCGGCGAAGACGAGGAGAGTCGCCCCCAAAACTCAGACCAAAACGGTGGCACGCTGTGCAGAGTGGAAGACACAGAACAGAAGATGCGGTCTTAGGCACCACTCCTGCCCAACTCACTCTGTATATACCCTTCGGTAGGGGCACGCCAGAACAATGCGATGAAAAGGATAAGTTAACACATGTCGCGTGGCTGCTTATCTTGTGGAACGAATTTCTTTCACTTTCCTTCTCCGACATGCTCCATCCACCAACCCTCCATGGCAACAATGCTGACGATGGTACAGTAGAGTTGTTTTCCACTTGTGTTTTCGCTCATTTGTTGTTGGTATTTTGTACAAAAGTCCCAATGGTTTCGCTCGGTTTGCGCTGGGGCTTGACTTTTAGCAGCCCTTTGTTGTATGCGGTAGTTGCTTTTGTCTGTTTTGCAATTTGCAGTTTCTCGAAGCAGGGATGTGTACTTTAGTTTGTTGGTTCTGTGGATATATTCTGTGAAATTAGCACGCACAATGAATGAAGAGGAAGCTGAGGAGGACCCAAAGAAGAAAATCATCATCTGGTGTGTTTGCTTCATGGATTTCTGTTGTAGATGAACGACATTTGTATGTCAGTGCCTTGCGATGGTTGCTTGTCCTTACAAATATGAGTGTTTTTCTCTGCAAAGTGTTACACCATCATTACGACAGTTGTTTTCGACAGACAAGTCATATGGGTACAGATTAATTGCATGCAATGTGCATTTGAGTTTCGGTTTGTACCAGTTAGAGCAGGGACGAGTTTCTAATTGAAACATAACGAGTTCAAATGTGCTATAATATTGGAAGTGTGAATTTAGATAGCTCCAACTTTGTGATGGGAACTTTTCGGAAAACTTTTAATACCTAACACCAACAACTGAGTTTGAAATTGCCAGAAATGTCCCTGTGAATAATAATCAACAACTAGTTATGTGTCGGCTTCATGGAAAAGGTTTTTTATGCCATATTGTGGATATTGGTGCCAATAAAACAAGTGGACTTTTTTAAAAATAAAACCAAACCAATTTTAACTAATTAGGTTAGGTAGAAAGGTATTTGTAACGTAAGCCCCTATTTTCCAGTTGGGGAATTCGTAGCATCGTTATCAATCAATATGCTGAATATGCTGAATCGGCTGTGGAATTTTACGCGGTTTTTAGATCTATTGTTGTTTTGTGAAAAAAACTTGGCCGTATCGTTGTAATGGCAAGTATTTTTGCAGAGGTTTATTTGAATGATATTGCACCCGTTTTATTGAACACCAGTCTTAGCAAAGTAAAGAATGCCCAAATAAAACAGATCGCAGTGACATTTGTGGTAAAGTGGTATAAACTGGTATATTTCGTAATGTGTTGCGTCTTTTAGTTTGATCTGACGTTCTCCTAGTTACCTATCGATAATGGTGATTACCGCTAAAAGCTGTTAAATAGCAATGTCTACCTAGCTAATGTGAATATCGACATGGTGTAGTTTTCTTATTTCGTTCTACTGTTTGCTGAGCTAAAGCACTTCTATAGTAGAGCAAGTCAATTAATAGGCCTTCGATGAAACTTAAATGAAACTTGAAACCGATTGGATTTGAAATAAAGTGATATATTCAGATTCCAAGCACTTACATTTTTGCAATACGTACGTCTAGTGGTAGGTGCTTTACGTCAAATTAAGACCAAGAAAAGCGATCCATTATTTTTTGCCAATATTTTGTTTGATGTCAGTTTTTGTGTAAATTGTATTTACGATTTCCGGGTTTTGCTTTCATGATTTCCGCCAGTCTTACAATTAAACATATAAACAATGAGAAGGACCAACATTGATTGGATGTCGAACCAGTAACATTTGTGCTACCTCTTGGTTTTTATAGGGCTTGTGCGCAAATGTTTATCTAACCCTTTCGACCCCAACTTTTTTCCTGTAGCTTGAAATTTTTTTTTACGTTTAGTCTTATCGTAATGATTTAAGAAGTTTATTGTTAAAATTTTAAGTTGCCACGCCCATCGGTTTGGGCGCTACCGAAAGTAGCTTGTGAGCAACGTTGGGCAATGGTGGTATAGGTATAAAACAATTTTTTTTTTTCTATGAAAACCGTTACAATTTTGTTAATTTATTTTGAAATTTTAGGTATGATAGGACAAAAAACAGTTTTTATTGGTATTACAGCAAATATGGACCTTACACTTAAGGCATTTGGACATTATCGATCCCAATCGACCCCTTTGACAGACCTTGCTCTTGCGGTCTCATATCTAAGCGCAAATATATTGATCACCTTTCACCACAATTGCCCAAAAGGTTGCCCACATGCAACATTACTATTTTAAAAATCACTCACTTGATAACTATTCAAAACTAATAAAATTCAACTTTTACACCGTTCAGTTTGATCTTTGCTGAAAACTATTTCATTTACAGAATTTTAGTTTTTTTTTCTACATTAAAATTAGTCACTGACTTTAATACCTCTTCCAAATTTCTCAGAAATATTTTCGACGACGCACGTGCAGTCTATTGAACATAAATTAGCTAAATGATATTCAAATGTGTTTTTATTTGCACAAATGTTGGGCAGACATATAAAACCACCGTTATCATTAAGAATCAAACGAAAAAAACAAAAGAAACAATTTTTATTAACCCTTGAACAACAGAAATTGCTCTCAGGCAAGGCTGGGGTCGAAAGGGCTAAACAAGAACACGTGCTACTTGATGAATACCTATTTATGTAGAAACTCGTTGGTACGTAATTGTGGGAAAGGCGAACATGTGGCATTTTTTTAGAAAAAAGGACAGAGGAATATTTATTATTATATTTTGAAGATGCGACAAGAAGCGTAGACAAATATTTGGTTAGATGAGGTTATATACGAATACTTATCCGAAATCGAAATAAAACATATATATACTTAAGCTTCCTTCACAATAAAATTGTAAAGGGTCCTTAATTTTTTGAATGAAATGCAAACTACTTAAGATATCTGGAACAAAATTTTATTGGCTTGAATTTCTATAAAAACATTTATAAATGGAATTCAACATCGTTCATATGTTTACCACGGGAACGTATATGCAGCGGTCGATACGTTGGGCCCAACTTTCGATGACTCGGCCGCATATTTCAACCGATACGGCTGTTGTTTCTCTTTCAATATTGGCCCTGAGACCAATGATTTAATGTTATCCTGATAATCTCGGCGGACAATATCACTGATGTCAAATTCATGCAATTGCTCAAAGAAATAACATTCGAATATGTCTTTTTAGTGAATACCATTTACCGTAACTTGACGGTCATTTTAATCGAGAAAAAAAAACGGCCCAATGAGGCCACCGTATGAAGTGCTGTTTCATAAAGGACACATGGGGGTTCTCAAATGACCAGTAACACATAATTTTAATTATTGACGAAGCCGTGCGCTTGGCGCTTCATCGCTGGAAATTAAAAATTGGGGTTAACGGAATTTCGGTAGTAATAGTAAACGTTGTTCCTTCGTGTTTTTCACCTTGATGAAAATTTTACTGAATATTTTGACATTGACAGTTTGATGTTATCATGTCGCCAATGAAAGACCCTTTCTAAATGGTCCACAAATTTCGTTTTTTATTGGGACAGAAAAGAACACTTTTTCACATTCAGGTAAATTTCGTGAATCTAGTTTCGGAAATCGAGCTTGGGACCACTCCCGTCTACATTGTTATAAACACAAACTCCAATTCAAGATGAGCTGACTTTCAAATCGTACCCCAAAAAAATTAAAAAAAAAATAACAATCTCATTTTATGTCATATTCAATGATGCCAAACTTTTCGGACTTACTTTCAAAAAAAGATCATCAAAAATAAACTTTTTATACTTTTATATAATTTATATACTAGCTGACCAGGCGAACTTCGTACAAATCGAACAATCCGTTCCAAAGTTTTGAGTGCACAAATGCTGTAACCATCCGGATTTGCCAGTGCCTTTCGTTTTAAGTCCCGACCTCATTTCGCAATTTGCTTTATTTTGATAATTTTAATTATAAAACTTTATAAATAGCGTTTTCCTATCCCTCTACTCATTTGTAAAGTGGCACCTTTAGGGTCCAAAACTATCCTTTATTTTAAACTGGAACCAACCATACCCATCCGATTTCGACAACATGAGTCCATGTGTAATAGTGGTCGTGAAATATACGCGCCGACCGTTTTCAAGATGAACGGCTAAATGAATAAGGGTTGGATTGGAGGAGTATAACCACTAAAACTGTGACACGAGATTTTTATATATTAGAAGATAGAAAAATTGAGAGATGCAAAAATGCCCACTATATGCGTAAATACCGAGTATCGGGCACCACTGGAAAACCTTAACCACTTGGATTTCATTAAAGTTGGGTGGTCGCATCAGTTGTTGTAAAAATGTGGTCTGGATTAAAATAAAATAAAATAATAATATAATTATGATGGGCTTAGGGATTGATCTGTAGTAATTTCTTTCACTTATTCGATTTTATTAATATTATTTAAAAGATATCTTACCCAGTCCGGTGTTTATGAGTGGCTGCGTCCAGCCGACTTCATTTATGTTGGGTGAATGGGTGTGCTTAGAGAAAACAATTGGCTGATGCATTCACATAAAAAATACATTTTTGAAAACGGATTTTCGTTGCGAATGATTTTATAATGTGGATCAAGAGTGTTCTACGTACAGGGAGTTTGCTTTTGTGTCAATTTGTTTTGTGCAATTGCAGTAAATTGAAAGAGAGTCCTAATCTACAGAGGACTGTAACAAAAATGCTGCAGACTCCCTGAATCTTTTCAAATCTTAACCTTACCGACTAAAGACAGTTACTTAAGATCCAGGGTAACTAGAGAGGAATTATATTTAAATTTATTTATTTGTTTACCTCTATTGTTAGTAATTTTATATTTCTATATCTCGCTTAAAGTAATCTGTACCTTATGGACTTGTAAAATAACTTAGTTCTTAATTTTACAAAACCGTTCTATTTTAATTTCAATAAATTTCAATATTTCAATAAATTTTATAATGAAACCCAGAACAGCATTAATCATTAAAAATAATAAATGACTGACGTACGACGGATTCTCTGGGCACACAAATTCGATGTGTGAAGCACAACGTCATTTAAAATTTAGTGCTGGATGGCATTGTTATCACTCGTTTATGTATTCACTGCCAAGACTCAATTTTCTTTACTTTGATAAGTGTGAATTCGAAATATCGCTTCAGTTTAATTCCCCCCATATCCTTAACCACATACATATAAACATAAAGTCAAATTAACTTTCGTTGTGCCCGTCAAATATTTTTAATTGTAAATTAAATTTTACATTTAATCCCACGCTAGTCCTTATAGTTCGAGTGCGTTAAAGTTTTATTTTTCCCCACCGAAAACACACTTCTGCATCGATTTATATTCCATTTGTATCTCATGAATGCAATCTTCAGTTAATACGAACAATACCACAACGCATTAAGTGCTTTCGGTGTTTTAACATAATTATTCGATAATTCCATTTTAATGATAAAAAATAATTATTGCGGTCGCAGTAGGCACTCTCAGTGTTGTGGTCAATCCCAGCGCCAGCCAGGGCACCAACCGACCGGTATAGGTAGGTAACCTTACGAATAGCAAAAGAGACGCACACGATTCCAATTTGTATTTTAAATGAATGCGATTAAAGTTTTAACGCATTCGAATGCACATAGCGCACATCGAGTCTATGAATTTGAATAATGGAAGCTGATACATATGTGGACATCGCACATCCGGGGTCTGATTATAATTATACACAAAAAAAGATACGAAATCCACCCAACATACGTTCATTAAACTCGAGGAGGACATCGCACTTGCGGACGCTGGAAATAATGAAGCCCTCAGGCCGGAAAGGTGCACTGCTGTAAAAATGTGCCATGGCAATAAGTCCGAAACACCGTCACATCGGATTGGCTTCAGGCGGTCGATTTCTTTTCTCATTTTGTTCTTCTCTTTTCTTTTCTTTTTTGGAAACCTTAACAATCAGATCTAGCGTAATGAATTGGCACACGCATGGGTACTTTGTTTTCGATTTGCAACTTTCCGTGCCGCAAGTCAAAGAGGAGAGATCCTACCTGACGACCACGACATGGGGACGATGGACACTCTCATTTCGTGAACAAACAAAGAATATCCGCCACATGCCGTCAGCACATCGCCGTCGCGTCGTCGACACGATGAGGCAGATTGAGTAGGTATAAATCCTGAGGACTACAGTAATCAAACAAAGAAATAAAAGCCGCAGAGACGAAAGAAGAAATTTAAACAAGAAAAGGACCAAATCCTTGTGGTTATTAGCAAGGTGGCACTCGGGTAGCCATGCATCTGCCTGGCAAGATGTTTCTGTATAGATTCCGGTGAACAGCGTCGTCTTCGTCGTCGTCATCATCTTGTTAGGTTGGATGGATAGAAAGTCCTCCGCATCCACTTCCACCACGCTATCATTATATTAACGTGTTGCTTGATATGAAATCTTTGTGCGGCGCGAGGGATGGGATGAAATTACGCAGGTTGCGGCTATAGAAGATTATAATTTTCGACCTAAAAGGCACCTGGTGCTGCGGCTGCCGAACAAGTAGTTTCAGCCACAGGCGTCTGTGTCTATAATTCCAATTAATTTCGGGGCGAATGCGTTTGAAATGACGTGGAATGAGCCAGCCACAATTTCGAGTGCTAAGTGGGAGGAACGAAGAAACAGCAGCAGCATGCTGGATATGATATTACACCGGTGGTGGACTTTAAGGAATGTTTTTCCTTATCTTTGTATTTTGATCGTGTGATGGTGGCGTGGGCTCGTGAAGAATTTTTACCCAAGTGCGGTGTGATTATGTCCAGGTGAAACTACAAACCTTACTTGTAACAAGCTTAACAAGTTATTCCGCGATACTAATGATCATTTTAAGTGTCCAGGTTAAGTTTTTCGAACTCACAATGGCGAAATTTTCCATAAAAAATTCCATAATGTGACCTAGGAAATATTTAATGTGAAGATTAAAATTTATTATTGGTAAGGCCCATTATGTATATTACCAATAACAAACATGTTCAAAGAGTCGGTCAGTAAAGATATAGGTAGGTACTTACCGAAAACGAAAGAGTTGAGGATCGAACTTGAAAAAAATGGTTGGCGAAACGTCAGAGAATTTCTGTTGTTATAGTGGAAATGGTGAAAGCAATCTGAATAACGGGTTTAGGAAGTAATCTCTTATATTGTAATGATTATTTCAAGTTAAAGGGATGTCTTTAAACAAATGTGGTAATTGTCGTTTTCTTAGAAATAAGAACGTAAGTGTAATTATCAACAAAACTTGGGACCAAGTTTGCCTCTTAAAGAAAGCAACTTTAATCGAAAGATATCGATGTCACTAAACCAAATTTGAATTAAAATATAAAAGTTAATTTAAAAAACAAAAAAACCCGACTGACTGTAAAACAGATTTCAAAAGATTAAAACAATACACTTTCAAGTATAGCTATAGTTGACAATCAGAGACTACCAACACAATCTGACAAAAATATACGCAGCCTCCATCTGCCAATTAGTAATACTTGGAAATGTCTTGTTTAAATCTTTTTAAATCCGTTTTACAGTACCTAAGTCGATTTTTTTTTTGTTTTTTAAATTAAGTTTTTTACTTTGTTTTTTTTTTTTTAATTTGAATATTTACATTTATTTGTTTAGCCTATGACACTCCGGGGAAGAGTACCAATTTAATGACACCTCACTCTTCAAAACCGGTCAAGCCGTTTGGGCTACAGGGCGTCACGTAGGAACGTACATAGGATACGCGCGAAACATATAACACTCCCTGTGTCCAGTCGGGTAAAAATAGGATAGACTTCCATTTCAAATAAACGCTGAACTCGCAAAGCAGTCGATGAACGTTCGATGTGATTATTGCGCAAGCAATACTGAATAAAACGATCGCTACAGCTGCCATCAACTGTCTGAAAAAACAGAAAAAAATGTGTTTAATCGAATGAAGACAGTAATGCTCATCGAAATCGTTTTTAAAAACTACCCCAAATGTTCCCAAAACCATAAAAAAAATACACCTGGAAATGCCAAAAAAGAGCCACGTTAAAACATATGAAAACATGACCAGGAAAACTTCAGAAACTACTCTAAAAACTCCGGAAGATATCTGAAGAGTGACGTAGTAACCGTCCGGAAAACTCTCTGAAAACACACCAAATACTCCATTAAAACTAGCTTAATGCTCCACAAAAAGAGCCACGAAAGACGTCCCGGAAAATTCCCCTAACCTCACAATGAAAAGTCCCTAAAAACGTTCGAAAAACGACTGATAAAAAGCCTCAGAATGACGCAACAAAAAGTAGCGAAAACGACTTACCTTCATATTTATTGCCACATTTCATTATGTTGAAGAACGACTTTGACTTTATTGACTTAGAAAATATATTTTACATTAGACTTGAAGCAAAACTTAATACAATTTTAAATTTAATTTAACTAAACAAATATATGAATAAAATTTAACAATTAGAGTTAAACAAAAAAGTGAACTAAAAACGGCCCATATTAAGACTAAAATGGAAAAAAAAATCTTTACAAAGGCTAGGAAAATGTCCCAAATAATGTCCTCTTTTGAAAAAATTATTAAAAAAAGTTTTTCCTTTTTTTGGGTAATTTGTTTTTTTAATTAGCAACAGAGAGGCCAAAACACAGTGGTGTCGGGTGAAATGAGACTCAAATGTAGCTCGCTTTTGAATCAATATATGTCTTACTGTAATCACTGTAATAAAACAGGAAGATCCATGAAGAATTTGTACGGTGGTCCACTATGCCCTTAGTACGCGGGAAACATCAAACGTCAAATGTAAACCAACTGTCTATTTCTTGCAAGTATTGAGAAACGAATAGGTAGCGTGGCTAATGATGAAATGTTTTGCAATGTGATATTTATAGAAGCCAAAAGTCAAGCGCAACAGATTAATATAAATACATATAGGTACACGTCCATATAGGCCTTGTAAATACTGAATTAAGAACGCCTGTAATAAATTTCTCAACAACCGACCGACAGTCCGAAAGGACGTAGTTAACCCACGAAAACATGAAACGTGAACGTGATGAAAAGTATGGCTCGGATAAATTGGATCAGTTAAATCATAACCAAACAATAATAAATGCTGCAGAACAACGTTTATTTTGCACAGCCTTCCTTCAAGACCAATATATACAAACAGCATACGGGCCAAGCATTGCATAATACAGATTGACATATTTGATTGCAAAAATAGGACACGGCCGCACACAACAATTCAATTTGTTCGCCCATTCCAACGATACACTGCTCGCAACATAATTACGTCCACCATCGACCACAATGGTCGTTGGTCATAAAAACTTGTCATCGAAACACGAAAGAGCGTAAAATAAAAATGTCCGCTGTTGCTGTATTTACATTTTACAAACGACCGAATGACTGAAAGTCTCACCCTAGACCACCCCATTTGTCCGCACTGGAACCATCAGAAATGTTTGTTTTTTTATTTATAATGGTTCAGGAATTTCATTCCTTGGCATAGTTCGGATTCGGATACCTACCTCCGTAGATATTTAATTTAACCAATGAAACCTGTCCCACTTTAGGTACCTTAAACAAAAACCAACTCTCGTACACACACGTGGCTATACACTGTATACCTACGTGAGGATATTCCTCCTGGGCAGAGTGTTTCGAATCTGCGGTAATAGTCACTTGCTTATAGGTCAGTCCGGTCCCGACCGGATATGGCAATCGGTATGTGCGGAAATGTGCATAAATTGTGTAAATTTACGAGCCATCATCATTACGGGCCGTTTCTGTTCCGCAAATTAAACAATGTCTTCTATTTTCCCCGGTGACATATTAATATTTATTCATGGCTGTTTATAGTTTGTGTGGTTTGTATGTCTGGATGGGTGTTATATGTATTCATGAGTACCTACTCGGATTGGGTTATATTATAACCGCACTGATTGTATGTGTCCATTCTGCGTTAAGTCAATTCGCCTTTTAGACCCGAAATTTCAATGAAAAACTACTTAGCGCTTAGTTGAGCAGTGTTGAGGGATTGTTTCTTGAGGAATGAGAAGGGAAGTTTTCTCTCCCTGGGATGGTAAACCTACAGATAAATCTGTACGAATGTTTGTCGGTATACCATCAGGAATATTATTTTAATGAATATTGCCATTTTGGAATCCTCTTAGCGAACTCTAATGATTCGAAAGGAAATACCTTGTAGACTTTGTGAGACGAGAAGGTATGCAGAAGTTTTGTTGAACATTTTAACGAATCGCTTTCAATAAAAGGCACTTTAATTCTTCCCCAAATTTCACCACCCATATACCGAACGTCTTTGTTCATTTCTGCTAATTTGCCACTGTGTTTATATCTTAGCCTATAGGGTGCTCTGAGTTTGATGGTTATTTTGTTACGTTGAAAGAAAAAATAGAACAGTTACCTGAGACTTTACCTAGCCAACGCAACGCGATGTCCGCCAGTCTGTCTGAATTTAGAGATGTGCTATGTTACTACATCGATTTCGGTTTCAACGCATTTTAAGGTTTTGAGAAACGTGTACAGGTTGGCCACTACACTGACTTCACAAAAGCCTTTGATAGAGTGCATCACACCTTACTTTTGGCTAAGTTAAAATCGTTGGGTTTTCATTCCTCAATGCTAAAATGGTTCGTTAATTACCTAACCCATAGAAGGCAAATGGTAAAGGTCGATAATTTGACTTCTCGTGTAATTGAAGTTACGTCGGGCGTTCCACAAGGTAGTCATCTGGGCCCGTTGCTATTTATTTTATTTATTAACGATGTCCACGAAATATTTAAATTCTGTAAAGTTTTAACATTCGCTGATGATTTGAAGTTGTTTTCTCGGGTTAATAATATTTCTGATTGTACTCGCTTTCAATCAGATATTAATAAGTTATCGGAATGGTGTAATCACAATGCTCTAGAACTTAATATTTCTAAATGCAAGGTGTTTACGGCCTACCGTATTGCTGCACCCCTTTTTCATAATTATTTTATAAATGATCTTAGACTTCAACGTCTTGATGAGGTAAAGGATCTTGGTGTCATATTTTGACTATAAATTATATATAAATATAATTTTAATTTGCATTACGATTACGTCATTGCAAAGTCTAACTCGTTGTTGGGCTTTCTTATGCGTAATAGTAACGACTTTCGAAATGTACATAGCCTTAAGGTTATTTACTGCTCATTAGTCAGGCCATACTTAGAATATTCATCAATTATTTGGGATTCACGATATGTCTTACACAAACTTAGACTCGAAAGAGTCCAGAAGAAATTCACGAGATACGCGGTTCGTAAATTATATGTGTTTGATGAGCTTCCTAGTTATGACAGCAGATGCACATTAGTCGGCTTGCAAACCCTCAGTTTCAGACGCACTGTAACTTCTGTCATGTTTGTTCGCGATATTATTAATTATCATATTAAGTCACCAGAACTGCTGCTGCCCAGAGGTCTCTGCGGGTTAGAAGCTTATTTTATACTGAAAGGCATACAACCAATTATGGTAACAACGAGCCTATTACAAGGTGCATAAGCACATTCAATGATCTCTGCAATGAAATTGATTTTTGCTTATGCAGATTAGATTTTAAAAATTGCGTTTTTTCATTGGTTTTTGATTAAATTAACTTTATATTTGAAGTGGTCTATAAGATTGAAGATCGGTAGATGACGCTAAGTCGCGCAACAAACAACAGTTGTGTAAAGCTTTACTGAGAGGTCACACTAAGAGAACGTAGTGTTTTGTGTGTCCTCGATGATGGTAAAAAAAAAAAAAAAAATTCTGCAATTCGTCGACTTTTTATTTTTGTGGTAATCGATTGGGCACTCTCAGAATACTTTTTTTTGATCCAGATCACTTTTTCTGTTCTATGGGCAGGTACGAAAAAAACAACATTTTTCCGATTCCAGAGGACTTTTGCGAATCTGGAGTTCTCAAAGTTGCTTTAGATTTACCAATAAAAGAAGTTCGTTTGAATTTGACAACGAGTGGAGTTTTTCAACTGCAAAGAAACACATTGCATAAACTTGTTAAATTTTAGTACATTTAAATATTGAAAACCTATACATAACATAAATCTTTATGTACAATAATTTAAATTTAATTTTTCCTCCCCTAAAATGTGTAAATTCGAGTTTGAGAGTCACTGAAATGACTTCTTACCTACTCTTGTATTATTCTTAAATTGTTTAACTTTAAACCAATCACAGCAAATAAAATCAATCCTAATGTGAAACTATACTTTATTCAATAAATTTAAATTCAAATTTGGGGGCGTTTTCTTAAAAAAAAAAGAAATAATTTCAAACTAGGCAAAGGTGCACTATTCGTTGTTTTTGTTAAGAATATTATTTATAAATTTATAGGGTATTACACGCATCTCTCAGATAAATATAATAAATCACTGTATGTTGATGTTTCTGCCCTCATTGTTGTACTCGTAGCTATAGGTACCTACATTGAATATTATTATAATTGAATGCTTTTAATACAGTTTTCTTTTGTTCGCGGTGTATAATGGAGTTGGTATTTTCGTTTTGCGTTGAAAAATTGTTGAAGAAGCTTAATGCCATTTGATGGTATTACTTTAAAGAGGAAATATTTTTAAATATGTTATGTTTCAACCTTGGTACCTGGTAAATAAAACACGAATCAGTTGTGAAGACGTTTGATCTTGATAACAAATGCGATTATGATGGTTAATAGGCAGTATATTTCAGATTCTTAGTGTCATTCTCATTAAAAAGGGATATCAATTGTTAAAGACTGTATTAAAGAGATTGTTTGACTATCAAGAGTATAACTAACTAACTACTTATATGTCGGAGGTTACGCATGTTTTTGTTAATCTCTTTGGTAGCCCTCGATTGTAAGTTAGTTATAATTGAATGTGCCTCGCTTAGATCTTTTTACCAGTCGGGTTTCAGTCTGGTCTCTTGTTTTTTTTTTAAATTAGGTAACTTCTTTTTCCACTTCATTAGAGGTAAAAAAATTCAAATTCCATGCCTGAGCTGTTGATGGGATTTCGATTCATTTTATCGTAAGGGATGTTTGTCGTACTGCGTTTTCTGAAAACCAATTTTTATAAAATATGAATGAAGTGAAAGGGTCCATCCCCTTAGGTGAATTCCCGGTGTATTGTTCTTCACAACTCCCACCTAGAATGCTGTAAAATGAGAACCGCTATAGGTTTTCCTCGTAATCAGAATCTCGTCGATATCTTAATGCTCCCAAGTAATAACACATTCTTTTATTACGGAGTCTCATTTCGAAATAAGATTACCTTACTCTTAATAAATTGTAATAAATGTGTTAAAAATTATAAAAAATTATTTGGCTGGGTGCAGGTTCAAGGCACTAGAACTCTATGCTCTTCACAACAACCGCAGTGCTAAGAGAACTACTCACAGCGAAGGACTGGTGATGGTGACTATCGCACCGATAACCCTTTGTAACAGTATCCAAATATCCTCTTCTAGTGATGCAGCTACCCATACATATTGCCATGATAGCGCTGTCTGCTACCACAATATGTTTGCAGTACCTACGCGAAGCCAAAATCGCGTTTATGAG
The DNA here is from genome assembly GCA_949126925.1 of Cheilosia vernalis. Classification (NCBI taxonomy): domain Eukaryota; kingdom Metazoa; phylum Arthropoda; class Insecta; order Diptera; family Syrphidae; genus Cheilosia; species Cheilosia vernalis. The sequence goes on along the minus strand of OX421361.1, from coordinate 62,344,494 downwards.
AACAACGTGGCTTTTACACCCTTGCGTTATAGTTATTACAGGACGTCCTCTGTGTGTCAGTATGTACCCGTCCTCCTGATATGACATTGAATCTCCTGACTATAGAACGGTTTGCTTCTCTGCTGTAACACTATACCTTTTGTGTCTAACTATACCGGCGAAAAGCAAGTAGTTACCGAATTCAGTTAACATGAATTTGTGACCGTTTCTGACAATAGGGACTTTTACTTTAAGGAAGTCTTTAAAACGCTGTCCGTTTGACTTTGGTTTTACACCAACATAATGAAATTAATTTCCACCGACTAATCAAACCCCACTTACGGATAAGAAATGAACACCCGCATCTAACAAACCTTTCTCTGTCGTGTGCCGTAATAGCAACTCAATAAAAGCCGTTGCCAAATTCAATAAAATTAAATTTCAATATCCAATCGGTTAAATCAATCGTAAATCCTTGAAATCTATTTTATTTGACTTGTTTTTTTCTTTTTTTGCTGCTACTGCACTCCTCAACAAAGGGATGCAAATAAAATCTTAAGTGGATTAGCAAAATGGGGATGCTGGTTGGCATTGGGATAGGTACAAGTGGGTACTGCAGAGAACGTTAACAATTAAATCAAATTGGATTTAGTGGCATTCACACTGCTCCTGGGCACTCTTGTATGCCACTTCAATGCCAACACCTTTCAGTGCATGTACTATTTATAGATATATACCTATAGAGATACGCAAATCCTGGCACTTGAGATTGAATTGGCTTTTTTTTTCTTCTTTTCCATTTTCATCTGTTAAATGCAACTGCACTCAGATGCACAAAAAGTATATAAATATACTCGTACAAAGTGGCAATGAAGTTTTTTGGGCCATTATATCATTTATTGCATTTGCCATCCAGCATCTAATGGATATACATTCTGAGGGTGTGTGGAGATGCATGGAGGCGGAAATGCCATGGATGGAAGGTTGCTTTTTCCAAAATGCTGCTGCAATGCTACAATGTGAAAGGAGAACGGTGTACAAAATAATGTATTTCCCAAGAGAATTTATCCATTCATTTTCTTTGAAATAAATTCTAACTCTTAGTCTAGGTATGGTATGGTGCAGGAGCAGATTTCTCCGTATTGGGAAATTCTTTATCCTTTTCCTGGATCTCGGTGTTTTTAATTGATTTATAAAATCGGTATTTTTTTTTTTTGGCACTCACTATCGCATTGGCATGAGTACCGGTGGAGGGAGGAGGCGAAAGGTTTGAAACTAATAGAAAAGTTATTCCTGTCCGAGATAATTGGCGAGAGATTAGTGATTTTTGGAGAGAATTACTGCATTGCATGTGCTTTTTGTTCATTAATTAACTTTTTGAAGTCAACAATGCATTGCGGTATATCGTATGAGGTTGTACTGGAGGTAGGTAAGTCGTAAGCGTAACCATCGTACAATATGCGTGTCGGACAATTCCACACAAATTATTGAGATAACTATTGTTTTGCACATGTTTTCATATGTTTGAAACACATTTAAGATCAGCAAAAGTGGAAACTTTGTATAAAAGTGGACAATCGGATCATTGTTTAACTAGAGTCCGAACAACAATGGGATTTTATGCGCATAATACAGCTTAAGCCAACATTGGAATTGTAAAGGGAGTTTTCGAGACTTATTTGACAGCACCATCAGTCGGAATAATACTACTACAGTTTAATCTTAACTCTGATAGCAGTCTGACAAAATTTCTGAACATAGATGTATCCAATAGGTACTGGGAAACTAGTTCCATTTATAATATAAAATAATAATAGTTGGCGCAACAGGTCTGTAGGGAGCCTGGGCCTTCTCGCAATCATTCATTTTGCGTGAGTTTTTCATTTTTGGAACGAATTTTATTCCGGCCGATTGAGATGCTCTTTCCAGACAATTATACTCTCGGATGTTTGGCAGACGTTCGCGAGAGGTGGCGCAGTGAAAAAACCCCGACCACTCGCTTAGTAGACCAACACACCAGTGGCGTGGCGTCCATATAACTCGATTCCTACCGAGTTACCTTTTGAAATCTCCACCAGGCAACACTATCTGTCTACCAAAAACCGAATATACATGAAACACTACCAAATGAATTTGAATACCTACTCACCAAATGGTACAAACACAAAAGCACTCATATAAAAATTGTGTGTATCCATTTTCATACAACATCGTCATCGTCTCGTCGCGACAAAGCGAAGGTAACCCAAAATATGTCGGGTTATTAAAGTTCTCACTTTATAGTTCTTTTTGAGAGAAAATTTTCTTGTTATCTCTTTTTTTCTTCCCTGAGTACTTTGTCTGAGTCTGACACCTCTCTGTTCAACACCCATTGTAGAAAATAACCCGCTTTTCTTCGAGTTATAAGCTCTCACAAATTTCATTTTGACTGCCGAATCTGAGTGAACATTTGTTTGTATCTCTTTTTTTCTTCCCAGTACTGGTACTGGCCATGGGCGGCCAGCGGCCACTGGCCTGGCCATTGGGTTGTGTTTTGGGTACCTATATATATATCGTATGTGTTTGTTTGGCTATGATATGAAGAAAATAACGCGCTTTTCTCCGAGTTATTCGAATTTCTTTTACTTCTTCTTTTCTTATTGTCTCTTGTGTGAATAATTGCAGGTAGTATGTTGAGGTAGGTAAGGGTGTGTTTTGGTTTACAAATTCAGTTGGCAGATTGCATTGCATGACTTAAGTGAATTTAGTATAGGTACTCTTTTGCAAATGTGCAATGTATGATTTTGTTTCAAGTTGCACAGGGTCACTGGGTCTAAGGTTTTTTAGATTTATAGGTATATGATACATTTTTGCTTCGACTTCCCATTTTATAATGTTCACGCCACGCCACTGCAACACACTAACCACTTAACCCACTGCGCCTACACGTTCCATTTAGGAGGACATATTTTTTTTTTTTTAAATCTGTTTAGCTACCTACCAGAAAGCTTTAAAATAGGCCTCGCAAAGCAAAATTTAAATTAAGACTTCGACCTTTGCAGATCGAAGAATATGAACTGTTGGCTGTTAGGACTTTTGTAAAAATATCAAATCCCTGTCCTGCAAAAGGCTAAACCTCTCAAATATGAATAGCTTAAAAATTGAAATAGTCCTTTCACAGATTCCATAGCAGAACATTTTAAGATCCGGCTAGATGCTAGAAACTCGTTTAGCTGAAGTTCACATGTCGGCTGGTTCGAAGCCAACATTTCGGTCAATATATTCCTAGGAGCGTGGTAAGTCGCACTTTAAAAATTGGTTGATGGAATAAATTATATCCTACTGGCAACAATATTCCAAGAAATAGCTAACTCTCATTTTATGCTCACCTGGGAAAAAAGTGATGCCTTAAGGGGCCAACGTGTGGTTTACCTGGACAGCTTCGTAATTGAAGACTGTATTTAAATATCTTAACATAAGTCTATGTCTATTAAGAGTCTTAGACCGTATATTAAGGACTTCCTCCGACTGCGAAAGAGGTGCACCTCCCTCGGATTGGGGAAGGCAATCCAAATTGGTAGTATAATCCTTGGGGCAACCCTTGGGTTATGAAAGCTCGACCATTAGCTATTATAATGGTATACCACGGGAGATGGGGTCAGCCACTGTACCAAATTTGGTGCAGCCCCATCATAGCGGTTGGATTCGTGGTGGCTGTGGTTTATACCAAAAGCGGTAGGTAGCAAATGTGCGTTCTTGAATTAGGAACGAAGAGGTTGCAGATGGGCCTCGCCCATGAGCAATGGGATTGACTGCGGCCTTTCCTAAAACAATCAATAAAATGCACCAGGATTGGTACTTGTACCGGTCTTGGGGCGTTTTGTCAACGTCTTTCTCAGAGACACTGATGTGGGTATGCCCACCGTGAGATTAAGCCGTCAAGGCAGGTGTTCACGTAAAGCATAACTTTTCATTCTCCTCCGACTGCGGCGCTATCTTGAAAAACAAGCCAAATGCTCATAATCACAGACAGACATTATTTTGCTACATAGCCATTCGTTAATTGCACTATATATCCATTTCATTTCATTGCACTTGCTGAATTGCAGTAGGTATGCCTTATAATTTTAGCCGGCTGTACGTGTACATGACTCAACTATCCCACGTGCAGGAGACAGACAAAGGGGCCAACTACGATGCACATGCAACATCTGTCTACCCCCGTTGACCGCTCACTTCTATTCAATGTTTTAGCCGTTTCAGTGCCGGTCGTTTAGCACCCATATCCATTGTTCCTGGAGCAAGAACTCAGCTACACACGGCTATTAGAGTTATTCATAAAACGATTTTGGTTGCTAATAAAAGAAAAACAACCCCAACCCCCTCAGCCAACAACGACTGCATTTTATGAACCCAGAGCATAAATATTTAAAAAAAAAAAATAATCGTCCTGTGGCGCTATAATACTGTTTTCATTTTATTTTTAATTTCAAACAAAAATATGCCAAGCGATGAAAGTATTCATGGCTAAAATGCGCTTAGCATATTTTTTCTTCTTGATACCCACCCTCTCTCAACCCGCATTATGGTTATTTCTGATTGCTAATGCAAAATATGTAAAAGTACACTAAAAACCCAAGCTGAGTGGGCGTATAAATATAAAAATAAAAATCAATAGATAGGACGAAAAGGACAAATCATATTTAGTCCCTGTGGGCTCCCGTCGTTCGCGTTTCCGCCATAATAAAGTTGTCACGTTTTACGGCTCCGGGAAGACTGATATCGTTTATGGCCTATTTCCTGATTTGATTACCGCCTGATAAGTACTTTGCCGGAATCATCAACATGCTCATTATTCATTTTTGATTCTCGTTTCAGTCGGCTTCTGGCTGACTTGGCCCAAAGGCATGTGAAATGGATATACCAATACGAACGGCAGCCATGATTCAGCCTCGCCACCTGTGGATTTGGAACGGTGTGGTCTGTGGAGGGTGCACTCTTGGTATGGTTTAACTGGAAGGGAGGTCATCCGATTACGACACATACTTGCTGGACTGTGTCTGCCTACTTGAGTTAATTTAGTTTTTATGGGTGCGGCCAGTTTATCACTTTTACGAACGTGGTGCGTGCTGGGGAGCTTCTTTTACATTCACTGACCTGACGGAGATGGACTCCGTTTCGGTCGGTTTTGTTTTATCGGAATCAGCAATTTCGAAGGATATATCTAATGTGCCGTGCAAGGCACACAAATTGTGGGATATTGTTTCCAAATGTTATTTTTCTTCGCTTATTTGTTTTGTGTTGATTTGTCTGCGGGGAGTGTGACGTAGAATTTTTAACTTGATTGAGACAAATATGGGCTACGAGTTTTAGGGACTGTCACGGAGGTTATTAATGGTATTAAATTGATGGGACTGTCAGTTAATTAACATATTGGCTTTTAGTATTTAAATATAAATCGTATACCAGCAGCCTCTGTAGACCTCTCTCTCGAATATTGTGGGCCAAGTTGCGTTTCAGACTTTCAGGGACAGATAATATCAGGCCAAAATGAATTGCAGAATCATTACAGCGCTTTGCCTCTTTGGAATGAATGCGACATGTTTTTCCTAATGCATTATCTTCGTACTTCATTTTATGATCCGGCCCTGCATGGATTGTCGCTATTGGACGGTGTTCAATTTGCGCCCCCCTCCCTAAAACCAACAAGACATACATTTGGTACACTTTTCATACAGTTCCTTCTTTATTATGCAGCAGCTTAGACTAGGATATTACTACAAAAACAAACGACGTGCTCTCGCCATCTTACAGACTAATACAGACCCGCCTTCAATCTTACAGAATACCCAAGAGAAATCAAAAGCAATTTCGAAATCCTCCTCCCACTTATTTGATGAAATTCCCCATCGTTACCATGCGGTAGTGCGTCTGATACTCCGACTCATAATCCGAGTAAGTTTGATTGTTCAGACACTTTGTTGGCGGTATATAGTTCTTCAATGGATTCATCAGTAAGAAATCGTAATACTTCATTGCCTTCCTCAGCAACCTGTTCGTGTTGATGTCAGTCACGTCGATTTTGTCTAATAACTCAACTAACTGCTCACGTTGGTGCTTTCCCTTAGCCTGCAAATTCGCTGCATTCACTAAAAATACACATAAAATTGAAAAATGTGACTATCGAGGACTCCTCGTGCAGCCACTCACCACCATTGATGGCAATCAAATTAATTTTCAACTCCGATGAAACATCGCTAATCGAATCAGACCACGCCACTCGGTTCGTGACCTCCTGCAAGCAGCCGTATGGGGTGAGTAGTATTCCCGGTGCCAACTGAATTGTGGATGATAGCTCATGCGATTCGGTTATGAGTGGATTCGCCATCAGGTAGAATGCGCTGAAATAAGACAATTCAAATCACAATAGATTTTCACACTTACACACAGAAGAGAGAGCAAGAGAGAGAGAAAGAGTGCTCATACCATTCCTTAGTCACGCAACTGAACTTTTCGAAAGGAGTATCCATGAAGGTGCAAATTTCCGTAAGGATTGGTGGTAGGACGCAACGAGACTGTGTACCTCCTGGCATGATAGTCACATCACCACACCGCAGTGAGCTGCTGCTATTAAGGGTTGAATCGAAATCCAATTTCGTGCTGCTGAAGACGTTGCCGCCACTTATGTCGAAAGTGCTATTGCTGTCGCCACTGGCGGTCGTGGAATTGGCGCTGATTTTCATCATCGATGGCATGAAGGTCGTTTGTTCCAGCTGCATGTCGCCGAGGAGATGGTGCAGCATATTCTTGGAAAAGAGAATTTTCTCTTTCATCTGATGCAGCTGCATGACCTCGTATTGAATACGATTGATCGAAGCATCGATTTCGGAGTACACCATTTTGATTGAATTGAGGAGAATCTCGTGGTCCTCTAGCTGCTTGGTGCCGACCTCGATTTGCGCTTTACAAAGATCGATTTGCGCCAGGATGTAATCGTTTTGGCCTTTGTTGAAGCTTTTCGTGTTGTACTGGACGATGTAGTTGGAAATTATGTCGTCCACATCCTCGCCAGTGTCGACATTGAAGAGACTTACCTTGCACTGAACGGCCTCTACGAATTGGGTGTAGGCAGCGGAAAAGCGCTGATCAAGCGCGTGACTTTCCTGGCGGGCAGAAATGTAGTTGGCCGCTATTCCGATGAGGGAGGCTTTTGATTTCATAAGTTTAATGTCGAATGCGCAGAGGTTCTCTTTCGGAGGAACCCGCGGATTAGTGTTTAACGTCATGACGTCTTGCAGTTGTTCCTCCTTCGCTTTCAGAATAGCGTTAAAGATGAGAAAATTGGGAATGTTGGCAAAAAGCTTGCGCATTTTCTTCCACATGTCGTCCTTGGCTTCCTGGACTATGTGAGCTGAAAAAGAGTGCAGACGGTATAATGGACATTGCGCTTTCCAATAGAGAGAGAGAGTCCAATCAGCCCACAAAATAGCCCAACCCTGTCATGTTAACTTACGATTTGAGTTGTTCAACACCAGCGTGTAGAACGAGTCTAGCTCCTTGAAAGCCTCCTGCACTGCGCCTGCTGCAACACTTTCGTTGGCATTCGACGAAGTCAGCTTAACTGGCATCGTTGCGATAATGCGTTCCTTGTTGGACTTCTCTTTTTCTACATCAGATTTTAAGGCATCTCGTTTCATATCAAGCATGTTCACCTTGGCGCGAAGGCAATCCTTTTTCTGTTTCAGCTTTATAGTTTGCATGTCTAAAACAAGACTATGTAGAATACTACGCACATGTTTCTCAAAAATGAATTGACCCACTTTTTGTTTTTATGGAGCTTGCTAGTGAGCTATACTGCGATGTATATTCAGAGGCCTTTGCTTCCAAATCAGCCTTTTTTTGCGTAAGATCCTTAACTTTTAAATAGCGCTGCATCTCTTTTGGCAGGAAACTTCGACTGCAAGCCTAAATCAGGAATAACACTTTTAAATTGGAACATTGATATAGTTTAACTAAACTCACCGGAACAACTTGATCCTTTAGTTTGTCCATTTTTCTAATCAGAATGTTTTCACGAATTTCCCGAACTTCTTGACGTGACTTCACCCGTTCCAGCATATTGCAGAATAAATCTCGCTGGCGTGATTTGAAGATACTGCATTTTCAAGGGAAAGTAATGCATTTTGTGAATTAATTAAAAAACGAATGAAAATAGTTACGATTTGAGGGCTTCTCGACTTGGTATGTCCTTTTGGGGGAAACCCAATTTTGTCGCCCATATTTCAAATGCAAGGATATCATCATTGAGAGTCATTTGAGAACTATACAAACAATTTGTTATGAACAAAAGGCCAGCAATATTAAAAGTTTGCAAAAACTATAAACGCAGACGAACTAAATGCAAATCAAATCAAACTCAAATTTTAACTGTTCGATGATGACAGTAAATTGTAGTAGATTGCTAGAGTAATAGAGTGGAGTAGAAATACTTTGGACAGGGTGCCCACTGAAGAATTCTGAAAAGTCGGAAGAAAAGGTCCAAATGAGAAAAAAAAAGTGTCAATTCTGAATGTTTCTGCAAAATTTAGAATTTTTAACTATAATCTGAATCTGAAAATTTATAATTTTTAACTACAGCCGTGTTTTTTGAGCTTCTAACTCAGCAAAACAAAGTTATGTAGGATTTGCGTTCTGAAAATCCTACTTTACTTTGCTTTGCTGAGATCGAAGCTCAAAAAAAACAGGCCTTATATTAAACAATCATTGGCACTCTACTTTTTTTGGAACAGAAGCATTTAAAAAAATCTTTGAAGCACATTTACCAACTAATAAAAGGCCGAAATTGCCAAATTGCAACTTTAGGCGCTCAGCGGTCACGCTGAAGGTGGATATAATAACACAGGGCTTAATATTATACACAGAGTAACATTTTGTGCGCAAAATAAAAAAGACTTGAGCGTGCAGCATCTTAATTAAACTTTAGAAGCACAATGGTTTTTTTTTTATTTTCATCCATGAACATCGATTTCCATATCTTACAACATTGTGATCCAACTGTGATACTGAATTTAGGACCATCTTAGTTTTGACCTAAAGTTCTGACACCATTTTGAATTCGTGTTTTAATAATAACATGATCACATGATATTCTAAGCTGACCAATTTCTAACAAAAATAAGTATTATATTTGGAATGCCAGACAGAAAAACTAACCCCTATAAACAAACAATTTCAATCTACTACATTCAACGAACATCACCCACTGAACGCACTTACACCTGTTATGACGTTTCTTTATAGTAAATTGAATATTTTCAACGTCAGTCCCTTTGTTGACTGCAAATTTTCACAAGCCTTTCGTAATTTCCTTGTTTATTTAAAAATTCTAACAAAATTTCCAGTTACCGTCATGGCTGTGGAAAGTTTCAACATCGAAAAAGTTTTAGAACTATTCCAGGCGAGCCTCAAAGAAGATGATGACATTCTATTGGATGAATACCTTCTAGGATTCGAGGAAATCAATAGGTATTTGATGAGCTATCCGCTCATAATCCTTTATTAAATTAATTTTCCTTGATTTGTAGATTTTTCCACCTCATGGGAACAGTATTTGGTTTCGTTAGCAGTGATGTTCGCTCAAAAATAGATATCCTCGCTGATTTTCGGAAGAAGGAAAACGGGCAAAACTTCATTTCATTCAAAACAATGATAGAATACGAACAGTCAACGGGTCTGCTAAACAACACTGGCTACGTGTCGGGTAGTCGAACTCTTCTACGTTTACATAGAGGCTTAGGTAAGAACTAAGAACTGTTCTTGTTGCTTATCTTTATTTATCGGCAACATCAGCAACAAGTTTTCATTATCATTATTCATTTTTGTTTCTTTTTGTTATCGGTAAACAGAATTTGTACACGAGTTCCTTCTCAAGTTGGGGGAACTTGGCGAGTGTGATAAGAGCGCAAGTTGCTGCAAGCACGCGTACAATGGCACCTTGGCCAAACATCACCCTTGGTTGATACGAAACGGAGCACTCGTTGCCATGTATGCGATGCCAACAAAGGGCGAACTACTAAAGCGTGTGGGAATAAGCTCCACTCGTGCTACCGAAATACTGCCCGAGATGTTGAAAGCTACTAAGGTGGTGCACAATCGAACGGAGAACCTTTACACTGTGTTCGATCTGCACTCACTGCCGTAGGCGGGTGATCCATATTGATACCACCAAAAAACTGTTGAACATTACATTGAAAGTAGTACATACATTCCGCTGAGATGCTTCAGTTGCAATCTAACTTACATAATAGAACTCTAATACCATGTTCCCACCAACGTGATTTAGCTAAATCCACTTGATTTAGCTAAATCATCTCATAAATTACGTGATTTACCATACATTTTCGTGATTACTAATTACGTGATTTAGACGTGTTTAATTTTTAATTACGTATCTGCCATCGCAAATCCACACAAAATAAAATCGAACATACCTGCAGCGGTTTCAATCCAATTCAATGTTATTCAACAAACAAAAAAAAACAACACAAATGTCAAAAATATTATCCCAAATTCAATTTTCTTCGTTTTTCGGTGTATTTTGGTATTTTTATTAAGTATACAACAATCATAAACTGTTTTATTTTTGGCAGAGGTGTGATAACAAAAGAAAAACAACGAAAAAAAAACTACCTTCTCCGAAGTGGACGAATTCTTTCTGCTGGATGTCAAACTAAATCACGTAAAATTCGGTGGAGACGCCTTTCGTGATTTATAAATCATATGAGCTAAATCACGTTGGTGGGAACATGGTATAAGGCTATGTAGCTATTATTCCAAGTATTTAAAAGCTGTGAGAAAGAGATGCTGCTCTGTAGAGATCTCTTCCTGCAGGTTTACCTTGTTTTTGTTTATATTTCTCGTTTACCTTGTTTTATTTGGCTGTTCTTGTCGTGTAGTGTTTTTAAAATAGTATCGCTTTATTTTATTTTATGCTAAGAAAATCAGTTGTATATTAGAGAAAACAATAAATTTATTAAATAAAACAATTTTATTTGTACAAAAAAAAACCCACTACGTGTGTGTTAGTAGGGGGCTTTCGCGTGGGACTTCTTAGATTTCGCTTTTAGTTTGTTGGGTCCGCTCTTTGATGCGGGCTGGTCTGCTGTTGACGGTGACCATAGTGTTACGATGCCACTTTCTCCTGCGGTGACCAGTAAGCTTGACTAAAAGTAAACGTATTATTTGATGACGTGCTTTGGATACAGTGGAATCGATTTCTTAAGGGAAGACTTACCTGAGGATCGTATATGCTTTCCCTTATGATTTGCTTATTGTCATCAAAGTCAGCGTGAGGTACGAGTTTCTTGTTTTGCAATTGAACAGATCGCACAACTTCTCTGTAAACCGAGCAAAATATTTATTTGTGCTCATGGACGCATCTTGCACACTCACCCTTTGTTATAGTTGGAAGCCGCCAGCAGGAACATTCCCCCGTCGGCCAAGTTGTGACACGATACCAGATTACAATCGGCAGCCGACTTTCTTTTGATTGCTTCTGTAATGTGTGCTCGCTCAAACTCTGCAACCAGATCACTCTCCTCGCACTCATATGATTTGAAGTCACACGTGTGTGTAATGCACGAGATGATGTCCTTCTCGTAAACGTCCTTGTGCCTGAAATTGTTCGAACTGATTGCAACTGAGATGAAAATTAGATGTGATCCTACCAATTTAACTTGTGAACACTGCTTTCAGTGTTAATTGTTGAAGTTAAAGCATCATCTTCTGAAGTAGCCGATATATCGAATACGTTTATTAAACCATCTGTTGATCCTGTACACATTAAATCCGGATTTGTCGGATGAAACTTGACATCAGTCACATCGTCCTGATGGCTCTCCCAGTAACCACCCATTACCGTCTTCTGTCGAACATCGAAGAACATTAGATATACGTTGTGCATGACTTGATCCGTGCCAACGCAGATAACTCGACCGTTTGCGTTGAGATCGAACGAAGTGATAGGTTTCTTGGTGCATTCAGCGGGATCTGGCAGCAAAACAGTTAATATCGTCACCTCTCTGATTCTAATGTTGGATCGTCTTACCCTCAAACGTGTGCTCCTTCCCACCCGTTCGCAAATCATACAAAGCGACATCACCATTTGTGCTTCCAACAAGCAAGTTGTTTGCCGTCTCATCGAGGAACCGAACCCCACATATAGCGCCATCACTTGCTAGGGTAAGAGAGTCAATGGTCGGACGCGACAGACCCCGATTGCTGTTAATATCGAAAATCTGTACACTGTTGTTCGAGAGTCCAGCAGCAATCCTTTTGAACGACCTATTGCGACGAATTTGCCAGTTACAATTAGGTAAAGAAGCATAGTGCTTTATTGAACGTACCTATCCCCACATAAGCTTAGGATGTAGACTTTCTTCAGTGAAACAGCAGACTCGTCGGAAATTTTGTATTTCACTGGGAAAGCATTTTCAATCTCGAATTTATTACATGTGTCCTCGTCAACGATGGGTTCTTCTTCGTCGGAACTAGACTCGGGTTCTGGAATAGAGTTCGTCAATAATGTAGAAGGATTATTCTAGCACCTTTTTACCGTCGAAAATCTGATCGTTTGACATTTTAATTCTTAAAAAAGTATTATAATATAGGTAAGGAAAGTTGAAATGGAAAACAAAATATAAACAAGTCGGCAGAAATACCACTGACAGTGACACTTTAAATAGGTACCAAACCAAGTGCACGTGCTGTAAAACGTCCTAGAATGAAATTCAATTGTATTGTAGTAGATTTCAGGTTAGTTTGCTTCTATTTGCGATTTGTTGCAACAGGTCACATTATACCGACGAGATTTATGAAAGTATTTAGATAATTCTTGTGGTATTCTGCTGCTGGCACTTGACGACGCAATCGAAAGTTTGTTTTTGTTCAAACATACCCCACTTACAAATGAAGCATCAACAAGTAGAGCCAACCCATGATTAAACTCTGCTTCTGAGTCGATAATCTACTTGTTTATAAGATGACAGATTGGTAAAAAAAAACTGACAGTTACGATCGATAATTCAAACACTGGGGATTAGTAGGTATGTAGCTATGTAAATCGTTTTATTTTTATGATACAATTTTTCACATACGTTATACATTATACTATACCTCTTTTAAGACAGCAATTAAAAATGCATAACTAAAATCCAGAGGTGTGTGCTAAATAGAATTTTGGACCGTTGAACTTAAATGTACAAACAGCGAATATTTAAATTTCTACCATGCAACATTCGAACGCTTAGATTTGTAATAATAAATTAGTTTTAGGTTAAAGATTGCTTTGTTATGATATCCATAGGTTTCAAGCTTTCGACAAGCCCTCCCACCGATCGGGTACGGTGTAAAAATATCGATCCATTGCATCTGTAAAACGCTGCTTGTAGCGTTCTGGTGAAATCACAGTGGGCAGCTTGCCCATTCCGCCGCCTAGTATTCCCGTCTGTTTAACGAACGATTCGACACGCTTGTCAAAGGTGAAGGTGCGTATGTAATCTGTAAAGATTAAGATAACAATTTTATGAAGAGAAAAAGTATTTCGCGTACAAGTAGGAGGTTACCGATAATTCCCAACACCAACATACTGTCATTGTTGTTCAAACCGACCAGCAGCGAGTAGTCCATCACTTGGTTCTTCTCTAAAAATGATGAATCGCGGTTGATAGCGTCCTTAAGAACTGATTTGCTGTGTGATAACACATAGAGGGGTTTTGACCAAGACACTGTAAGTATACAAGGGAGGATTAATTAAGTGAAGACTGAAGAGTCTAGCCAACCAACTCACTTTGAACCAAATTCTCATCCAGCAAGACAATCTCGCCACTCTGGTTCGTCGGATCGACCAGTCGATTTCTCTCCGAGCCCTTCAAATCGAATTTGTTCTTGATGTCGCAATCGTAAAACAGATTCTCCATCACCAGCATTCCCTTCTCTTGGAACGAACTGAAAAGAAGCCCACGGATTATAACATTACATTCTCCAGCACTCCACTAGTTCACTTACTCCTTCTTTTTAATGCTGACCTTGAAAACGCCGAAAATCTTCGCCAACAAGGTCGGATGATTCTGCTGCTGGCACTTGACGACGTAATCGAAATAGTTCGGAGCAAAGTTCTCAAAGATGGCAATGTCGGTCTTGGTCATTTCCTTCAGAACGAACCGATCGTCTAGAGTTTTGCTGAATTTGGAGCCACTTTTGCCACCTCTCGCCTCCCACTGCATGCTGCGGCAAAGCGATCGCGCCAAGAATATCCGAGTATCTTCGATCTCCGACTGCAGTTGCGCGTTCTCGTCCTTGGGCTGTTCGGACGTCTGAACCGAGGGGTCACTAGCTTTGCGCACTATCTCCAATTCCGAGTTCGAACCTTTCTGCGTGACTTTGAGCTCTTCACGTTTTTTGCTGTGCTCAAGCTCCTTGAACAGGTTTCTGCCCATTTTGGGGACTTTCAGAGCGTTGGCGCGCATCAAATCGAACTCCTTGGCGAAGTAGATCCGACAACTGAACTGCGTAGAGCTGTCCTGGAATGCGATGTCAATGTGAGAGTTTGGTTTCGTTGGCTTCTTCTCGTCTTCGACGGGTTTTGTTGGTGGTAGCTCCTTCTCGTCGGATTCTAGGGAACTGAAATCGGAAGTGAGCTAGAAACATGATCAAGAGACAATCAAGAGACAACTCACCCATCGTTCATCTTTCGCTTTGGATTGGGACTATTTGACGGCGCACTGTTAGTGATGCCACTACTAAAAGAATTCGTGTCCACTAACCGATTGTAGTCAATCGAGGTCAACGCGTAGGCGATGATAGAGCTCAGATCCTGGTCTTGAACGAGTATGGGAAATGCTCCCAATTGCAGGGTCAAATGCTCAACTTGCTTGAACGGAGACTGCAGTAGGTATGCCGTTCCGGCGGATTGCAGCAAATGACTAAATATCTTCTTAATACTTTTCTTATCGTTCGCGTGTTCCTGCGTCTTGCTTTTCTCCACCGGTGTCGGATTCTGCTCGTCGGAACTGCCCTCAGTGCGAGCCGAATCTTCTTGCGACTCACCTTTTTGTTCAACAATTGGCGACTCCAAATCGGACCTCAGATCCTCGGTGCATATCTGTCCGGAATCGATCTGCTGACCAGAGTCGTGTTTGTGGAGGGACTTCAACTGCGCGGCCATCTCATGGAGCCTTGGACCCCAGGCGTCGATACTCTCGGCCAAGGCACGCTTCGCCATCAGCATGCCGTCGTTAATATCATAGGAGTTTGCCTCCTTTTCCGTCAGAAGAGTCTGAACGATCTCCACGTGCTTTCGGAAGTTAAACTGATCGATCTGCAGAGCTGTCTTCATGCTGGCTATACTGGTTGAGTCATCCTCTGTCGCAAGGTCTGCGATTCGCTCGTGAATCTTGGAGTACACCTCGTGGCCAGTCATTGAAAACCGCTTGATGTCTTCCAGCACTTGAAAGCTCTCAAAGGGCTTTGGCTTCTTCAAATGGACAACCAGTGGCGGCAGGTTTATCTCCCACACTTCGATGGGGGAGTACATGAACTTCGCCCCTATGCCGTGGTAGCTAAAGTAGTGGATGTAATCGCGGTGCAGCGAGTGACCACATTCGGCTTGATCTTTCGTTGCGTTGCTCTCATCGTCGAAGGGACGCCTTTTGTAGGCGTGACCATAAAAGCGAAGTTCCAGGTACTTGGCGAACGACAAACATTTTGTCGTTTCCGATATCGGAACACTGGGTGTCATCTCGTTGCAAATGGAACACCACGACGTAAAGTAGATGCGATTGGGGTCATTTTTGCTAGTGTCCTCGTTAAGAAACACCTGCACACAGCCCATGGAATGGACATATCTGAAACGAACCGAAAGGTGCTCAGTCAAGCTGTGAAAGCGAAATGAATGGAGACCCTACCTTCTTACGTGATCCATCATGGGCAGATTGCACAGCGGACAGATGTAGGAAACCCTGAAGCAATACCGCATCAGAAATTGTCCCAACATAATGTCCTGTTGGCCGTAGAACTTCATGTCCAAGAGAGTCGGTTGTGTGCAAAACGACGACGCTTTCGGGTTGAAGTAGAAACTGCAGAACAACACTGGAAGACGTTGGTGATTCTCCAAGTCCAATGCATCTTTGTACACATGGTCCTCGTTGATCTTCTGCGGCCTTTGATATGATTCGCGGCGCTTCAGCTTCATCACTAGAAACCGAAAATAGGTCAGCATTAGTTGGCCATGGATGCCGCTCAAACTTACTCTTCGACTTCTTGGGATACCTCCCCCCGAACGATCGGAACTCTGCCAGCAGAGTCTGCAGTTCTCGATTGTCGCTCGGAGCAGTGATTTTCGTCGTCAAAAACGCATGGGGCGGATTCAGCTGTACCGAATCTTCGGCCACTTCATGCGCCTCAGTTTCTGTAGCAGCTGGCTTCTCAATGGACGCTGTCGACCATTGTTTGGAAAAGTACAGCTCTTTTGGGAAATGCGGACGTAGCGAGCACTTCCTGCCTGGTTCGGTCTCTAAATACGGCAGAGGGAATGTTAGGAACGGTGAGACAGAGAGAATTGTTGAGCTCAATGCCGTGCGAAAGCGGTTGTCATAGGGCGTCTCAACCGCCAACTCGACGATGGATGAGTCGGGCGAGAGTTTGTGGTTCGATAGTTCAGCCGAACGTAAGGGATCTGTGAAATCACTGACATCCTCGATGGTGACGAATTTTTCTTCCGACTTACGCTCGATGAGCTTTTTCGCAAGTTGGACAGGTTTTTCCTTACAATCCGGGTTTTCAAGGTCGAGATTTCGAGGCAACAATGCATCGGACTGAACGTCACCTGATGGGCTCTGTTCTTTGGAGTCGAAAATTGAAGGTTTCGGCGATAGTGGACGTGCAAACTCGTCGAGTAGAAAGGACATCTCCAGCCTCCAGTTGTACCTAAAGCGGTAGTCATAGAGTTTGAACATGTGTCCCGTATGGGTATATCCACACATCTTACCTGGCATAGACAAGAAAAGACGCCACCTTCTTGACCTTGGCCAGCTCAGCATTGGTACCTCCACGCAGTAGACACGTGTAGCCCCTAGGACTGGACAGCTTTTCGAAGTACATCAGGGTTTTCGTCGATCCTAACGAAAGATGAAATTCAAACTAGAAACACTACCACAGGCAATGCCAGCAACTTACCATATCCATCGTCAAAGCTCTTGATGTAGAACGCATCGCACATGCCGAGCTTGGGCTTTCTGATGTTCGATTCAATCGACGACACAATGTCACACTGCAGAGCCTTTGACAGTCGCTCCATGACGGATAATTTCACATCCAAAACCAGAGTTATACGTTGCGATCGCAGCATGTCCTGAGCTACGCCCGCAACATTCTTATGCACCAGCACAACATTTGGCTTGAAGCTCATAATCCTTGCGGTCACATTGCGGAGGTACTCCTTCTCTTGCAGCAGTACCGTGGAAATGCTCACAAATTTACCCTCCACCCGTTCATAGACAATTGGGCATTGCAAGAGCAGAATTCTCGGTCGATCCACCCTCGTAGCCATGTCCTTGTGGGCGACGTTTTTGGAGAAAACCACTCCGCCGACTATGGTGCACTCATGGCGCTTGCCGCCAGGGACCTTCTTAAAGTTCACGTAGTTCCGTATGTCCATCAACTCGTTGGTGCAGTACTCAGGCTTGAAGTGATTCGCCGCACCACAACACAGAGGGGTGAGGACCTTGGACCAGCGCTGGTCGAGGTTTGAATTGCGCAGCATTTGCGTGAGCAACTGATCCTCATGATCGCAGTAGGATTCCAAGAGCTTCGATGTGGTTGTTGTGGATCGTATTGAGTTCTCTAGTTCCACGTCTTTCACAGACTGAAAGCTCAGGCTTACGTCGAGCGATTTTGGTGGCTGTAGCTCGTTGTCGTACTGTGGACTGGATTCGTTTTGAATACCTGAACTTGTCTCACTAACAACGTCGAGCTCGGCTATGCCGGACGTCATCACATCCGGCCGCTTTGGAGCGAACTTGTAGTGCAAATTCTCATCAAAGTCCGTCTGATCCGAGTCCGGGACAATGGGTAGAAGAAATCCTGCAGCCAGCATTGCGCTGAGAATGGCAATCGCTTGCACTTTGTTGGAAGACTTTTGATTGGTGTTCAGAAAGTCGATGAGATCGGTGCCGCAATTCTGCGTCGGCAGAAGGCGGATCATCTCTTCGTAGAGTGTTATCAGGGAGTTCGACTGCTGAAGGATGTTCTTGCGGTCGGCGTTGGAAAGATTGCTGCTTTGGTTCGACACGAAACGCTCCTCCTGATAGCCAACGGAGACCTTTCGAGTTAGGTTGATGCGAGGTTGTAGACTTTCACTCGATTCGGCGCTTTGCGAGAGCTTACTCGACAGATCCTCCTGCAGAGCTTGCAGATCCGACTTCAGGTCGACTGCGATGTTAGGGGATTTCAAGTAGCTCAGGACGATTTTCGAACAATAGTTGCAGACCTTCAAGTCACCTGAAAAGCAATATAATTAGCAGATGGAGAGACGGCACCAGTTTCACACTCACCAGAGCACATGATGATGGTGCCGGGAACCACTTGATTGCAGCACTTGGAGCAGAATATCTGCCCGCAGAGGCGACAGTGGTGCTTCCTCCGGAACGCAGAGAACTTCTGTGTACAGTCGTAGCACTCCTTGGCCTTGGCGTCGGGCATCCAGAAGCGCTGCAGGTCGGTGTCTTTGTAGTTTCGTAGATTCTGTAGGCAAACCCCATCAGTAACGCACAATCAACTCAATCGACTTACTTACGCTGTTCCTTGCTGCGACAATGTTGCTAATTCGCTTCAGCACATTCACCATGGTTCTGCCCTCAGTTGCTTCTGCTGGTGTTTCATCTGTCTTCTCCCCAGATTCGCTGATTTCTTCGGTAGTTGTTGATTCGGAACCATCTTGATTTGACTGCGAGTGCCCAGCTTTGTTGGCCGAGCTTAGACTTGAGGACGAACTGTTTCGCGATATACTCCCCACGTCGGCATAGAAAGTACTGTGCGATGCCGATTTTGGGACATTAGGTGTGGCTCCCATGCCACCAGTGGGAGCGTCATTCACGGTGTTGTAACTAGCGTTGTAGGCGTTTTGGATTTTATTCACGAATTTGCTGAGAAACGTTTCGGGTTCCTCCTCGAAGTCGCGAGCGAATTCGGTCAGTTTGTGCGGCGAGTGAAGGTGTTGATTCATTATTTGGGCGTTGGAAGTAGTGGGTAGGGTGTTTGATTTGTTTTGTAGTTAGACTCCGGTTAGGTTGAGTTGATCGCTGAAACCAGATTCGGGAGCTAGTGTGCTCAGAGCCAGGTCAGTCCATCTTTGTTCCTGCACAGACATATGTAATTTATTTGAACAAGACTTTTAGGTGTAACCAGCACACAAACCTGTTCACTTAAAGTCAAATGAGAATCAGTACCATCAGCTTCTGGGTCGGGCAACTTATCGGCTGGGACGAGAATCTGATCGAATGGTAGAGTTTCCTCGCGCCACTTATTGTCTACAATGTCCAACAAGTAACCCTCGATTGGAGCCTACAGGGGGAAGGATTTCAGTTAGTGGTGGCGCATTCCGTAGGTAGGTACTTTAAATGTTAGTAATTGAAACGGATTTCACAAATGGTCAAACTTCGCCATGGAAACAACTTGCGACGGATCTTCTGTAGCTCCTTTCTAGCCTATTTTTTTTCCGCTGTGTCCCTACCTATCTACCAGTCCATGGCAGTATTGTTCGAGTTTATGCAATAGAAACCCGACAATCCTAGGAAACTTGTCAATATTAAAAATCGTTCAGTCAATGGTGAATGGTGACATCCAGTGCTAGAGAAAAGCACAGCTAGGCCAGCACACCCAAGATAAATATAGAATTTCACGCTTGACTACAACTAAATAGGATTTAAAATTGAGATTATCTCAACCCAATCCACATCTCAATCACTTTTATACCTGTATACGATCACCTAGTATGATTCTGCACATTCAACTGCTTTTATCGCACATTTCCACCTTAAACGGTGACCAGAGTTTGAAGCATCGAATAAATAAACTAGCTGAGAAAAACTCTTACGAGTACACATCCGTTTCTAGCTCAGCTAACTGTCACATAGCTGGGCGAAGTTAAGAAATGTTTTTTGATTTGCATATTATCTTCTGTAAATATATTTGGAGACCCCTTCAATGGTGACTAACTCTTTCGGCATCACACAATAGAGGTTACATAAATTTCGAGTCAAATCCCATTCCCAATGGCATGCTTAGCTTATAGATAAAACAAGCACCACCCAAAATCTATTGTCAGACAAAGTGATTGATGGTAACGCATGAATACATGGAAATTAAGCTCTATTTTCTGATAATTTACAATTTATGCCCTCAATAAACAAAGGAAGATTAATCAGCGGTCCCGTTTAAAGGCAGTCAAGCCCCAGAAATGTTTACATACATCTTGATCTGCTATTATTATTGATAACGAATCACTTGCGCATTGGAAGGGATGTTTTATTTTTGTATTTCTTTATTTATTTACTAGGTATACTTGAATGTTTTTTGTTTTGCAAAAGATACTCTTTGGTAGGGATAACAAATAATGTTAAACCATTGTAACCACTATCACTATTCACTACTGCATACCTGACTGTCCATCACTTCAAAAATTGCGTTTTTCACTCAATACAAAACGTACGGTATGCAAATTTAGAAATTAATTAACACAATTTCTTTTTATTTTGCTTACAATAAACACTTGGGATTTGGGAATTGCAAGAATACACAACTCGCAAACATTCGATTACCTCACCCGTGTTCTGAAAAACTATATAAACTGTCAACGGATTCGAAACGTCAAGTGTCAGCTGATTTTGTAGACAGGCCGTTCTCGAATTTCGAAGTGTGGTGGATGTATTCAGCGGAACAAGTTTGGAATTGAAGAATATTCGGTAGGAACGAGCAATTTTGAATTCAAACCGAATGTAAAATTTCAGTTGAAGCAGTGTTTCGGAAAGACGGTCAAAGAAACAGAGCAACAGGTTTTGGCGGCTTATTTCGAAAAATAACTTCAATTGTGTGTGAAGTGGACATTTAGTTTTGACAAACAAACGTACAAAGTCAGTCAGAAAGAGATAGAGAGAAAGGGTCAAATAGTAACAATAGGTTCATTCGCGTACGCGGTCTAAATCAAACGCAATCAATATAAATCGATCGCAATCGCACAAAGTCTACGTTCTCATCAAAAATGTCAGAAAAAGAGAAAATTAGCAAAATAACGAGTAAGGAGTAGTTCCTCTCTTGGCTTGAAACAGCTCATAGAATTTCTACGGGCAAGTATTGATAAAAATATGTCTAATGCAAAAAAAATGAAAAAAAAAAAAATCAATGGTGGTCGAATATTTTCCTAGAAGGTTTCTATCTTGCAAAAAGTTATGCTATATATTTATTTGTGATATGGATTGATTAGATGTTAAAGTTGAAAGTGGCTCAAAGTATAACTCGAAGTCTATCCACTTACTTTGGGGTATTTTCTCAAGTCTTTGAGAGATTATCGCTCAATATTTTATGTTTGACAGATTGTTAGTGTTTGGCTCGGGAAAGTACGCGAATAGACCTAATGTTAATCATTGTTAAGGCCCCAGGTATAGCCATATGTAAAATGCAACAGAAAACATTTTAACAGTGTGAAAATGAGCAAGACAACATTTTTACGGTTTCGTTTTACGTATGGCCTTAGGGCCTATGAAACCGACCGCTCTCCTGGGTGTTATCATGTAACATAATGACAATTCAATTGACATAAATAATAGCCAGCATTTGTTTCATATTAATGATGATTTCAGGATCCATAAAGTGTAAACAGGCATTATTTTACCTATGTTCGGTTTATTAAAAAGAAATTTATTGTTTTCGATTTTATGGATTTTTCCGTACTAAAAAGAAACGTTTTAAGGAAGTTTTGCACTTTAATATTTTGTAATTTCTTGGCCAACCCAGATGTTTTGCAATACCCAGCAGCAGGTAGGTTTAAGATAATTTATAGCGTAACGCGTAACCTATACAATATACTTTACCTGCATAGTGCATATATGTAGTAGATATTTGTTATCCGGCGGCTTGCGTCGTCTCCGCTGTCAAATCAAATACACCCGAAACAAAAGTGGGAGCACATAATTATATTTGTCCCACAAACTATCCACCATTACCAAAGCATTACTGTTTTGTTTTTATTAAGCAAACTTTTAATTCAAATATATTTTACAATTTACATTTGAAAGATCTGAAAGTTACACGCCCGTTGACAGTGCGCGTGGATTACTATTTAAATTGTTAAATAACATCTCATTAAGCCCTATCACGGGCGCGACATTTTACTACGATTACTCGCTTATGTGACGAATCTGAAATCGCACTACAGTTGCATATAAATACACCCGCAATTTGTATTTTACATTTCCATGAAAATCGTTCCGTGAAAAATA
Source organism: Cheilosia vernalis (assembly GCA_949126925.1). Classification (NCBI taxonomy): domain Eukaryota; kingdom Metazoa; phylum Arthropoda; class Insecta; order Diptera; family Syrphidae; genus Cheilosia; species Cheilosia vernalis. The sequence continues at coordinate 62,321,986 of OX421361.1, read as the reverse complement.
AATCCTTGCCTGTGCCGCATATACTCACCTTGGTATATTCGCCTCCTGCTGTGTAAACTAGTAGGTACTAGGGTATCCATAAATTGCATGTAAATGAATGACTTTGACTTGAAATGCAGGTTTCTGACAGGACATTTTTGAATGGTACTGGCACACAGAGCTGTGCTCCCGTATATTTGTACTTCTATTGCAGTTGACTACGCAACGGGAGGTTAAATAGTTGTGCAATTGCGAATCTTTTGCAACGACATCAATGTCAAACAGTGATATTACTGTTCAGTACATTTGAGAGAGAGAGATATCTCTTTTGCGTGAGCTATAATGAGGTTGTTTGTGACTGACACTAGCTTGGAATGGGAGTATAAATTGTTGGAATGCGATGTGGAACGGGAGGAAATTAATCTCATATGTCATGTCATTACAGTAGGTACTGATCCTTTTGCTTTATCCATTAAACTAATCTAAGCAAATGAGGTGTCAGAATAAGAAACAGAATTTTATTTAACAACCAGTTGACTTTTAGTTGTTTTTGATTGATTGTTGACATAATCTCGAAAGCAGTGTCATTGAGACAATTTAAAAGTGGTATACAAATTTATAGACGGTTCGCATTGAGTTGCCGCTTACTACCAGACAACAAATTTATACTTTTTGGCAAAAGAAAGTATGTAGGTTTATTGTGAAAGTAACGTTCACGTTCCAAGTGCTCAACAGCTTTGACTAATTGCTTTTCTGTTACATTCCCCAATTCACCATCGTTCGCGGCAATACTTCCAACGTATTGAACCGATCGCCTTACTGGTTGCAATAAAATGCGTACTCGAACGATTGAGCTAGTTCAAAATTAAATAATTTTAGTTGTCCCTCTGCACCTGCTGTTCTTTTCCACACTTGGTGTCATTTGATGTACCTATATATAATCCAGTGAGAGATAATCTTCCCAAGCAAGGATCCACACCTTTTTAACTGCATTCTGGTTGTTCATATGGTTCATATTACCAGTTCGGGTTCTAGGAAGAATCCGCTAGGAGCGGACTGGCTAAAGTACTAAATTATTATGTACTAAAATAAATTAAATCTTAAAAAGTATGTACAATATTGAATAACGTTTAAAGGTTTAATGTTTTTACTCATAAATTCGCTTTTCCAACAGAAAATGATAATGAATGTCAAAATAAGCCACCGCATTGAATCCATTGGAAGTACAGTTCACAATAAATCTGTCCATCCATCCACAAAAGTTCGTGCCAAGAATTGATGGCGATCCTAGGGTTTCCCCCTCAAGTAGTGTGAAAAGTCATGCAATATTTTTTTATCACTGACAGTGACATTGGATCATATCAAAGAACTTTCTTTTCTTCGACTTTCAGTCAAAAAGGAACTATTGTGGACATTTTTTATTTTATATAATCGCATCTACACAACTTACTGCAATGTGTCAAGAAGTGTTTACACAAATAATTTTATTGGCGTTTTAGATTGTGTATTTTCGAATGTAAAGCCGATTATTTACTAAATTTTCTTATAGAATTTATTATTATTATTTAAAAGTTTTTATCGTCGCAAGTTCGCCAATGAGAACAAAATTTCATTTACTATCCATTTTACTTTGCTCAAACTTGTGCCTAAATTAGTCACGCGAAACTTCAAAAACAATAAGTTCAGCTTTAGGGGCTAGCTAAAAATACAGTTTTGACGGTACACCATCAGAGTCTTAATAGCCAATTAAAAATGCACAAAAGTAAAGAAACGGAAATCATAAACGATATACAAGGTATAAGTTCTAATAGAAACCTAAATTTTATAGCAACCATTTTGTGTTTGTTCTTTCGTTACGTATTTTGAATAGGCCTTTTTGGGACCCTCGGATGTTTGTAAAACATTTGTAAGTAGGAAGTCAAAAATACATTTTGGGTGACGGTGCACCCTGAAGTGCACACTCACTAGTTTAACGCACTAACAGCTGCTTCATCTACCAGTAACAAGCTGAAACAAAATCCAGGATCCTCAAATCTCTTTATATGTAGGTTTCTAATTTTTGAACGTTTTGAATTTTAGTTGCTTGTTGTTTGATTTAGCAACTCTTTTCAACCGAAAAGTTAGTCAATCTCTTGGTGCCAATTCCGTCAAACTTACTTCACAACTTCAAACGCATTTCCAGGATATGATCAAGAGATTAATTAAATAAAACTAGAAATCAAATCGGAAACATTTTTGAAAACAACTACTTTTTGAAATCTGCACCACACAATATCACAAATAATTTAAAGTAAAATTTTCAAAGCAGCTTATAAAATAATTTAAAATATCCAACGATGTCCTTCGGATTGATGACACTCCATTGATTCAATTGACTAGATGTAGCATAGCCGCTGGCACTAATCGTCAGCTATGCCGACATCTTGCCAATTTACCAATAGACAAACAGCGACACACCCACTCGCACCAGCAGCTATCCGTCATCGCGTTTGAATTTATTCCATCTTAACGCTCTGCGCAAACATAATCCAAACCGAAATCAAAATTAAACACAATACCGCACTTGTTACAAATGCAAAGACAATTGCGCGCGCGTTACCATCTTCACCGCTGCTGATTAGATACTGACTTCATGACAATCGATAAAGGTAAGCTCCACACCTTGTGCTGTGAACAAAAATCCATCACCTGGCCAAAGTTGGACAATTGTGGCTCCCGTAATGCTTCTTGCTACCAAAAATGATCAACGCTCTTCCGACGTGCGCGGTCTGCCCCATGGGGGATCGTGTAGAGAACAAAATATAAATACCTGCAAGGAACTCCTGAAGACAGTCCGTACCACTACAACTAATACGACTCTCGACCATTATGGAAACTCAAATAGGTAGATAGGGAATCTATGGTTTTAGCTGCACCTTTTCGGGTAACCCGAACAGTAATCAAATTAATAATTATTGCATGCTCGGGGTGGGGACACTAACCAGCCATCCGGACACCTACACTAACCCATTCAGACATTATCATCAGTGTCACTCTTTCTATTCCAATGTCATGTGACACCAACACCTCGAAACGAAATATCTCTTTTTCTCTGTACATACGTCGATACATTCCTTCGCCGCCGCCGTCGGTCGGTAGTCGTCGTCGTCGTCAGCGGGTACTTATCACCTCTGCATACAAATTTAATAGACGAGGAGCCTCTCTCCGACTTATGATTCATAAAAACACAATTTGAATGCGCCCCCACCTCCTCAGCACTGCCCAGTAGGGTAATTGAAAGAAACAATATTGGTAGTAGTATGTGGTAGCTGGTGCGATGATGGCTAACGTCAACTACCCCACGATCGCGACAACCGACCGTCAATTCGAAAAAAAAAGATACCCACGTATCCATCCACTATCTTTCTACATACGAGGTGAAGGCGAAGGCGCAAGCAGCAAAATAAGAACCAAAACCGACAAAAAAAATATAAAAATACTTCATTACGCACAATTTGGTAAACAGATCACGTACGTTTAAGTGAAGACCCCTATTGATAAACTGTCGCCGTTGTCTCAGCTAGTTGGTAGCACATAGCACAGTGCACTGGTATGAGTACGCTGTAGACAATGTTTGGTTGGCTTCTTCAAAAACTGTGTTTCTACTTTACATAATAATTTTGGTTGTTTTTTTTTGATTATTTTGTTTTTCAAATTTCTATTCAAATTCCAAACCGTTTCAGGTGAAGAAAAGACGAGTTCATCGTGTTTTTCGTATTTCCGTTTAGATATGGCGACATTTCGTTTATTAGGTACCGATACCATCTATAGGAAGAGCGATACTTCGAAAATGGTCAGTATGGCTATGGCGCACGGAAACACTACCGCAATCCCCAATGCAATTGATGGCAATTTCTATTTTAATCACATATTTAATAAAAATTTCTTTTCCTTTTTGTTCGAATTGCTTTGTAATTAAAAATTCAGTGACTACGCGTGAGGAATTGAGAATTTCGAGGTAGTTTGAGGAAGTTAGCCCAAGAAATGCCGCATTTAGAGATCGGTGTGCGGTGATAGGGTGATGACTTTCAGGAACCGGAAAGGATTCAACGAATTGGTTATGGATTAGGCGGAATTTTCGGAATATTTTTCGAGTGCTAGAGATAATATGTTCATACAGTTTTGGAGTTGTTAATGCGATTGCTTCGAATAGGGGTGACTTTTGCATCTTTAGTCCAGGTGACAGATGCATTAGCGCATCTGTTAACAAATGCAGTAGTAACTACTGTGTGCTGTCTTCGTTTTTGTTTTTCAACATCTTTCTCAGCAAAGCAAAGTAAGAAGTAGAATTTTCAATTTAATGACTAGTGTCACCTTGACAATTTTGAAATTCCCACTAGATACTCGTATTCATCCGAAGTAGAAGTAACTTGACAGCACAGCTTTTTCTAAGACGTTTCTGAGACGTTACTAATTAACTGCGCTCACAGCGCCATTCACTATCATCGAGAGTTACCTAATGTCGATTTCCATTGGGATTTTACAGATTTGCTCTCAGATCTCAGATTTTTCGTGCCCAATGGAACATAAAACGAGATTTTTCTTCCTCCGCATTTGTGGTAGTGCGTGTTTGAAAAGTCAGCTGTTCTTAAATTGCAATTTATGCTTATAAAAATCCACTCAATTTGTGTTGATATCCATTGCGTCGGCCAAATGTAAATTTTTCTTTATTTTTCACAGACTGGTCTTCTAAATACGTAATTAATACACACTTTAAAGTTTGACAAAAGGCAAATGTTTTGGTGTTAGTGTAAGTAGATGTGAATCTTGCTCAGATATCGAGATTCGAAAAATTGCTCTGACTCTCAAAAAAAGTGCTTTTTTTACGGCCAATGGAACATGAAATCTGACAGCCAGCTGATTTCGAGAGCAGAAAAACTGCTCTGACTCTGAAAAAAGTGCTTTTTCTGTCCCAATGGAAATCGACATAACTAATAGAACGTAGCATCAAACTTAAGATAACAAAATATACCAGTTTGTATACCACTTTATCACTGACCTGTTTTATACCCTATTCACACCGAGCCCAAAATTGTGTTTTCGCCCAATACTATAAGTAGTAGATGCATTCACACCGAACACCAACTAGTTTTCGTTTGACGTTTCGATTAGTTGTCAGACACTTGGTTGGTTGGTCAGACACTAGTCAGACACTAGTCGTGAAACTTCTGTGTAAACTATTTTGGTTAAAAATTTCGATCGCATTAAATATTAACCAAAATTAATTCAGAGCATTTAAAAATAATATTAGCCCATCAATTTAGTGTGCAAAATGATTCTAAGTTTTAAGTTGTAACATTTGTTCAGTCATCTATTCCGCTGAATATCGCAAAAGGTGCGTGTGTTTCAAAAACCCAACGATTGGAAGTCGCTTTCGTGCTGTTGTCGTTAAAAACGACTTTCAACGACTAGTTTTGAAAAATGAAATATGTATGGGAAGCCTTATGTTTTCGATAAAGTATTCGAAACCCGTTTTTCGGCTCGATGTGAATAGGTAATTATTCAGCATTCGTCTACTTTACTGCGCATTGCTGTACTTTGGTAGGTTTTGGTTAAAACAGGCCTAATGTCATCAGAAGTTGCAGATGTTCTTATTTTTGTGAGCGTGAATGTCAAACTAGAAGGTACAAGGAAGTGGTAGTACATTTTAAATATTTTTAAAGATTATGGGCGCAGTTTTTCAGTGCACTTCATTACTGATCGAAGGATCTCAAGCCTGATTCATGGTAAATAGACAAATAACATCTGTCTACTTATGTAAAATGTGGCTATTGTTATATGATAAAGACAAAAACCGTCACGGTTGCTTACTAACGTCTTTTGATGGCGCAACAGACCGCAATAAAACAGGGCGTCAACCAACTTGGCAACCTAGCTGACCTCAGTTATAAGCAAATAAGCAAGTACCTAAGCATGTTCTCTGAATACCGCCATTCAAGTAACAAAATGTACGCGCAGTTGCTAAATATGTTGGACTACTAAGGGCTTCCCTGTTCGATCCCCGAAAAAAACCCCAATTCCATCTTAAGGATTTTTTTCTATTTTGCAACCTCTCGCGTACAAGTATCATTTGTTCAAAAAATTAAAAACTCACACAAAACAAATGGTTGTGTAGGTTTAGTGCCCCCATGGACCATTTATTTTCTTTTTTTTTAAGTAACAAATTCGAGTTATAAGGTCAAGAATTATCAACAATGGTAACAGAGCAACAGAGCAGTATTTGCGAACCCCTTAAGCACATTTTTCTTGTGCTATATGTCCATAAAGAACTACAAAAGGATTCCTACAATTTATGGTCATCATTTTGCCCTGTTCCATTTCACGCTTTAAGTTTAATTTGTTCAAATAGTGTTATGGAGACGTTTTGTATCATTTTCATATTTATTACAAAAGTTACAGACAGGATTAAGTTTTGCAGTTGTTAACTTATGAAAATTGTTTTTGAGTTTCCGGGAATAACCTCTGTCGCAGAGAATTTTCTCTCGGATATTTTGTTTATCCAATTAAAAATATTCTACCGAGGTGTATTTTTTGAAATATAAACGAAGCCATCACTTAAATGGAAGTTTCTTCAGTCTTTTTTTTTTTCTTATTCTATAGGAAAAGTTCAAAACTGTCGGTTTTGATACAGAATTAATTTTATCATCGTAGTGCATTTCTATGGTCACAGTATTTTAATTTTCTACAACATACGTCGTATATTTTTTTAATTATCCATTGTTATTGAAGTTGTAGAGCAACTTTTGAATTTTTTTATATTGTAATAATGGCACCAGTATCTACTTGGCAATTATAATAATGACACTTGAAGCGCAAAGTGTGCTAATTAATTTTTATATATTAATTTGTCAGGTAAAGCAAAATAATCCAACAAGGGAAGCATTGCTAAAAAGCCCTTGAGAGATTTTATACTTTCTCTTCTTCATCCTTGCAGGATTGCAATTCCTACTCAATTCATGAATTGTGGGCGAAAACAATATAAATGGTTTTGAAATTATTCTCCGAACGTATAGCGCAAGCAGCTTTCAAAGAAATTTGTTAACAGTGTTGACAAGAAAATGTTCAATGAAAACGGTGATGGATTTTTTTTTTTGATTTTAAGCGAAAGTAATAAAAGTTCATTTGAAGTTCGTTAATGAGTCAATGCTACACAATGAAAAAAGAGTTAGTTCCTGATTATATTGGCAATAAGACATGTATGCAGACTTCAAGCTGTGCCACAGTACGACAGCTAAAAATATTGTACAACATGGAGATTTGTCTCTTCTAAAGTTGGTGTGTTTAAGACGATATTTTTTCATGTGTATCGACAAATATCTAGTGTTAATGGAATCTTAAAATTGATATTTACAAACCATTTTTTTTTTTTAATTTTTAAATCGTCGGAAAACGTCAAACTGCAAACTAAACTGAATTCCAATGGGTCTTACCTACCAATAAATGTATTTAGTTCGTCTCTGAATTTTAGAAGTTCACAGAGGCCATTTTCTCGATACAAATTTCGCAACTATCAGCTTCCGTAAATTTAAAGTCGAGACTAAAATTTGTTATTAGTATGGCGCAATGAAACATGAAATAAAGACAACTATTGTCCTCTGGTTTTAGCTTTGATTATGTCTTTGGTTGAAGGTATATTTATTTTTGGGAACTTTAACCCTTTGTAGCTGGGGTAGCACCTTTTAATAAAGTGTTTTTAAGAACACATTTTCGAAGTTGATTTCGGCTGTTTAAAATGTTTTATGTCACTTTATCGAGCTTATCAACTGACCGCCTTTATCAAAACTTATATGAACAATGTCATCCCCTAAGATGTCAAGTATTGTTCGGCTGGATTTCACAAATTGAGCCCTACTCCTTTGTTACAGTGAAATTGATTTAATTATTCGCTTCTCCCCTTTAACCCATCGACTATAGTTGACTCCAGTTCCGCGATAGCATTAATCCGTAGGAAGCCCACGAAAAGGCCACCTGCCACTGCTGACTGGCCGCAATTTTAATGCGCTCCCAGAGTTAAATGTGGGCCTTTAACTAAAATTCAAATTTCACCCATTTCCAATCTAATAGCATTCAAATGCAGTTAACTAAACTCCATGTCGCCATTCAAAAATAATTATAAATTATTGCGCAGCAACTTTTACCCCCCATTCTAGCGAGCATGTTTGTTTTAATCCCTAAATCCTGATACCGTTCTCGTGGTCTCTATTTAATTACCAATAATTGGTAAACTGGCAACATTGCAGGTAAACTGTACACTCTGCAATCCACTGCGGCGGGTGCAACACTCTGTTGTTATGGCTCACAATAATATAGAACGACTTTTCCCAACGACCGCCATATTGTTTAGGCATTTATGTACCAAAAATCAGCATACAACAATATTTGCGGCTAATATTGACGGCACGCTATGTCGCTTAACCTAGGTGTGGGTGGGCTTAGTTGTGGTATAGATTTATTGGAACGGTAATCGCATTTGGCAAAGTATTACCTGCACGCACATATTTCGAACTTAACCCGAAGGGTATTATGTTAGGCACTTCTGGTCTTCTGGTCTTCTGCTCTTCATGCTCACCGTTAATTGGCTTCGTCGTTATTGGGAAACTCCAATTTAGTTTCCATGGAAACATTGAGCTGTCCGTGATTGACCATTGACTGAGGCGCACAGCAAAATTTGCTTTCATGTATCAGTATTATGTGTAAGGCTTAGTGCTCTTCAATTAAATATACCTACATTTTGTAAATTTGTGTTATTGAAAATAAAGGCATAAGCGTATGTACTTATGGTTTAGGGGGACCTGAATATTATCAATTGGGGTTTGGGCACTCTTAGTAATCGTGCACCATTGCATTTTGTACTATCTCGTCAGAGACATTTGATTTGTTTTGCAAAATTACAGCATGCGTATCTGTATGTGTGGGGTAAAGAACGTTTGAGGTCCTTAGAATACAAGGACATACGATAAGTCCATTTTGACTAACAGCAAATGTGAAGTTTTCCATTCCATTATGTAATCAGTTGCAAGAAACTAGGCACATTCTAGAAAAAAATTGGTATATTGTTCGTTAGCAAAAATAATCACACTTTAGAGCCGCAAAGACGAACTTTCCAAACTGTTTCGCAGCGTTGACCTAAAGTACGACAAATTGCGTCGACTGTGTCCCATTCACTTATCAAATAGTTACGCACCCGACTTTTAAGAAAGTCGAACTCGATTGACCAACGATTTACCCTCGACCCAACCAAATTCAAAATGAATTTTCCCATTCGTATGCATTACCACACATCAAATTCCGTAAATCTATAACCGAATTCCACAAAAGGTAGACCGCCCAAATAGCCCCACGCCAACATATTTGCCAGTCACAATTCACAATCTTTACATCGAAATTAATTCTACGTAATAACAGATTTATTTTAACAATCGCTACTACTCGCAAAATATTAATGTTTCGTTTAATTCAGTTTTGCCATTTCTGACGCAAATTGGGGGCGCAATCGAGGCTCTAAAATGAGTGACTCCAACTGCGATTCGTCAATAAAAAGCAACAACAAAAAAAAAAATGAGAAATGAAACAATAAGTACTTACACACGTTCATACATTCAAATTTGTTTTATTTTTTTAAGTATTCATATTCAATCAACGTATAAAAAGGGGAATTAAAATACCAGTGAATCGGCCAACACAACCACCAGCTAGCAGCAATAACGACACCAATCTCCAGGCCAAAAATCCAAATCCGAAACTCATATCCCAATCCGGTGAGTAGGAGGTGTACACAGAACCGAATCGTAATCGCATGCGGCACGATTACCTGCGTTAGTAGCTCAGATGCTTCATGCCATGAATAATGCATTGGGATACCTATGTGTATATGCTGCGGCCGCAGAACAGATTACTAGTATTGCTCCCCCAATACAAGCAACAATAGATTTGTGGGTGCCTCTGTGTAGTCGCGAGGTAGTATTCGCGCGCTAGTGTGTAGCGATAAAGCGGAAGGTACGCCATGCCAGTTCCACAGTGGAAGAATATAGAATTTCCATTTCGATTACGAATGTTGATTGATGAAACAATGCACTATACACATACACACGGACGCTAAAGGATTCACTTGTGTTTGAGTGTTTATGTGTTTGGTCGGGGTTAGCGATAGGTAGATAGAGAATGTCCTGTCACTTGTGCTGCTGCACAAGTTTATTAAATCATCAGCTAAATGTCACAGAGGACGGAAAATGCAAATTTGATTAACATATGTAAATGGAAACATTTGGAGCACGACAACACTTCAATTTTGATAATTTGACAGAGCACTGGTTGGGAGAGAACGCTTGTGGGTGGAGTAGTGGTTAGGATCTAATTTGTTTTACAGGTTTTGATTGAGAAAAGTCACCATTTTGGATGAGTTGGGAAAATCGAGTAAGCAACATGATATTGATGTTGAAGGTTGTGTTCGCGTTTTGGACTATTAGCTCAATATTACCTACTTTTGATCGATATAACAGATCGGTAGGGACCCGCCTACGTCTAGCCTCTTACAATAATTCGTCCGAGTAGATTTTTCATTTTTGTGACTAATGGAAGGGACCTACAATTTTGAGACGAGTCGAATGGCTGAATTGAGAAGCTTTTTCAGGACAATGAGACATTAGCAAGAAAAGGCACAGTATCCTACCCGGGGTTGAACTTAAGACAGTAGTCTGTCACACTAGCCACTATGGTCTCGCACTTTCATTATATATCTAGTACATATATAGGACAATTCAGCTTTTTCATTAAGAATCCTTTACTCAGACAAAATTTTAATTGAAATTTAGTAATTATACAAAATAATTAATAAAGGGTGCGTTTTTTTAGGGGTATAGAACCTTAAGTTGGCAACACTATTTTAACTGGCGGCCATTTTATCAGCTGTCAAGTGATTTAATTTTAGTTTGGGCAAATTCATTTTGAAAACCATGGTTCTGCCAATTTTCAAAAGCGAATTCGGTCTAGCGATGAAACTCACTTTTGGTTGACTGGATACGTCAATAAACAAAACTGCCGTATTTGGAGTGATGATAATACTCAAGTGTATGTTGAGGCACCGTTACATCCACAAAAACTGACTGTTTGATATGCTTTATGGGTTGGTGGAATAATTGGTCCGTACTTATTTAAAAACGATGCTGGCCAGAATGTTACAGTCAATGGCGTTTTTGCCGATATACGGCCACAAATGTTGGAAAAAATCATGGAGCATTGGAACTCCAGATTAGACTAAGTCCGTGGAGGTCATATGCCAGATATCATATTTAATTTATAATGCCAGAAGATTATCTTTCGAATAAAATAAATTTGATGTCAATTTAAAAATTCATCTTTGTTTCATTCCATTTCAAAGTTCTATACCTCCAAAAAAAAACACCCTTTATAAGACTCTTCAATGTTTTTAAATCTCTCAAACAATTTTAAAATTTTTGACTTAGACAATCGCCAATTTTTAACTCTTTTAGGAGTAGAAATGAAGATATGCCTCATCGATTAACTACTGACAAATTACTCAACACATGTCCACTGATGGATAATCAAGGAAAATGTCAATTATCCTTTATGGAGTACACAACCTGCAGACAGGCAATAACCTGCTCTCATATAATCCTGGTCGTCGATGCCTGCTCACTCATCGCCATATGAATTTTCCACTAGGATAGCTCACTTGAACTCGCTTGTCATCATGATGGACTGAAAAAAATAAATATCACTACTTCGGATACCTTATCCCTGGAAGGTGGTAGTGTCACTGTAAAGTGAAAATAAAATAAAATCCCCATTAACTCGTCAAAGTTACGGCAGGATACTCTCATCACCTGCAACAAGTGCGTTTGAGTGGAAAATCGTTCAAAGGCACAGTCTGATTAATTTCTCTGCAAATGACAATCCATTCACCTGAATCATTCGAACAACAATTATGACTGGGCAGTGGACACTCTATAATGGACACTTAGCGTTGCAAGCAAAGTGAATTACATTTGAATTGCAAATTATCCTTTGGAGTGTTGATAATTTTCGTTTAATTGAATGTGTCTGAAAGTGAGCACATTGTATATCATGTTGAACATCCTTCAGCAGCTCCGACACAATGACAGGTGAGTGAAGGTGTACCATCGTATCATGTACCGAATTCGGTTGATAAGCAACTTTTGGCAGGATAACTGCAATGTGCAGCATGATGAATCCCCTTCCTTCCTTTCGAATCGATCAACTTTCGAAAAGAACGTAACTAGGTCACGTTTTATTCGCCAACATTTCAGGGATCGAAAGATAAGTGTTCGACTCACCAAAGGAATATCAGTGTAGATAATTGAGTTGTTGAGAAATCACGTCGCTTAAATTTAATGAAAAGTCTTCAATTGTGCATCGAAAAGTTTTCAGAAAATCGATTTTAACTAAAGGAGATTTTAAATTACATTCTCGCACACTAAATGTAGAGACAGAGCACAAAAAAAAATATTGCCGAAGCTCTGAAAAATGTGCTCTAAATCGCCTCAATTCTTCGCACACTCGTTGACATTTGGAGAGGCGCCAGCTATTGTATACGATAAGAGGGCAACGCTCAAGCACCCTACGCTCGGCTTGGGGCTGCAAAAATGTTTTTAAAAATGCTTGACCATCGCTTGAGAGCATGCTGACAAATCACGATAATGGTCAATCAATTTAGTCACTCCCTGCCGAAAACGAGGATAGATACCTAAGTCCTAACCTACACATGTCAATATTATTATTTGTCGTGATTTTCAGTTACACTGGCACTGGGGCACCTACATGCATTTAGGGTTGCAAGGACCACGCCGTCAAATGGATGTGAAGCATTTAAATGATTAATTTCGTAATAGCTGATGTAGTTATCAGTGTATGCTCCGGATGAATGTATACATATGGCATCCGTAGGGGTAATTACATTTCGGATAAGATTTATCGTTTTGAATGTAGTAGCGGGGCCTGGAGCTGCTTGTAGACACTGTCACCTGTGCGATAATCGATGCACTGAAAACTAATTAATTCACACTATGTAAGCAATAGCCCAATTAATCCTCCTTGGACAGACTATATTAATTGTAGTGAGGAGATAAAACAGGTGGATGAGGTTAAAGGAAATTTACAAAACATACGCTGAAATGAGGAACGTCTTCATGAACTAGAAATGTTTCACTTTATTTAAACAATTTGCTTATCTAATAATAATACAACAAAATAATATTTCTCCACATGAACAATGTTTTTTATTCATCAAAGCGCTTAAATGCTGTGTTTTATTGACTTTTATCGTTTGTGACAAAACAATACAATTATTGACTTACGGAAATTTACCTTTTATTTAATTCATAGGTACATAATTCGTAAAAAAAAAAACAGTTTCGAAATAACCTCATATTCAGAATGGCAAAAATATAGTACTATATAGGTAAAGATTATATAAAAATCTACTACATCTAAGACCTAACTTAATTGTTAAAATGATTCACCAGCGCTGCCGAAACTACTACAATAGGAGTATTGTATTCCCTTTTCACCTGACGTACTCCGATTCAAATTGTACTAGAATTTTTAATTGCGTATTTTTTAAACTATATTTACTTACTTGATAGAGAAGTACCTAAATTGAAGTCTGGATGTTTCATTAAGATTTTGTTTCCTTCGCATCGAACAAACTGTAGGATCCTAGAAATTCCCTTTCTTGTGCCCCTATTTATTTCATGTGGTGGCCCTTTTATTCGGCTCGGGCCCATCCTTAGTTCCCCCCAAGAAAGTTCTATTAAACTCCCCAACGAAATTATGAAACGGCTGCCCCGATCATGACTTATGTCATGTGGAATTCGATTGGGCGCTCTCAGAGCACTTTTTCTGCTTAAGAGTGCTTTTTATGTTTGTTTGGTACAAAATTTTCAAATTTCAGACCACTTTGCCAACTTGAATTTTTTATTTTCAGATTTACTTCAGAGTTACCAGTGCGTTTGACAACTATTGCAGTTTGTTTACGTTTTCGTGAAGTTTTTCTACTGCAAAGAAATGCATTGCATCGAGTGAATTTATTTTTGGAAATTTATTTACGTACATACTTATGTTCGATTAGTACAAACACGAAATCTGAAATCCACATTAATTATATCTCGTACGCGAAACTCATCTATCGAATCGATATTTTTGTCTGTATAAAATTTTCCCAAAGAAAACCACTAGTGCTCGTGTTATATCCAACGCAGTGTTGCCAGTTTGGCGGTTTTCCCCTAGGTTTTTTGGTCGACGTGGGGAAACAGGGGGAGAAATTATTTAATGGGAATCTTTGGTTTTTTAATATTTAATCTACTATATAAAAATAAGTCGGGTTTTCCTTCCTGACGATATAACTCCAGAACGGCTTAACCGATTTGAATGATTTTTATTTTGTTTTGTTAGTCTTAGATCAGGGATGGTTTATGAAAAAAGAAAAGTCGAAAAATTCTCAACAGTTGGCGTTGTAGGCACATATTTCGTTTTTCATGGGGAAATGCACTTTGAAAAAAATATAAACTGGATAGAAATCGAGTAGTTTCAAATACAAAAAAAAATATTTTAAATTTTAAAAGCAATATTGTTGTTGTCAATTATTTTAATGATTTTCCAAGCAAATTGTTGTTGTCAAAAATTTTGAACTTTATTTTTTAATATACGATATAGCTAGCTACCTAATAAGTTTGTTTATGTTTACTATGTTACATTAAGTAACTTTTTGAAATGAAGTAGATACTTTGATTTGTTTGTATCCATCATTTTTGTTTGGGAAGTACCTATTTTCAATATCCTTGCATTTGAATAGGTGGGTAAGTTCAAATGGAGGGGTGATTGAGATGACGAGGACAATGATGACAGGCAACAGGAGTTTCTGAGCGTTTTGAGTGTTCACGAAGGGGTTGTTACGAAAAATGAATGAGTAACAATCATAGTACTATGCTCATTCGTGAGTAGGGTTATGGGGAGGAGCTCTAAGCTACCATAACACCTTCGGTACCGGTGTGGAGAGTGAAGGGAGAAGGCTTACCAACCAAGTTGATAGGTGTGGTTAGTTTTCTTCTAGGCTGTTAAAGTTACAAATATTTCTTTTAGAGTTAGTGTTTATTGATGGCGAATAAAGTGCGCAGTTGGGCATGATATCACCTAATCGTCCAATACACGATGCATTCAACCACGAATTGCAAAGAGAACAACAAAACAATACGATACTGCAGCAATAGCCGAAGCAGTTCGTAAAAATGTGCTGCAATTGAATCGACAACAAATGATTGCGTATGACTCTTTGATGGAAGCTGTGAACAAAAGAACTGGTAGCGTTTACTTTCTGGGTGCTCCCGGAGGTACTGCCAAAACGTTCTTAATTTCATTGCTTTTGGCACGGATTTGATCGCAGCATGAGTTGCCGTGGCATTGGCATTCAGCATTGATATTGCCACTGAACATGCAAATCAACCAGACACATTCTTGAAAAATCGAAGAAAAAATGCGAAGATTTTACAATGATGCCAATTGATCGATTGGGTCGAATGTACGATGGCCCCACAAAAGGTCAATGGTGGCGGTGGACAGGACGTTGAAAGATCTTCGTGTCAATCAAAACATTTTTTGAATAGCCATGGTTGTATTATCCGGTGATTTTCGGGAGACTCTTCCAGTTTTCCCACGATCAATTGCAGCTGACTAACTAAATGCGTGCTTGAAAGCATCAAATTTGTGGCTTCATGTCAAGACACTCCGATTGACGAGATCAAACTGCAGATGTGTTTTCGAAGCAATTGTTGGACATTGGTAATGATAAGATTGCAGTTGATATCTCGACCGGACTTATCACTTTGCCCACTGATTGCTGCCACATGACCGATTCTAAGGAAGAGCTCATTCGAAGTGTTTTTCCGGGCATACCGCAGAATATAGAGGAGAAGATGTGTTGATTCCACGCATCCCGATGATTCTAACGGACTTACCATTCGAATTCAAACGACTGCAATTTTTTACTACAAATCTTTGCAGGAAAATAAAAGGCATTGAATTAATTTGAATTACTAACAAATTTTATTTAATCACCAAACTAAGTTTAAATCGAAAAAAAAACTTCAAATAGATAAAAATTAGGTGGTACGAAGTTCACCAGGTCAGCCAACACCAGATGAACCGCATCAATTTCTGCAAATATATTTCATTTCGTCAATTTACAATTACAATTACACTTCATTTTTGTAATCGTGATGTGAAATGAAATAAATACAAGAAAAAAATAATAGTTTTTCTTCATCTTTTAATCCTCAAACGAAATGTTACAAAAAACGAAGCCATCTGGTGGCGAAACGGAGTTCGTCGGGTTTGCTAGTTTTATATATATTTCGTTAATATCCTTTTGGTAGCCTTAAAATTTGTGTCTTTTAATTTAATTTGTTTTTAAATGCAGTTAAATAATTTATCGGTCCTCCAAAAGCAATACTTGACAGTCAAAATAGGTATTTGTGCTAATATCTTTGAACTTGTTTGCAAAACAAGTCTTTTCAAAAAAAGGTTATACATACAAATTTCATTAGAAAAAAGTTATAGCTATCCTATAATAATTTGTAGTTCCTGAAATATGTTTTTACCGATTCAAGGAACAAACTCATCTGTAAATTTTATAAAGAAACATCTAACAAGATGTTTTAAAAGTGGGACATGCGTTGACATTTTGCGTTGTATTTATTTGGCACACACTTTTGCATTCAGAAAACCAAACTAACATATTCGCCTTTGAAATTCGAAATTCCTTCTTGTAAGTCAGCACATAAATACATTCCAAAAAAAATAATGGCAAAGGTGGTGGGTTTGTTTTGGAAAAAGTAGCCACCAAATCTGGAGGGAAATATTTTGACCATCTGGCAACGCTTATCCAACGTGTTGTTGGCTGGTACCAGTTTTTTAATAATTCTAATAAATGTATGTTATTTTCAAAATCGTTTCTGCATTATTAACTCTCATTTCCTTCATAGATTGACTGACGGGCTACAAAAAAAAAATGCGAATGAATTAGTTTATCTGATTTTCGGAAAGGCAAATGCCTAAAGAGTATTTTTTTTAAGCTTTGTTAGCTCAGCATAATCTTTCCGTTTTCTTTCGTATTTCATGTCTACACTATTGCTCATTGTTTTATGTTTTAACTTAGAACATAAAAACCTTCCCGCTCACATTATCGAAATACAGTCGAAAATAGAACATCCTACCCGACAATTCTTCCGATTTAATGCAAAACGAGTCCAATTATTATTAGAGCCATCATGTATCGCGATTAGGTATCTATTAAATAACCGTTGGTGACTATCCGCGGTACTAATAATCATTTTTAGTGTCCAGGTTATGTTTTTCGAACTCACAATGGCGAAATTTTCCATACAAAATTGCATATTGTGAGCTAGGAAATATTTAGTGTGGAGGTTAAAAATGATTATTGGTAAGGCCCTATGTATACACAAAGAAACTCTTAGAGGTTGGATATATTCCGCGATACCAATAATCATTTTTAGTGTCCAGGCTAAGTTTTTCGAACTCACAATGGCGAAGTTTTCCATACAAAATTGCATATTGTGATCTAGGAAATATTTAGTGTGAAGGTTAAAAATGATTATTGGTAAGGCCCATTCCGCGATACCAATAATCATTTTTAGTGTCCAGGCTAAGTTTTTCGAACTCACAATGGCGATATTTTCCATACAAAATTGCATATTGTGACCTAGGAAATATTTAGTGTGAAGGTTAAAAATGATTATTGGTAAGGCCCATTGTATATTATGTATAACGCTTTCATCATCCTATAAATATGTAGCTGTTTTGTTACCATTCGATGTGTGACTTGCTGGATACATGTGGACGGCAGCGCACGGATTCCGCCTTCGCATATGCAATTCATTATTCGTTTCCAGAAAATACAATAGTTCTTTCAGGCGTAGTTCACTAATAATATAAGCTACTTATTCAAAATGAAAATATGTACAGATCATAAGTGACAAAAATGTGCTGTCAACCATGATGAAAATGGACAAAATTAAATTATATGAAATTATTTCTAATTCACAAGTCTATGCCAACACGAAACTAGTTATATTGATGGCGTTCGCTTGTGGGTTCTCTGTTTCGTTGCCCCACGGGGGTGGGATCAAAGACTTGTTGGGTTTGTGTGTTGATCGACAATGCCAGCATCTTAAAGTTAAAACGTATAAAAATCGAGATGATGTTGTGACCGCGAACATATACCGAAAGTAGGTACACACATCACATTTTACACGGAATGGTAATTTATTCATCGAAATGCATGCTTCTACTACTCTGGCTCATAGAGGCCGCTTTAACGGTTCGACTTTAATTCTCTTGCAAGTGGTAATTGTTGGCGTCGAACAAGTGGGCAGTCATTCTTTCGTATTTAAAATATATTATCCAAATACATAGGCATGCAAAACATAAATTTTGTGTAGAAAATTATTATTTATTACGTTTAAAGTACATTTATACAATATAGTACAATTATTTTTACACAATTAAAAATAAAAATGTTGTTCTTTCTCATTGTTTGTTTCATTTTCCTTATTCGTATTGTTTTTCGAACTTTGAGCACAACAACATCAACATCAACAATAGCAATCAATAAAACAGATTAAAAATAATAACAAAAAAGATTACGAGGCCATAAGGTCGTCACAGCACAAGTAACATACCGTGTCGTGCACTAAAATCCTTCCTGGTAAGTCTTTTAAATCAAAAATTATAAGTAAAACAAATTAACAACAAAAAGAAAATAAATCTCGTCTATCTAATGACTACTTATGGATACGTTTAAGTGCATATTGGTGTATGTGTGGTGTGGATATTTTTTTCTTTCTCGTGATATCTTAACGTAATGGCAACTCCTCCATGGCACGTAATTTTTGGTCCTTTTCCTCGGGAACCTCCCTCCTGAAGACAGTCTTGTAACCGTAAGCACCTACAAAAGCAGCAGCCAATGGACCAATCCAGTATATCCAGTGGTCTTCGAAATCCGCATTCCACAAAGCGGGTCCGAATGACCTAGCAGGATTCATACTAGCTCCGGTGAATGCTCCCTGAAAACAAAAGAACAAACTGAGTATGTTGAAAGAAAGATCATAGTTAAGTAACTTACTCCAGTGATGGCCAATGAACCGACAGCCAAACCGAACTTGATGGCAACGGAATCGTGATGTTTGGCATTCCTTGGATCCCAGACACCGCAACAGGTCAAGATGAGCACCAACGTTATAATGAATTCAACGGCAACACCCCGACCGGCTCCAATACTAGGAGCGGGTACTGTGACGCACAAGGCATGAGGGGCGCTTTCCCCTAGATCATTTTTGGGAAGAATGATATCCGCTGGGACGACAGCTTTAAGTATACCATAGCCAAGGAATGCGCCAACAATCTGTGCAGCTGCGTACAAAGCCCCGATGGGAGGAGTGATGTGCTTGTAAATGACAGCTGCTATAGTGACAGCTGGATTCATGTGAGCACCAGAAACACAACCGAAACACTGGACTAAGATCATGATGACCAGACCAAAGTTCAGACACATCTGGAAGTGACTGTTGGGAAAGACGTTGAACTTATCGATGCAACCCATACAACCGAGAAACACAAGCAAAGCTGTTGCGATCAACTCTGCCAGGAACAACGTGATCATATCGAGCATTGAGACCTTCATTTTCATTGGCTAATCTGAAAAGAGAAAACGAACAAAAGTAATACAACTAATCGGATGTGTACTGGAACGCAGTGGCAAACTAAATCAACTGAGGGACTACTTGCCTACCTGTGGGTAATTATACCTAGGTGAAACAAGCCCACAGCTTGATGCCAATTGCCTTAGCAATCTGCGGGACCTGTCATCGAATCGATAATCTTTATCGCACGCACTCGCGGTGACATTGATAAAGAATAAACTAATTTGTGACCAAGCAATTAGTCTTGTGGCGTAAATTCATAGCTGCCAATTAAGAGTGATGAAACACACTTGAAATCGCAATGGTCGTCGTTCGGATAAACTCCTGGCTGGCGAATAACGATTTAATGAAATTATTACCCACTTGTGGGCGATAGGGTAGTGCCGAGAACGATATATCTTGGTTTGGTACTATAATTGCTTTAAATTCTCTTTCGCTGAATGGGATACAAAAGTTACAGATAAAAGCTTGTGAGCTTGTGGGGTTTCAAGTAGTTTATGAGGTTTTCCGCATTGACCGGGCAGGATGGGTGTCCGGCCACGGACGATGCAAGTCGATGCAATTAATTAATCCAGACTTTACTTTGGATTTTCTAACAGACTAGGGGGAAGATAGTTTTCAGTTTGGATATGTTATTGAACTTAATTGCATTTGGTATGTCAAGTGGACGGTTTGATGATGAGATTCAAAGCCAAATGTTGTTCTGTTGCAGAGTTTTTAATGGAATTTTTTGTTTAAGTTGTTAACTGATGACTTAGGAAGGGGTGGTTGGTTCAATTACAAAACCAATAAAAATATTCCGAAGATAAGGAAGGTTCGTTTGTTTATCGGCCTGAAGATATCTTAAAAATGTTTATTGGAAAAAGAAAAAAACTGTTGCCAGAACTGTATGTCAGGACTGTTGTGAGTTGTGACCTACATTTATTTTACAATGAAGCTTTCAGTCACATTGTATGTTCGATAAGAAGTGTATGTGTTTGAAAATGCATATGGGCACTATGTCTTGCTTTATAAAAATTGTGCATCTGTCAGAACTGAGACTCATAATTTATTTTTTTTGTATTTTTAACGTTCGTGTGCTAAGACAGGATTCATATCGAATCCACAAAATGGTTAAATATCTGTTTATACGTATTTTAAGTGTTCATGTTTACTAACTATAATTGACGATAACAAAATCTGGCTGTCACATTTATGACAGTTGTGCTGCTGTTTTATAGTACTGCAAATATAATTGAGGTGAAGCAACTGATTTGCAATCATTCATTTATTTGCGTAAACACAACACAATAGCAAGTGATATAGTTGAATGTTCTTTTGTTAAAATATTCCTCATCACTAGCGCAACTATTACATCTTCGAAAGCAATTGCAGTAAGCGGAATGATTTGATTCATGTTTATTGAGACAATTTAGATTATTTGTCTTATTTGTAGTGGCTTAATAGCGTTATCAATTATTTGAAAGGGTTCACTCATCTCCGTGATTGGTTTTTGAACCCTGATGCGTTTACAAAGACTGCTACTTAGTTCACAATTTGCTATCAGTTGGAAGCAGATTTTATTTACAAAACACGTGTTGATTAATTTCCGTGATGAGAAAGTGCAAAAGAGCAATTATTTAATTTAATCAACCTTCTTCCGCTTATCAGTAGTTATGCACTGACGTCTGACTTTCAGTGTGATAATTGTAGGTCAAGATGGGAACAATTTTTCGGGATTCTTAAGTATTTTGGTTCATAAATCAATAGACAATGATCAGAAATAATTCATAAAAAAAAAACAACAAAAACTTTTTTACATGTGATTTCGATCGATCAGTCTGTCGTATCGTGATTTAATCAGCTATATTGTTCAAGCGCGTATATAATACCACAGCTCACAATAATTTTAAAATTTGAGGAATCTATCTAACTAAGATATTGTTTGGTGAGAAGGTTGCGTAAAAATAGCCTATCCATTATATTCCCATTTGGAAATGGCCATTAAGAACGGGCGTCTAAGCAATATCTCCACGGAATTAAAAAGATCAAGATATATAACAACAGAACACAATGAGGTACACAATATCCAGCAGATACTTGTCCAAAAGAAATTATCTCAGGGCCACTCCATGATTACATAAGATCGGATCAAAAAAAAATATTTTATTATTGCAATCTACCATAAAAACACACACTTTTGATTGACAAGAAATTGGAAAAACCTTAATCACGTTATACGGCTCTTGAAAACGAGACCAAAAGTCACATAAAATTACAAATAAATTACAATAGTCACTTCACCCCAGAACACGAAGATAATCCAACTCTATAAATTGTCACAAGCAAAGCAAATGAAGCCATATAACACTTTGAGATAATCACAAGCGCGCATATAGCACGGTTGACTTACGTTTTGATTTATTCCACTGATCTTGAAATGCAATACGAATATGAAGTTACTGCTTCACTACCAATGCTCGTCCAAATAAATCCCTTTAAAGTGTTCTCGTGTGCAACTTAATAATTGTCACAGCGTGGCCCCAACAACCTCTCCACGATCCAGAAAATATTAACAGCGACTAATATGAGATTAAACCCATGTCGCATTTTATATGAACACGTTTGGAAAACGGTTTTCTTATTTTTTGCGCGTATACTTTCTTAATCTCAAGTGTTTGTTATTATTAATAAAATGTTTATCTCCTTACCTCACGGTAGGCGCAATAAATGTTTAAATGTGGCGAAAGAATGCGATGGCTTGTCTGTGAGCAGTTGTCTTATTGTGAAAATGATAAACAATCAGAAATGTTGGCAAAACTTATTTTATGTGCACATGTCAACTGGGGTGTGTGTATAAAATGTATGTTTATCGATGAAAAACAAGTTAACCGATTAGAAGGTTAGCAACAAATTTTCAACCATAGCGGGGCAGACAAATAATTACCATTGGCAAATATATACCACTGCGATGCTGTCGCGTGTCAAACAATGTCAAACAGAATATACACCGAAAACTGAATATTGAAATGACGGACTTATTACTAGTATAATCACACACATAATACATTAATAACAGATAGACAGAGAGTACTTTTTGCAAACATAACTAAGCTGAAACGTTATCGTTTGTTTACCTTTCCACTTTAATTCCAAACAGTAAAACGCTAAGCCGAATATTGTCACATGTTGGGGCGAAAAAGTTACCGACCACATTCATATTTTCGGTTTGTTGATTTATCTGAGGTAAGGGGCGATCCTTGGCACACTTATTGAAGCATATTATAAACGAAATGAAAATTATGTAACTCTTAAGTCTAATTTTCAATAATTTTCCGTAGCCTGGATTGTGCATGTTTAAATAAATTCGAGTTCAGTTTGTGCCGAGTTTTGCCCATCCTCTCGCGAACAATTGTTATGGAAAAGCTTTCCAATTCATTTGTCACTTCTCACACAAACGCGTAGTCGTAAGAGGCCATATGCCTAGTGTCTTTCTTAACTCTTTGTTAACTTTCTCCATTACGTAGTAAAGAGAGATATTAATCAATTCTGATATTACGATGATAGAGGAACTCAAAAAAGTGGGTCGCAAAATTCTGTCCGGTCTGTCCGTCCTTCCACAGGCCTACAGCCTAAACGACATTCCAGGTTACCTTCAAACCTCGAATTTGGAGTTTTTGGGATTACAATTTTTTTTTTGCAAGGTAATCCAATCCACTCCTTCGCCGATAATAGCACCCTCAGCTTCTCATATTCATTCCAAGACTCACGTCCTTGCTCTTCGGCAGTAGAACTGGAACGGCAACGTATGTTAAGCTCATTAAATTCCGATCTCGACAGCATTATAAAATGAGGTTCAGCCAATAGAGTGGAATTTAATGCTTCTAAAACACAATGCTGTCTGCTGTCATTAAAGCGAAACCAGAATCCTCAGCCATTATCCATGAATGGCACTTGCATCGCCGAAACCGAAAGACTTTCCATTCTCGGTATGTGTGCGTCCATAACAAACTCCGTTGGAATGACCACATACACGAAGTCGCCAAGAACGCTGCGAAATGTCTAGGTTTCCTCAAACGGTGCAAGAAATATTTTACCCCTTCTGATCTGGCTGCCATATACAAGGCGTTCATTCACCCCAAACTTGAGTATAACTCTCATATCTGGTCTGGTGCGCCCAAAACCTCACTGCACCTGCTGGATAGGATACAGAATCGTGCTTTAAATCTCATTGGAGACACAAATATAGCGAATTCTATAAATTCGCTCGAACATCGCAGAAATGTAACATGTCTTTCATTGTTTTATCGCTATTTCTACAAACAGTGCTCAAGTGAAATCGCCAGCTGCATTCCACCCCTTCAACAATTCAACCGCAATACTCGCCAAGCCAGGAATGCCCATCAGTTTACCCTTCAGCCTTTTTTCGGTCGTACTATGAAATATAGAGATTCCTTCATAATGTGGAACGCCTTGCCCGGCTCTGTCTTTCCCCCTCGGTTCAATTTGCAGACATTTAAAACCAATGTGCATCGGAATCTCCTATCTTCTCTATCCCAATTTCCCTAACGCCCGCGCTGTGTACTTCAAACTACACCATAAGAGTAGTCATAACCTCTTTAGCGCGTGTTTATTATAAAAAAAAAGAAAAAATTGTTACTTCCCATATAAAATGTTTGTACCAGTTTGATTTGTTCGAAAACGTCTCGAACGATTTCAACCAAACTTGATATTTAAGCTTAAGTAGGTGAGGTTACCATGACTGCGTATCCAGTTTTTGGCTTAAAATACGAACAACGGTACTTTTGAAATTTCGACACATCTCGAAAACGTTCTATGCGATTGTAACCAAAATTAATTTCTAAGGCAATTTAATAACCTAATAGCAAGCTCAGTTTTTCTCTATATTATCGTACAATGGATTTTTGAAGTATTTTTTTTTTTTAAATTCAGTTATTTTTTTTTCAGTTTACCGGAAAACGGTGATAACGATTTTGACCAAAATACAAACTAAGAGTCAAATGGATGTTCTCAAAACTATTGTGTCCTTGATTTTCGATTTACTGAAGACTCTGATAGTGAGTCAGACCCAGTTCGTGCGACCCAGTCGTGCACTTTATTTATTTATTGACAAAGGAGCGATCTAAATATGAAAATAGTTTCGAGTTACGTTTTCTGTTGCTAGATTTTGTATCCACACTTTTGGTTCATTAAGAAAATGCTGTCATTATATTAGTTTACCTGAATTTACATCAGATATACAACTGAAATGTCTACCACCCATGGACATTTAGATTTATGGTGTAAAATAATGTTAGTTGGAAACTTTTTCATGTAGTTCCAAACAATTATTTTCTTCGGTCACTGTACACTTTATATAGATGTTCACATAAAGGGAGGTAGCATCTCTTGAAATTCTCCAAAGTCATAATCTTTACACGATTGTCGTATAGTTGCTGTTTTTTTTTATTTGTTGGACTTAACAAGCCAAATAAATTGTTCAACCTTGAGGCTTGAGCTCTACAAATAAGACGCGTATATTTTAAAGCAGCGGCATGCTACTTTTACTATTCCCAAAGCTCTACGTTTTCTTAAGCCTAGTTATAAAAAAAAGGAAAAACAAATAAAATTTAACGAAGTACACAACATTTCGGCAGCAAAATATCACAACTTATTGACTATCTATATTTTGTTGTCTTGGTTTACAAATACGTTTTTCATTCGTTTAGCCTCTAAATAGATATTGTTTCAGTAGTTTAAATCCTTTCGAGTTGAACAAGGTAAAGTGTTCTGTATAAATTACCATGGTTATATAACAAAGTATTTAATTATTGAAGAGCTCCTTATTATTTTTATAGCTATTGCTGGAAAACCATTTAAAAAAAAAGCATCCTAACATTAGCTCAATATTTCCTTCGTTTAAACCAATTACATTTCCAATACAAATGCCTTAGTAATCGATCAATCTGGTTTTCGTTGGAACAAAAATTATATATATCCCGTCAAGAGAAAAAACAAAAAAAAACAATAGGTACCATTAAGCAATGGACTACTTGCTTTTCAAAGAAAATAATTTACGAGCACAAAGTAGTGGGTATCTCTATCTCAAGTATTACCAATTAAATTTGCCGCAAGCTTCTCCATGCACCATGTGCTTACTAGATTATTGCCATCAAGTGGCATCAGTCGGTTCTTATATCCGATTTTCCCATTCCAGTCGAGTCAAATTGATCTCGCGTCAGCCTGAACAAGAATATTAATTATTGGCTTGTATCTTGAAAAGGTCACAAAGTTGCAGAATATTCGTGAAACATAATTATGTTTGATTGGGCTTATTTATTTTTTTTTAGCATTTGTAGAAGTGTATTTTATTTTGTTTGGATGAGCCATTTTAAGCATCCATTGCGGTGTTCTATTATGCAATTATTTTGTTGCGATAACCAGAAAGACTTATCTCGCATGTGTACAGAATTGCTGTAGTCATGTTCGAAGTAGGTCGTATAGTACCCTACGACTTTCGACGCTGTACGAAAATAGGTTTGCTAGCAAAATTTAAACTAAGTGCACAAAGGGATCATTCGTCAATTTTGAACATGTTATCCAAATCTTTTTCTATCCAAAATTGATTAAATTCTATCAATGAATGCGACACCGTATATGAACATTTTTAATAAGCAATTCAGAAATAAAAAGTCAAAGAAAGAATACTGAGACGTAAACTCGCAAATTTCTTAACAAAGCAGCTTGCTTGAAGTTAAGGAAATCAGTCTGCTTCGCCTTTGAGATAACAATAAATCACAAATACAAGAAGTTCAAGTTCAATAAAATCACAAACACAGGAAGTTCAAGTTTTGTCAAGTGTAATAGCGCGAAAAACAGAAACTGAAGTTCAACTTCCTCCCATTGAATAATTTAAATTAATTACTGGTTTAAAAAAAAAAAACTTTATTATTTTACGACACAATGACATCATGTCTTTTGTACAAAAATAAAATACCACCAAACACAGAACTACCCTATGCGCTTTGAAATCCATAAAATTGCATTGAACCGCCTGTAGTACGTAATTATTGCCTTCGTATTTATACTGGTGGCAGTGTCAATGTACGCAGCTCTCGTTTCTTGTCTTTTTATCGATACATAATTCAAATAAGTGCAATATGTAAATAAGCTCCATAAATGGATTCAGCGGCAGTTGCTAAATGGGGCAAAAAAATGAAAAATAAGATAATAAAATTCCACTCTGGCGTATACGTAACATTTTTCTTTGTGAAATCTTTTTACTTGAATTACCTAATGGGAAAACTTTAGCAATTTTTTCAACTGTAGAAGAACAACAAAATCTTGGACTATCACGACAAAAATTGAGCCGAGGTCATAGTGGCGCTAAAAAAAATCAAACCAAACGGTAACATTAAACAAACTGCATATCATGGGTACTTGATAGGTAGTCAGTTTCATTTTGTATTAGTTTGTAAGAAGTGCTTATGGAGAACCTACTTTTTATGAAGTACCTACTTCTAACCAAGCGCACACGGCGCAGGGTCATAAGTCCACAGGCCAAAAGTCCACAATGGACTTTTGACCCACTTAGGTGGGTTATAAGTCCACAAATCAATTCAATCAATTGTGGACTTATAACCCACCCAGGTGAGCCAAAAGTTCACACAAAATTCTTGTGAATTTTTGACTCACTGATTGTGGTCTTATGGCTCACGGATGAAGAAGGTGAAGAAGAGGACAACGAGCTTGAAAGCGAAGCTAAAAATTCTAGTAATGACTTCATTTGCGGTGTTTGCCTTCAAAACCCACAAGACTCACTTCTCCAGCAGTGCAATCATTTTAAGATTGCGCTTTCAAACTATGAATTCTGTATGGGGGGGGGGGCATGCTGCCCCCTGCAACCCCCCTGCTTAGGTTTACTGATGGATTACGGGGTGGGTGCAAGGTTCTTCTTATTACTCAAATTTTGTTGGCGTTATTGCACTTTGTGGGAGTGAAATAAGACCAACTGTTGGAAGTTATCCTTATTACACTATTTAAGAGCGAAATAAGGTACATTATTAGAAGTTGGTCTTATTTCACGGCATCTATCAAACATTCCCATACTTTTTGAGTTGTTAAAACAACTCTTTTTGTCATATGGATAATTGTGGACTTATGGCCTACTTCCATTTTAAAATTGTGAACCTATGGCCCAAATTATTGTGAACTTTTGGCTCATCTGGGTGGGTTATAAGTCCACAATTGATTTGTGGACTTATAACCCACATAGATGGGCCAAAGGTCCATTGTGGACTTTTGGCCTGTGGACTTATGACCCTGCGCCGCGCACACTTGACATAAAATAAATAAAGTCTAATTACTTGCAAATTTACTTTTTGTATTTATAACAGAGCTAACATGGATACAATGAACCAATTTGAATATGCCTTAGGGAATCCAATAAATATTGAAGTATATTCGATTTTCATCTTAGAAGGGGTTCGTTTAGGAATAAATTAAGTCTGTTGTTAGGCTTTGGTGGTCGTTTTTAGATTTTTTTATTTAAAGTAACAGTAGATGTACTCATTTGATTGAAAAAAAATTATAAAATAAAGTAAAATGTAGGATTGGTTGCTGTTTCGAAGCACCGCAGTTTAAAGGTAACAAAAGTTTGTCATAGTTCGATCAGGACAGTCTAGAAGTTGTGGAACTTGCGGACGACTACGCCAAAGATGTAACCGTAGAACTAATGTTTGAAGTTGTTATAAATAAATAAATAAAAAGTCGGCAGAACAGCTTCGTGTACCATAGGCCTAGCTTCTCACAGCCATTTTGTTTTGTTAGAGATTTTTTTTTAAAAGACCTACAAATTTATGCAGAGTCCGAACAGCTAGTTGAGAAGCTCTTTCATGACAGTTGTAGTCTCGGATGTTTGTCAGACGTTCGCGAGAGGTGGCGATGTACATAAATTGCGTTTTTCCGCGAGTCGAATTCGAGACCCTTCGATTATTGGTCTACCCAACTGTTCCACTGAGGCCACGTCACTCAGCTTTTGATGTATAAATACAGTTGTCTTTATAGAGTAGCGATTGCATATTTTAGATACAGGATACGAAGACATTCTTATTCGTCAATTTATGAAGAAGGATTCTCAAACCAAAAACGTAAACTGTTTACACAAAACTTGAACCTAAGCCCAAGTTGTAAGGCTATAGAACCAAGATCGAGTTTAATCGGAAGTGGGCAAATGAAATCTGACATTAAGCTGGAGATTCTTATTTCTGTGAACAATATCAAAATACATACATATGTATAACATTAATTCTAGAACCACGAGAACACATATGGGTTCTTATAATGCTCTCGCTGATAGACCTTATCAATTTTAAAACAACAACCAACTTAAGACTTATTTTGAAAAATCCATCGTAATGCAAGTGAGGTCTTTTGTGTAAAAGTGTTTGTTTTTCTTCAAGTAACGTCCAAAGGTAGATAGCGATAAAGGCTCACTGGATCCGACCAAGACCGATATCAAAATATGGGCGGCCTTAAAAACGTACAAGGTGACAGAAGGTTTAGCCAAAAAAGACCTTAACTTATCAATAAATTAAGTTCATAATTATTTCCAGTCTTAGTAAATTTCTATGGAATTAAAAAGTATAAAGCATGCGGCTTTATTATGATCATAGAATCGCGATTAACACCCTTAAAAGTCTCGGATGTTTGTCAGACGTTCGCGAGATGTGGCGCAGTGGAAAAAACCCCTAAGATGTAAATTTTGTTTTTCCGCGAATCGAATCTAAAAACCTTCGATTATTGGTCTAGCCAAGTCTTGCGTTATTAGAGACGAATTCAAATCAGAATATCCTTAGCAAACTGGAAAGTTTACCATTTTTACAATCGGGGATATCGGACGATTCGTATGTGCCGTGTGAAATGTGTCTTGTCTTCGAGTTAATCAATCGGGAGCATGGCGTTTGTTTGCCTGTTCGATTTGCGCAAATTATTATCAGACAACCTTATCAAGAAAGTTGAGTTGAGTTGATCTATCGCCCTCTTTGCGCCAAACTGCTGACTACAAGTGCCTGCAAAGTGTTAACAGTGAAGTGATACATCTGCCGATGCCATAAATATTCTTTGAAATGGTTTTTACGATCAGTTTAAGTGCTGATAAGCTACATTGAATGATATTTACAGTGATAGTTGTGCTTTGATTCATACAGATTGTTACATAACGCTCGGCTCATAACAAATAATTTCCAGACAGAAGTACATAAGTTATCTTTATGGTGGGATTATCTACGGCATCTGTTTAAGTCAAGATGCTAAACTATATAGATATAGTGGTATCGTGCACGACTTTTAAATTTCAGTAACGAGATAGGGCGGGCTGGTTGTTTATACTGTTGTAAACTATAATCACGTGTTTATTATGCAGTTGCAAGCTTATCGTTGAAAATAAATAGATCTAATTGTTTTTTATTCTAAGAATAGTCCTTTTTGATGACTTGATTATTATTTTTATGCCTTTGGCTTTGTTACCTTATAACGCTGAGAATGGTTCTGTTTTAGTAAGACTCGCTGTTGACTCTTTGATACACCAGTACCTACTGTGCTTTGAATAAAGGTTTGATTTTGCTTATAAACTTTCAAATTCAAACACAAGCTAAAACAAACTTTTTTGAATCTAGTGTATCTAACAAAAATTAATTTTCAGTCGGCATTTGCTAAATCTTTTATTAGTCAGTCCCTTACTCTTTTGCTGACGTCATATGTTTCTTAGTATTCACATAATCTAATCAAGGTATCGACACTGAACCAGTTCGAAGTGGATGCAATTCCTAAGTCGCAGTACCCATATTTGAAAGGAATCCCAAACAAATTTGTTCGCAAGTAGTTATCAACTTACAAAGACGACATTTTGTTGATGATCATATAACAATAGTACGATATGCCAAATAATATAAAGCATAACTAAAAGTATTGATAAAAGGAAATACCGGCATTTTCAGTGTACAGTGTACACAGAAACATAAACTCATACGACTACTGATTTGAACGAGTAAATAGAAACAAACTCAATCAAGTGTTTAGATTGCAATCATTGACCAATGTCCGCAAGAATATATCCGATAGCTTTACAATTAAATAAATGCCAAACGAAATCGCAGACAGGCAAGGCCATATTATCGCAACTTTATGCTATGCGAACACAATCGAAGATTTGGTATGATTATCATGACTTTATCATGATCTATAGAAGTAAAATATGTTAAGAAACCATCCGAAGAATTTTGTTACCGGCAATTTTTTTTTTTTTTTTTTGTCGGAGGTTGTTACTATCCGATGGAGCACTCAGACACAACTACTGGTCCATTGTACTGCCAAAACGGACACCTTACATTACTGTACTTAGTTTTCCCGTCTTTCGAAGAAAGATTAGAAGGAGCTTCAGTGATGAAGAGCTTGGATGTTCGGCACTCACCACATCAGCCCCAAAGATCCGCCATCTGTTGCGAGCAAAGGCAGGACAATTACAGAGGAAGTGTTCGGCTGTATCGTCGTCCTCTCCACACGCAGGACAGATGGTGGTGTCGCTCAAGCCCAACACATT
This sequence comes from Cheilosia vernalis, assembly GCA_949126925.1. Classification (NCBI taxonomy): domain Eukaryota; kingdom Metazoa; phylum Arthropoda; class Insecta; order Diptera; family Syrphidae; genus Cheilosia; species Cheilosia vernalis. Next base: position 62,290,639 of record OX421361.1, on the reverse strand, counting down.
CAAATGTTTGGCAAAAGCTTGGTGGCCCGAAAGGACACCCACAAGCAGTCTGCAGTCAATTCTCCTGAGAGACAGAAGGAAAGACGCAGACCTTTTACAGATGTCCGGACGCAGTCGTTTGGCCTGTCTACACCCCGCACAGTCACGCCACCGACGCTCGTGTTCACGAGAAACCCAAGTATCAATGGATGACCTAACTGCAGATGCGGACAGACCCAACGCCGGCTCAGGTCCTGAGAGAGCTTCTTCTGATCCCAGCCTGGCAAGCTCATCAGCGATCTCATTTCCATGGATGCCAGTGTGACCTGGGACCCAAACAAGATTCACTGTGTTTAGCCTACCGACTAGGTTCAGAGATAGCTTGAGTTCAAGCACTAATTTAGACGAGGTAAGAGGGTTGAGCAGTGCTTTTAATGCAGCTTGGCTATCGCTGCAAACGCATATGCTTCTAGCCCTCCACCTGTTTGTCACAATATAGCGCATGGCCATGAGGATAGCGAAAATCTCCGCTTGGAAGACAGACGCATAGTTACCTAATGGGTAGCGTAGTCTAATGTTCTCGCTTTCCACAAAGACCCCAGAACCAGATCCTTGTTCGGTCCTGGAGCCGTCCGTGAATATACGATGGCATTCTTTACTTTGACTTTGTGGATTTGAAAGAGATGCCTATGAGCTTCAGGGTTTCAGAAGAATTTTCATTTTCTCTCTCCAAATTGTGTCGTATAATTTTGTTCATTTTCAAGTAGAGGCAAACAAAACCAAACAAAACCAGCTGAGCATAGATGCTAGTGCAGAAGGCTATATCCAGAAGGACCTTCCCGTCAATTAGGGGCAGAATGAAACACGGTGGCATTCTTAAAATCTTGGGGCTAAATTACCGCATCCGTGAGCGAGCCTACGTCACTGAATTTTGTGGATTTTACAAGCACGATTTTACGATCACGAATGCGATAATTCAACCCCTGGTTGAAGGCCTTTCCAAAAACTAAAGTTTTAATAGTGTTGGTGGTTTATTTGCGAAGAATAGATTACGTTTTCATTAGGCTAAAACAGTTTATTTGACTGACAGTGATTGAAAGTTTATAAATTGTTTTAATCCAAAACAGTTGCGTAGATATGAAATCATGTGGCACGTGTGTTAGATTTTGAGTTGATTGGAACTTGATTGACTACGCAGCAAATCATACAATCTTCTTGAAAAAAAGCTCACCCGAACGAGTTTAGGTCTTGCGTCCTATATACAATTACGCTGCCCACCATTATGTAGGTTTTGTCTAGCTGACATCAAAAAAAAATTACATTCATGACATGTGAAAAATAAAATAGTTTACTTTAAGGAATACACTTTCAATCGGTTTCCCTGTAATGCAAATTTAATTTCGTATTCAAATTCCCTCTCATATCTGGCAACGTCATTTCAATCACCTGTCTGAATGTGCACATGTGATACTCTTTATTTTGTTTGTATGACCGGACTCAGTTCAAAATGTATACCACATAAGACAACCAATCAGTCACATGTGGCACCCAGACAAAAGTCGTGATAAGGATAGATAATATGTTTTCTTTGCTAAAATGACAGATGACACAAATCAGCAGTATAAATAAGTCGAAAAAGAACTTACAAACAATAGACTCATACAATCTAATGCAATTTGCAATAATTAGGATTTATGGCAATGTTTACAGTGTTCTGCGATCGGTCTGCCGATTCACTTTTCATTGACATTTCAGTCCAACACTTGATGTTCACATGGGGACTTGTATTTCACAAAGCACAGTTTAACATGAAGCTAACCTTTAAACACGTGCGTTGCACATAAGTGATTTTATTCAATTAGAAACAACCACTTTGAATCGGAAAGCTTTTAATACATCTAAGAAACACCAAGGACCGACATTGCATCGCTAGAAACAAATTTAGACTAGTATCGTGCCTGCGACTTAACTGAACTTAGTTCGAAATAAAATTCATAATATTTGGTTGTATTGTTGCGGACGAACAAGGTAACTGACCTACAGTTAAAAGTAAAAGGAGGAAACATGTTTTTTTGAATAATTTTGAGCGAAAGAATTAATTCGGTCCTGTTTTTTTTATCATTTTAATTATTGAGCAAGTGGTTGCAAAAAGTAAACTCGTTTGTTTATTAACAAATTCTACAGCAAATAAGTGCACATGTCGTTAAAGTTATTATTTTTTAAGTGTTGTATAATATAATTAGGCGCAGTGGCTTAGTCGTTAGTGTGTTGGACTACTAAGCGAGGGGTCCCAAGATCGAATCCCGCAAAAACCCAAATTCCAACTCAAGGTTTTTTCCACTGCGCCACCTCTCGCGAACTACTGAAAAACATCCGAGAGTATAACTGTCTTGAAAGAGCATCTCAATCGGCCGTTTGGAATCGGCTTAAAATTGTAGATCCCTTCCATTTGTTCCAAAAATTAAGAACTCACACAAAAACGAATAGTTGTGAGAAGCTAGGCCCAGGGTCACTACAGACCTGTTGTGTCAAAAGACTTATTTAGGATGTGGAAACAGTGGTCAAGCGCGGGCGCTTTGTCAACTTAAAACATTCGTAAATGGAAAAATCCACCAGGAGGTGTGCCTGACAGGAACTTTGCGGATTATACCATGATGAATTTTATAATCATTTACAGGATACATCAGCTAGTTGCACTTGTTGAAAATTGATGCAGAATTGACGTGGACACATAGAGGAAAATTACTGTCAATTTGAAAAGTTTCACTTATGTGTCGTACAATGCAGGAACTACTACAACTGCAGTAAATGTTGATAACTTTGTATTTTCACCAACAGATGTCATTCATAACCATTTAATAAATGTTGTCCAAGGCTCGCTAAAATATAAATTTTAAGTTTTACTCACACGTTATGTATGTGTCAGTTTAGGAACTTCAAGTGTACGATTGTATCTCCCAATTATTTGACGCGAACTATGCCATATTGTCAGCAAAGTCATGCATGGAAATAAATATACATGCTCGAAATAGCGTTCATTACAAAAGAGATCTGTGTCGCAGATTTGCAGCTTGTTGTCGTAAGCTATAACTAAAAAGCGTTAAAATTTGTGGAGCATTTAATTATTTTCAAAATCAATATCACTTAGACCTTAATTTCACAACAACAGTCGAGGCCGTACACATTATATTCTTTCACTGGTTAATGCATGAAACCATAATTAAAATAATTGTTCATAATTAACAATAGTCCATTGAACTTTCAAAATAGTACTTGAATAATTCTTGTGGGAATTAGATATTTACCCATACAACAACAAATGCCAATTATTATACCAAGAATAAAATACTATTATTGGATTATGCTTTTCGTTTTTAGGTTTTTAATCTCCAAACACTCGTAAAAAATTATAGGATGGAATTCGCGCCAATTCAAATGGATTCAAGTCATTGAGGAAAAGAAGAAAAAGTTGAATTTTTCTATGTGATCCCAAAAAAACCAAACGTATGGTATACTCGTAGCTGTGCAAAAACTAAGTAAAAATAGACATAAATACGTTTGTTGACATGCGTACTATTAACATAGAATTAGTATTTCTTTTATTCGGAGCGGTTTAGCTTTGAGCTATTTTTTGTTTTCCTTTCGGTACATGTATTGTGTTTGTTGTCATAAAAAAATATGCTTGTTTTTTCTTCGCTTTTTGTTAATGTGTAAATTAAATTGATTGGTGTAAGTATTTTGTTCCATCATATTCAGTGGTATAGTGGACATTGTATTCTTTTTTACGATTTTGTTCCCAACGACTTTGACAAGGTCATGGAAATACAGCTTCCAGACACTGTTGCTTAAACGTTCTACATGGGGGGTATTTAAAAAGAATGTATTTCTTCTGTAAAATGGAATTTATTCGCTTCAAGGAAACCTAGCTCAATGCAACTCAAGTTCACATTTACCACCCAATTTATTTGAAAATACTATATATCTAATTCAATGCGAATCCATATATAGCATCTGAAACCGTTCCCATCATATTGTATTTCCGTCGAACATGTGGGTAAAAAAAGTTCCCAATCATAATACGAATATGTGCCGCAGCAGGTTGGATTGAAAAAATATAAACAATATCTGCCAGAGCAAAAAATCACAGTCCCTTCCTGGTAACTGATGCCTGCAGTAACAAAGTTTATTCGAGTTTATTCACCACCACGAGAGGAACAATTATTTATCGGTTTGCAATCGATTAAGCAGAATATTTTAAGTAAACAAATTTACCATACCTACCTTTTACTAGTGGAAAAATATCATATTAATTATAAATTCCATGCTCCGGATAAACAATGTCATTTGCAATTCGTATTAGTGCCTACTCATGCTAATGGATGGCACGAGCAAAGTTATGCTAAACGCCTTAGATAGAAATCCCCAATGTCACCTGTTCGGGCTGGATTTGTCTACCCAACTGTCCACGCTGCCTTCGTTGGCGCGTATCCACTAAAATGCAATTGACAAGCATAAGCACCACGAGTGCATATCCACTCACTCGAAGCTAATGCGAATAGGGGTGGAACTTCAAATTGAACTTTAAGATGGGTCCCTTAATGGAATTCATTTCGGGCAATTGTAAGAGTTTTATGTGATGTTAGTAAGAGATATAACCGGTTTGTTTTAATTGTTGACACTTGAATCAATCTTTGTCGATTATGAGTTAATATTGTTTACTTTCCAAGTGCATGGTAGAAACAAACACGCCATGGAATGCAGGCCGACGAACGACGATCTCGGTTCCCATTTGAATTGTAAATATTTCATTATATCAGCGAAATGCAATTAGACAAGGTTTGCATGAGGTAGTGTCTCTCTCTGAGCTTGTTTGCAGTGCGAAAGTGAGTAGTGGGTGATTTTTTCTTTTGTAATTTTTATCTCATAAATCATAGTGATTATTTCAATTTGATTGGGGCTACTAACGAATTTACACGATTATACTTTAATAGGCGGCTTTGTTTTGACTTGCAAATAGTTTGTAAAAAAATGAGAGAGGATAATATTCTAAATAGTGCTTCAAAACTAATTGGGAAGTGATTTTTTTTCCGGTTTTATAAATACAGGCACGCAAATGTCACCACTCATCATTCTCACTGCAGATTTAAAATGAAAACTTAAATTTTATGCCACCTATTTGACCTTTTCGATACGAATTACATAAAATCATAGTGGCTTCAAATGGGAGCGGATGGTATGCCTGAAATTACAAATCGATTTGTTACTTTTCGCATGACAAATTTCATGCTGAATCAAATTAATTTGCATAATGTGCTTTTGGTTCCACTCTAATCAATGTTTCACCTGAACTGCGTGGGAAACTTGCATTTAATTTCTCCATAAATATTATTTAAAGTTGAATTCATTCTTTTTATATCAGAAATTGATTTGCTCTCCTTTTTATAAAATTTCACAGGGTATCCTCGTACTTCACCTTTTATGATTTAAAAAAAATCATCCACACTGCATGCGATCTGGTGGAAATTAGTCACACAATATTCGTTCCAAATAGGGCACTGTAAGGTTATGTTCCGCTGTTCTTAGAGTGTTTATATCCAATAACAAATCGTTCTTCGCCACATAAGAGCTATTTTCAAGTGTTTTGTTGCCAAAAACTAGGTTCACACGGTGGGGGGAAATTGAAATACTATTATATTTCATTTCGGATACCAAGGTTATTAGCTATTATTTAAAACCATACCAAATATCACCCCAGTGATTGTGATTGTTATGATACAAATGATCAAAACCAATAGTTATAGCAAAAAAGTACATGGGAACATTTTATGACGCACTTTTAAAGGTCCCTGAACAACTGTTTCTAAACAAAAGACAATTGTGCGGATTTCTTTTGTTCAACATTTTTACATCTTTATCTATCAACCTATTAATATCCAGTTTTTTTTTTTTTTGGTTTTTTTGTTGTAAGGGCTAGTTTTGCCGCTTACTTAATGACAGCTTTCATTTTCATGTCGTAGATCGATATATATTTTCAGTGACACTGACATTCTTCCTACAGTTCGCATTGAATGAGTTTTATTAGTTTTGGCATTAATAATCGAATTTGAGTACTCTTGAGAGAGATTTCATAAATTGACATTTCATTTCTTTTCGAACAGCACCAACCGTTGTAGATAATTAGCTAAAACTCATAACTAACTTTATCTTTCTAATGAAACTATCAGTCAGGTATATCCTCCGGTTTGTTGAAGTATCAACCAAATATCTATTATATTACCAGCAAAATCATCCCCGTAGATTTCGCGAATCGTTTCCCAATGTGTACACAATTTTCCAAATATTCGATTTGTGTTCTTCTGCGAGGGTTTTGGAGTATCGCTAGCGATTCTTCTATTGACAATCTTAGGGATGTATCCGTTTTGTACATTAAGAGAACTTTGGGCTACCTAATTGCGAATTATCCTGTTTGCTGGCTTTACGTTTCTTACAGAACACTCTCACATGTTTTCAATATTTTTCCTATCTAGATACTGCTGCAAATAAAAAAGCTACCAATGATTTCAAACAGGTACTTACAGGTCTTACTTATTCAGTCTTGAAATGCATATGCTAACTATAATTTGATAGTACACAGATCGTCTCGGCCACTTTTAAATAAAAATCATTTAAAGCCCTTATACGGACATCGCACAAGCCCACCTATCAAAGGTTATCAAACTTCTAAAGTGACCACCGACAAGTGAATAGTTTGGCTTTGCTGTTATCAACATGATTTACAGAAATAATTTTTTTATTTTATCAAAAAACACACCACGAGGTAAATACTTTTCGCACACACTGTTAATGTGTGGTCAGAAACAGTCGCTTAATATTCCCCTCAAATAAGGCGCGATATCGATGTTTCAATATCGATTAACCATTCACGGGTAGAGCTACTCTATAAAAATAACTAAGTCGGGCAGACTAGCATATTAATGAGTGACATCTGCTTCTAAATAGTTTTCTTGTTTACAATTACCCTGTCATGTTATTTGATTGGAAACAAACGTAGGCGTTGTAATTTTGAACCGATGGTTTGTTTGGTGGTGTTCCTTTTTTTTGGAACAAGACCCTTTTGGAAGTCATTTGAATTTAATAGTACGCCCTCTGACGGCTGCAGTGAGTGGGCACCTTTAAAAGTTGTTTATTTCATATTATAAACTTAAGCTAGAACTATTAGCACGTGACTTAATATGTATTCATAAATATTAATAATCTATTTCTTAAACCTTAAATAATATGACAATGAATTCATTTACAAAAATTAACACTACATAGACATCGAACAAAATTTCTCAGAGTGAAGCTGTTTTCGGTTTTTGGAATTTTTCCAAATTTTCCTCCAAAAAATAACGATAAAAGAAATAAAATTATTCGTGAAATATATTTTACATAAACAAATACAAAACAAAAAAAGAAGTGGGATTTGTCTCCAAGAAAATAATGGACGGACAGAAATGCCAAAGCATTTTTTGAACAGCGTGTTTTATACATTATAAGAACTTGCTTTCTTTGTTTTGGGTATATATTCGATTGTACGCGTGATGCTTTTAAGCGTTGGCTTGAAAGAGATAAATTATTTTTATTATTTTGTTATCCATTTTGGAATTTTTTGTATATTTTTTAAGACAAATAAGCAGTGACAACAAATTGAGACTTGGAGGGGATCGGTTTTGCTTGGGTAGGCTGTGAATTGTAATTTTATAAAGCAGGAATAAATTATGTGTAATTGAAAATGTTACATTACATAAATCAAATAGCTAATGGGCTTAAAACTTATCTTATGGTTTGGCGACTTCTTGGAGGCTTCAATAGATCAAGCACTTAAACATAACAGCTTGAATAGATCCCGGACAAGATTGCAATATAAAATAAATATTTTTTTAAGAAACGGCTTGGTTTCAGTTGGTTTGAAGTCGTTTGGTAAAGAGCAATCTAATTCGATTTTTTTTACTAAAGAAATAACAAGACACTTTTTGAATTGATGCCAAGTAGGAAAAATCTACCACCAATGGTATTTTGTTGGAAAATATCAATTTTCACGTGTAATTAATAGCCACGTAAGAATGCGGACCGATTTTCTTTTCCAGCACTAAATAGTTATCATTTTCCAGAATACTACACAGAAAGTCCATAAATAAGTTATTTGATAATCTATAGTGGCGCCTGTACTGAATAGTAAGGCATTTAGTTTATCAAATAACTCATTACTAACATATACTTGATATTGAGAGACCGCTCCCGGCTCCGCGATTGTAAATTCAACCCCAATAATTATCTGAAGTGTATTTAAAAAAGTCGAGACCACTTGATTTATTATTTGTTCTAAGAAAGTATTTGTTGAATAATAATAGCGAGCTTTGAATTAATAGTGAGAAAGGGAATTAATTCCCACCGAGTGCATTGATGAAGTCTTTCAAAGCAGTTTCATGTAAATTGATTTTACTAATGAAAATGCATACTCAAGTGTGGGGTATTACAAACATTTACAAGTCAATATAATGAGCTTTGTGTTGTTTACACTTATAGATTTATTGTTTGTTTGTGGAAAGATCCCGTTGTTAGGCGAAATTTGCGACAAGCTTTGATTTAGTACAAATAGAAAGAAACAACAAATAATAACAGAGAGCTGAAATTCTTCAATTCCTGAAGATATGAAGCAACTATCACAATCTGCTGAAAAAGTAGATATAGACGATGGGCATACTAAATATACATACACCTTTAACGTACATATGTAGAAACTGTGATAAGCGCATAAGAGAGTTCCGATTAATTTCAACCATAAAGCATTTACGCGCAAAAACGTAGTTAGCTAATCATTACTTACACCACGGGAATCAGGTAAAACCAAACATTTTCAAAGAAACTAATATCGCAACCACTTGCACAAAGCGATTACGATAGCGCGAAGAAAAAAATAGATAACCCTTTAAATAATACAAGTTTAAAAATAAAATTATCCAACTAGCACGTGCGAACGGACGGTACTTTTTAAACTCTCAGAATTTGTCCCATCTTTTATTCTGACAGAAGAAAATGCAGTACCAGTTGGAGTACCAAGACAGTCGACAAGAGTTGACATTAGGATGTCCACTCAAGACGCAATTTAAAAGATGCAGCGTTGATAGATATTGCCCAGCTTATTTTTTTCAAATCATATCTCAACGCGTTGAACAACTTTGTCCAACTTATGAAAGTATCCGACCGCAGCTCTAATCTCTATTTATCAACGGCGAACCGTGGATAGTGTAATTTTTTTTCGTTGACAAAACTAAACGATTTAGATTTAAGGAATATTTGGTTTTATTATAAAAATCTATATTTTGAAAAAACCTAAACGCGTACTTATTTGAAGCTTTGGTGACGTTTATTCTCGACATGCGAACGAATATTCTTTCACAATTTATGACCGAAGATGGATGAAGTCCCAAATTTCTTATCAACCACTACGGACTACGGAGCTTTTGCTTTTTTGTTGAAATACCTAAGATCAATTCACAAAAAAACCTTACAAATGAACAAAGTAGAGCAAAAGGTTTCAGTACAAATCTCTGTTATTAAAAAAATTATGTTTTTTATTAATTCTTCTTTAAGTTCAAATACTATATAAACCTAAAATAAATTGTTTAAAATTAAAGGATTCCTAATAACCTAGTTAGTTAATGATATGTGTTAGCTCTGCACTTAATTTCAGCATTTGAAAACGTTTTCCTGACAGTTTTATGTACGATTCTTTTGTAAAAGTCAACTGACAAGCTGACAACATCTAGCTGCCATCAATACCAAATGCTACCATTCTGGATCTACATTAGTTAGAGTAAATTTTTAATTACAAACATTTTCTATTTACTCGTTCTAACGATATTAATGCCAGAGATAGTTTACTCGAATTTGTTGCCAAAAACTTCAACGTAATTGTAAAATTGTAAGCAAAACTGATATGAAGAAAATATTATCTTCCGTAGGTATGTGAGGTCAACAAAAAACAAAAAAAAATGTTAAAGTCATCGCTGGATTACTGATAACATATAATCTCACTTGGAAATTGGAATAAAAACTGATCAAAAAAACAACATTTCTGTTATATAAGCGACAAAATTGTTATCACTGGAATAACAAATCTTGAACTTGGTAAAAAGTTCGAATAAAAATTCACTACTAGCATCGTTAAACTTGACATTAACATTTGAAACCCAACACTCGCTACTTTTTACAAAATTACATAAACGTCATCAACTACAACCACTAATTAAATGTCATTGCTTACTTAATCAATCAAATGCTCACTATCAGTCAGTTTAATTTATTATTTGGTAGACAATGCGAATTTTTTTTACCGCTCATTTCTTTTATTACATATACTCAGGTTATTTATGAATTTGTGTCACAAACATTGCGTTTTCTTCGGAACCACCTACAACGGTTTGTTATTTTTATACATTTTGTTCATTAAAAATTGTAGCTGTAGCAAGTTCGGTTCAAGGACATTCACGGGCACTGAATATTTGCAATCAAAAAAATCTGCACTTTTATCTAAGGAACACTTTAATAAATACAAATATCTTTTTATTTGAATTTCCGCCCTTAAAAAAAAGGAGTCCATCAAATTCGTAGCAGTTTCACCAAAACAAAAAAGCTTAACCAAAAAAATTCTTCTTCGCGATCGCACAACTCACCTGTTGCTGCTGACTTTTGGAACACGATGATTACCCGGAACGCGATCGATGTGAACTGAACTCAAAGCTATTCCCGGATAAAGAATTTCCGTACAAGCTTCTCGAAAACTGCTACTAATGCTGCTGCTGCTTCGGACTCTTTAAGTTCCACTTACTGCTGCTCCTTCGTTTCATACAAAACAGAAGAGGAAAAAAAAAAACCAAAGAAAAACAACAAACACAAGCGCTCCACGCACTGTCACAAATGTCACTCGTGCCACACACAACAAACGACAAAACTGGCAAACCACCAACCGAAAGAGAGTGAGAGAAATTCACCAAATTTTTGTTTTGGAGAGTAATCGAGCGTCAAAAAACCACATGGATATGGAAGTTTCAACACACGTCAAATCTAACGTCGCAGCTCGCCGCCACGCTGCTGCTGTTAACTTGACTTTGTTGATGGAAAATACTTTTCATGTATGGTGTCTGGTCTGATGCGATCTAATCGATCGGTTAAAAGCGCTGTTGATGCGAGCAATCGATCAAGCAAAGTAAAACACACTACACAAACACAACCATCAGTAGTTTGCCGGAATGCAATGGTGCTGTAGAGTGGTGAGTGGAAAGTGAGTATCAGTTCTGTGGTATAATGACAAGCACACTCTATCGTTAGCTGATCTAATCGATGTATTTCCATTTGGTAAGCGATAGATAACGATTAAGCTGGAAGTGATTACGAATGTCTCGATGACTGGCGCTTGCTGGTGGTACTATGTGCATGACAACTGCATTCTAATGCAACACTGAACAAATACTCGCACTGCTAGCGCTATTGGTGAATGGATTTCGTTAGAGATGTCCAGGCGGGGGTTCTGATAAAACGAAAACGATATCTCGTAGAATTGGTTGGATTTACCTACTGATAACAGCTGGGGGAGGGTATGTGACACAATTGGCATAACGCTTCCAACATTGTTGTTAATTTGTTCCATAACCAGCGATAGCGGCAGCAATTATTGCTCTTGATATGGGAATTCTTTGTTTTATTTTTAAAATGTTATCGGATCTCGGATGTTTGTGTTATTTCCCCATTGGAATTGCTTGAACATTATGATTTAGATAGGTGTAGTTGTGGATGTGTAGTTTGGGTAGAAACGAAGCTTATTTTGAGGTTTTGGTTGTAGGAAAGTTAATGACGGTATGTTTGATGCAAAGAATTAAAACTGGGTTTCCCGGCATTTTCGTATGAGTTTTAGGTTTCGGGACGAATAAAAGCAGAGAAGGATTGCAGATCTACAAGAAAAGCCACCTTGAGGATAGGAAGAGAGTTAAATGGAGGAATGTAACAGGCTATTCTAGTATCAAAAAAATGTAGACGACGTAATTTTTGCGGTATTCTCTATATCAGCATTGTGCTATGTGCTAAACCAAAATTCGTCAAACTGTCTCAATTGACAGCTCTAATTAAGAGACGTCAAAGCAACAGGACATCGAAAATTGATTGCAGCCACTCGATGTGTCTTCGGACTGAGTAGGTAGCCTTGTCATAAGTCCTCCGAACAACGGTGTAATAGTCTCAGTCCTGCTCTATGGATTCTGAAGTGTGGACTCCTTCAAAATCGAGGGATGATGTCCACAGCCATCCCGACTATAGTTTGTTTTGATACAAAATCCTCTTAAATTCTTTAATTTATGTCAGCCAAACTAAATGTCAGTGCGATATAATGATAGTTTGTGTTTTAAGTAACCTTGCTGTGCTCTTTAAATTTTTATATCACATATGCGCTCTGATTAAAAAAAACCCGGATTTGAGTTTCTGACTTAAACTAAAATAGACAAACTCAGGATTGCGAGTTGGACATTTTCATCACCGCCCGAGTATCGTGAAGCTCTTAAGATTTTTAATTAATTCACATGAAACGAAGCTCAAAGCGAAGGGCAATATTGACCCTCATACCTCGTATTCAATTATAATGTAATATCAATTTTGTTTGTATCAAAATATCACTCTCATTTCATATGAAGGGTTTTCAATTTGTCGCGCACAGCAATTTAAAAAAAAAGGGTTTCCTTTCTGTCAATAAACCTATTTTCTGCTTTCCGCACCTGGGTAACCATCTTCTCGAGGAGGCTTAATTTTATTCGACTTTAATTTCGTCAGTTTACCCTCTTTAGTGTATTTTATTGTTGTTGACCTGGCCGCTCGTGTGGTTGGACGCACGTTCATCGAAAGTCACTCATCGTCTATCCTTGAAATGGCGCGTTTGATGGGGCGAAGCTTTCATTAATTTTAATTGCAAAAGAAGAATGGTTTTTGGGAAATTGCTTTTCCGGAAAATGTTTGGCATGAAAAACCATGTCAAACGTGAACTTTTATGGAACGGATTATTCCTTCGAAAAGGTTGCAACTCTTAAAACAATGTTGGCATGGCACCGTTCCCATTCGAACGCCGGCCGCCGTGACGTTGGTGGCAAATTTAATGGGAAAGTTGTTGACAGCATAAAAAAGTGTTGTCCTTGAACGTGTACTTCAATAATTTTTTTTTTTTTTTTTTGCTCTCACAGTATTTACGCTCCCATCAACCGAACTGGTCAAGCGAAACAATACACGTAAAGGTGAACGCAAAAGCAAAGTGAAGTGAATTTCTCGTTTCAGATATTTTGGTAGAATTAAGAATTTTTGAATGGCGTTGTTGACATTGACTTTGTGCTTATGTTTCTGATGTTACACTCTACCTACAGGTATATTATTGGAATCAGCGTTTGTAGTTAGCCGCTGATCCTGACCCTTTCTCAATCAAGTGTGAATTTTAATGTTTCAGTCGGTGTACATGATCGGGAAAACTAACTTGAAGATTGATCACCTCTGATTGTGAAGGGGTGAAACATTGAACATCCTATCACGTAGGCGATTGCGATGTTTGGGGGCTCTAGCTCTTTTGCGCAATATAGAATCTACTGGGACGTGAAAATAAGGTTTATGATTAGAACCACGCGAAATGGAGAGCTATGGAAGTATCAGCGAAGAAAAAATTCCATGCCCTTAAATTAATAAAGCACTTTCACTGGAAAGTAAAAAAATATTACTGATACTTGTTGTATTATCGCAACCTAAATTTTAAGCCCGAGTAGAGTTGTGCTGAAGACAAAAAGAAACAAATGCCTTTTACATTTCTGTCCGACGCACGGGCTTAAATTTTCTGTAAGTAATTTCATTTAATAAATGCAATTTCTTTTACTATTTACATTTAACTTAGGTACTTTAAGTGCTTCTATATATAATAAATTTACTTTGATAAATTTTACTTTTATTTTACCCTTTTCCCAATTAAATTTATGCGACGTGGTGTGTGCATGTGCATGACAGTTCAATAAAAAATAGGAAAAAGTAGCATAAAAGACGATGGGGTTAAAATTCCTTTTTGGCTGTCAGACCGATGACACTATTACTATTACTCGAAACTTATTTCAAGTCGGTTTTCGAAATTATTGCTGACTTATTACCTAATCAACTATAAGTAATCCCAGCCTGGGAGAGTAAATAACGTTGGCTTACATTTTGTGAAATATGATGATATTTGCACACATACCCAAAAGTTATTTTACGTGGCATTAATGACAAAATCGTTAATGATGAAATGGCAAAAATTCTATCAATCTTCGCGCCACGTGATATGTGACCAATTAACAACATTCATGTTTCCATATGGGTTTTCATGTGAGTAAAAACAACAGACATTATTTTGCAATTTTCAAATAATTAAATATACACAAAGAAAAACTAACGCTAGTTGCGATGAAATCACGTCATAATGTCCATTTTTAGAGCAAACAATGAGTCAGGTACAGCAGAGTAGCTTCAAGTACTGGTTCTGCTTCTCGCAAGCATGAATCAATTTTACGTCATATCTTTTACGAACATAATAACAACTAAGCAAACAATTTTTTTTGGTCTCGAATTTATTAGAATACGAGCGCCTCAAATCAACCAGAATTTCATTTTAATTGTTTAATTCTCTTTCCAATAGGTTGCAAATATTTATGGCCTGTTTGCTTAAACTTTAGCCATTTTATTTACTTAAATTTGGTCTAAGATTTAACAGAGTTGTCTTTTTTTTTTTAGTACTAGCTGACCCCGCGAACTTCGTTTCGCCCAAATTCGTTAATGTAATTAAAGTAATAATTTCGAGCATGCATAATGCACATGCTATTTTATGTAGACGCTTAAATACCAATGGCAAGCCGTATTGAATAAACGGAATCCGCTTAGGTTAGCAAAGAGCTTTATTTGGACAATGTCCATTATAATTTTAATTATGTGACTTTAGAAATAGCGCTTGATTTTTTTTTGAATGGGGGGTGCCACAAATCGTTTTCCTATACCGCTTGTGTTTTGGAAAGTACCACCTATAGTGTGGTATCCTATCTTTCAGCACCACCTATCGGGTCCAGAACTCAAGTAGAAATTGATGGTTATAGTGAAAGCGCTGTTCCTACATTTCAGACATATTTCCGTAACAGTAACAGTGTGTATAATGTATTTGCGAGTGACTTGTAACCGAAATGTGATCGAATTTTAGTGAGCTGTTAAATTCATGTGTTTGTAAGTTGGTTCGCACGAAACAGAAAATGTGAAATAAAAATGCTGACACCATTTTCAAACCTTCCCATGAATCGTGTTTGTAATTGTGACATCGTGCAGGTCTGGGTCGGTTTCGGGATCTGAAACCTCGGCATATATGTATGATGTCATCAATTTGGTCTGGTTGCATTCTTTCGATTAACCAAATGAAAATGTGCACATGAGGCAAGCCTCTTTTTTGTCATTCAATCGAATACATCCAACATCGAGTATAACCAAAGACATGATGCTTAACAATATAGTCCATCAGCGAACTACGAAATATTTGTAACTTTAACAGCCATGAAGAAAACTAACCGCACCTATCAACTTGGTTGGTAAATGGTAAGCCTTTTCCCTTCTCTCTCTACACCGGTACCGAAGGTATTATGGTACCGTTGAGTTACGTTCCCCATAACCCTATTCACTAATGAGCAGAATACCACAATAAATTGTTACACGCTCATTTTTCGTAACAACCCCTACGTGCAAACTCAAAACGCTCCACAACTCCTGTTGCCTGTCATCATTGTCCACGTCATCTTAATCACCCCTACATTTCAACTTACTCACACATACTTACGCAAGGATCCTGAAAATACATGTCAAACAAAAATAATGGATTCAAAAACCATGAAATAAATCAAAGTATCTACTCCATTTCAAAAAGTTACTGTAAAATAGTAAGCATAAGCAAACTTATTAGGTAGGTAGGTATATTTAAAAAAAAAAATTCAAAATTTTTGACAACAACAATTTGCTTTAAAAATAATCAAAATAATTGACAACAACAATTGCTTTGAAAATATAAAATATTTTTTTTTTTGTATTTGAAGTGTCACTACTCGATTTCAATCCAGTTTATTTTTTTTTCAAAGTGCTTTTCCCCATGAAAAACGAAGTGTGTGCCTTCAACGCCATCTGTTGAGAATTTTCCAACTTTTCTTTTTTCATAAACCATCCCTGATTCAAGACGACTAAAACACACCAAAAATCATTGAAATCGGTTGAGCCGTTCGTGAGTTATAAAGTCACAACGCACTTGCAACAATTTTATATATATAGAGAAGATTAATTCATGTAAGCATATACTTGTAGTCAACCGTTGAGAAAGTAACGTCTTTATCTCCTACACTACGTTAGCCACGTAAGTATACGAACTCGAACTGTCAATTGAGTACTCAGTGGCGTATTTCTTGACTATATTCGTCGGCTACCCCTTCATAAACGTCAACTGAAAAAGCTGTTCCTGCGTGACCGATCAAAGTCAATCGAAACTGATACATTTCAATTCATATCTACAGCTGTCAGTTAGACAGACACTTGAACGTCCCCAATGTCAATGTAAATGATTCTAGATTTTGATAGATCATTGGAGAAGTCATATTGTTTCTCTATTGGTGCAAAGTGGGTCTAAAAACAAGGACTAGCGGAAAGAACTCTATTTCGCTTCTACACTTCGTTATTTCTTGTTCACTTTTTGTAACCAAACATTTTTCAATTTACCGACTTTTATTCAACTGAAAACGTTCACCTGCAATTTTAGGAACTCTTTCAACTCACTGAAAATGTAATGGAAAAGTTTATTCTGCGAATTCGATTAATGCTTTCAATCAGACCAACGTCAACATACCACACCTGCAAATACAGAGTAGCAGTGAGTCTTCTTTTATTCCAACATGGATGTCAATGCACATTTAAACTCTGTAACTCACGCAGGGATTTTCAATAAAATCACATTCTCCTCGCTGAATTCAGCAAGATAATCTAAACCCGTTAACCGGAATACACTTCCCCACGTACAGTATTCAGTATAGGTATATGCTCATCGACAACTCTGCAGGAGCAAAGTGCTTTCTTTATTTAACACTTAATTAATCACTTCATTGACCTACATCTCAAGGATACACAAACGCTGCTTGCCATGCAAAGGCGCCATCACCAACCATCGCACCAGCACAGAAGCAGAGCAATTCAAGAGCCTTACACTCTTCAATTGCTCATCCGTGTACACATAATGTAGCTCGAGCATACCGCACACGCTTCAACAAAATCGCCCTAACCTTTAATCAGTCCTCGACTAGAAATGTTGCCACACTGAGATGTCATCGTTCGCCTTCAAACGGAATGTAAATCCTTAAACATTTTGCGTGCATGTCTGCCTGGATCTAATTTAAACTTTTAATGGCGAATATACTCGTAATTTGCACTACATTTTGCATTATTTTCTTTTTCCCAGCTACTCCTGTGCGAGACATGCAGTCCTTTTGATTGCACAATGTTACACATTTTGTATGTGCATTTGATGGGGGTTTTCAAGCATGGAAAGGTGTTTTTCACATGCACAATTATTCTGTAACCATACTGCGACTTGAGGGAGCGTATGCTCCAAAATGAAATTCAAAACAAAGCAAAGCATTCTGCTTTGTATTTTGATTTCCGTTTACAACCATTGCAACCGCTGGAATGTAAAACGTAAAATGGCAGTCATATCTGTCGAGTGTTAACGTTTTCAAACTCTCAAACAGAGGAGAACCTTTGCGAATGGCTAATAGGATATCCTGCAATCGCGACCAATTTCACCGCCCACTCGTGCGCAAATTTAATAGGATTCTAACTTTGGCGGTGTTATCATGGAAATTGGACGTTTATTTAAATTTTGCCGGCTTTAATCCGAAGAACGAGGTGCATATTGCCATGACAAAGTGTTGAGTTTTGTTGTCAAAGCATGTGCTTGACAGGAAAATAAGAAATTGGATTCTGCATCGTTTAGCTTTGATTAAATTTGGAATTGCACTGAGAGTGGGTGCAAATAACTATGATATGATAAGCAGCAATTTGTATTTTTAGTGGTAGTATAAACTTATTATCCAGAAGAGAAAATCACCATACAGCATTAGCGCGAGAGATCAGCTGATAGCCCATTGGACTATGGACACCAAAGCGTGTTCGCATGTATAGATAAGAACAACTGCATGACTGGTGTACAGTGCTGGCCAAAACTAAAGCACGAAAAGATGTCGCTTTGGAAAAACGTAAAGAAAATTCAAAAAACGTTCGATAATTTACTAGTGTTATTTTTTTTGCAAAGAAATTTATATCAGTCATCTTTTTGATGTGTAAACATTTATGCGCGCGTTATTGGAATCTGGTAGAGTAATTCCTAACATAGGACTTGATGCAACGGATATGCGTCACGAATATACATTGCGCGCTGTTGGAATCTGTTGGAGTAATTCCAAACATTTAACTTGCCGTCACGGAAATGCGCCATTGCATATATTTTATCTTTGCATATTTTTTTATCATTGCATACGTTTTTATCATTGCATACATTTATGAGCTGAAATAAAGCATGTTTTTGCAGTTATTACTTCTTTAGGCGCGGCGCGTTGGGCACTTTTGATGGAAAGAAACCAATAAACTCGCGTCACTGTTACCATCACCGTCACTGTTACCGTTGCCGTCGCCGTCACCGATCCCAATGAAACGTTGTATGTGTGCATGGTTGTATGCAGCTAGAAAGATAGGATAGCTTTGGACCCGATAGGTGGCGCTGTTGTCCGTTTTCTGAGAAACTCAACCGATCTCAATGAAATTTTGTGTGTGTGCATGGTTGTATGCAGCTAGAAAGATAGGATAGCTTTGGACCCGATAGGTGGCGCTGTTGTCGATTTTTTGTTATTTCATAATATATTAAGAATACAGTTATTACAATTTCCTCTTTTCTCAATGACGTGTATCAAGCCACACACATAGATACCGCACGCACGGTGTTTACACATACATATTTCGGGACTGTTGGATACAGTCGCACAGTTTTTTTTATAAACAATTTTGCTATAAAGCTTAACTTATTTAAAATGTAATGTTTAGGATCGTTGTCATGTTGTTGTCATGAACTGACAACATGTTTTATGAAATAAGAAAACACACCCTTTCCCTTATGTGTCAATTGTAAATTAGTTGCAGAGAGTTCCGATCCTAGATCATGGTTGAAGATCGTATTGTTTATATTGTCTCAAACCAACAAACGACTACATAAAATATTATCGAATATGCAAATAACAGAACAGCAATTATTATCTTATCTACTATCTCTGCATACCTACCAAACAGACATTTATCATCGCTAATACATGCGAATCAGTCGAAAAAAAAAAATTGTTCAAATTTTTTTTATCAAATTTGAAAATTAGCGGTATTAGTCTATTATTCCTTTTGAACAACAGTGTGTCACACGCGAAAGCATGAGTTTAGTTAGCACCACACCACCAGCTTGAAAAATTGAGTGCTGCGGCTTATCGGGTTATAATTAACTTAATTTAATTTCAATTACTATGTATATGTTACTGGCTATTTTAATTAGCAATTTTGTTATTAATATACCATGGTTACTAAATATAATTTTAATGCTATATGCTATAGCAGGTTTTTTTTTTTTTGAAAAGATTTCATTTGAACTGTCTTCGATTTAACAAATTTATTGCTGTTATCTATGTAATTGTCTTGCGTAGCTATTGAGTGGGATGAAGGTTCTCATAAGCAGGCTTTGCCTTCAGATTTCTGATTCTTGAAAGTGTACCTTTGTATCCACGTGTAGGACGAAAATGTTACAAATGCAACAACCTGAGAAAATGTACGATTTCAATTGACAGCCAGAATTTCCTTGTCAAGGAAAAAAAACACCTACGCCCGCCTGAAGCTGCGTCAAATTGATTCTGCAAATTTGCCTAAGATAGTATCCTTTACGCATGATATGAACCAAACATCTACGGGTTATGAATCCAGCAAAAACGAAACCCCTCCAGCTCAGATACACAGGTGAGCCATGTAACTAAAAACTCTGATGTACAGTCAGCAGCCAAATAGACGATACAGTGAACAATTTATGATCGAATCTCTAGTAATAGAAGAAAAGGCAAAAAATAGTCATGCAACAAAATTCACCTAGAATTTCTTTTTCCACACCATCGCAACACGCTCCCTATGAAACAAAGACAAATACGGAAGGCATTCTCCGTTCGCATTTAATATTCACCGGATGCCAGGCGTAGGGAAAAATGTGAGCTCTTGCGCAAAAAAGAAAAACAAAAACAAAAAAGAAAGGAAAACAAGGAGAAGGACACAAGTAAGAACGCATTCCACTGAAAAGTTGCCTCATCAAACATTGTTCTGTAAATCCCCGTAGGGATATTTATTCCCCACCGCTGTAGGTACCTTTCACAAAAATCCAGTCAAACAAACAAGTTGTCGGTGAATGCTATCGGATGCCATTAGAAACTACCCCCGTAACGACGATCAACAATTTCTGCAAAATATTTCATTAACTTGATTTTGTTTCTACCCGCCAACGGTAACCGCACGTTCTAAAACCAAAACATTGAGGTCAGAGTTAGGGCTATAAACCTACCACGAGGACACATTGAGTGCCTCCAATGGGCACTTAATAAATCCTTTTTGTTGTCATTAGTTCTCGTTTCATCGCACATCGAGAGAGCAACGCAAACAAAACACAACAAAGGCTAAGCCGAAATGCTAATTAGTATATCGATTATGATGAAAGGAGAAGATTCCTTCAAGACATAAACCTCAAAAGGACACTTCAAACCAATATGCTCCGTGGCTGAAACAAAAATGCCTGATGATCATTAACCTTGACACACCATGTAAAGGGGTGGGTCGGTTGTCTTCCTCGATGACTAATGGTTAAAAAGTGTTTCTCCATAAATATTTGACACAGCAGTGTCGGCGAACATTGGCAACAGCGTGCCTTATGGTAATACGTTGTGGTGTCTGGTGTACCGTGTACCCCATCGAACCCATGAGGTGTCGTGTAAGTGGATGCTGGTGGTTTGATAGAATTCATTCTTGGAGTTTCGAATACGGGGAAGGACTTCCATTCGAATTGGGGAATTCTAAAGGAGTAAACAAAAATCTAGTACATTGTTCGAAGATGTTGACGCATGTCTGATGCTAGTCGCACTCATTCGAAGCTTGCAGTTCGATTTGAGTGAATTTTACAATTGAGGGGTGGGAATTCGAAAACAGCTCTATAGGAGGAACTCATTTACTGATATGCCTTGTAAAATTCGAGCGCACGTGGGTGTTAAGTTTTGTAGTTTGATGGGAAAATTATCCAGCAGCCAAGAGAATCCGGCTGGCACATTGTAGCCGTCGTAGTCGATGGCAAATATCTGAAACAAACATGTACGAAAGTGAGAAATATGGAATAGAAAGCAACAAGTGTCTTTATTACCCGGCAGTACACAAAAGAAGTATTTCGCGTACCTATTATGTATGACTGTTTCGACATGACGTTCCCCAAACGGGTTGACCGCTTTTGAAGAGTGGGGGCGTCATTAGACTCGTATTTTTCCCCAGAGTGTTATAGGCTGAAAAGATAAAACTAAGAAAATTAAATATAAATCACCCGACTGTAAAAAAGAACAAAAAAAGATGTAAACAAGGTTATTTAACAGTCTAAGATTATAAATTGGTTAACCAAACAAACTTTTTTTTTTTAAATCTTAACTGATACAATATCGGAATTCATTCGGATGTTTGCTCTGCAGTACTGATTTTGTATTTATCACGTAAGTTAAATCTTATCTGATAGCGATTACAGTACATGCAGTATTTTTTTAGTACAATTAATGCTGGATAATGACACATACTGTCGAACAACGCTTTTACATTCCATCGTCCCCAAATGAGTTCAGTTGTAAGCAGAGACAATACTGAGACCCCCCAACTTCGGCCGATTTCCCGTTGCTTTGCACACAAGCTATATTTTTATGGAAGTGCCTTTATTTGGTGCGCTAGTACCTATTGATACCTACATAGAAATTCGTATTGAGAAATGTCACGAAACTTTAAAAATTACGGCTTACCAACAAACTCTCAAAAAGCAACTTCCATTCATAGAATTTTAACCGTTAAATCTGAAATAATTCATTACGTGCCTATAGTATTTTTTAGAAATATGTATTTACGAAAAATGTGCAATGTAGACTATAAAAGAAAATGTTTTCAATTAAATACCAGCACTTTCCCCGACATACCCGCCAACCTTCCTTAAATTTAAGATGTAGGTACGTAGATTTTATGAGAATTTTCCTCAAATTTGAACAATTTCGGAAATGCCTCTGTAAACTGATGATGATAAATCTTGTTTTTGTTGATTTGTTTTGTCTTGCGAACTCCAACATTATGTTTTACAAAATCGTTTTGTATTTTGTTGGTGACTTTTGGTAATAAATTAAAGCAACACAAACTTCTATGTATAAAAATCTATGGCTTCCATTTCCATTAAGAACATATAGGTACATAAACTAATCCTTTTGAAAATAAACTGCCAAACAATTCCTTTTATTTATCAACATAGCTACTTACTTTCAGCTCTTATGTGATTCAAATCTCTATACAACTGCACTTTTTGAAGCGTAAAACCAAGCATAAACCCTCCAACAAAAAACACCCCCATCGCAATCGCTTTGCAACAAAAAGTTATGGTTGACAATAAAACTGGATTGTAGACACAAAAAATTATTTCATTTTATACGCATTCTCTCTCATCCAACTTAATAAACTTGGCTTTGTATGCAAAACTACATATAAATATTGCGCACCTACTTCTTGGTTAACTTCCAACTCACCTCTGTCAAAGTGTACTCCAAAATCATATACACAGGGTCAACAAATCATCTTAACAAAAACGAAAGTTTATTTTAGGGTTTCACTTAAGCAAACGCGGCTACCGACCCTCAATAGTCCAGCAACAAATAAAAATCATTTTGTTCGTTTTTGACGAATAAAGTTCAAAACATTTCATT
Source organism: Cheilosia vernalis (assembly GCA_949126925.1). NCBI lineage: Eukaryota > Metazoa > Arthropoda > Insecta > Diptera > Syrphidae > Cheilosia > Cheilosia vernalis. Next base: position 62,267,504 of record OX421361.1, on the reverse strand, counting down.
GACATTTATGGAACCAGTTCCGTCACAGACAGTTTAAGGTTTAAATATAGTTGTCATATGGTCCCAGAAGTGATTTTAAATAATTTCACAGAGGAGTCAAACGATTCTGTAACAAAAAAAAAAGAAGTTAAATATAGGTTATGTAAATGTGGCAGCAATTTTTAATTGCAATTTTCCATACAAGAGCCGTTTAATTTACACAAAAAAACACCAGTATCTATTTTTACTTATGTCATCACAGCGTTAGGAATTGTAATGCGGAAAATAAAAATGTAGTAGGGAACGGAATAAAGTATAATGCAAAGCCTGAGCCAATGAGCGATTGCATTAAAGGTGTATGTAGTGGTCCTAATAAGATTAGTTGTCTCTTGTCCATTTCTAGACGTCATAAGTACGTCTTCGTCAAAATGCTATCGAAAAGAGTTGCTCCGCATTTTTGTCTTTTTGTCTAAACGCAAGAATCTCTCACACGGGTCTGTAGCCTTCCAGATTTCCAAAACACAGTCAGTGTTTGCTTTTAATATAACATCTCACAAACATTCGAATTTACACAGCCCTGCCGAATTTGGCAACAAGTTTTTATGATAAAACAATCCATATGATTAGACAGCATCTAAATATAATACTTGGACTGAGAATTGCGTCAAAATAAGCACAACGCAAACCCCCCAATTTCCATCAATTGCTTACGTTAATGTGTAGCCACAGAAATATTGTACCCATTAATTGAAACGGAAATTATCTGGCCATAAAATAAGTACACATGCACAGTTCGATGCTCAACTCAATTATTCACAGCCATGGTAATGCTAATGATAATGACAGTCAGTATACTTTGTCGCTGTGCTGAGTAAAATCAAATTTACGCAAAAAAGCTTCTTGGCAGCGGTGGGATTCGAACCCACGCCTCCGAGGAGACTGGTGCCTTAAACCAGCGCCTTAGACCGCTCGGCCACGCTACCTCTTACAACGTCGTGTTCAAATAATATTTTTGTTAACGACTGCAGACGAATATAGATTTTCAGTTAATTCTGCAAGTACTATTGCTCACTGACTTCAACATTTGAGTTAGTAGACGACAGCGCAGTTCTTAAGATTTTGATTGACCCTATGTAGGTCGTAGTGAAATATGAAACATGAATTTGAAAGCTCACTTCGAATCAGAGACAGGAAAGTGGGTCAAATTAGTACCTATAAGTAAGGATTTTACCAGTAAGCCCGGATATTCGACCCAGAATCGGACCCTAAACACACGATTCACGAGATATCTCCCCAGGTTGAGATAAAAATAGCAAAATAGAGACATCAACTAGCACTTAATCAAACGGTTGCATTATGTCAGACTGACGGAAGAGGTGACATTAGTTGTTGTAATTTACGTTCGCTGAGATAGGATGTTTGTTTTAAGTCCTACAACAAAACAAACAAGCAAAAATTTACCAATCTCCAGAATTTGATATTTCTGTCAGTTTAGCGGTTAAAATCTTTACTTTTGCATGGAAAGAAGTGGAAAAAGGGGCCAATAAATAAAAAAAACTCCGGATCAATGGCTAATCGGTGCCTAGTTCACATTTTCATTGCTATTGTACTGAGCAAAATAGCTAGGACAAACACCAGAATTTATTTTTTCTAGCCGTGTTGCAACATTTTCCATTTCGATAGCTCACTTCGTCTAATCGATAACTAGACTTTCCGACCTACATTGACAGTTCGCCTTCGCACAGCTGATTTGTATTGACTCATTTTTGGTCGTGTGTTTTTGCCAAAATTTTCCTACACAAGACACAACGCCGAACGTGCTACAAAAGTCCAGTCAAATAGGTCACACCGTCCACGAGCTCTTATCGTGATAAGGGGCAGAATATCATCAATATGATGTGATACTGGCGCGAATCATCCTTAACTCCAACTGTCAAAATAGTATCTGCCTCGCATCAAGAACGTAGCTTTTAAAATATTCCTAACCATGGATAGTGACTACGTAATCGGTGGTGTCGCATCTGTCGGTGCAACAGTCTTCACAAATCCAATTGAGGTAGGTTGAGTTTTTTTTGTCCTCTGACTTGTGAGTCATACAAATCATCATGTGCGCAGGTGATAAAAACCCGCATTCAACTGCAAGGTGAACTAGCCGCTCGTGGCACATACGTCGAACCGTACAAAGGAATCCTAAACGCTTTCATAACGGTGGTCAAAAATGATGGATGGTCTGGACTGCAAAAGGGACTGGCTCCAGCGCTTTACTTTCAGTTTATCTTGAATTTCTTTCGGTAAAGTCGTGTTAATTGCTCTTTAAGTAGGATTTGTAAATAGCCATTTGTTTGGACAGTCTTGGATTATATAAGACAGCCATGGACAAGGGATGGATGCACGACAAGGACGGTAACATCTCGTTCGCTCGTGGGCTACTCTTCGGCGCCAGTGGTGGAGTTGTTGGCTGTGTAGCGTCTAGTCCGTTCTTCCTTGTAAATTTCTCCATTTAACTTGAATGAACATGAAGCGCTCTAGTTTCTCCATTTCTAGATCAAAACTCAACTCCAGTCACAAGCTGTCAAAGCGATCGCCGTTGGATATCAACACCAGCACACCGGCATGTTCAGTGCTCTTGCCGAGATATATGGCAAGCGAGGTCTTATGGGTCTGTGGCGTGGTGCCCTCTCGCATATTCCTCGTGCTGCTCTGGGCAGTGGGGCTCAAATCGCCACATTTGGCACAACAAAGACATTGCTGCGCGAAAAGGATATAATTACGCAGCCAATGTTGAACTCCTTTGCAGCTGGCCTTATTGCTGGATCAATCATGTCGTTGGCCATAACACCACCAGATGTTGTCGCCACTCGCCTGTACAACCAGGGCGTCGACGAGCATGGAAAGGGGCTGTACTATCGTGGCATGTGGGACTGCTGCGTGAAGATTATCAAGACCGAAGGCATCTATGGCATGTACAAAGGCTTCTGGGCTAATTATCTTCGGATCGCACCACACTCGACGCTAGTGCTGCTCTTTTTCGATGAACTCCTAAAAGTACGCGATGAGCGTAAGCTGAAGGGCCACTAAAAGATGCCGCAATGATGCTTCCAAAGTGCCTGCCTCTTTGTTAGTTTTTCCTTATTTCTAACTAATTTTCTTAGACCAAATCATTTGTTATTTAGCCGCTAAGCGTTGACAATTAAAGCACTATTTATAAAACGTTTCCCTTTCGAGTATGTCTTGCCCACATCTTCGAATGTTTGCCTTTCTCTTTGATTTTAGCTCAGAGATGTCTAGATTGTTATGAAGGGAAATTTCTTCAGACAAGCAAACTATACTCACGCACCCATCCTCATCGATGTAAACAATCTACTTTTGTGGTACAATTTTCAAATACACAACTCACAACTATGTTTTTTGTAGGTTTTATTTTAAGATACAAAAGATACGAAATAACAAGGAATTCCAAAAAAAAAGTTGCAACAAGGAATACGTGAACAAAAATAATAATAAAAAAAAACTTCCTTCCAGACTGTGCGAAATCGATTGCTTATTGCGTCTCCTCTACACGGGTGAATTGATTGAGTATGGCCAAAATCTCCAGCATGGCGTTGAGGCGACTTTCATCGGAGAGCATTCGCAAACGTTCAGCGAGTTCGGCAACAAAACTATCCTGTTCGGCAAACGCAAAGCTAGCATCTGCAGAAGCAGCTGGAATGTTGAAGATTTGTTTGCCAATGCTGCGTTGCGCAATTAGCATTTTCTTCGCTTCAGTCATTGAAGTGTTTTAGTGTTCTTCAATATTTTTGAATTTAATTCAGATACAGTTGGGTTTATTTATTGCTATTTTAAGAATTTGTTTTTATTTATTACAACTGCATTGCAAAAATAACCCGTAATAAACTAGCGGACAATAAAAACAGTATTTCTGACACGGTCACAATGAAGAGTAAACAAAGTTGACAATTGGAAAATATTTTAGAGGTGTGTTTGCTTTGTGTTTTGGGGCAGTTTTATTCCAGTTCTCCGTCAAAAGTTTGTGACGTGTTATTTTTCATCACGAACTGGATTTCTTTCTAGTTATTGTAAACGATTGAGACATTTTTTGTATTTTTTTTTATATGGGAACAAATATTTGCAAATCAAGCGTACTTTCGATTTATAATCAACGCTTTAAGAAAGCACATTTAATTCTTTATGGCAATCCACAACAAATACAACAACTGAAATGCTATAGTGGCTATCCAGAGCCACCAGCTAAGTGATAAAATACATTTGAATATTGATAGTTTTTATTTAGACATTAATATCTATTGAAACATAAAATAAATGAGTGTTTGAAAGAATATATATTATTTCAGCGAATAGGTACCTATAAAGGACTATTCACATGAGAGCGAACTGCGAACCAGAGACAATACTTTTTATTTTTGTGGTTGCTCACACGGATCCTAGATTGACATAACACCGTTAGGAAAACAAAATGGCGAGAGGATTGCGAGTTGGGGCTTAGGGGTTTCAGTATTGTTTCGCTGTTTCTGACATTTCTTTCACACGAATTCTTTTTTTATTTACCGTGATTCAGTTTCATTGTTGAAGGTTAAATTCGAAAGAATTTTTCATTCGCGGGCTTGTGGATCGCGGTTGTTTTATATGAATTGTGAATAAAATTTAACAGTTCGCGGCAAGAATTTTCAATTCGCGGGAAAACGGTTGTACATAATTGTAAATTTAGCTATTTAAACCAACTGAGACGCAGTTTTTTTTTGTAGATTAGATGTTAGCTTAATGAAATGTTCCTATAATGCTTATTGGATAACAAAAAAAAAAAAAAACAATTTTGTTTCTCTTACATAAAACTAATATGTTGGGCGTAGTATGATTTCGCTAATAAAAATAATCGGTGACAAAATAATTGCAAATTGAAATTTATCACAACAAATTCTAAATCAAACAAGCTCTCTAGTACTGGGATATTGGCATCACTTTAAAACGACATGGAATATGACACCTGTCACAAACGTCAAATAGGGAAAAACCAAAATATTTTTTCTCGAAAACTACAAATCAACTCAATCTGAACATTTCCAAAGTAAACTTATATTTTCAATTAAAAAAAATGATTGTCTTTAGTCAATACTGTTTATTGTCAACGTTGCTAGCTCATATCTATACTACAGCTGCATACAAATATGGTAAGTCTGCTTTGTGGGTGGAAAACTAATCCGCCCCCATCAACAAAAGAAGTTTAAAAACTTATTTGCCCATCGAAAGAAAGTTGCAAACGAATTAAGAAAAAAAAAATATTGTTTTTACAGTTCGCCCACAGGATTATCTATGCGCAGATAAATTCATACTCACACTGCAGAAACCATTCAAGGGGGACCCGTGGATCACCCTGGGTGATGATCGCGATTCTGCAGCAATAATCTCTCAAGTTTGGAATTCAACGTCGCACAGCAAGTTAAAGTACGATTGTCGTTTCAGGATAGCGACGAAAGGACAGAAACGTGGTCTCTACACAGTAATCACGAAATTAAAGTTTCGTCGAAATCCGAAAACAAATGCTTGCTATGATTACATCCAGTTCACGAATGGATATCGTTGGCCGTCGGAAAAGATTTGCAATGACATCAGTCCAGATGGTCCGGCTGGCCGTTTAATATTTGATGAACGTGACAGCGAAGTTAGCGTGAACTTATTCATTGACAAGAAACAGCCAATTGTGGAGCCCCTCGAGCTGAATATGGTGATAACGTCACACTCGGACTGCAAGTACACGGGTGATTTCCTATGCGATCCTAAGGACCCACAATCGTGCATTTCTCGGTATTTTGTACGTGATAACATCACGAATTGTATGTACCCATGTAAGGATGAGAACAGTTGTTTCCACGATGCGATTACTGCGGAAGTAGTGGATACTGCGAACGTGGCCATCAGTGCAATTACTTCGTTGATCTTCACAATGAGTGGAGTGGGCTTCTGTATTTGGGTGTGCTGGAAATATTGGAACTGTATCACGTTGCAGCAACAGCAGGCGCATGAAGATTCCTTGAGCAATCGCCCTAGGGTGAGTAGAAAGTTGTTGTTGTTTTTTTTATAGTACGTGGCTGCCAGAGGAAATGTTCTTAATACGATTTTAACGATTGGGTACAAAAGTTATACTCATTAGCATTTTATTTATATCAGCTTCGTTTGACGTGTGTACACTTTGGAGCTGACTCATGTTTGGGTGTGATCTGCAAGTCTGTTTTGAGAATCTGTTGACTGTCACGATTTTGAATCACTGTTGTCGTAGGTATTTTTTCAGCATGTGTTACGTTTTTAATGCGAAAGATATTCAAATATATTCATTTTTCGAAGGGACTTGTTAAAACAACAATTTACTTGGTCCCTTTTTTGTTTAAATACCAGCAGCTAGTAATTTAGGCAAATCCTTTTCATGTAAAAGAGCCTTATGATAGTCTTTACGAATCGCTAAAACATGCGACTGAGTTTGATTGATAAATCTTACGGAACATGGACTGCATTTTGAGTAGCATCTGATCAGTACATTATTAGTTCTCACTGGACAAGTGTTGTCGGTCTTGAAAAGCTCTTGCGTATTTAGTTGCATTTACCTGCATCTACGGACGCCTTCCGATGCTGTCAGAATTCCAATGTTCAACCAGCCATTTCTGTAGTGGTGATGACATTTTTGTCCGCAATCCTTACTATGTCCTCTTGAATGGTGCCAATCAAAATTTATAGTCGTAGTATTGGACGCATAGAATTCATCGCTTGTTGGTGAGTATTTAGGAGTAAGAAGGCAGAAGGTAAGCTTTGGCTACACATCTTCCCCTGAGTCGGTAGGACTTAACCCATAAGTCATTATTCTCAATTATAGTATAGTATAAGACCGAACATAGGTTCTACGCAACCATATTCAGTCTTTTCAGCAACCATAAACATTTTCCCCTATAAGAGTTAAATTTGAATCGAATTTTTATTCTAGGATCTTCCCACAATCGAGCTGCCTCAAACTCCATTCGAGGGAGTAATCACACCCGTTGCAGATCCACACCATCAGCAGCCAGTAACGCCAAAGGACTTACCACCAAGCTACGAATCTCTATTTCCTGATAGATAAAACAGCGCGCAAATTTCTGTCGTCGCTCGCCAAATTCTCCTACGCACGCACCGAAGAGAACTTCAGCTCGTTCTCTGCGCTTGTATTATTTTTTGCAGTTTTCTGTTTCTCAATGTGTACATAGCAATCTCTTATAATCTCGTAGCTATTATGTATTTATTTTACTAGATACTTTTGTTTGTCTCTTCTAATCAGTATCCACATAAGAAAAAAAAAACCCTAGATTTGTATTTATACAAAGCCAACAACAAACTGAACTCAAATCTATTACAACTATTTGTCTAGCCCGCAATCTCCTAGCGCAAGATTTTCCGACTCTTTCGAGTGTGGTGCGTAACTAAGCTTAGATAGATCCATAGATGAATTAGTATTAACCAAATTGTTTAATGCACCCGAGCTTTTTTTTCTGTTTTATACAGTCGAATTTATTGTTTGTCAATTTTATTTTGTTTTATGTTTATGTAGTGACAGTTGCAATCTATTGGGAGTAGACTGAAGATCGAAGAGAAACTCGAGTCGAAAATTTCAAGTCATTCAGTCTCACGCTACTGTTTTATATTTTTTGTTTTCCTGATGTTTATGTTCGGTTGATGGGCCTGTAGTCCTGTACTCCATTTACTGTTTTTGTGTCTGTTCAATTTTATTTAGCTAAATCTAGATTAAGTGTGTCAATTTTATGGTAAGCAGTAAAATTCCCCCAAAAAAGGGATAATTGTTTTATATTTTTACTTTATTATAATTTTTATTGTTTTACAAATCTACCTATATAAAATACTTGAAAGACATTTTGTCGTGAGAAGGTGTGTTCTATTTATTAAGAGAGAATTTATTGTAATTATGAAACTAAAAAAAAAATTAATAATAAGAAGAAAGTTAATAATAATCCAAATTGTAGCAAAATTAATTTTGGTTTTTCTATTAAAAGACTTGTTTTCAGTTTGTTGGCTTTAAGGCCATAAAAAAATATGCAGGCTGCAGTGGAAAACATCGATAATGGTATAATTTATGTGCTTCCGGGGGTTCAACCTGTAACATCTCGTTCAGTAGAACATTGCGCGCACTAACCACTGAGCAACTTACTCACGCTTATTTTAAGATTCGATTTCGTTCGAAAGTGTCTCGAATTCGTAGAATCTGTATTTTGACATTCGAACAGATAAGAAATTCATCCTATCAATCGAAAGTTCATTTGTCATTCGAATGTTGATCGTATTTTGACATTCTAATCGTTCGAAACAAATGTAATTTTTTATTCGTGTGCAATTTCCTATCGCTTAAACAGCGACTGCTTTGGTTTCGTCCATATTTTTGGCGGATAAAATTTTCAAAAATGTAATTTTATCTCGTTATTTTATTCCTCACTAGCTAGGATACGTTTTGTACCCATTTGGGGCAAAGTTTAGCTTCCAATGCGTTTGTTACAATTTGTATGCACTTTGATAAGGATTGAGACATAAAAAAAAAAATTATTTGTATCTTTCCCTACTCCAAATTGGTAGCCACATTTTGCGACAAATCTTAAGGTGGTCGTTAGCATTGAGATGGGAGGAATGATAATATTTTCCCTCCTTTAAATTCTGTTACTAACCCATCCAGAACATATTTAAATGGATTTTTTTTGAGGCGAAAATTCCTTACAAATATTTAAACAAATGATAATATTAAGAAGATTAAACGTACTTGGAACAATTGCCATGTTTTTAATTTCACAATATGAATTTTGTATACAAATAAAAATGTCAAATAACATCAGACAGCTGATTTCGAAAGTTAAATTCACTTGAATTCATTTGATGACATTCTCCATAATGAATTTTATTCGTTCGAATCTCAAAATACACAAAGTTCATTCGAACGAATAGAGACATTCGTTAGAATTGACTATTCGTTCGAATCTCAAAATAAGCATGACTATGAGAATACGTAACCTTAAAATGATTCATATAATGAACTGCCGTTCATTCTCAAACTGTGTGCCAACTGGCCTGGTTTTTAGTAAAAATCCTTGAAAGCAGGCAAAATTGGCAAATCGAATTTCTGACTTTCTCCATCATTGCAATCCTATGCTTGATTTAAAACGTGACTTCGACATTTTCACGATACCAATTCTAAGATAATTGCGCTTTTAGGTCCAATTTAGTAAACAACTACTAAAGGAAGTTAATAACCATATTTAATTTTATTAAGTTGGTCAGTAGCAGCTACACGGAAAGCAAAACTAAGATCAAATGACCGATTTAGTGTTTCGTGTTGCGCCGTCCCCGGTTTTCCTGTAATTAAATTGATGCACTAATACTTCTAATAATAATCATATAACAATTTGAAGATTGTAGGTATTAGTTGCAGAAAAGGCTAAAAAATAAATCAATCAAAATAGGGTTCCTTGACAACAGCATATGATTTCATGCAATGTATTAACTTGTATTGGAAAGTGTTGTAAATGCTATTCCTACATGTTTTGTTTCGTTTTTTCAACCATCGAGCTCTAAAAAAGATCACAAAAGAAACTCCCTGGATCTTGTTTACGTGATGCTAATAATCGGAAAGTTCAGCATTTTCATGCTTTTATAGAGATCGCCAACGCTTTGCTTCAAAACAAAATGGCTTCCGGAAATGACAGAGCCTGTGTTCGCTTTCGTTGTCCATATTTATAATTATGGGTAGGATGTCCGTAACGCTTTAAGGGCCTGTCTGTGACTGAACTAGTAAATGTGACGTAACCGATAAGTCTAGTTTTTTGTGTTCGTGCAAGATCTGCGAACTTATTTTTTAGTATTTTCCACCACCTTTCTTGAAATTAAGTAAGTATCAAGTCAAAGAACGCTTAGAAGCTAAATTTGAGTTACTTGACCTTTCAATTTAGGTGAACGCTCTGAATTATCATCAAGATCTGATAAGCCACCACATGCTTCCTAGTTTCACATGTAATACACCATCAAACAATTACCTTGACAATGAATAATATTTGAGCAACTTGAAGCAATCAGTCGAGTGAAAGTCAGATTTTCTATGATTTATTACAGTTTCGCAAAAGAATCGTTTTTTTACAACTTTTATCTGATAACCACGTTCTTGTTTGACGAGCTATAAGCAATGGCAGATTTGCCAACAAAAAGTTGGTTTGGGTACCTACTTACATTTTGAGGGATTATCGATAAGCGCAGTCTATATCTCCGGAGGTGTGTCGAAATTACTTCTTCCGACAATAGAGGGTGCATTCTATTTGACACGTTATTAATACAGTCGTAAAATATACTCTGTCCTTATCAGCGTGAATACCTACTTGAGGTGTTTTGTAAGTGGCCACTTGAAATATAAAGACTGTAACACCTATGCGTGCTATTGGTGGTATAGGGGGTCTATATCTTTCAAGGTTCCTTACGTTAACTGTAATATTGATTTTAATTATCTACTGCCGCTAAACAAAAATATTCTTCATTCTGGAAATTTCACACGGTTGAAGTGGAATAAGTTGAAACATGCACACGGTGCGGAGCTGATTCGTCATTATTTCACAAGAGTGCTGCGTATGAAGGTAGGCATCGGCCATTACTATTGGAACCGTTTTTAGTTATCTTCGATACACTTTACTGAGCTGTGGGTATTAGGATATTATTTATGAACACCTAGGTAGATATAGGGTATCACCTCTATTTTTAGCGCCTGCTAATCGTTTTATTGAAGTTTCCTATAATTTGACAGAAGCCTAGAAGTCAAAATGTTTATTCCGCTAGCTAGAACGACGGCAGCAATGAAGAAGCTTATTGACTGAACTTAGATATTGTGTGATGTGTGATGATTTGCTTAATACTGAACACAATAGGTCTGTGTTTAATTTTAAATCTTACGAATTTTTACGAATTCTTACGAATTTTTACTCAATGCCGTTCCTTAACTCGAAAAATTCGTAAAAAAAAGCATCGTCGAGAGATCAAGATATTACCCCTCCACTGAGAATCTTACGAATTTTTACTCAACAAATTTTCTTGGTGTAAGAAATTTGAAGGGCTGTCAGTCACCAAACAATTAACAGCTGATTTGACATTTCTTGTCATATTTGACATTCGATTGAATTTGTTTTGATTTCTTGCGATCTATTAAAATGGTATCAACAGGTGGCAAAATAAATATTGAATTTTTTTTTTTTTTTTTTTTTTTTTTTCCGAGGGTAGGTGAAAATCTTCCAAAGACACTATGAGAATAGCAAGCGCGTTCTCATAGTAGTGTCAGATTTTTACTGACTAAAAACACCACCCTTCTAAAGATTGTTAGATACTGCAACTAAGATATAACTTATCAAGCAATTTTTCTATCATTAAATAAAAACTTATGACAGGTTACTTTCCAATGAAAGATCCTGCGTGTTCCGCAAATTAAACGCGGTTAATCTTATCTTGCCCAGTCGAACGGTTTCGTTCTTTGCAGTCGGCGCAATAAATTGCTCTCGTCCAAGATTTGTCGGACTGTATTGTTGATATGTCCGATTAGTCGGTTTCTATGCTTTCTCGCGAAGCTTCTAGTTTCAGCTTCGATTGTTGGAATTCCGAGATCCCTATGGATATCGTCGTTTCTAATATACCATGGTGCTTGTACAATTTCTCTAAGAACTTTATTTTGAAAAGTTTGTAGAATATTGACATTTGTTTTCTTGGTACAACCCCAAAGTTGTATACCGTAGGTCCACACCGGCTTTAGCACTTGCTTGTATAGAAGCAGTTTGTTCTCAGTACTGAGCTGGGAATGTTTTCCAAGTAACCAGTACATTTCTCTATATTTGATATCGAGTTCTTTACGTTTCATTTTCACGTGCGAACTCCATTTCAACTTTGCGTCGAGTGTCATTCCCAGGTATTTGGCCTCGTTTGCAAAGGGTATTCGGGCCAAGTTTAGAAAAATTGGCAAGTCATTAGTTTTCTTATAAGTGAAATTCACGTGAACAGATTTAGTTTCGTTGAGGGCGATCCGCCAGTTCCTTGTCCATTCATTTACCTTATTCACTGCGGCTTGCAGTTTTGTAGTCGTTTCTTCGATTGTATTACCTACAGCTAGGATAGCTGTGTCGTCGGCGAACGTAGCAAGGGTAGTGCCATCTTCCCTTGGTATATCGCGAGTATATAACACATAGAGAAGCGGACCAAGGACGCTTCCTTGCGGTACCCCGGCCGAAATTTCTTTTAGCTCCGAGTATTCGTTTCCATTTCTAACCCGGAAGAGTCTATTCCCGAGATATGATTCTAGAATATCATATAGGCTTGCGGGGAGAACTTGTCGTAATTTAAATTTCAAGCCGTCGTGCCACACCTTATCAAAGGCTTGTGAGACGTCAAGGAATACGCTTGAGCAAATCTTTTTTTCTTCAAATGCTTTCTCGATTACGTCAGTAGTTCTATGTACTTGGTCAATCGTCGAATGCTTGGTTCTGAACCCAAACTGGTGGTCAGGGATAAGATTATTGTCTTCAATAACCGGCTGTAGGCGCCTAAGCAATATTCTCTCGAAGACTTTGGAAATGACCGGAAGAAGGGAAATCGGTCTATACGATTTTACTTCATTTGGCGGTTTTCCTGGTTTTAAAACCATTATGACCTCCGCGACTTTCCATTGACTCGGCACGTGTTTTAGTCTGAGCGCAGCATTTATAATATGAAGGAGCTTAATTAATGCTTTCCTTGGAAGAGCTTTGAGAACTTCTCCGGTGATCAAATCATAACCAGGAGCTTTCTTAGGTTTTAGGGATTCGATTTCACGTTTTAGTTCCCTTAGCGTTGCTCTTGTGAGTGTTGAATCGTCAGGTTGTAATTCCGTCCTATTAGTATTGTCGTAGATCGCTTGGCCATCGTACGGTTTAAAGGTTTCTTCTAGATGAGCGGCAAAAACGTCCGCTTTTTGCTTATCTTCCCTTGCCCATTCATTTTGATTTATTCTAATTGGCGGCGCGGGGATTTTGGGCCTTTTGGTGCCTTTTACAGCTTTCCAAAGTGAATAATTGGAATCTTTTTTCGCTGTTAAACTTTCAAGGTAAGAACCTATCGCACGATTTTTAAAATCCTTAATGGCTGTCTTCAACAAATTGCACAAATAATTCAAATGTGCTTTATGTTGCGGAGCGCGACTCTGTTGCCATTTCTTACGCGCCTTCCTTTTTTCGTTGACCAATTCTTTTATTTCGGGAGGATATCGTAGCCCGTATTTGGCCGGCGTTTTCCTTGGATTAGGCGTATTATTCCAGGAGGCGAGCTGTACGATCTCGACGAAGAGATCAACTTCAACTTCAAGTTCATAGGGTGTCGTAAGTGGAACACTCAGTTCAACATTCTCTTCTATTTCGTTCCTAAAGCCTTCCCAGTTAGTGTTTCTACCAGTTAATCTCGCTGGCTCTAGGTTATTGGCTAATTTTACACTCAATGTTAGAATAACCGGTGAGTGGTCAGATGATAGATCAAAGCTCTCTTCAACTTTAATGTGGTTGGTAGGTATTCCTTTCACGACGAAGAAATCTATCAGATCAGGTAGTTTTGAAGTATCAGTTGGCCAGTAGGTCGGTTTGCCCGTCGAGAGGAAATCGCAACTGTATTCCATACCTGCCCTATAGAGCATTCTACCTTTTCGCGAGATGTATCTGGAGCCCCAGAACGTGTGCTTCGCATTAAAATCGCCGCCAATAATGAAATTTGGTTTGAGCGATTTAAGGAGGTTAGTAAAATCACTTTTTTCAAGCGCGGAACGCGGTGGACAGTAGATAGATGAAATTCTAAGAGTACGCTGACTATTTTTAACTCGAATCGTGCACAGTTGCATAGTTTCGAGCTCTATCTTCAGGTCTTCGTATTGTTCAATGCAGTCTTTAATAAGCAATGATGATCCACCTCTGGCGTTCCCCGATGGGTGACAAGCGTGGAAATCATTATATCCTTTTATTTTTAAATTCGATCCCTTTTTCACGTGAGTTTCAGAAATTAAGCAAATGTCAATATCTTTCTCGCGTATGAATATTTCCAATTCGCCGAGTTTTTGTAAAAGCCCGTTTGCATTCCAAGTGCATATTTTTAACATTGGTTTTTCATTCATGTTATTTTTGAAGCACGCGTTTTCCGTGAATTATTTTCGAGCTTAACCAAGCGATCGAGAATAATTTTATTTATTTTGCTTTGTTCTTCAAGTTTCTCGAGAATAATGGAGAAAACATGAGAAACAGGGTCCGGCGAAGTTTCAACGCTTTTCGCTCCTTCGAATGCCGCGGCCTGAGCGTAGGTCTGCACTCTGGCTGTGCGAGGGCCACTATTCGATGGCTTTCCTGATGGTAACTTTTCAGTAGCGTTTCTTTTGACAACAGAGGTCGAGGGCCTTTCTATTGTCTCTCTTTCTCTGACAATACTACGCTTTTGAACCGGAGGTTTTATATTGCCTACTACCTCCTGGGCGGTCCTACGCTTTACCTTGGTAAGCGGCTTTGTTTTTTTATTTTGGCTTTTGAGTAGCGCATCTCTCCGTTTTTGCAACTCCTTAGCTACTTCACAGCCTCTATAATTCGCCGGGTGCTTTCCCTTACAATTAGCACAGGTAGCGGAGGATTGTTTATTTGCTCCACAGTCTTGGGAGAAGTGACTTCCGGCGCATTTGACACATCGCGGCTCTTTTTTGCAATACATTTGCGTATGATTGAATTCTTGGCAACGTTTGCACTGTGGAATTGTTTTCAAATTTTTGCGCATGGGCTCGATTTTTACCACAATATTAAGTATGGTTTTAATTCGGTAGATATCTTCAATATTAACCGACCTATCGAAGGTAAGCATAAAGAGCGGAAGTCCACGCCTTACCAGGATGTCCTTATCTTCTTCCGTTTTTTGCTTCTCTTTCTTGATGATATTTACGGCATCAAGAATTTTAAACCCTTTGGAACGGAGGTCGTTTATAACCTCTTCTTTGGTGCATGAGGGGTGGAGTCCCCTCGCTACAACACGATGTGGCCTTTCTGACTTTATTTCAAAAGTATACCACTGGATCTTCTCGGTGTTTAGCTTTTGGGACACTACCCGGTAGTCTTCGTGGTTAACGACGTTAATTTTCCACGCATTATTCCTCAAAGATGTTACCTTAAATTCCGATGTTATCGTTCCTTTAAGGAGGCTGTATAACTTATTATAATCCGTTACCCCAACGACGTTTATTGGAGGTGGTGGACGAATTTGCCCTCGGAGTTGTTTTTCTTGCGGTACTTTACGCGTTTGTTCTCTTAGAGGCTCGACTTCAGGCGAAGAACCGGCTCTCCTTTTCTTACTAGGTCTTTTCTTAGGGACCCGATTCGTTTCGCGTGCTAGCTCTTCTTCGTCAGTGTGGTATTCCTGACTAGGCAAGCGTGGTGGAGTACATTCGCGTTCTTTCTGAGAATTAGTGTTCCTTAGAACATTATTTTCTTCTTTTAACAGTTCTATCTCTTTCTTCAGAGTTTGATAGAGTAGATCCATTTCCTTAAGCTTGATTCGGAGTGTTTTAATTTCTTCCTCAGAGCTTATATCTTTCACTGAGTCCCGTTTTTCACGCGCTGGCGCTCCCGGCGGACTTCTTTTCCCGGGGTTGTTCGATCGTGATGGAGGCGATCGAGATACCCTTGAACTTTTAATAAAAGGGTTAATGGACTGCAATAAGCGGCTCTCCCCAGAATCCGTAGAGCCGACCTCCGAAGAGGGTGGATTTTCCAGTAAAGCTGGACTGCCACCTGGGGTAATTAATCTTTTCGTTTTGTTCATTGCATTTTTTGTATACACTACACGCTCGGTATACGGAGGTTGGATTTTAGTCGCCTCTTACGACAGGCATGCCTACCTCGGGTAAATTCTAACCCCTACCCGAAGGGGGGTTAGAATTTACCCGAATATTCCATCGTATTGAAAATATTCTTTACCACTGCAATTTATGGAATTATTTATCTGTCATATCTGTCATTTTTCATAGTTTACTACAAAAGCGTTCCCTAACTAATTCGTAAGTGTCTCTCTCTGTGAGAGAATTTATCCCTACCACTTCCATTTTAATTGTCTTTTCCATTCTTACTACAAAAGTAAGGGAACAGACCCAATGGTGTCATCTCTGTTATTCACTATCAGATGCCTGAAAGCTGTCACATTAGGTCTTTTCCCTTACTTTTAATTGTACGAATTTTTACTAATTCTTACGAATTTTTACTCAATTCTGTTCCTTAACTCAAAAAATTCGGAAAAGAGAGCGTCGTCGAGAGAGCAAGATATTACCTCTCCATTGAGAATATAACGAATTTTTACTCAACAAATTTCTTGGTGTAAGAATTGGAAAAGCTGCCAGTCACCTAACAATTAACAGCTGATTTGAAATTTGTTGCCTTATTTGGCATAAATGCGTGCATTTGTTTTGATTTTTTTGCGTAGGTATTAAAATGGTATCAACAGGCGGGAAAGAAAAATTGAATGTTCTCCTCAAGATTCTTTTCGAAAGTGGCAGCGAAATTCTTCCTCGCTGTAGCAAGGAGCAATCTCCACCATGTGATTTTTCCTCTTTTCGAATGCTTGTACATAGTTCAATCATCAGTCAAACTCTTCCACATACTCGGATTCATCAAGACGAAGTTTGATTTATTTCAGATCACTTTCATCGCTACTTAGATGATGTAACTAATTTTCTTAGTAAATTAGCAAAGTCCTCGAGTTTTTCTTACATTTTATCGACATTTCGTACCACTTTTTTTGAATATTTGAATTATGCATCTGTCATTTTTCATAGATTAGGTAAAAAAGCGTTCCCTAACTTTTTCGTAAGTGTCTCTCTTTGCTCTGTGAGAGAATATATCCCCACCACTTCCATTTTGACAGTCTTTTCCATTTTTACTACAAAAGTATAGGAACAGACCTATTATGTCTGTTCCTTTACTATTAAGAGCTTTTGCCTAAGTCACCCCTTTTATATTTTAACAAATCCGGACCCTAAATATAAATGTCACGGTCATTCGTTCACCTTTCTTTCGGTTAGATTAAAAGCTAACCGTTCCTGTCTAACAAGGTTAAACAAATTATCAATATGTAGATACCTATTCAAGTTTTATTCTGAGTTGAACCATTCACCGACAACGATTCCATTCTATAAATAACTGCTTCGGCTCCACGCCAACCTCAATTAAGACAAATTTTGTTGTTAAAGGCTTGGCTGTCGCTCAAAAAATTTGCAAATTTAAATCGTATTGTTGAAATGTACCAGCTAACTCGTAACCTACATATTTACGCAATATATTAGCTTACTCAGTTCATCATAACTAAACTTAGCACCAAGTCGCAGACAGGCTTGTTGTTCAATTCAAAGCACCTGAGCCAGCTTGATGTTGGTATACCAAACGTGTTAGAACTGCCACCATATTAGCAAAAACAAAATTAGCATTTCATCGAAATTCATGAAAGCATTCATCCATTCAGACAAAGCATCCACCAGGCCTCCTCCTGACAACCATTTCTATTGGTTATTGTATTTATGTCGCCATCATGTGCCATAATCTTTTCTAAACGACGAAGTTTGCCTCCTCAGATTTAAATTACTAGGTTAATCTCATAAACGTACATTTATAGTCGTATATCAACAGGAAAACATGTTGCTAACCACATCATGTGAAAAACGTCAAACGGACCGGACATTCCGGTTTCCTGTTCAGAACTACTTACGACCAACGACGATCGAGAAAATAGTGTAACCACCAACATTACGTTGTGAAATACAATCAGCCAACACATTTGCAGGTTACATCGCATCGTTTGTTGTTGGGCTTGTCAACGACGCGTACAATTTCCGCTGCAGTTAATACGTAGTTAGGGATTGACTGAATTATAAGATCAGTCAACAACTCACCTCTCAGTCCAAAGCGATCGTAGAGTCCCCATAAAAAAAATAATTTTATTCGCCGCGTCTAATTTGCGACAGAAATATACTCAGCGCCATGGTTTGCTTGACTTTGTTTGCTCAAGTCTCGTGGCGCGGCTTTGATTATTCACAACAATTAACACCTATTGCGCGGTTATTAGTTAGGTACACGTTTTCATCTTGACGGGGAGAGGAAGCAAAAGTGTGACGTTTGAGTGGCGATGAATCTCCATCCCGAGCCCTGCCCCTGAGTCACGTACCTACTCTCGTACACGAACTCGCAGAAGTGAAATCGTTTTTTGGGCGTCCAGCTTTGTGTGTGACGCTTGATTTACAATGAAACTCCAGCCGGTTGGCTGTGTGACGAAATCGCAGCGAATCACCCCATTAGCCAGAAAAGAGATTCCCCTTTCAATGGTTAGTCCAAGCGACCGGCGCTCAGCGTCAGCTGCTGGAATAGATTTCCATTGAAACGTTACCCGGCTGACGAAGTGACGAATCTATTCTCGAGAGCTGTAAGCCGGTTTCAAGCAAAAGCTGACCTTTGGACGGGATTAGTTCAGATTTTGCAGATATATCTACAACTAGCGCTAACTCTGATAGATGTCGGTTCGCACACATATTTATCTGTCTCTTCATCAAACTCATCAACACAAAAGTCAGGTTGTGTCGTGTGTTTGCACATTGTACTACACGACGCTATCCAAGTGTCTGGTCTTTTGTAGTACTCGTAAGTATATACGGTAACGGTATACTGTACCTGTTCGGCGTTTGGGTGGATATTTATCTTCTTTTAAAGGGGCAGGGCGGTACTACGTGTAGGCGATAACAAAAGTATCTTGCAAGAAACCGTTCAGTTTAGTTGGATTTGCTGTATATAACAGTTGTTGTGGTGGGGCAACAGCTCTGCGATCTTGCTTTCAGAAACTGTCAGAAACCAGTCATCAGCACAGTATACCAGTAGTGGAGCAGAAGTGAATAACAAACTCAAGTCAGTCGGTCAGTCTAAACGAAAGTGTTGTTTGGAAGTGCAGCGATCTTTTTTGCGTGTTGTTTTGTGAATAATTTTTGCGTCAACGAAGAGGAAAAAGTGATTAACTGTGCATTAAGTTTTTCCCATACAAAGTGTATACATTAAAGTGAGAGCAGATCTATAGAATGTCCTCGAAAATTAGTGGAGGTCCCATGGTAGTCGGTGTTCTGGTTGTGATCTGTGAGTATATCCGTTTGGTTGGTTACATTTTAGTTTACTTTATCAACTAATTCCGGCTTCTGCGAAGTGATGACTGCTTATTATTTTTTGTGCGGCGATAATTCCCGAGGCATTAGATAAATCTAGTCTCTGGTGTGACTCAAGTGGATAGTGGTTTACTTTGAAAAGACGTTGTACGTTGATCAAGTCAAGTGGGTATTGTAATCTTGACCTTGATCATTCGCATTTTACTGCAAATGCCAAATTGTTAAGAAAAAAAATAGGCATATCGAAAGGTTCGTGTGACCATAGGCATCGTGTTTTGCGACCATTGATTTTATTTTTACCACCTAAAGTTTGATGCCATGTATGTCCAAAGGGCTAGAGAGTTCTCTTGACAGTTCTTGGATGCTTGTCAGATGCTACCTATAGGGCGGGCGTAAAGAATAAACATGAGTCTTTTCTGGGGACAGAAACGGTATAGGTAGTTAAATCTCCAATCTTTGGTCGTTTTAGAACAATACATTTTTCTCTTCATCCTGCTAAATTTTAGATTAGCAGAAAGGAGTTTTTTTTTCTTAAAGCTAAAAAGTAGATCTCTCTGTATATAGGTACGTATTTCGAATACGGCGACGGTAGTCCTTGTCTGTTACCTTATTTACAAGACGTCTTTCGTTAAAACATATGAATAGGGGACTTTTAACTGTGATATGGGAAAGTAAACCGACAGGTAGGTATATAGCTGTCAAGCTTTTGCGGCATGAGTAGGTACATAAAAACTCAACTCACTAATAATCATCTGTCAACTCTATATTTTGCAAGATCGCAAAATCAATATTTCGATTACAAATTGAACTGACGTAATATACCTATTGTAATGTCATCCTTTAAAATGGTTATTAAGACGCTTAATGTCAACTGTTTTTTTCTGCAACAAAGCGAAAAAAACATGCAAATAAATCCCCTGATGTTTCTCTCCATACAGCTTTTTGAAATAAGTCGAATATTAAGTTTGATTTTGACTGTGCAACTCAGACTGAAAAGACTGTCGAAATACATTCAACAAATGAACTTTCTTTTCATTTATTTAAAAAAAAAACCTTGTAAGCGCGTGTATTTCCTGTTTGGCGATATATCCGTGTATATTTTCCTGTTTTTAAATGCTGCGTAAAGGGCTCTGTTTAAATTCTCTCTTTTAAGCTTCACACAAAATATAGTTCAAAATAGATAATTTTATATGAATATCAGATCATCAGATTGTAAAATTAAACCTGAACGCTAGAAAATATTATTAGTATGTACTTAGTTTTTTGGTTTTGAATTAAAATTGTGTAAACACCTGCCGTTTTATATCGATCTGTCAAAATTAAGCTAAGAAAAAGGTATTGTTGCTCAATTTTGTAACGACTTTCTACACCGGGTAACAAAATTGCTTTAACTGCGTAGTGCTTAGCTAAACGATGCCTTGCTGAGTTAAATATTTGGCAAGCTTCACACAAAACTTAGTACGGTGTTTCAGCTAATATTAGGCGAAGGTAAGTATAAAATTTGCTGAATTGAACTGTCAAAAATGCGAAAATGTCTGTACAGTCCGAAAATAATATTGTAGTTGTTTGGTTCGCTTAGTTTTATCTCTGAGGGAATTTAGTATACAAGCTTACTTTAAGACAGACTCGTGTACCTACACTGCTCTTATGTTTTCAACGATAATCGTCCTTACTGTCATCCATTAGTTGAAGTGTAAACAAATTTATTTGTGACCCAATCAGGGAATTTACGGACAAACTAACTGCACAGCAAAATGCAAATATTTTTTGTTGTTTCGATCATGAAAAACAAGATACATCATATCATTTGAATAGGTACATTCTTATGAAGACAAACGATTTGTACATTGGGTACTAATAGCTTGCTTGCTGATTGTCAATATACGAGTTGCTAAAGTTTTATTTAAAGATTTAAAGATTCCCTCTACAAAAAGTCGAAAGGGGATTAAAATCGTTTGTTGTGCCCGCATGCATTTAGTACAATTTTTTTTTTGGAATGCCGTCACAATACGTTGGTAACAGATGATTACATGTTATTTTTTCTTTGTAGGTAGACCAAAAATATTTGGAAGTTAACGCGTCATTCCTGTTACTCATTTAATTCTTTGTTCTTGGAATAATTGGTCTGAGGAACAAGTTGCCCCACAAGACGTATGAAAGTCTTACCTATATTAAAATAACAAATTAGTCAGATAGAATACCCTGCACAACAACGACTAACGTTGATATTTCTGATTTGATTTCTAAACTAAAGTTGATGAGGGGACATAAGGAAGCTTGCTAATTACAGTCAAGAGAATCTATTAGCTAGCTATTTATGGCTATAGCAACTTGATTGAATATTACAGTCGTATGTTAAATTATGGGGACATGCGGTAGGGGGCTTTTTATTAATGTCAAAGTTTTTCCATAAAACATGAACAGACAGTCAATGGATCACAGTTGATATGAGTTATGACACTACCGGAGAGATACTTAGAAATTTTTATCGCTAAACATCTACAATTAGCACAAACATTTATTTTCCATACTCCATGGAACCATCCGCGGCTGTTGAAGTTAAATAAATAATTGTATAGGTTGGTCTTCTTAGAGTGCCACAAATGATGGTAAATGGTTCGGGTGACAGCTAACAGGTTGACATGTGTGAGGAATACTAATAACATTCATGTAAGTCTCATTAAAGGCAACTATTGAGTCTTATTTCCAAAGAAGTGCTGGATAATTAAGACAGAAATTCCAGGATGCAGGCCTTTAGGAAAATCCATTTGTTGTTGAGTTAAACATGACAATTTATTGACTTGTTGCGGTTGTTTCCGGTAGCTAACTTAATCTTTTTGATCTTCTTTAAGATCAGTAACAATTGGCTCCTTTTACCATGTTTTCGGTAAAATTGCAAAACTGTCAAAAAATATTTAATGGAATATTTTCTTAAAAAAGAACGCGGCGAAAACATACTATCTTAACTGTAACTATATTTAGAGTTATTGTTGTTCTCCGCAATATTTTCGGAAACCACGAACTGCCGATCAACAGAGCGAATACAGAAACCCAAAGCCTCTCAAATTGTGTTCAACAGATTTAGGGCCGATTTTTCAATAGTCAGATAAATCGCCTGATTGTTAACTAACGATTAAATTTACTTCACTCTTTATCTGGTAGATATAAACTTTGAGTTTTTCAATCATAAAATAAAAGCTAGATAACTATTCGAAGGTAAAGTTGTGTGAGTGAGACAGATGGATTGACTATATGCTGTGTTAAAGCATAGAGGATAGTCATGTTCAAAGCTTGACGTCTGTTAAGAATAATGGATGTAAGAGTAGCTGTCTATGCTATATAATAAGTAACGATCATTCTGAAAGGATTTAAAAATTTGTATGTTTTCGCTAATCACCCTTTGTCTTATATATTTGCATGTCCGAAAAAGGATCTATAATAGTTTATTATCCTTTTTGTATACTTCCAGTAGTTTTTATGTTTATGGTGCTTGTAAAAGGATCTAGAATGGTTCATCTTTTTAGTTATGTTTTCTTCCTTTTATGACACTTTTAAAAGGATCTACAAGTGTTTATGATCCTTGTCCTTTTTTTATTGGTTTCTAGCATACCTGCTAGTCAGCATTTCGATTAGATGCTTTATGCGAAACGCAAAAAGGAGGATCAGTGGTGAACGCCAGAGAGTTGGAAAAGTGTTCTGCAGGAGTTTACTTCTATATAATCATTAGCATTTTAGTTTCAGTGGCAAACATTTTAAATTTGCAATGGAAAACACTAAAATTATATTTGCTAAATTTTCCAATTTGACAGTTCGCTGACTTTAACTAGAGATTTATATTTTATCCGTCTCACAAAGGGGCAGATATCTTTATGAGACAGTTAGCTGTTATATTCTTCGAATAGCTGCTATTCGACTACTGAAAAATGGATTTATGTCTTATCTGACAGTTAACCCCTATCTGGTTGCCTATCTGACTATTGAAAAATCGGCCCTTAGAGATATAAACAAGAATCTGCATAGGTACCCTAAAAAATGTTTTAGCTCGCTTTTCCACATTTAACACAAGAACACATCGATTTCCTTTTTTAAACAAAAGAAGAATGTTTACTCCCAACGTGTGTCTATATATGAGAGCTCCGTTTCTATTTGTTTTCATAAACATGCTGGTAGTCATGTGACAGGGATGTGTTAACTTATAGGCTTATCCGCAGCCAGTGTTTGTTGTTGTGAATCAACAAAGCCTTTTATTTCATTCGAATTCAATAGCACCGTACGTTTTTGTTCCACGGTTTGATTAGTAAATACAAAGGGGTAAAATTCAGATCAGACTTTAGCCACATGGGTCACATGCCAAAGTCAAAGCTTCCAATTTGTACGTGTATATAGCAGATCTGTTTGTTTACTTTAAAATTTTACGATTTTTTACGAATTTTTACTTAATGCCGTATATGGCGTATATCTTGGCAAAATTTTTGTGGATTTCCTGACAGCCTTGGTAACTATTCACTGTAAATTAAAGGTGTCGCATGATAACGAATATTATTTTTGTGCGTCTCGCATAATCGCACCGATCTTTGTTAACTTCGCGCTTTCAATAACATTAGATGACACCCTTGCGATAATATCACGGTAATACAATCCGACCATGATCGATATGTCTTCATTTCGCTAGACCCTGGATACCGGGCTTAAAAAAGTCTAAGTCGTAATCCGGAAAAATTTGACCGGAAGCCCCTTCAAGGTTTCTGACTTCAGACTTTACCATCCAAAGTTAACCATAAAAAAATATTCACATGTTTATAGAAAAATTGTAGGTACCTACCTAACTTTTTATCAACGCCGGCTGATACTGCATTTGGGTTAAACTTTCACACGCTTTTGTTGTTTTCAATTAGATAAGAATATTTATTTGGCAGACGGCTTGCAAACATGGAGGCATTCTAACAACAACAAGTGTCAGAACAAACTGTTATGTGTTATGGGTATACAACGCAAATTGCGACGAACTGTAAAACAATATAGCCTCAGTAAAATTTGCTTAACTGATCAACTGGCACATTGTGGAATATTTATGGAATATAACGCGCATATGAATGGAATGAGTTATCAAGATTGTTTATAGAATAACCTACTTTCACTTTGTTTATACGCATGATGATTATATGGAAAATATTGGCTCAAGTGCAGGTACCGTGTACATAATGTATCTACAGTTGGAGGTAAAAGTTATTTTTTTTCGCGATAAATTATATAAACAATGAAGCCGACAACGAATTTATCATAATTAGTATTTAAGCGGTACCTACAAACTTTGCACTTTTAAAAGATTCAGTACAAACAACAGGGCGGAAATGACATTGATTTTATTGTTTGTACTACAATGAGTCTCAGTTTAAATAAATGTAGTAACTGTATCAACTTTTAATTTGACAAAGAAAGAAAATAAATAAAATAAATAAAAGAAAAAAAGATATCAATTGGTTCGTCGATTATGGTTTACGCGACTCACCGATAAAAATCTCCTCTTAGCTGCGATATAACGACTAAGTTTTTATTTGGATAATTAAGTCCGATAACTCGAGTGGAATCGAGTAATAGTCCAAACACGGTCTTGGAATTATTAACGTACCTACCTACTAAATACTTACCGCTGATGATAATCAAACTGCTTATAAAACTCTTTAAGACATATCAACTGCAATAACAAACTAAAAACCTACAGCAATATTACCACTTTCATAGTATGAAATTCTTAAAATCATCATATTTCCATTTGGACTGTACTCAAACTTCTTCACAACCAGTTATGGAATACTCGTATGATAAAAATGTTTGTAAACTAAGCCTAGTATATTAATAGCTGTTAAATTTAGCTGCCATGGAATTTTTCTGAAAGGATAAAATAAGCAGAATATTTTTAATGTCTACAACATTCTTTTTGAACTGTACAGAACTTTTCGCTGTGTGGCACATTTTCTTAAACGCAATTTTCGCATTTTTTTTAGAAAACTGTTTCGTCTTAGAAAACATCCAACATCCACGGACCATGATTTTATTGATCTTAACAAGTCACTAAACTAATGGGAGCGGCCACTTAAGCTTTTACGGCTTCACTCAAAGTGCTACAAAAACCTCAGTTTTTGAGGAAAACAATAATATATTTATTTGGAAATATGAACAACTGTCTCCAATCATCTTAGAAGTTAATGGATGACATATTGCGTTTTTTAAGCTAGAAATAGACTTTTACCCAACGTCAAATACTGGACACTTTCATTTAAAAGCTTGTGTAATAAAAAAGTGGGTGCATGTGCATGACCCTAGGCCAACGCCCTAATATGATATTAAATTTTCCCCTGGACAGAAAAAAGAACGAACTGCACTTTAAAAGAAAGAAAAGAAAGTGCTTTCAATTTCACCATACAATTTTATAAAAAAAAAAAAAAAAACAGACAAATTATAATCTAAATCTAAATTGATCATTTCATTCCAAATGAATTTTAACGAAACCCCACAAATATGCAATAATATTAATTAATTGCATATTTGTGGGGTTTCGTTAAAATTCTTCTACAGTAAGTAGTGTTGCCATTCACAGGTAGCATATTCCACAGGACAAGAACGTTGTGTGTGGTCAGTCATGTGCCTCGGACTTTGCCATGATCTCGTCAAAATGTGTGATTGCACCCAGTGGTAACTTTATCTACCCTCTAGTGCTGACTAATTGTTATAATCAATTACCTCTGTCATTACTTGCAAAAATACTTAATTTTCTAACAATTCGCTGTTGCTACATGGGATTTAGGATTTTCTACCGTTATCACTTCTGCCCGTACGTTATCTGTTCCTAGTTATTATTACACAATTACTTTGCAGGTGTCACTGTCAACTTAGAATACTCATTTATAGATCTTAAAATACACACTTCCACTTCAGAGTTTTGTTAGCGATTACAAATCATTTGCTGATTGTTTGATAACCACTCGATCAAAAATTCTATTGTTTTAAGAAGCCAATTATTATTTGTGGCTTCCTTCTATAACAAAAGACCCAGTTCCCTCTTTAACCCAAACAAAACGAATTATTATTTATTAATCAATTTTGTCGGCTTTTGCACAATAAACAGTCAAGTATATAAGTTGATGTGTGTGTGATTTACAAAATACATTTGGCGGAAACACAATTTTGTTTTGAAATTAAGTGGCCATAAAAAAGGTCTGCAGTCTGTGTTATTATTTTTAATGCCACTGAACTCAGTTATTGTTTATCAGGTAACTCTTAATCGGTATTAATTGATAAATAGCCTATTAGTAGGGTAATTTTAGAACACTGTTGTTGTGTGATTTCGTTTTACGATTAAAATTTATATAAATAAAACTTTTAACTATTATAGCTCTAAGTGTGTTATGGGGAAGCTATGACGTTGGGAGAGTGGAGGCCTCTTGATGGATTTGAGTACGTTGGCCTTGAGAGATAATGCAAAAATGCTGGACGGAAATTCACTTCACTGGAGAGCCCTAGACATAGGCATAGACTTGAGAATTTAATCATAGTCACTTTTTCGAAAACAAAACAATTAAGCAATAGAGAAATCCCGTCTAAGTCGAAGAAGTGGTTGATATGGTGGGAGTATCGTTTTTTTAAAGAGTTTCAGTGCAGGTACAGTCTCGACTATTTTTCATCTGCTTTTTCTCTTTCTTTTATTTAACGAGATCCATAATTTTTATGCAGTTTCAAGAAAACAGTCATTTGAACAATTTCAATGACGTTTACCTGTCGCTGCCTTGACAGAGATTTCAAAGCGATCTGTGCAAGAGAGATCACATGTCTTGTCAGAGCGCTCTTATTACAAGGTGAAGTCATTGGATTTGAAACAAATCATTCTTTTCAAGTGGAAACTTTTGCACTCGTATCTCTCCATTCATAATTCACATTTACTTAAATCGCTACCTTGTCGCGTCAAAATGTAATACATACCAACTTCACTTTTAAACCACCATCGTCCTGTCAATCATATTGCTATGGGGAAATCGCAACAACAAATTTTAAAGTTCTCGATGAATAAGTCCGCTTTAAGACCCCAACTACTTACGAATCTATGCATTGAACGAGTACACACTTATCGCTGTTGAACATATGACTGCCTTATGTCAAAATACACACGACTGTACTCCCCAATCATCATCACTTCGCGCAAAAATATATCGATAAGAGAAATTAACATGTCTGATAAGATACGAAAAGTATCACACTTGACGGAGAAATCCTTATCACAGAAATATTCTGTAGTCTGTGTTCTAGTAGTAGATACCTTCACCTTTTTCTGTTTGATGATTATACATATACTTTATGTGCGATTTGTTTGTATCATTTCAGTTTTGACAGTCACAAAGCAGGCAGACGCGCAAACCTTTCTGCTGACCTACAGTGACGAACGAGTCAGTACAGCGATTGGACAGACGACACTTGAACTGGGCAATACTACAAATATCACAGAAGTCTATACAGTTACTTGTAAGTTGTATAATGAACATGTTTCAGACACGAGTATACTAATTTGCCAACGCATCTCTTTCCAGCTTCGACTAGAGTTCCATCCGAGCTTTCCCAGACTACAATGGATACAATAACAGTCGTATGGTACGTCGCTACCTTTTTGGCCTTAATGGCGTTCTTCTTTCTAATGGCATGCTCCGACCGAAGATGTGGAAATCGAGCAGATGCAACCCCAACGGGAGAGGAACAGCAACAGCAGCAGCCGCCACCGACACCAGCTCCATCTTATAGTGAATTTGCGCCGCCAAGCTATGACACAGTGGTGACAAAGAACTTCCCATCGGTGTTTGTTGTGCAAGTTCCATATTTGGACTCAGAAAAGGATAAGGATCCACCGCCGCCATTTACATTCCAAACAATAAATGAATTGCAAAAATCCAGCTAGTATTTTGAAAAGCGAATCAAATCAAGTGATAGTCTTGCAGTGGAGACTGTATATAAACTGTGATGTTAGACTAAGTGGATCTTATTTATTTTTATATTTGCCTATATAGTTAAAGTGATGGATTGTATATGACATCCGTCAAGTGGATTGTATATGTATATCATAAGTTTTTCTTTTATAACAACTTGTATGAAAAGACTGACATTGTGTAGACGGTATTTGATGGCGATGTTAAATAGTGTTGTTCTGCACTGAAGTAGTATTTGTATTGTATTATAGTTAAAATTTAAAAGAAAAATGTTGTTACATAAGTATTAAAATATAGTGGGCACTAGTGCTGAAACTTTTTAAGAAGCAAGTGTTTTACTACCAGAAAATACGTTTAAATTTGAATTCGCAAATGAGTGTCTTTCCAATACCAACCCGCATCTGTCATCTGTCAATATTATGACAAGTTGATCTGCATTTTTTTAGGTAGGTACTCTATTCTGAGATGTGGAGCTGGATATGTAACATGTAGTTGCTGCCGATCACAAGTATATAAATAAAAAAAAATAAATTAACAATTATTCAAACAACGTGGAAAAATTTTGACAGTTTGGTAACAAAGAATATGCCAATTGATGCGTGTTGCGCGTTGTGTGTTTCTTGCACGATGATCCTGTTTTTTACTGGTCAATTTTTGTTTCACACAATATATTTCCTAACAGTTACCAACTGCGAGAATTGTTGACCTTCAAGCGGTTCTCAATTTAATTCTGTCGCAACAATATTATTACTGTTGATAACCTACTAAGATGACTCAACTTAATTTTAAAATTGCATTCTCATACTTCCGAGAAGTTCGAAAACTTTACTATTATCCATTGCCTATAGTGCCTCAAGTTGTAAGTGAAACTTGTGTCAGAAAGCTAACATTATCTTTTATTTGTATTTTTATATGGATTTGTCATAGCTACCAAAGACTATAGATTCTGCACTTTCTTATCTTATTTATCAAGCAAACTTTATCACAACAAGTACAGGTTGGCTTGTAATTTAAAAATACATATATTTGCTCACGCGGGTAACTACAGAGAAAAGGTGATTTAATCTTCAACTGTTATTAATTGCTACGACGATTAGGTAGCCCTATCTGTCGGTGAAATCAGTTATAAAGTGAGAGGCTATAATGATGTATGCATTTATGACGTACAGTGCTGATATTGTTGCCAGCTGCACAAATCAAGTTATTAACTTTATGACTAAAACATAGCGGCGCACTGATTGGCACAATAACTTCCACTGATTATGGATACTAAGGTGTGTCGTTTATTAGTTATATAAGTGACACTTGTTTTCAGAATGTTTACAGTATTTATGAAAATGTTTTTTTGACGCATGCCATCAAACTTCAAGGTCTTTGAACTTTTAAACAGGCGTTTCTTAAAATGCACATATTAAATTAAATAAAAATCAGTTAAGTTATTGCCCCTAATAATCACATTAGTTAATATGTTGTTAAACTTCATTTGACAGCTAAATGACTACCATCATGTCAAGCTACATAGAAAAAATTGACGGTTTGAACTGTAGCCTCATCAGAAATTGTAATTTTTATTTTTCAGATTTTCAATGGAGCGCAATATAAATTAAAGGGATCACAAAATTGAGCTGTCAGTCAAATTCAATTAAAAGTTAGTACCTACCTTTGGAAAATCAAACAAAAGTTTTGATGAGTTCGTCATAATATTCGGAATAAAGTAAATAAAAAGCAAAATAATATTTTTCCAGAAAAAATGCGTATTTATTGGTAAAAAGAAACGCCTATAAAATCAAATGGCATTTTTGTTCTGGTAGCGCTGGAGCTCTATCGGGCGTTTCTATATCTAAAATATTATACCTAACGCCTAAAGGTCAATGCAATGTGGTCAATGGTTTATCTCTATACTTACCCCGTTCGTTCATAAAATTAAATTGATTAAGGTTATGCCACTTAGAAAAGTGGTCTCGAAATGTTTTCCTTTCCTAAACATTTACATCAGTGATATACTTCAGAATTTAAGCTTAAGAGTCATGTTAGTTTTTACCGTTTTTTCAATAAATCTAAGTGAGTAGTGAGGATTGTACGCTGTTTAACAAAATTAGAACAAAAAACTGCCTATTATACAATCGGATTTTTTATCTTATAATTTTTTTTAGCGTTTAAACCAAGGATCTGTGAAAGGATGGCCTTCACAAAACACTCTATTGCAAAATGAGGCTTGTCATCGGTCCAGTAAAACAAAAAAATTGTAGGTACCTATATGTGTTGTGGTCCTCGGTTCGATCCACGGAAGAACAAAATATATATCTTAAAGTTTTTTATTTTAATAAGAGTTTAAAAATACAAATATTTTATCATCACTGCCAGAATCAAAGAAAATTATATATATACCGTGTCAAAAAAATGTAATCAATGAAATGGATATTTCAAAAATATTAATTCGAATTTAAAACAAAACTGTATAGCTGCAGTGAAAGTACCTCATTTTCATTTCTATTTCAAAATCAACAACAGATGGCAGATGGTTTGCACTACATCCGGTTGAGGTATGTACTAAGTTTCTTTGGAAAGCATACCACATTTCACTTCCAGTGCTTTTAAAAATTTTGACAAAAAACGTGTCCCATAAGTTATCGATAACTTGGTACGATTTCAAAAAAAGCTCCCAGGTTACAAAACTGTTTACATTTTGCTTGTTTGTTAAAAAGTAACTGTATGTTGCTAGTGATGATTGATGAATTACTATTTTTAGAAGAACTAGTCAGCTGTTCATGTACTAATTGTCAAACTGTTTTATTGTTTTATTCATGAGACACTTAAGAGATTTGTATGGAAACTGCGGGGAAAGTAATTACTTAAGCATTTACCTGTCAAATTCATTTCATGGATTAGATAAGTGGGTCGGGGACTCCGACTAACTTATCACTTGAAGTGACATATAAAATAATACGATTATCACAAATGCGAGCAGCTAGTACCTAGGTGAAATAAATATAATTCAAATCGATAGAAGCAAAAAAGGCAGTTGCACCTTAAAAAAATAAAAAGGAAGAAGACGCTAGGTATACGCTATAGTTAATGCATTCACAAAATGCCCTCCATATCAACTTGTTGAAGCATTATCATTTTTTTTTACTACAAATGCAGGTGGGTAGAGATACACCCATCAATATTAATTTCGTACCTTGTTCTGTTTTATTGTTATCTCCTACCGTTCGTCAACTGAACCTTCCCCAATACTGTTGCTTTCGCGATAATCGTTTCATATTAATTAGGGGCGCTTCGATTTAAATGCGTCATCAATATTTGGGTATACGCCGGGAATATACATACTCAATAAGACGCTAGCTGACTTCCTTCTTCATTCCGGAACTTCAAATAAGCGATGAGCGTGTCGCGTGTATTTTATTAGAATTGTGTCCATGACATTATTTAAGCACGATTTACGTATACGCACAATAATATTTGAGAGATCAAGGGACTTGATGTTGATGTACGCCATTGAGGGTAGTGGTTGTCATTGGATGTATTTTAATCAATTGAATTTTGAAAATCTCAAGAACCCGAGAAGCTCGAACACACTCACAAACGGTTACTAAAGAGCAATTTTGTAAATGAAAAATTGCGCTAATGAGATAGGTAGACTTCTGAGGGGCTTACTGTCATACAATGGGGTAAAGAATTACTCACAAAAAACGCTTTGTCTTTGGATACTTTGTGAATATGATACGCGATACGTTCTATTGTTATCAAATTTGGAGTATAATTTCTCGCAATTCATATATGGTACCTACTGCCGTCTTACGCAATTCGGGGATTTCTTTTTTGATGTGGACGATGATCTACATATGAGGGGGGTTTTCTACGAAGGTTCATCACTTGATTGCCAGGTAATGAATACAGTGTGACCTAATAAGCAATTACTAACAAATTGGGTAGATTTTCCGTATTTCCCTTTATAGATGTTTGTTTTTTATTGTGCATGTACTTAGTTGTTTTTATAACTGCCCACATTTTTTCTAATATGGTCACAAGCAAAAATCGCTTGAGTTTAAAAATGAAATTATCGAAAAATCACTTTGAAACTTGATTTTAAGTCTGGAAAAAACTGTCACATTCGCTTCAACCATAATCGTTTAAAGAATTTTGATCTTTTCTTAATTTGTTTATTTGCATTTTTATTGCAAAAAGCGTTATTACTTTTTTGCTCTAAGTCGACTTAAAAGTTTTTCGCTTGTGGCCACAGTTTGTGTAAGTTAGGTATGTACAAGTACATTTTACAATACACTCTAGGAAATTGTCATAAGAAGACTAGGTACCACAACCCCATTCAACCATGTTTCTTTGAGGGGAATTTATGGTTATTGCGTTGGTCTCTTTATATGCGAATTTGAGTGTGCGTGGCGTTAAAACTACTTGACCAATTCATACAGATTTTTCAGAAAACCTAGAGCTTCATATAAACAACATTCAGCTTTTATTTCATCACAATGATCTAGAAGATTTACAATTTTTTTAATTTTCTGAAATACCTAGTAGATCGCAGATAAAATAATTGTAGGTCGTACGAGGTGCTACAGCTGTGTGTTATAACGGGTGATTTTTTAAGAGGTTTAGAACTTAAAAAAAAAAAAAAACACAAAAAATTCGAAAAAATGAATGAAATATTTATTTGAATCGATAGTTTGAACCTTGCAATTTAATGTTTAAAGATAATATCATGCAAATGTTGACCGCGGCTGCGTCTCAGGTAGCCCATCCGCTGAGTCCAATTTTGGCATACTCTTTCACACATATCGGCCGGTATCTCACGAATGAATGCATGGATGTTGGCTTCCAGTGCGTCAATCGAAGCGGGCTTGTCCCTATACACATTAGCCTTGACATTCCCCCACAAAAAATAATCTAATGGTGTCAAATCGCACGATCTAGGCGGCCAATTGACCGGCCCGAAACGTGAAATTAACTGTTCACCAAACTCGCCTCGCAATTGCGCCATTGTTTCGCGTGCTGTGTGGCATGTGGCACCGTCTTGTTGAAACCACATATCATGCAAGTCAAGAACTTCCATTTCGGGCAAAAAAAGTTTGTTATCATCGCTGTAACAAAGGCCTAACTGCTGGAAACGGCGCCGAATCGACATTTCGCGGTCTTCTGTCACACTAGCTGATACGGCCGCAATATTTTCTTCACTACGCACAGTACGTAAACGTGTTGGTGGTTTAATGTCCAACAAAGTAAATTTGGTGCGAAATTTGGTCACAATCTTCCGAATAGACTGCTCAGAAGGTCGAGAATGCCGATCATAAAATGGAAGCAGCGCGCGATGAACATTTCGAACCGAGCACGAATTTTGATAGTAAAATTCAATAATTTGCAAGCGTTGTTCATTTGTAAGACGATCCATGGTTAAATTGCAGAATTGTCTACAGAAGGCCAAAGAAGAATGCAAGTAACCTCAGGAGCAGCCCAAGGATCAATTTTGGGGCCTGACCTCTGGAACATCTCGTATGATGGCATTCTTCGCATGGAGATGCCGCCAGACACCTTCCTGGTGGGGTATGCAGATGATATCGCCGCGGTCATAATGGAAAAAGACACTGAAAATGCGCAACTGAAGCTAAACCAAGTCATGCGACGAGTAACCTTTTGGATGGATGAACACGGTCTCGGCTTGGCTACAGAAAAAACCGAGATAGTGCTTCTGACGAAGAAAAGGATCCCGACTTTAGTCGACTTCCAAATCTGCCAGGAGGTAATAAGAAGCAAAGACGCCGTGAAGTATCTGGGTGTGACCATCAACACCAAACTCACTTTCTGGCACCATATAAAGAATGCATCGGAAAGAGCATCGAAAGTGACTGCGTCACTGAGCAGGCTGATGGCAAATGTAGGTGGCCCAACGGCCAGCAAACGAAGACTCCTGATGTCGATCACTCATGCCATTCTCCTTTACGGATGTGAGATCTGGGCAGATGCACTTCGAAAGGAAAAGTACAGAAAGCAGATGGCAGCTGTGCAGAGACGCGGAGCTCTTCGTGTTGCAAGCGCATACCGAACCGTATCGGAGCCAGCCGTTCTTGTTGTCGCAGGGGTGACCCCAATAGACCTCTTAGCGGCAGAAAAGAAGTACGTCTACGACAAAAAGACGGAAGCTGGAGTAGAAAGGGCTACGGAAGAGGCCAAAGAGCTCACGAAACAGAAGTGGCAAGAACGCTGGAGCTCGGAAAGCAGAGGACGATGGACAGCGAGGCTTATCAGGAACGTGGCTGAGTGGAATGACCGGAAACACGGTGAAGTTAACTATTACGTCACACAGTTACTCACCGGACACGGATACTTCAACATTTTTTAATTTTCACCATAAGTGGTTTCTCTGATTGGTAAATTTTCGTTCATTTTGGTGTTCCATTTTTTAAGTGAGATAGTTATTGCATATTTCAGCACTTTGCACGAACTATAAGGAAATACTTATTTTTGGCAGGAAAATATTTTGTGTTCTATGTGTGCTATAGATGTCCGTACCTACTTATAGCCAGCAACGAATGTATGGACATTTTAAAGCAGTGATATTTTTGTCAAATCACTCCTTTGGGTCTGTGCAGACCTGTACATGTGCACAGATCAAATATTTATGTAAATCAACATCTATAGTTAAGTTTTTCTTGAAACGGATTAGCCGGCTTTTCGATATTATGAATATCCAATATAGTATTTGTCTTAAATAGGTAAGGATAGTTAAAACACTTTTCACAAGAGGATGGAAGTACTTTCTGGAAAGAGAAGAATTTTACTGACATTAACTGAGTCATTTGAAAGTTTCTCTTTCATTACAAGGGCATCAGTTCACGATAATCACATAAACCAATTATGACAAAATGTTGGCAAACTCGTTAAAATCTTTACAAAGTATAAGGCTACCTACATTTTAAGACAAAACTTTTCTTAAAAAGAACATCTTGTTAAAAAAAATATCAATCGAATCTCGTCGAAGTAGATTCAAAAATCTGATTGATATTATTTTCATTTGACATATTTGTTTTTCTTCAGCTCTTACCAAATGTCCACAGCATGAATTCACTTACTATATTCTTGTATTACAACAAAACATATAAATATCGCCTTAAGATTGCATAACACAACGCGTACACATCGTATCAATTAATATTTCTGTTGTTTGGCATTGTCTTGTGCCACTTGTTCAATGCGAATCAATTAAGCTGTCACATGCGAACAAAATGTGGGTAAGGTCATTTGCTCTATCACATGAAGGATTAATCATATATGATGCTCTTCAATTTAATACTGCATTGAATGACCATTAATAAATTCGTCTTCATGCCGCAGCAATTGAATCTTTGTATTTTAAGACTGTCATGAATGTATACTAGCCAGGAGTGATTAAATCCTGTCACAACTGAATAATAACCGAATCATTCTTGGAGAAACTTGACAAATCCCAACGGGGTTGAATCGAATAATGGACCTGATTGAAGTGAAAGTACTTTTATTTAACGCTCTGCAGGACAAGTCTTTATTAGGTCTGCTAGAATGCGTTTGTGAGGATGTCAACTCTATCCCGTAGCTTAGTCACGAGACTTCAGGGCTGTAGCTAGAGTCGAATTTGAGGTAGGGCAACATTGGTTACAGGTAGGGCGGAAGTAAAAAAATTATCGTAATTGATCTGCCCTCGAAGCACGGACTCCTAAATGAATCACCATATATATCATTGGGTGCCGTGACATAAGGCCAAGCGTCATAAGGCCAAATCTCGAAATTTGGACTTATGACGCTTTGCGAAAGTGACACTAGGCCGAATTATTGCATTTGGCATAATGTTGCTTAGGTAAAGTGTCATAAAGCCAATTTGGCACTATGTCACTTTGGGTTTTGTGATTTTTCTTATCATCGTACTATACAATTAATAAACAATGGAAAATGTATGGGGGGGCATGCTGCCCCCCTGCAACCACCCTGCTTGAATTCTCTGTTAAGGGGTGGGAGTAGTTGCGAGTTTGGGTGTATGCAAATAATTTGATTTTGTTTTCCAGTTAACATCAACAAATTCTCGAATTGTAGGTGGGAAATAATTTCATAAAATGTTGGTGATGCTATTACCCACTTCAAGTTGGTTGTTATTGATTCATTTGGCCTAATGTCACAAACTAGTTTGGCCTTATGACACTTTCTCAAAGTGTCATATTACCAAATGCTAGAATTTGACTTTTTGTCACTTTCACAAAGGGACATAAGGCCAAATTTCGAGATTTGGCCTTATGACGCTTGGCCTTATGTCACGGCACCATATCATTGACCTCTAGGTCAGTGATGTGCATTCAATAGCTATTCGTAGACAAATAATTTCTGTGACAGAGCATGAGCATGGATCTAAGAACTATTAAATCCTCAAGATGGTTGAACTTCCAGATTTGGATGTAGATATCCACGTCTGAGTGAGAGTGATTTAATAATTAATTGTTAGGTGAAGTGATACGAGTAAACAGATACGACCAAAAATACCATTTAAATTATATTGTTTATGCAAACTTATTATAATAATTAAGCAAGTTTTGTACAGGTAACATTGACCAAAAGTAAACCAACTCTTTATATTCACGTAACCGGCATTTGGTATAAGTTATGAATATAATTAAGTGTTTATAAGGAGTGCTATTTGTTCATAGATGGCGGAAAAAAAGATAAAGAGAAGCGTACCTGGCAGCGAATGCAGTGAATGTCCGTTTTGTTGAACTTCGCTACATGTGATGGCGCTTCAACTGCCATCTATACACAGAATAAAAAATTATTATAATATGAAATGAATGTCACAAACTGTGGTATGTTCGGAAAAGTTTAGATTATGTACTTATCGCTACAATTTTTTTTATCTCAAACTATGAACAAACAATTTAATTATAATTTATCTTAGTTTTTGGTATTTTTAAGGTAGGGCATTGTTGATTGCAAGGTAGGGCATTGCCCCACAATGCCCCCCCCTAGCTACGGCCATGCGAGACTTAAATTACTTACTTATGTAATTTGGACTGTATTCCCTAATACAGAAAATAAAACAAGAAAATACCAGCCTATACCACTCAGACTTCCGAGATAGTGCAGATTTCTATTTGTTAAGAATTTTTGGAATTGGATCAGCAGGTGCAGAAATTATTCCATGCAAATAATTATTGAAAATGGGCCTTACCAATAAACATTTTTAGTTTCGTCTCTAAATTTTAGAATTTCACAGTGGCTATATTTTCCATACAAAGTTCGCAATTGTTATTAGTACTTGGTATGGCGATGGGCCCGCTATGGTGCCTGGTCTTTTGTGACGATCTTACAACCCCACCCAACATAACCTTTAAGTACGGCGCAATGTGTTTAAAAAAAATAGCAAATATCTCTCAGAGATTGAAGGAACAAGCTCCGATCGCCGGAGAGTACTTGATTCCTATCTAGGTGCAGACTTTCAAGACTGTTCTCCCCATTTTTTTATAAGCAAACTCATTATTTTCCCGTAAATTCAAAGTAAATTCCCCTTATTTCCCCGGGTGAAATTTGATTTATTTTCGTATGAAAATTAAAAAAAAAAATTATCCGTTTTTATTAACATATGCTTAAAATAAGCATAGAACATAAAAATGGCAAAGATTTCCTTTTCTAGTAGATTAATATCATTCGGTTACACAAAATTCTTACGTAGACGTTCGATGGGCTGTTTTTTTTTTTGCTTATTCACAGCCCGATTCTGCCGTTGTGAGCTGCGAGTTGATTTCTTGTGAGGTTTGTTCACAACAAAACTCACAAAAAATTCTCCTCGGCACGGCAACTTTCAAATTGGCACAAAATTTTCCACAAAAGTCCGAACTCGTACACGTTAGTAAAAATATATAGATACTATAACATTTTTGGCAAAATACGTGAAATATGAATACAGAAATATTTTAGAACTGAAGGATAAAAAATAATACCGACATTTGCCATAAATCAAACTCCTCAGTTTTTTTTTATACAAATAAGTATTTTTCCCGAAATGGTTATAAATATTGCGATTCGATTGTTTTTTTCAGAAGGTTTCAATTTTGTTTCCCTTTCTAAGATTGTCCCCCGTTGTCACTTTCTTTATTATAAAACCGCCAAAATTGGCGCTTTTACCTTTATCTGTGATCACTGGAGGGTCTCCTTGAATACTTCATGACCACTATATTTGCAAACAGTCTGACGCAAGATCAGATCACGTTGAATATAAACATGGTCATGTTGATTGCAAAATTATTGAAAATTGTGGCCTTAGTGAACATTTAAATTTATGTGCAAGGGACAACAAACCGTTTGTGTAGAAAAATTTCAATCTGACTCAAATTTGTAGGACCATCTTCGTTTACGATAATGTCTCCCCAAACAAATGTTTTAAATGACAGCTTGAAGAGTTACCACGTTCCTCATATTTACTGATCGTACGTACATTACATCAATCAATTTAGTCGACGAGAAATAACTTCCGATAGTGGGGCTGGGCATGTACTTGTTTACATCAAACTTGCATGCGCGCAGAATAAATTCATTTTGTTTACACAAATCCAAACGTTGATTACTGAATCGGAAGACGAAATCTATTACCGAATAGAATGAAATCAAAACTGGGGAATACCCCAATAGTCACGCAATTTGAAAGTAAAGGAAAGCCAAAAGTCTGCAATTTACCAAGCCAATTAATGTCGGGCAACGCCAGTTAGTTCACGTTACATGTAAATACGTATTCTCTTTTACGCAAGCAAACAAATTGCATAAGCCAGCAATGTCCAATGTCAATGCGCAAATAAATTCATATCACGACAACAACAGGCACGGATCGCCCAGATGTCACTCAATCACAGCTGCAGCAGATACGATGCGAACGAGATGGAGGTCCATCATCATCCCCCTCGGTATAGTCACACATTTCGCCTATTTCTCAAGAGGCCGACCAGACCACATGACCATCAGAGATCACACTGCTGTGATATATTGCCTATATACTGCCTATCTATATTTTCAAAAACAAAAAAAAAAAAAAAAAAAAAAAATTAAAAGAAAGCCTGGCAAATAGTAAACACAGACTTCCTCGGCTTTCATTATCTCACCCCGTATATGAGAGTTGCGTTGGCTGGTAGCCGGCCAAGCATTTCCTCCTCCAGAGCCGTATAGCTTTTGCAAACTATTTCTCTGCCAAACTAATTTTTTAATTTGTCCACAACCATTTGGAATTTGTGTGTTCTTTTTGTTGTTGTTGCTGGTAATTAAACTGAATTCGTCGAATTCGAATTCATTTTTATTTTGTCGGTTTGCGCCGCCAACAGTGTGTAGCGAAAGTGAAGTGCGGCGGTGTGGATGTTGTCGTCGCTGTTTGGCGGAATCAGAATTGAAATCATAATCGGAAAGCGCGCACAACAGAAGGTTTCGTTTTTGTTTTTTCTTTTTGAGTAATAAATTGAAAGTTGCTTAAAAGGAATCGCTGTGGAATTCAGAACGATCAGTTGAGAACGAACTAGTGAAGTGTTAACAATATTTAGCCAAAGCAAAAGTGACAGTACATATAATATAGGAAAATATTTCTTGTTTTGAATTATAAATAAAAAAGAAATCATGGTCAAGCTATTTACAGCAATTGCACTTTTTCTATTGATTGCAATCAATGGGATTTTAGCTGGCGTCGAAGATAATGAGGTTCAATATGATACTCATAGTAAGTTTGTCAGGGTCGATGTCGATGATGTGTTTTCTAGTGAACTGGGCTTGTTGGTGATTCTAAATTGATGGTGTCTAAAGTATTCAATTTGAAATGATGTACCTACGTGTTGGGGCTCTTTTTTGTTAATCTAAAGTCAAGTACTGATGAATTTATGTATATCAATTTGAACTGTGTAACCTTTCGTTCTTGAAAAACAACAAATACTAAGACTGTGTGCGAGGATTTAGACGGGCACAATAATATATTGCGCAATAAATATTTTTGAGAATAGTGCAAATTGTTTGGTGATTATGTAGAGAAAGTGTTTAGAGCTATTGCGAATGGTGGTTAATGAATCACTGAAACTGTTGCAATTGAATTTATAATCTGTTGACTGTGATTTATGTGAGAATGGATGTGGTTTTGGCAGATGTGGTAGAAGTGCTTAAATTTCAGTTTGCTTAAAGGTTGCTTTTATACTTTCTTTAAAACGTCATGTATTCCTATATTTTTATGCAAAATGGGAGACATTTTACCAGCTTTTGAAAGGCAGTGGTAATTACCAATCTCTCGATTGATTGAGTTGGCTTTTTAAATTTAAATAGAAAATACTTCATCCCTGTCTAAGTGGAACCTAGTTAAGCGGAATATACCTCTATTAGTGGGCCTTGTTGTAAGGCAAGAACATTTCTCTATAAAAAATAACTCTATAAGTGAAACTTATAAAGGTATATTCTCCTTCTAGTATTATTTATTAACCTCCGTGAGTAAAACAGAAATCAGAACTTGTTAGGTTAATTTAAAGAGCTCAAACACATAATAAACAAATATTTTTGTTCTACTTAGATAAGTAAGAAACTCTAATAACTCTATGAAACTAAGGGCCCATTCGATTTCAGTTAACTCGGATCAACGGTCTATAAAGATTTGTGAGCACAAGCCAGTGTTGTCAAAACCTTTTGACTGAACGTATTAAAATATTGTTGGAATTTTTCAGATCGATCGATCGAACATAAATAAACATTATTATTACGGGTGTATTTTTTAGAAGTATTGAACTTTGAAATGAAATAAAACAAAGATGTTTTTTGTTTTTAATTGATGTGAAATTTACGGCTGGCTTGGACGTAGTCTAATCTGGAGGTCCAATTTTCGATGACTTAACATTTGTGGCCGTATATCGGCAATAACGCAGCGAATGTTGTCTCCCAAGTGGTCAATCATTTCGGGCTTATCGGCGTAGACTAGCGACTTTACAATTTACATTATGAAGCGGCGTTAAATCACACGATCTTGGAGGGCAATTCACGGGTCCGCAAAGTGAAACTATGCGGTTACCAAACGTTTCCTTCAATAAATCAATTGTGGCGTGAGCTGTGTGACATATTGCGCCGTCGTCTTGAAGCCACAGCTCCTGCACTTCATGGTTGTTCAATTGATGAACGAAAAAGTCAGTAATCATGGATCTATAGCTGTCACCATTGACTGTAACATTCTGGCCAGCATCGTTTTTAAAGATGTACGGACCAATTATTCCACCAACCCATCAGTTTTTGTGGATGTAACGGTGTCTCAACATACACTTGAGGATGATCATCACTCCAAATACGGCAGTTTTGTTAATTGACGTATCCATGCAACCAAAAGTGAGCTTTATCGCTAAACAAAATTCCAAAATTCTATTATGAAAATTGACGTAGTGCGCGATACGTGTTTTGAACAGAACCAAAATAAATTTGCGTAATTTGGAAGCGTTGTTTAGGCGTCAGTCTATTCATGTTGAAATGCCAAAATAAATTACTTGACATCTGACACAATGGACGCCAGTTAAAATAGTCACAATTATATAAAGCAATAAAGGTTACAATTTTGAAAGGTTACTAAAAAGATCCTACTCTTTTAAAACTATCTACCTTTCTCCCGACTGTAAGGTGTTTGTCCGGAATGCAGGTAAAAACTACTGCACGCCATTGACTTTGCTTTCATCAGATGCATTAAAAAATGTTGCGATTATAAGATTGGATATGTTTTATTGCATCTGCCCTCCACAAGAGCAGATCGCAGTTGATGCTATCAAAGCAGCGAGTATTTTGAAGACCTTTTTGCAGTTAGCCTTCGAATTGCCTTAGCCAATATTGGAATGAAATTTCGTTTGCTATACTGGTAAAAAAAAACTAACATCCCTGATGTAAACTAATTTTTCTTCCTCTTCTTAGTTTGTATGATTTTTTTCGATATTTGTGATTGTGGTTTAATATTCTTCATATACGAATCTTGAAACTGGTCTTTACAAAAGAAAAATTAATAATTGCCAAATAAAAAAATGAAGACTGTCGGTCACACACATGACAATATAAATGTCAAATTGAATGTCTTAAATTCAGATCGCGAATTAATATAAAAATATTACATTAAAATCAGTGCACCGAAATGAGGAAAGAGGTTTTTAAGACTCATCTTATTTTAAGAAAGAAAAAAAGTAAGACTTAAACCAATTTAGCCATTTTTGATTCTTGCTAGTTCGTTATATAGAAATCACTATTAATAGAATCAGTAAAAATATTTTGCCCAAACACACATCAAATCAAATGACGCGTTACTGTGTTATCGTTGACTGAATATTTACACCCATATATCTGAATGAAAGACCGAAACAAATTTGTCTAAGTTTTTTCGTATATGTTCAAGTATTAACAGTCATTTGTTTACATTTAAAATTTGTTTAGTAATATAGTCTACTGAGCTGAAACTCATCAATAGAATTCAAATGGATAAAAATAATTAAATAATTTTCGCTAAACAAGAAAAAAAATTAACATGTCGATAACAGAGTTCATAATTCGTTTCTCTTAAACATGAGTGTTACATTCTGCTTCTGAATTTATTACTGATCGCAACTGGGTTAATTGAGATAGACAAAGTCAATCTATTTTCGATCTTGTACCTACTGCACAAATTTTAAGACAGCATTTTTTATGACATTCGTGTCACACTTAAATGACAACAAAACACCATTTTCACACCCTATGTGGGTGCACTGAAATTTCCTTTGATTAAGCAGTTACGATGGCACGAGTATTAGATATTTTGCACCATTTCATTTGTAAGTACGCTATTTTAAAAATGTACTTTCTGGTGACTAGCAAAACTGTGACACTTAAGACTTAGGTAATAAACCATCTTCACTCACCTAATTAAGGCAATGAAGTGGGAGGAATAAATATTAGAAAATTCACTGTCAAGTTATGAATGCTAGAATTCTTAGTCTTAGATAATTCACCGCACTAATGACAAATTTTACTCTCGATTTACGAAGATTTACGGAAGCCTCACAATAATTGCGAATTTTTTTATGGAAAAAATAGGCACTGTGAACTACTTACAATGTTTATTGGTAAGGCCTAATGTTTGTTTGAATATTATTTACCGTTTATGAACGAATCATGAAAAGTGATTAAATATTGACCACATTTCATGACTTTGTAAATGCTTCCCGATTTGAATTGTCCTTGAGGCAATTCAATCCTTCATTTAATGATTAAATCGTTAATAAAGAAACAAAACAAGTACCTCAATAAATGGAGTAACTTCAATACGTAACAACTCCACTGCGTTCCTTCGCGTTATGTTATTTTTAATAAGTCATTGGTGCGTAGGTCATCCCGATCAATGAAAGTAAACAATAATAAATGAACGACATAATTGAAATATTTTTCTTCGTCAATAAGAAATTAATAGTAGGTACCTATCATATTTATATAGCAACAAATCAACAATATTAAATTATAACATGCCAACAATAACACACACGATAAGACTGAAATGTCTGACATGTGAATAATGTGAAATCTGCAGGATAATTGAATGAATTATGTTCCTTCGTCTGAAATAATGTAGCCAGTGGCAGCGAAATAATGGCCAGCATGTCTGCCCTATAATTAATAACTCTAAGCTGAAGGTGATAGTGTGGGAAAATACGTATGCCGGCTGGGGGATTACGATAAATTAGAAAGCATGTTACTGTCACATGATTGTAGCTGGTTCCAATTGGCTGCCTGGAATAACAACAAGCCTTATTTCTGCGAACGTG
Source organism: Cheilosia vernalis (assembly GCA_949126925.1). Lineage (NCBI taxonomy): Eukaryota > Metazoa > Arthropoda > Insecta > Diptera > Syrphidae > Cheilosia > Cheilosia vernalis. The sequence continues at coordinate 62,223,519 of OX421361.1, read as the reverse complement.
AAATTGGACTTTAAACACAGACTTATACTTTTGGCCACGATACCAACAAGTCAGCCCATTGCCATGTCTCTTTGAATCTGTGTTATTTTCATGATGAAATACATGTTTTGGATAAAGATTTACAAACAAATCTACAAATTAGGCATTGCTGACATAGTAGCGAATACGCGATTTACTTTGTCAAGCCTCAGTCAACAGAATAAGTCCCATGTTTTTATAAATTTTACAAGAATATGCGCAAAAGTTAGCAAGCTTAGAGACATCTATTCAACAATTTGAAGCAACTGCTGTGTTCCCGCAGCTGACAACTTTTACGCAGTCTTTATAAATTCGAGTGTGTTTTAATTTTCAGCTAAACGCGTAAAAATAATTCGTACATTTTAGCAGCACTTAATGGATGTCTTACATCTTTGGTTGTGTCCATTTTTGTAAATTGTTTGTTTGTAAACAAAGTCCTTACGATAAACCCTAGTACGCATCTGTTTCGGAACGCAATTTTCCGATGGTCTTCAAATGGACAGCGAAAAGGCAGCGGGAAAATGTTTGTGAAGAGATCCATAAGCTGCTACACACGTAGCAGTGCTACCAGTACTGGTTATTTATCTCTGATTTGGATACTCGAACTTTTCACTGGTTCCTTAACATTTTCATTGGGGAAGTATATTTACTATAAAGTTTATCGATTTTTAGGCTCCTTAGATACTTATAAGAAAAAATACATACTTCGATTGGGATCGTACTCTTTTCGTGTAATTAAAGTTCTATGCAGTGAATTGTAAATAAGCCAACTCCATTTTCATACAGTTTTTGAACAGACTCTATCATTTCAGCAGTAAAATCATCTTGCATATGCATGAATATGAAAACACACTGTCCAAGTATACAGGACGTATGCGTTATTAATCCCCCTTCCAGAAAAATGTGTATTTATTTTTTGTTAGGAGTTTGTTTTTTTTTTTTTTTTTAATTTAATATTGTCGTCCTTGAAAACAGTACCTAATCGGTATGAGTGTGCCTATCAATTACAAAAAAAATGTAGAATTTTTGATCTTCATAGTTGAGTTTGAGTATTTTTGGCGTAAAATTTTTCCAATTTGGCTCTATACCTCTTATAAAAGCTGGCAACACTGAAGTACAAATGTGAAATTTTCGCAATCAATGTCCCGGACAAGAGAGTGGAGAATTGTACCAAGCTATCATGATTTCGTTGTGTCACTTTTGAGTGGGAGTTTTAGTTCCGTAAAATGTCCGTACTAGGCTTAACTTTGTTCGTTATTTGTTGCGGAAAAGCTGCGTACTACGCTTAAAGATTTAAATGTGTTGATGGATTATATGTTGTTAAATTAGATAGATGAGTAAAAAGAAAAAAGCAAGGCATTGCACAGTAAAAAAAAAGAGACGATCGATCGATTATATTTACGTGACAAAAAAAAGAGGCAACAAGACTGAGGTCCCAGGTTTAATGACAATTAATGTTTTCTACTACTTTACCCCTTCCGAATGTCTGTTAAGCATCGGAGAGTATAGTTACTATTGTCCTAAAAAGGTTGCCTATTCAGATTTGCCGCAACAATCAAACCTTCCAACGTTCACTAGAAAAACATCGTTCACAACAAAATGCATTTCCAAGTTTAACAAACTAACTTCGAAAATATTTCCCATTGCAGTGTTCCAAGGTGTGAAAGTCTACCGAAACGATCGCCAGTGTGCCATGCTGGGTGGGCTCTGTGTACACAGACACGATTGCATAGAAACATCATCCAAACAAGGACTATGCCCATCAAACACACATCTCGGTGTCGAATGCTGCTATGAATGTAAATTCAAAAACAATTCTTAAAATAATTTTTTTTTGCTCTAACAAATTATTTATGTTTTTAAATTAAATTCATGTGTCTGTATATTTATTTGTAAAGTACCTGTAAGGCCAGCACCTTGCCAGCAGCATTTGGGTGACTGCAAGGATAGGTGTCCCAGACAACTTGTAAGACCGGGAACCGATTGTAAGCATGGACAATTTTGCTGCGTATTAATTTGAAAGCTGTACCCAAAAAAGAATCGTGTGTCCATGACTTAGCATGAGAGAGAGAGGAGGGAATACGAAGAAAATTAATTAATTGTTGTGTTGTTGTTTTTTTTCCATAAAAAGAAAATAATTCTTAAACGATTTGTTTCTTGACGATTGAAGAGAGTAGTTATTTATAAGGAACCTTTTTCTATTTATACAATATTCTATGTCTGTGAATAAAAAAATACTATTTAAGTTTTAATTGCGTTTTTTGTTTGTTACTAAATGAGTTTTACGACACGTTTTTGTAGTTTACAAGGTTACTCTTCTGAACGGAATGAAATTCTGTCGAACATATTGACATGATAATAAAATCCATAAAAGAAATAGCACAGCAAACGCCTGATGAACACATGTCAAGGTGGGTCGTTAATTTTGATGAAAATTAAAATTGACGACCCAAAATTCGTATTTACTTTGTGTTTAAGTGCAGATGGAAATAATATTTTATGCGGAAATGGCGTCAGTGTACCTAAGTTTGGATTTTACGGCGTTCTAGATACCATGTGTTTGTTGGGAAAATATGTAGTGATTCACTGTAATAAAATAAATATTTAGTTAAGCTTTACTATGCTTTACAATGACTTTCTTTACTTTACACAGAAAATAGATCAGAAGTAGAGTTGCGTCATTTGCTACTTGTTGGAGCCATAAACATAATAAGAATGGACCCGATACCAGCAAAAATATAAACATGTGAACATGGGATAAAATGGTACAGCCAGGAGGAACAACGAACAAGGCCGTATGTTGTCGTTAGTAAGTAGTCATCAGCAACATTCTTCGTGTAATTGGCAAAGGAAATTCCAGAAATACAATACAATCAACAAAGCATTGTCATAGAATGAAATTCACTTCACACACGCAGACTACTCGTTTATAAGAAAGCAACTTTCCTCAGGCAGGGTAATAAGATTTGGAAGCCAAATTGCAGGAACTTTCCAGCTTGAAAGTATTTTCTAAAAATGAAACAGTGGAGTAGGTATTTGTTATGTTGGGTTCTAAATTTAAGTCGATTTTGAAATGAGGTAGGTACCTACATTCAGCATAAAATACCACTTCCTGGGGGTTGCCATTTTTACATTTATTTCAACTGTGTTCGAGATGGTGTTTTTATTGACGATGTTGATGTAAACGATGAAAGTACCTACCTTTATTCGTTTCGCTTTCAAAAACAGTCAGATTAATCTTCACTGCCTTTGTTGAATGAACGTTTGAAAAATTGACTGCACTTAGGAAAGAGTGCATTGCAAAAGTAGAACACAATCATAATATTTAAATTAAAATGAACCTGTCCGATTTTCACAAATTATCAAAAATTGCTGTCCTTATTTTTCATGGGTGACAAGACATAAAAAGATGAGATAGCATATCTACTAAGAAATTAAAAATGATTATATACCCGAATATGCAAATTTGTATAGAAAAATTCGATAAAATGAGTTCCAAAAATTCAGCCTGTATACACTAAAAATGATTATTAGTAACGCGGAAAGACTAAAAAACGCATTTCAATCACAAAAAAATTTCAACTATACCGAGTTCAAAAATAATATTTTATAATAAATAAGTAGCTAAATTCATTAACATCTAGTACAGAAGTGCTGCTATTCAACGACGATTACGACTAACTTTTAGCTGGTTGAATTATAAGTAGAGGAAGAAAAGTTCTAATACACTGAAATTAAAAAGGGCGTAACTCTTTATTCTATCAAAACTTAAATTATCAATAATTAATACACATAATCAATTATGGAACAGTCGTTACCGATTCGCATTGCTATAAGTCCGTATTACGCCACCTATAGGAATAGTTCAAGCAATCGAAATCAATACTGAAAGAAATAACACTCAAGCACTCTTTAGTAAACACGTAATACTTATTATGCAAATATAGTCGTTGTTGTTGTGTTTTTTTTTTTTTTTACTTTGATAACAATACTTTAGAAATAATTGTGAAATTCTCTAGGGGAATTTTCGGTTTAAGTGAGGTTTTTATCAAGTTCCAACATGTGTTTGCCAAAAATACAATAAAACAACAAAATATAAGTTTTGCAATGCTAAAAGTTTCTACGCTTTAAAGTTATCAATTAATTATTTATTATTTTTAGTACTATTACTCATAATGAAATTTTTGTTTTCAATTGGGAAACAGCTTAACAAGTTCAAGATTAACTAATTTAGAGGCTTGAGAATTATCTACACAACTTATATGGAATTAGTAATGACGTTTCTGTTTGCGATTGATAAGCTCAACTTTGCTGTCATTTTGAAGTTTTTATTTTAAGTTTTAAGTAGGGAGGCGGTCAAGTGAAATTGTTGTCTTAATTGCATCATATTAAACACAGTTTGAGGGTATTTTTTTACTGACAATTAATTGAAAGTTGTAAGGATTTGAAGATTTTGCATCATTTCAACGCTTTACTCCGGGAAGAATAAAGTAATATGCTCCTGTTTTAGTCTTTGATGTGTCAAACACCAAAAAAATGGCGAGCGGTCCGTGTGATATCCATTTCATGCGCTAGTCATTCATGTCAAAGTCACTGCTGTGATGCGAGTATCTTATTAATGTGGTATGAGTATGACCAACGACCTACATAACGATGTAGATGCAGCCCTAACGCTTATAACTTAACTCACCCAAAACTCGACTCAAATTACCCACAAAATACCTGATGTCAACGCGTCTTGAATGCTTGATGTTTTCTTCTCACGCTATTCCCAACCTTCCCCCCGAGGAGTTAATTTTAAGAGAATTTTAATTTCGGCAAGTTTCAATTTGATTACATCAGTGAAATAGTTTCACAACTTTTAACGACCTTGTACATATGAAATGTGAATAACAGCAAGCAACATAAGAAAAATGTCAAAAAATGTTGCCTCAAGGAGTTCATTCAACCCATGCAAAGCGTACCTTGAGTGGTGTATAGTTTACTAACGAAACAATCTCAAAACTATTCTACTTCCAAGAATTCCCTTCGAGTACGGCTACGTCACGGCTTAAGGAGGAAATAATTGAAAATTCAGTATACAGCAAAATTTTTGTTGGTTCTCGCTTTTGAAAAATAAACGAAATACAAAACAACAATAAGTGACCAAAAATAAAATTAAATGTTGAACTTGACATTGCGACGGATACCATTATAATCGTACTTGTGTAGTAGCTGCCTTATCGCGCACATTATGTATGCATATGGCCGGAAAGCAGAGAATAAAAATGTTGGTCATTTTGTTTATAGAATTTATTGACAAAATTAATTAAATGCCGGTAGAAATTTTTTTTCTCCAAATGTTTTTGGTGGTGATTGTACAATAAAGTACAATTTGTTTTGAACAACAAATGAACGTGTAGACCAAAAGACGGACTGTATACGTACCTATGTGATACGAATATGCACACATATTGTTTTGGGTCAAGCTGGACCAGACTCGGGTCACTATTTGTGTTGAAGACCCGAATGAAATTTGAAGTATGATTGAATCTACGAGGTGAGTTGACTTGTCCATTGCTCAGAAATTATAACCTCAACCGAGTGGAATTTTTGCTTTGTTAAAAAAAAATGGGTTAAAATTAAGTAAGTCTCTGTAGAAAATAAACGAGTATTTGTTGTTGAAAACAAGCGAGCGAAAAAGGTTAAATCATACTGTTAAAAATAACATACTTTTTTAGTTGGTATCAACCATGTTACTCTGTTGTTATTAGTTAGTTTGTTGTTTACGACCGAGAAAATTTGGAGAGGAAATTGATAAATCGGTTATTTCCAACCGAGTTTCGTTAAACAAGTTGACTCGGTTATTTTGAATCCACTAACTCTATAGGAGCTATATTAACAGTATTACTTGGTTGTTTTTAACCGAAAGTTGATTGATTTTAAAAAAGTGAATTTTCTGCATGTAGGATGGAAAACGGGCAAAAAATTACAATTATGTCTTTTAAGGAGCATTAGGCTTTGAAAATATACACAATACTGTCGTCTTAATTAATTTGCGTTCATACTTTATGCCCCATACTAATAAATAATCTCAAGTCTCGACTTCAAACTCACATAAGCTCACAAATGCTGAGTTTCTAAAACACACTTCGTCGCTACAATGCAGAACTAGACTAAGTCACACTTTTACAAAATATCACTAGAGCGATTTTTAAGTTGGAAAATGTATTTACTGCCAAACTATTTTATGAAACACCTTGACGTAAAAAAAACCTAAGTCCTAAGCCCGTGTAGTGGACATAGGTTAGTTCTGCCCTAAAAAGAAAATTAAAGGACATAGGATTTTTTTGTATGATTAAAACTGTGTACATACTATTGCCCGTAGGAATACAGTCATCACCTAGGAACGCACAGAATGCGACTTGCTATTTTCTTATGTAAAATTCGTAAATTTCGATATTTTGGACTTAGACCAGTTCTCCATTGTAGCGACGACTTGTGAACTCGCATTGGCAAAGCGAGCCCAAAAACGCATTCGAAAATGTGGCGAAGCGTATCAAAAAACGAGTTTATTACTCGTCTAAAAACGCGTTGTAAAAAGTCGTAAAGAAATATGTGGAAACAAAGTCTAAAAACGCCCCATAAAACGTGTCAACAAATGCATCAACATGATTTTTTACTAGTCCAAATCGCGTAAGAAGATACACAAAACGATAGTTAAGAAAAATCGAAAAAAATATTCCTTGTAAGCGAGTTTCAAAATGCCTCTACAAAAGCATCAAAAAATGCATAGCAAAAAGCGTAAGAAAGCTCGCCAAAAATGTCTCAAAATACTTTAAAAAAAATTAGGCGAACGCGTCAAAAATTCGTAGGCAAATTCATCATCTGACGCATTAAGCATTGCATTGGAACCGCTTGTTAAAACGCGTCACAGAAAAGGTGTCACAAAATGAATCGCAAATGCCTCGAAAACTCGTTAATGAATCGTCGAAACCTCTCAAAAGGTATTTTAGAAATTCGTCAACAAACCTCTAGAACCGTGTCAAAAAATATAGGTGCAGGAAATCGGTGCAGGGAAATAAGTCCACGGGAACTAAGTCCACCGAGGGACTAGGTTCCCACCTAATGGGAAATGAAACCACTTTCGTGAAGTCGACTAAGTTCCCATGTAGGGTGGGAACTATGTCCACTTTCTGATGGGAACTTAGTACACACTCAAAAATAAGAAGGGGGAACTTACGACCAAACTAAATTGGACAACAAACTCACGATCTTTTATTGGAGTAACTCCGACAAAGCGTAATAACGCCAACAAAATTTGAGTAATAAGACCAACCTTGCACCCACCCCGTAATCCAACAGTAAATCCAAGCAGGGGGGTTGCAGGGGGGCAGCATGCCCCCCCATACAGATTTCATAGTTTGAGAGCGCAATAACACCAACTTGACGTTAAAAGGGAAATAAAACCACTCTGAGTTTTCGGAATTTATTTCCCACCTTATATGGGAACTAAGTCCACTTCACGAAAATGGTTTTATTTCCCCCTTGGTGGGTACTAAGTCCCTCCGTGGACTTATTTCCCTGCACCCAGGAAATCATTTCAGAAATCGCCTCTAAGAATATAACGAAAGTGCTTTAAAAACGCAGTTAAAACGCGTAGAAGAAGTCGTCTTAAATGTGTTGAAAAACTCAATAGCGTTCAAAAGCGGCTCAAAAACCTTTTCAAAATATGCGCTAGAAATCGCAGCACACTTTCATTAGGTACTTTTCTGTAAGATCGATCCAATCCATTGACCTACATTTGATTTTGATACGTACATTACAAGTCCTTCTCATTTGTCTTCCAAAAAGCCATTTAAAAAATTATCCGTCTTATATTAACCCAAAGTAGGTAGTAACCTACAACTGGAATAAACAAATGCAATGCCTTGTACCGTTTACCATTTATTCACATGCAGTGTGTTCACAGTTTTCCCATATTATATCACATTCAGAACTAAAATCGAAAAGCAATTGCAAGAAATCGACATTTATAGATTATGAGAATATTAGTTTCAATATATTTTTTTTAGCGATCTGCAAACATGATTTTTAAATATATTTGTAAGTAATTGACGATTGTATTCCACTAAACCAAGTTGCAGTTTATTACGAGAAATGACCTTCAGACGAAATCAGTTTCACTTCTCGAACTCCTCTGTCATGAGATTCTCTGCTAGGGTCGAACAAACACCAAGTACTCCTCAGTTCTGAAAAGAGTAGGTAAACGTTCCATTCAAAGTTACATCAATTAAATTTGTCCAATTCAAATTCAAAGTGAATAATTTAAACCAAAACAAGAGAATACCAGAAAAAAACACAAAAATCAACATCAATATATATTTTATTTACATAATACAAAAAATGGATCTAAAAAAAATATACATCCTCTATATAATGTAAAATATTTGTCTTATAAATAACATCATACTTAAATAAACTCAAAACAAATGGACACATTCTACATCTACAGCAACAAAGTACGTTTATATTTGAATATAAGATAGTCGTGCAAAATTTATTCATAGTTTGCTGCGGGCACTGGACTTGTCGATGTTAGACTGCAAGGAAAAGAAAAGTAAAAAAAATATGAAAAATAAAAGGACGAACCAGGTAAATTCGTGAATAGAATAAATAACAAATCATGAATAGATGTACATATTGAGGGGCTACCTAATCAGATGTGTCACATATGCGACGATAAAATCGCATAGACTAACTGTCTGATGTAGGTGCTAATGGTGGGTCTTTACAAAATGAATGATTGATGCGAAGGCTAAACTTTGGGTGAGCGTAAAACGTTGCTTGAAAAATGATTTAAATATTTAAATTATCCATAGAATTGACTCGTGATAATGACATGGACCAGCAAATCCATCATTTGTGTAACCATAAACGACGGACTTCGATTTCAATGGGCTTGAAAAATTACCTATTTTATGGTGACAAACAATTTCGCATTCAGGTGAATTATTTTTAAGCCGATTTAAATATTAGGGACGCGCATTATAAGCGTACATACTTAATTCTTAATGGCTTCTATCGCTGTATTTGTCACCACTGACTCGTTGTATTTTGACAGCGACGTCAATACTTTATCGTTTGCAGAATTTCAGGATATTGTAATTTAAATGGTCGATTTGCGTCACTCGTGAGCCTTTCAATCTCCTAATCGAGCGCAATTGCAATAAATGTTATTTCGTCGCCACTACCCAAGTAATGCTTTTTGGTCCAGTTAAATTTTTTACTTACACGTAATATCTTCACCAAAATCAAATTGTTTGAGACTTTTACATTTGTTGGTCCAGGAAAAAGCATTTTTGTGTATCAGCTTTTTTTATTGCATATCTACTGTTTTATAAATGTTTATTTTCCCTGGTCGCTTATTAATTAGATATAGTTGGTCAAAATACTAATGGTCCAAATTAGTACCTGTCCAAAATTTTTGTTTTAAATACTTCTCTCAGCAGAAGCAAACTTACTTTTGTTTTACACAAATTTAAATTAATAAATAATAGCTGTCTCAAGAGGGACCAGACCATATATGTCTATTATGAAAACGATCCTCTTTCAGAGTTTTCGAAGTCAGTCGTTTTATTTTAAATTGTACAAAGTAAAAAAATTATTATTTTCTACAATTTGGTGCTCATTTAATTCTCATTGCTCCTACGGACTTGAAACTACTCATGCCAAACAAATGAATTCAAAGATGATGAACAAATTACCAAGAAACATAATATAAACGCATCACAAATAAACAACAAGCAAATAAATAAAATCATCTTCTCACCGTAAGCTCTCGGTTCTTGATCTAAGGGAGTAGTCCTTTGAGAATCGATACCTGCAAAATGAAGAGGAAAATGAAAGGTAAATTAATATAGCAAAATGTTCCTGTAAAAATATTATCTCGCACAATGAAAGGGCCAATGAGGCGCAAAGGAGAAAGTATATTTGAAATCAAACAGAAGAACACCATTGTCAGATTTTGAATTATTGTTGTCAAAGCTTTTCAGAATTCATGACTTGTTAATGAGAAATATTTTTCAATAGCAGTCAACCTATCTCAGTGGATTCGGCCGTTGTAATTTTCGCTTTTAATGTGTAGGGTGTTACTCTGGACAAGGGAGGTAGATTTGTTATGGATTTGCGTTAATCGTACCTCAGCATAAGATGCAGAATCACAGTATGGGAGCGACATGGGTTTTGGTTTTCTATTCGCAATCAAGATATTCGTTCCTTGTTGAGACAATGTTGAGAACCCCAACTTCGGCCGATTTGCAAACACTTAGCCTTCAAGCTATATTTTTACGAAGTGGCCACGATTCTAACCCATATCACAAATAGTAAATATAAAAAAAACGGCCAAGTGCGAGTGTCACTCGCGCACCGAAGGTTCCGTATTTGGCTAAAGTCCAACACATCAGATATTATTTGAAATCTATATCATTCAATCTTTCCCCTCTTCATGAATTCATCACAATTTAGTTTAATTTAATTACTTAATATTTTTACTCTCAAAAATTACTCGCACATGAATCTCATTTTCTAATTATTACCTAGTACCCAACCCACGCCAATTTTCCATTCTGTATGCGACCTGTCCTGTTTAATAAAAAAATTTTTATGCGACCTGTCCCAATTAAAAACTATTGAAAAAATGTATTATACTCCCCAACGAAATTAGCAAGCGGGAACCCTGGTGGTATACCACCAGTGACTCTCTTCTGTCTTTGATGGGGTCAATTGTGCACAACTGCGTAGTAGAGATTAAAATTTATGAGAGCAACGTATTTTACATGGTAAAATTATCTTTTTTGAAAATATCTTGTAAACTATTAACTTTTCGGCAAAAAAGTATTCAGCACATATATAGATAAGAACATGATCTACAAAAAAGAAATGTATGTATTTTTTTGTGAATCAAGAAATAAACCGTTTTTTGGGCGAATGAAAATATTTTTTTCACCAGATTACTAATTAATCGAAAACCAATCGATGTATTCCTTCCATTGGTATTTGTCGTTTAACTAGAGGTTATACCGGATGTTGTGTGTAAATTTTAGCCTCCTATGTCAATCGGTTCTTGAGATAGACCTGGTAACAAAATTGGCTTAGTGGGTTCGGACAGACAGACAGACAGATAGACAGACAGACAGACAGACAGACAGACGGAGAGACATCCGAGCGAAACTAATAAGGTTACGTTTTTTCCCTTCGGGTACGGAACCTTAAAAAAGGTGTGTTTGCAACATATGAAACGTTTTACGAGTACCTTACAACTCAACTTCTTGCATTGGACATATTTATCAGCAGGTCAGGTACTTGCCCGTTGAATTCTCTGAGCTGTTTCGAGCCAAGATAGGAACTTTTTCGTTACTTGTTATTTTGCTAAATTTCTCTTTTTCTGTCATTTTTGATTAGAACGAGTACCTATATATAGTTTGTGCGATTGCGATCGATTATTTGAACTGCGATCGAGTATTTGAACTGCTTTAAATAAAGGTCTTGCTAATAATTACTTTAAATCTTAAAGTTATTGGTTCGCCGCAAAAAACAGATATCTGATGGCTTCTTGGGCACAGGAATAAAGCCGGCAAAGGTAAACTTCGCGAAGTTAAGAAAATTCTTAAACGATGTTAGCTTCTACAAATTTCTTACAGTTACAAAGTTAAGTAAATTTAAATTCCCAAACATATTAAATATACGTTTTCTTTATCAAAACTTACAATATACATTTTCTTTTATTTACAAAAAGTTCGACAGAATGACTTATTTCTTCGCCTACATTAAAGCTTAGTATATGTACAGCATTGTTAGTTAAACTCATTTCAATGGAATCATTTAAAATTAAATAAAAAGGCAAAATAATAAAATAATGAAATTGGTACTTGGTTTCTCTTAATGCGCCTTTAAAATTTGTTTTCTTAAGTTGGTGTCGTTGGCATGCATTTCTATTTTTTGACAGATATCCTTCCGGCATACTTCTCCCCGACATATATCTCAGCCTTTTGACTACTTAATTATAAGTATCTTAACTAAATTGGGCGATATGTATAATGTATTTTATCTACGAGTATTAAGGTGTCCTAAAAATTAAGATTTTTCTTTTAAACGTTTTACATGCATACACAAAAACAAATTGTCATAGATTACCTCCTATTTCGTACGGATTGCTCCGAACTGATGTTCCGAGCATCATGCCATCGTTCGAATCGGTGTCGCAGTGCTTGTCTTACCTCCGAATTCCGAAAGCAGTAGAAAAAGGACACGACAAATCCCTGTAAAAAAAGAAAGTGGACAACTTATAACGGCAAGGAAACCACATGCAATGGAAAGTGCATTGTATCTGCTGGTGGTTGAACGTTGAAGCACTCACTCGTACCTGTGTACTAATGAGAAAAGCTCTCAGAATCTCAAACACATGTCGTTCGATTCCGTTCTCCGGTCCATAGAGCAGCAGCAGGTAGGTTATTCCCAACAGCGGTATAAGGACCAGCAATGCCTTTGCTGCTTTTAGATATTGCCGAGTTTCCTGGGTGTTTGCTGAGCGTAGTTTTGTGATAAGTACCTTGAAGGAGGAATGAACAAAAAAATGAACCAATGTGGTAAGCTCCCACGGCATATGTGAGCAATATAGAGGAGCGTAAAATCGTCATTGGGCTGCACTCGACTCGAAATGATATAGACAAACTCCCAATGGATTTCGTTTTATCTTACCCACATGATCCGGAAGAGGAAAATCAAGTTCAGCAATATAGCCAGACTGGCTGGTCCCTGGAATATCCAATCTATGTGAGATTCTCGCATCCATGAGCATTCAATTTCCAGCTGCAATTTTCGAAAAAGCAAATAAATTACAAAATCCTTATCCAAAACAAAGAACGAAAGAGAAACATTATGTAGCAAGGGGAAACTGAAATGGAAACAGTGGTAGTGGATGATAGTGAAATCATTTTGCCATTTTGCCCTATCGAACTGGAAAGGGAAATACACTCTCTAAGTGTGTGCATTAGATGTACCTTTAGCATTTGTGGCTCTGCCGTAATTACATGTGGGATATAAATCGAACTGTAAGTAGAGTTTCGAAAACGTTGTTTTAAGGTCGAGTGCAGATTAGAAGTAAATTGATAGGTGTTGGGATGGGGACTCCGATAGTGCTTTTAATTATTCATACACCGAGCAGTGTTCTGTTGGAGAGGGTGCCCATTAATTTGAGATTAATAGTGGTACGATCCTATGTTGCCAAACAGAATTATTTCTCCTCTAAATTACGTTACAGAATTAACATCAATTATTTATCTATGGTTACGTAACGTTATCTTGTATTGTACAAGAGAAGCCAAATTGTATTTCTAAATTCCGCAAGCATACTTTTAGGCGCCAGCTCAAATGCGAAGCTCACTCCATCAGTGAAGTGGTCATTGAATAATTACGTAGAGACGATGACGCTCTTTTATGTCGGTTTATATTTGCTCTTATTAAGTGCAAGATACTTTATCAGGATTATTTGCTTAGAAATGCAATTTTCTAAACAGTGCACCGAGTTGCTCAATTTTATTTTGATGTTCTGATTTCATCTTCAATGGGCATTCAGTGAAGGAAAAAAAAAAGTTGCGATCGGCTAAAGATAAAGTTCGAAAACAAAAATATTTAACAAGGCTACTTCAGCTTTTCGAGTTACGGCTTTGGGCTACTTAAATACGTTTTGAGTAATACGCCCTTTAAAAAAAAATCTTTGTATAAGTCATTTAATTCTGCAATTTACATGCGTGTTTTATAAAAAAAAAATACATACCTATCTTAAATCCTTTAAGAAAAAACAAAATACTAGGCTGCCATTTTGAACATTTAGCGAGTATCAGCGGTTCACTATGAGGTGTCCCAAGACCCATCCATAAATGAGTCAGTTTTTCAAAACAATATATACAAAAACCAGTCGAAAAAGTGTCCTAAAACATATAGAAAAATCCTACCAAAAATACGTCCAAAAGCTGAAATCGTCCCTAAAAATTCTTTGATAAAAGGGTCAAATAACTCATCTCAACAACTGGTATGAAACGCGTCCAAGAGTGTGCTAAAAAAATGCCATAAAAATTAGGCTATAAAATGCATCAAAAAGCGGAGTCAAGAAACGCGTCAGAAAACAAGTCGAATGGCCGTCAAATAAGTCCAATAAAGTGTCCAATCACCCGTCAAAAACAGAGTCAAAATAGCTTCACATATAAGGAAGAGCATACTTCAAGAAATGCATCAAAAAACCTTTTCAAGCTGAGTCCTGAAATGCATGAAAAAAGGCTTCAACATGGGCGTCCGCAAATGAGCCAAAAAAGTTAGCAAACGCACCCACAACTTTGTCCAAAAATGCGTCTATATATCTGTTGGTTAGTAAGCAAACTGCCTTGCGTCGCCAGTGATTTCCAGTATGGATAAGGACTGCCCACTTAAAATATAAGCATTGCATAATATGTGTCAACCTCTCACAATCGAGATTATTATTTTTTTTTGGTCCTTAAAAGCGGCTACATTGCATCATTCAAACCTTCCATAACTCGAGAACGGATTGACAGATTTCAGCCGTCTCTCCTTTGTTGTGTTTATCATTTGTCTATGGGCTACGCCTAAAGTTTGTGTATACATTATACATAAATTTATTCACAAATTTTTTCATATACACAAACCGTCTGATAGTATGTAACTTGAGGAAGGTTCATACGGCGAGAAATTTTTTTGTTTCATTTTTAATTTTGACGGCAATATGAGTGAGATCGTACATGAATTTAATTATTTAGGGTATTTTCTTTACGGAAACAATTTCTCTTAATTTGCAGAGGTATTTTTTGGTAATTTGCGAAATATTCAATAACTTTCCATTCATTGTTAATTGCTCAATTTATTTCTGTTTCCCTTTCAGTGTCTTAATTAATAATAAATTTTGTTTAATCTTCTGCACAGTCTTGTTGTTTTGCCAATGATGGAAGAGCAATTTTAAATGATTAAGTGGTGAGTTTAGTTTTTAATGTTTGCATTGCAATTGAGAATAAAAAATGTTAATTATAACTCGAATTCCTTATCTTTTAACTTTTAGCGTTAGTTAGACATTATGCCGCCGATCACAAGATCAACAATAGGTCAACGTTTGCAAGCAACAAAGTTCTTTAGTAGGTACGGTCAAAGCTAGTACAGTAAGTTAGATTATTGAAAAAGTCCTGGCCTTTTGTCTTTTTGCATTGTATGGTATTGTTTCTTATTCATCCGTCGAAAAACAAATATTTTCACAACAAATAGTATTATTCATACTGAACAAGCACACAAAACTTAACAAAATCAATACTTGGAGAGACGGCAGTTTTGTATTTAATTTTGTTGCGTTCACGGAAGAATACTTTCCTTTACCCGTTCATTTAATTCGTAATGCGGCATGATGTAAAAAATATCCTTGTGTTCCCTCATCACGGAAATCTTTCTGTCATGTGTAAATCCACGTTTCTTTTCCTCGATTTGTTCATACTGTGTGTTTGCCATGAACCCATACACATCCGTTGTTGAAACAGCGGAATATTAAACCGCAGAACAACATTTCTCTGTGGTTTTCTGTTCCATATTTTCTCCTTACAGGGATTGATTGGGATTGTTTGTGTTACTTCATCAAGGAGAAAGGGGCTTGTGCAATAACATCCCTTGTGTATGTACCGCAATTTCCGCATAGAGCAAACATGTTGCAATTTTCTGATGCACTTTAAAGTTATAACAGGCTGGTTAAGTTTATAAATAACTTACAGCTTAAAGTTGAGACAAATCTTATTTAAGCGTCATTCAACTTTGCAAATACGTTTTTAGCGGATTTTCCCCTTATGCGATATTGATTGTGCACTTTTGTCGGATGAATTATTTATGTAAAATCTACATTCGGCTTCTCTGACTGCAGTTTAAAGAAAACTAAACCGATAGAGTTTGGGCATCTTGTCATCTTTATGCGTGTAAGAGGATAACAATGGATATGTGTACTCCTTATCTGAATAAATTCATTTTCTCACAGATAATATATCAAATAAACAAAGCTGACAGCAGTTGGTACTCCTTATCTGGATGAGTTCATTTTCTCACAGACAATATATCAAATAAGGAAAGCTGACAGCAGTTGGAGAAACAAGAAACTCAAAGGATTACAATGAGACTATATGAGCCTTCCTTTCCGTTGTCAAAAACAGATCATAAAACACAAACTCGTGGGCAGATAGTGGTGCTAGGAAATAACAACTAACTAACAATTAAACTCGCAAAAATAGGTGCGGCAACAGGTCTTTGTGATATCTTAAAGTTTATTTTCTCACAAATTGGATAATGCGTTGATAAGTTCAAGATATGTCAGATATCGAAACCTGCTTTAACTCGAGTGCCTTTAGTCGATTTCAAAATAATTCCGCAGAGTAGTATTGAGATAAAACGAAGCTAACACGAGGTGTAGTAATTTCACCCATCCCTATATAATATCATGGACTACATATTCCTGAATAACCTTCTCGAATAGTACCTACCATCATCACTTAAAATCACCACTCAATTCTCTCACGAGTCCGTCCATTATCTTCAACTTCAGGAAGAAGCACTCAAAAACCCTCAAGTCATCCGCCAGACAAGAATACAAAATCTCACCATCATCCATCCCTGTTAATCCACCTACACAGGGTATGAACTTTTAGTGAACCAATTATTACACTCACCCCATTAAACCGCTCAGTCATAAGTGGCGGAGAGTATATTTTCGCTATCGACCACACCAACACTATAATCGCTGGGCATCCTTATTCAAAGAGAACGAACATTAAAAAAAAAAAAACTTTAATAAGAATATTCTATTCCTCTGCTTATAGTTAAACCCTGACGCGCATAAAATAAAAACTTACCCCATCCAATAAAAGCGTACATGGTGAAATAAATATTCTCACTGGAAAATGTCCGCACCACCAACGTGTACAGGTAGAGTCCTGTAATAGAAGAAGCAAAATATGCATAAAAAGAAAATCCGCAATTTTATGATATAAAATCCTCTCCGAAAGCTGCCGGCAATACCCTTATAGTTATTAGATTTATGGTTTGCCAAGGTGGTTTGCATAAAATACCGCTTTCGCATGGCAGATCCGTTTCCTTTGTTGCTAAACTACTTGCAGGTATCAATCGTTTGGATTTTTTTTTTCAAATCCTACAAATTCGTATAAGATCTTTTTACATCTTCGGCAACGTTAGAAAGAACCTTTGTAATTTAACTACAGGTTAAAACAATAATAATTTGTAGCGCAACAGGATACCCAGCAAGACGTTCAAGAAAATAAATAAAGGTGAATGAGAAAATAATGGATTTTACATACCTTCGACAAACATCCAAAAGAAATTCGTCAAATTAAAGTAATGGAAGAGTACAACTAAACTTATGCAACTCGGCGTACTGGGATGATCCGTCATCTGAAAGTGTATATTTTAATTTATTTCAGCCGTTCTTATTCGCATGCACTTACAACTTGTAGGAATAGAGTAAGGATCCACAGGAGTGCCGATAGAATGTTTGTTAAAAAAAGATTCGCGTGAATTGTGTTCCGAAGGCATTTTAAGTCTCTACAAACGAATGTTTTTGAAATACATTTTTTTCTTGGCTAGCCAGTAAGCAATGTACTTACTTGAAATAAAAAAAAATAATTAAGGCTAAGGTTAAAGCTGCTAGACTAAGGAAATACCCCGAACAGTAGATTAGGGTTGGCAACTCAATGCCCGGTGAGAAATCAGGTATCGGCGATGGCGGCTCATGGTGACATTTGTCGTAGCTTGTGTAATTGGCCCAAGTGCCGTTGAGGAAACAAAATCGTGTTGCATTTTCTGAAAGTAAGAAGCAGTTTATTAGAGAAAACTGAAATATTCTATTTTAACTATAGCAAAATAATCCCAAATGTAACTGTATTTTAAACAAATGGCGGTCCTCTTAAGGCGCTTAAATAGAGGAATATCGCCGAGTGATATGCTATAAGAAATTCTAACAAAATTACATTCAAGGTAAACAAAATAATGTAACTGGTATTTTGTTGAATATTTTTCATTTGTTTTGTTATTTCCAATGACTGACTCGACTTATATTTATTTTAAAATGGATGAGTGAATGAAAATTTCTCTTCCTGAACAAGTGATGATGTTCATAAATAGTTAAAAATATACAGTTGTTGTTTTAACAACTCTAACAATCGTGATTTTCACAAAACCCGGCTTCTTACTCAACTTTGCTCTTCTTGGGAAAATCTTTTGCCACATCTAGTCTACTAGTGTACATTTGCAGTGAACCTGCCAATACTTTGTTAGCACGAACATTGAGTATGGATCATCATGACAAAAGTAGAATGAAAGTATTTTGGTCGTACCTACCGATAATTGCGTTATTTTAGAAATTATCCCTATGAAATATGGATTGAATGAAAGGTGAATTCCCGCATAGTTTCATCACAATCGACACCACATAGTTTCATCACAAACAACAAAGGACTGTGGAACAAAATTTAGTATGCAGAAGTGTTCCTATAATTATGTAGGTAAATATGTCGTTTGTTTCCCATAACGATTCCAATAACGAAGAACTGTCTGCATGTTTTCACTTAAAACAAATAGTTTTCAATTCTTTTTCAAAAGGAGAACACACACTGACATGCAAAATAGGACTGCCCTTGCAATACCTACCAGACAAATGGTTTCAGCCACCTATTTATTTCAACCCTCATTTGCTTTTGAAAGCTTTTCCCAATTTTATCCAACAACTTTTTCCAAATTCCATAATTCACAGAGATAAATCTAAACAAACGGCAAACAAATCCTTGCACAATAATAAAGGCACACACTAGGACCTAAAATATAACTAAAACCAAACTTCTCCAACAATAGCTGTTTTGTACTGCTTATATATTTTTACGAGCGCCACAAAAACTTATTGTGTAAAAATGAAGTTCATTTCATCGTGAGTGCTTATATTCCCTGCAGGAATCATCAAGAAGGATCTTCTCGTTCCGATAGGAGTCAGAGAAAGAAAAGACGGGTAAAAAAAAAGTCGTGCCAAAGATGGAAGACATTATAAGGATTAATTCATCTCTTTAATTAAGGCTCGTGTTCGGCGTTTGTCGCTCGAAGCGGTTGCCTTCTGGCAGACATGTGACTCATAAGAAGAAAAATGGACTCGCAACAAAGGGCAGTACTATTAGAGGGGATTATAGCATTTCGCCTTTTGCCATAGAAGTTATATGTATATGATTAATGCACTGAAACAATGACATACGGCGAGCGAAATGCTATGTTTCATTTGACATGTGCGATAATAGACGAACGAGCCAAAGTTATCGGAAAATGTGAATAGATTGCTACATGCGTTTTGATATTATGTGTGTTTATGTCTGTCAACTCGTTTTACTCAATGTAAGCGCTTAATTGCTTGAAAGGAAGCGATTTATATGAATTGCTAGATTGTGTGGGAAAAAGAGCTGTTCGGTATTGTTGACAGGGAGTATTTCAAATTCAAAGCAAATATAAGTACATCACGTCGAATGTTTGACAAGTGGTGACAACTACATAATCCCTTTGTATTTTTTTCAATTTTAATTGTATTTTTATTTAAATAAGACCATCAAAAATACATTTTATATTTTGTACACAAGTCTTCTCTCAATAATCAGATAAATGTACTGGGCACCAGTTCGTCTAGGCAGAAACCACAGACTCCTTCATATTGTGATCCTCGACTAAGCTCATGGTGACCGCTGTTGAATTCTGAAAATAAAAAGGGCCAACGAGAAAAAAGGCCATTTCTGAAGCTATTTTGAATTTAGAATTTTCGAAAGATATTTAACAATCATTGCTTCGGTAAATATTATAATAGTGTACTGATAGGCAACTCTTTTTCATTTGAAAAGTTTTTATTTGAAAATAACAACATTCGAAAAAGCGCCTTTTCCAAACCAAAAAAGGACCAAATTAACAAAAAAAATTATGGCAGCCTCTACAAATAAAGTCTTAAATTGCAACTTTAGTCGCACAAAGGTTACGCTAACTAAGTTTTGTTTTTTACTGCAAGAAATCACTAGAGAGATCAAACTCCCAACAGAGAGGAGTGTGAATGAGTTCTGTATCCTGTATTAATTTCGTTTTTTTCCGACAGGAAATTTCAACCAACAACGAAAACCCGAACCCCTTTAACGCGAACGAACAAACAGTGTTCCCAGACTTGAAAGACTGATTTCCCTTTTTGATATCATTAAAAGCACTAGCACTAGCACTCGAAAAAAAATTGTCCTTTATTTAACCTAAGTGAGACTTGCACTTGTTTGAGATAAAAATTTATCTACATAATGCAATAATTTCCTTTTCTAGTAGACATAATATCGAAACCAGTGAATGCATTTATATACACGTATTCTTACGTAGACGTTCGATGGGCTGTATTCTTTTAAGTTTAATATGAATAATTCATTCTTTGATTTTTTTTTCGAAATGAAAAACTAGTTTTATTTTTAAGCATTTTGCGTTTTACAGAGAATTTTGATATTTTTCCTTTTTAAAGCTTGTCCCTCTTTTATCCCTTTTTCATTCAAAAAACGCTTTTCCCCTCAATCTAGAATCACAGGGTCAAAAAGTTGTTGTGGAGATTCAGCAGTAAGCATTTCCCGGCCATTAAATCGCACGTTTTTGCGATTTGCACTTGCAAGCAATATTGCCATTACAAGAAGGTTTCTCTTATTTTTTGCTGTGTCACACGTAACCGGAAAGAAACAATAAACCGCGCATTGTCAGATTGTCTACTGAAGGCGAACATCCAACAGGCAGTAGAAAATGTTCACGTCCTAACAAAAGTCACGAAGAATGCTATAGAACAAGCCCGAATATGCACCAATTCTGATGGACGATAATTTTTTTTCCGACCTAATGGATTTGAACTCAAAGTCAGAGCAAAGATAATGAACACTTAATATTTTATTTCCGAGCAGATGTACTGTCTTTGAAAGTCGAATGGCGAATATTGTACAAGGTAAGGTTTCGCAATTTAATAAAAAAAGTTAACAACTCGATTGCAAGGAACTTTCTTATTTTTTTTTTAAATCACTATAATATGAAGTAAATTGAAATTAGAGCTAAATTAAAAAAATGTATTTCTACTGGAGGCGTGAGTCCACAAACTTCATCATATTTTGTCAAGAAAATCCATTTTGAACTGTCCTATAACACCTTCTCGAGACCGAACGAAAAACTAAAAAGTGAATCACAAAATATCGGTCAATTGTGTATAATCAGCTGAAGTTACTCATGACTTGAAAACAATAGTTCTCTGTATATGCAGACTTGAACCAAAAAAATTGCATTGGAAAATGTTGAACCCAAGTAATCGAACAATACGTAGCGCCATAAATTTGTTAAAGGCACTCTTACGTCTACTTAAGTCTACTTCCGGTGATCGGATATCCAAATAGCTGTTGCTTGTTTTATGTCAATGAATCTAAGCAATTTTTTTCCAACAGCAAACACTGATAACAACGACGATGCACATATTTTCTTCTAATTACTACTGTCAATATTTGAATAGCTTTACGAGTAAATCTTTTATACGGATCTATTGTTTGCTCATATCTCAAGTTGCAGTTACCTATTGTCTATACTCGTAAATGTGTTTTGTTATTTACGTTCCGATTACAAGTGTTTTATTTTGTCAAAGTTACAACGTGGAAAAAGTTGGAAAATCTACTCACGTGTGCTGTCATACTGAACGCCTTTGAATTCCTCAAAACAGGGTAGTATGGCTAGTGTTCCGGGTGGTGTCATTGGCCAACAGAGCACCGAATCAAAGGATATCGGACATCCCACTGCCTGAAAGAACAAAAGCAAAGCATTCATTTAGTACAAAACTAATTTTGAATGGTAAATATTTTATTTTACATCTGAAACTCGTTTTGGAATGAACTTCTGCACTGGACACTAATTTATCGTTGCTTGGCCCAATACTAGGCAAACCACAAGTCGGACAAGCAATTCAAAACCAAATGAAAGGACTTCATTAAATTTATTTGCTGCACCCGAAGGCAGTGCCACCGAATTCATTAATCAATTTCATTATATAAACACACTACACAGCTTGGGTAAGGTCTGGAACGTTCTATAGAAATCTGAATAATTGGATAATTTGGGGAAGCAAATTGTTTCGTTAATTTTTTTTTTTTGTTTTTCCTCAAATAGGAAATCTGCGGTGAGCTAAATCTGAGGAAAGGAAATTTCAGGCAGTGCAAATGATAAGTTACTTCATAAATTATTTTGAGATGATGAATGCGTAGATCTTACACAAGTGGGTATTAGGAGTTGTTTTCCTTCTGATGTTTTTGCAAGAATGAGTTATTAGTTGTAAAAGTTGGGGGAGTTTATCCGAGCTCGAGAGTTGGTGTAGTGAAAGACTCATTTGGTTATGAACAATTTACCGAATGGATGCAGTCTTCAAAGAAAACAAAGCAATTCAAATTCAACACAGAGGAAAGTCAAGAAATCTGTTTGTTTTAAGTAATTCAGCTTTTCCTGGTGAAATTTAAGGTTTTCTGGTAGCCCACAAAATCCAATTGCTTTCTCTTCCAACTGGAGTTTGTATAAAACGGAAATTTTAATGGAATTACTTCAGATGCAATGAGTTTTGTACGAAATCCATCGGATGGTCAGTTTGCAAAATGATTATAAATATAATGCAGGAGGAGATGTTGTTGTTATTCAGAAGGGAATTACATTTTGCTTGGTAGGTACTATGACATTCGGCTGTCGATTTTAGTCGAGATAATTTGAATATGACGTAAAATTAGTGAAATTATGCCACACCAACTATTTAAATTGAAGTGATTTTCTTTTAAAACAGCTTTGTGAAAAAAAAAAACACTTCGGTGGGAGTAATAAGTGATTAAAGTGATTTGTTATTGTTGTTATTGTACGGCTTAATTCATTCAGTCAATTCGCCGCATATTTTGCACTTCGGTTCTCTTACTATCACGGATTGCATTGCGGTCCAAGCTAAATCTATACCTATGCAAGTGAGACAATTTTATGAGTTTTGTGTTTGTTACCGATTGACGTGAAAACGGCAGCACAGATTTCGGAAAACAACTCTTTTGAAATGTGTGCCAAAAAATCGAGGGAACTGTAGGCTATGTCATTTATCGCCACGCCTAGGTACTTTGTATGCGTGCTTTTTAACACAATTTACTAGTTTTTCAACCTACACTACATTCACCTCTAAAATGCTTAACCAATCCACAAACGAAAAAATGGAAGTAGGTACTTAACACAGCCAACACCTCCTGAAATATTTAAAGCTTTCAACAAGCCTTCGGCTTCATCCAGAATCAGAGCTACAGGCCAAAATCTATCATGAACAGCTTATATCTGTTTTTTGTCAAGTAGAACAATATTAACATAGATTTTTCTTGATTGTTGATCTGCTGTGGGGTAGAGGGAGCTCATCGAAAACAATGTGAGCCATTTTCTTTTTTAGACCGGAATGAACAAGAAGAATGCAATGTGCAAAAGAATGTTATGATTGAGTCAGAAAGTAAGACGTTTCAGTCAAAAAAAATCCAAATCACATATTATCCATCACCTTGCAAGACCGCCACCATTACGCATGGGCCACTAATGAGATCACTACTAAAAAGCCAGTCTAATCGATTCATAACTAGGTACCAATACCAATCAACCAACTACTACGCTCATGCGTAGAAAACTGCCAGACCGTCGCTTATTTTAAATTTCGTCTAATTTACGATCAAATGTTAAGATATGCGATTAAATAACACGAACAACCGAGATTATTTAAAATATACAACCAAGTACGAAACATGGACGCAAGATGCGATTCGAGAGACTATCAAAATCCAAGAATTATCACAATCCCGATTATACGAGTAGTTCGTACAACACCATAAACGCGATATATTTATACTCAGCTAAATAATGAATCATCCTCGTCATCATCATTCATCACTCTCAACTTAAATTGTTGTAAAGCCTCCTGTATTTGGTCTTAAAAATTAACTTAAGCAACAACTTTTCCTTGATTTTCTGGCACAGTTTATTTACCCAAGCATTCAAAGTCCAATCGCCATGTGAAATGGAAAGCAGCATCTAATTCCCAGAACCATAACTCGTATCTCAAAAGACTCCACTTTCACGCACTCGGTCTCGGTCTTATCTGGCGTTGTAAATTCTCTTCTTAGAAGCTTGGCATTTATGATGAAAAAATCACAAAAGGAGTGAAACAGTTAAGCAAAAGCAAATACCCAAAACGCTAATGCTGTCCATCACTTTGGCTTAGATGACATAAAGAGAGAACTTTTGCGTTTCGGAAATATTTAATCAAACGCCATGTTTGTTTGCCAAATAGAAATGTAGGTACCAACAACTTGGAGCGTTTACATTGTTTTAGCAACACAGTAGTAAGTGCCCTATAAATCATTTAATAACCGCCCACAAATCCTTTTTGGATCTTCTACCGCTTCCCATATTTACCGGACGCGACGACTAATTGAAATATTGGCAATTTTCCGCTTGAATTAAAATTCCAAAATTCCTCAATCTAGGTGAGATGGGAAAATTGCCAAATTCGTATGTTAGTACTCTTGCTGTGGTGGTGGTGGTGCACAAAATGATTTACGTTCTGATTATACCCTTATATTGTAAATGCTGGGACTCCGCTGCACATTCTTACTTATTGTACTGTAGCGCTCCCAGTTTTCAATTTTATATAATTTATTATGGATTTCCAATTAGAGTGTAATACTGAACACGACCACAGAGGATGCTGCCTCAAAATTGGCCAATGAAAGCCTGATGGTTTTTGTCGCACTAAAATGTAACCGAAAATAATTTCGACTTTGGGGTGTGGGTATGACAATTATGGGCCAATAAATGGATGTTACTAGCCTTGCTGGTGCAATGTGCAATTTGATTTGACTAACAACGTGTTGCGGTGAAGGAGGGCAAATGTTTTATTAATTTAATTTAGACTGTCGGTTTTGTGGTAATTGGGGGATTTGTTTTTATTATCCATTTAGTGGAGAAGTACTATCCTCCATCGAAAAATGTTGTTGTGCAGGGCTACAGTAGTAGGTATACGTGCGGCTACGAGCGCAACAGAAATTATATTTCAAGCAAGAGTATTTGTTTTCGCAGAAATATAAAGGTCCCTTGGTCTTGTTTCTCATAACTATTTGTGTGAGGTTTGTGTTTAAGGGCGATCGGAAGTAGTCTTCAGTTGTGCGCCGTGTTCGAAGCCAGATGAAGGCAGGTTGTGCAAAAACAGCTTTTCCCATTAACTACAATAGCATAGACAGAGTCGCTCCAACTTTACAGCACTCCCTCAACCATCCATTTGGAAGCCTCTACGGTAATCCTGCAAGCTCGGCGAATTAAGAAAGATACTCCAGCTGTATTAAAAGAGCTAACAGCTATAGCTTAATAATTTTTCTTTCCCAAGAGCGGACCAACTTTAATACGAACGCACGACGAAGGACGCCTTTACCTTAACATACCTTTCTCTAGTTTTAGTTTTAACAAAATTCAATTATTATATAACAAAAAAGACTATATCTTGAACTAGATCAAATAAACTTTGTAAACTCTTTAAAATTTTAAATTCGAAAGTGCTTTTAGAATTAGACAAAATCCTACATAAATATCGACCTTCTTTAACAGAAGAACTTTCACCAGTTTAACAAAGTTGAGCCCTCCGCATATATGCGTTAAATATCAAAACTCACTATTTTTATTTATAACCTCAAAATAAAGGAAGAATTCACCCTCAATTATTCAACTCAATTCTGATCTGATCATGCATTAAATCTTTGCTAAACGTCAACGATGCAATGAACTTGGGCTACTGAACGAGATGATTAAACAAATATGGAATATAGAATGGCGACAGCTATACCCATGAGTGTTTCATAACTACGAGTATCATCGGAATGAAACAGATGTAGCTGCTAAAAACTCATATTTGCAGTTCAAGGAACATTCCTATCCTAGATATGCGGCAAATATTTAGTATGCGATTTACCACTACGAATGATTTAATTTTCCGCTTTTACCGAGGCGTAAATGTAGTCATTTGATATGAAACAATTAACAGAGTTTGGTGTAAGGCGTATCATCTGTCCCTAAGAAGATATTGTGAAAAACCCAGACCTAAAACACCTAAAAGGGACGACGGAATAAAATAACTTCGAAATAACAAAATAGGTATATTTTATTAATTATTAAACTTGAGGGAGCTTGTTAGCCTAGCACAATTGGTTTCTACGACCGCTCAAGAGAGAATAACAAAGATCTACTTCTAAAAAGGAAGGTAACCGCTCTACTACTTGACTGACAAAACTCAATTGTCAAAAGTGGACGAATCAAGGCGATGTCTTGTGATGGTTGCGTTCTGCGCACAAAAATAATGAGCGCACACGGCGATCTCCAATTTCTTACATATTATTTGAATCGGACAATTTTCGAATTTAATTCTTCCACTACAACACTTTTTTCAAAACCTGCAATTGGAGCTCGAACAAATTTTCATAAGATTAAATTTACGGTAGGTTTCTTTTTCGGAGTGAACGATTTCGTGTAAAAGCCACCACCAAACACTAACCAAACTAGTCTCGGCTTCTGTCCGGAAATTTGAAAGAAAAAATCTCCTCAGCCACCTATAAGTCGCTTTGAACTTTCATAGCATATGAACCATGTTCCACCACACAACTCGACGGTTCAGATGTCATGTCCAACTGGGGATGCCGCGATAAGAAAACATAACGCATACCATATCATGGGTACAAGTGATCATGAGCCATAAGAAACATCTCCTAATCGCACCGCAGTTAGTTACAGTATCAGCCCGAAATTCATTGGCTGGGAAGAACTGAAAGTTCAAAGCAGCACATCTTGCCTCCCTTATCTGGCTTAAACTTGTTTACTATCCACCAAAGTGTATTTATTTTAATATTTAATTGACTAAAGCAAAAACCAGACGAAAAATAATACCAACAAGCTCATAAACCCGATTATACTAGTATATATGTAAATTAATTAAAATACTCACATTAGAACTGTCCTTGGGGTCCTTGGCCTGGTGCAGCAAGCATTGCATCTCGGCGCTTTTATTGACGACGGCGCGTACCAGCTCGGAGCGCATAAGCTCACTTCCCCCTGCATCCTCCACTAAACGCACCAACTCGTCGAGATCTAAATGGTCCATATTTCGATTAAAATCTTCCGTCGAATAAACGACTGGCACTGAATTTTTTTACCGACTTTCACTTCACTCGTTAGCATCACACTCTATCCAAAGTGGTTATCATAAAAAGGATTCACATTTCCACCAACAATCACTGAGGGTTGTGTTTCTTTTCGTCTTCTTTTTAATTAAAAAATAATATTCTCTCCCGAACTGTTTATTTTTATCTAGAATACAACAACGAACTGAATGAGTTTCGGTTTAGCGAGCAAACCGCTCATGATAATCAGAATCACACCCGAATCCAGGCGAAACGTAAATTGGTTTGGTAGACCAGAACGCTATGTGCGGAGCGCCAGCATCAGCAAGACACAACAACGCGTACAGTATCTCCGGCTACAATCTTCTAATTTTAATCACACCACAGTAACAGTATCTTGATAAAAATACTACACACATTCATTATTTGTTTTTCCTTTATTTAACTTGTTTCCTTTGTTTTGTGTACGTCGTCGTTCTCGGAGGCGGTTTTTTTCGACATTTTCATTTCCATTTCAGTTTGTTTTCTTTTTTTGTTATTTGTGTTTAATAAAGCAACAATCTCTATAGCTGAAAGTGAAAGAACAACCGTGAGACATAGGTAGAAGTATTTTCCATTGTTAACCCTGAACCAGGGTAAATATTTCGCGACATGGTAAAAGGTGTAGCCTTTAGAGATATAGTACTCGCCGAGTCTATGCCCTGTTTTAGCATTTTCTGGTCTAGCTGGAAACAAGGATACAGGTGGTGACAGTTGCCCATACTTGTAGCGGACACGCTGGTCTATTGGATATTGATTGTTGAGGTTTCCGTAACATTGCATCAGAGAGAAGAGATACCGAGGGTGTGTTTTTATTTGCCATGAACCAGGGAGTGGAGTCGATGTTAATTTTTAATTGCATTTGCGTTGAATAGGAATGGCGTGGGGCAGGTAGCTACACTACACATACACACACAATATCACCTTTTAGATAAAGTTTGGTGCCTCTATATTCTGTCTCTCCTCCTATACATGAAATTAATAAAAAATATTTCTGTTTGCTAGCCACAGGTGGTGTATAGATATTTTGGGTATAGACTTTTATTCCTTGCTTAATATAATTTGTGTGGCATGCAATTTCGGCACAGTATGCACAATTATAATCAAATTTATATAGTTAAACAAGGTAGGGGTAAACTTGGACGTCCTATGGTCGCGTGGACTGGGTATGCAAAGTTGCTTATGAATGGGTGATTTGGGAAAACCGCTGAAATTGGTTTTGGACAATTATCTGAACTTGGGCTGGAACTGTGACAGCAAATGATGTGAGCTAGGGAGTAGGCCCTATAATGGCAGAGCCATCAATAGATACTTCGCCGTCTGATGTCATCATTAAGCAATGAGAATGAAGATATCTTTGCTGTTTTTTGGGAACGCCTACTAAGGGGGACGAGTCCAAGAAATTTATTGAGATATTTAATAGTATCGATCGAAGTGGGAGCCTTTTTTTGATCTTTTTGGTATTACATTCCGCTTACTTGCCCCGCCACTCGTCATGGAGCTATGGGTGATTTTTGCACTTAAATCTGAAAAGGCGTTACCCAAAAGTTCTGACAGTCTCGAGCAATTGGCCCTTCCTTTCTCACTCTTTTCTTGGTATGGACTCTTTGCAATTTAGACAATATTTGTAAGGTTGCTACTCGAGGTGGTGGTTCAAGTCGATGTTGGAATCTGATTTGTAAATTTCTGTGGACACTGTATTGTGTCCCACCCGCCAGACGGACAAAATATTTTCCCTGAATAAATCTGGAAAATCCCCAGATTTGGCTATTTTTTTCAAAACACCTCCAACTTTGTGTCCTTACTTTTTGAACGTGTTTTATGTACGACATACAAATAAATAAATAGTTGACGCAAGAGGTCCGTAGGGATATTTTTTTATCTTCTTACAACCATTTTGCCTTCATGTATTTGCAGGACTCATGGGTTGAGGTACTAAATTGTGGCTTATTGCGTTTCCTGATATGAGGACCATTTTTGCAACCGCAGTCGACGTCTAAAATTCCGAATCGGCACTCGCCAGTAAAAAATTTATGAAGAGGATCGGATGCAACTAGCTATTTTGGAAATATTTGCATTCTAGTTAAAATGGCAATAAATACGTTTCCTTAAAAGTTTTAAGTTTGTTAAATACAAACATTTGATTGCTAAATATATTATTTTTAATTATTTTATTTATTTTTGTTATATGTTATTCACTCAAATATTAACTAACCAAGCTGTGGCATTTTTGTTTAACAAAGAAACATTAAATGCAATTGAATAAGACGGTATAGCTAATATAATTTTTGGGTGAAAACAAATGTAGCACCGTAGGGTTCATGGGTGTCACCTACTATAGTTTTTGAGAGGCATTGTATAATACATTGAATTCTAAATTAAAACATCTTGACTCAAACAGCTAATTTTTGTTAAAAAGAAAACTCCTACACAAATGAATAACATGTAAAAATCGCGTTTAAAATAACAAAGCAACACTTGTTGAAAGTCCAAATTGCTTATAGAAAACTTAATCGCTTAGCAAGTCCACAAACTTAATGCCAATTATAATTGAACTGTTTAAAATATAAAACGACTGTTTTCCACTGCAGTGATCACCATTTATTTATAGATTCTGTATGTGTATCTGCATACATTCGAGTAGTCATGCAATTGAAGGCCGCAGGCTAAGTAGAAAATAAAACCTCCGAACATACTAATCATCTCCTCATTTCTCAAGTCGAATGAATTAAATACTTTGAACCACAAATCGATAGGCGTTCTGTTTACTCTGCTCGTTGCTTTCACGATAATGCTACAATAATAGATCATTCAGCGCCCGAGCTAATAGATGGCGTGGAAACAGCCATGTTTCCCAAACAAAATAAACATGCACGTTGCACGGCAACAAACAAACTCTGGCTTGAGCATTTCCATCAATCTGTCACAAAATTATTCCCGGATCAGAGCGATTTGGTGGGTAGCCAAATTTTAAACACCTCCGAAATCGCTAATTAAATCAGCTCATGATACTCATATCCAGCATCCATCAATGCGATGAAATTACATTTATGTCAAACGGCCCCATCATGCATATGCAAATCACTGATCTGTACATTCTTGTTTTTGCAAAATCAATTAAATCGAATCAATTCAATCCAACCAAGCCACACAATGGCAGTCATTGGCTGCGAGGATTCTACGTGATTCTCGTGATTCTCCGTAAGCGGTCGTTTGCTGGTACGTGGAAAGAGATGGTAATGTTAAGTACTCAAGCGCTTCACCATAATCTACACAATCTATGGCACGCTATTCGCAAGGCGAAATAGCACCTACATAAGTGGTGAGAAAATTGTAGTGGTTAGACAATATTTCAGCTACGAACAACCACCGCATCCACGAGGGGTGGAAGGTGTGATTAATGAGAGAAGCCAAATATCGCTTTGGTTAATTGCCAGTTGAAATGGATTGCAAATCAGTTTTAAAGCTTATTAGCGAGTTGGGGAAGATGCTAGCTACGTCAGTCGGCCATGCGAAACTCTGTGCTACGATTAATTACCCTCTTCGAGTGCGTGTACGTGTATCTATGATTATCGAACGATAATCGTTTGTTTAATTTTAAACAGATGAGCGAGATAAGAATGTTTGCACTGGTAATGAGGTTCACTTCTGTCGCGAATGTGACAGAAATATATATTTGCGCGGTGGTCTTGAAAGCGAAATTTTTATTGGTATCTTCATAATCGTTTTATAGCATTTGACAATTGAGGGTATTAATAAATCAACACGCAGCTCCGTAATGACATCGAAGGATACGGTGTCAAGATTTGCAGATTATGGAGGGGTATACAATCAGATAGCGAATGTTGTGAAATGTAAAGAAGGCATGGGTGTTACATGAGTAGGTTCAAGCGGGTTTAACTACTTTCTTGTGAGAATCAAAGAAATGCTCGTGACTCGAGTCGGCTTGGTGTAGCTTTCGCAATTTGTTTTCTTAAAATGAAAGCGTTGGTTGGAATAGCGTGTTACCGTCATCCTCACATGAGGTGCGTGGGATACAAAAAATGCATATCTGGGACATAAATACATATTTATGACAAACTGTAGAAAAGAATCAGATTTTATTTTATTCGTTCCCAGGTGGCGCTACAGTCCTTGGTGTGCAGTCGGCCTGAGCCAATACAAGTGTTCAGACTGACAGTTGTGCTACTAAAGTGGCAATTTGGCACTTTTTCGATTTTTAAAGAGCCCACAACAATTTTTTTTTTTTTTTTTTTGCTATTTTGGCCCTTTTTAGTTGGAGAATGGGCTTCAAATATTTTTGAAAGGGTATCATTGTCAAATAAAAACCTTCAGAATTTAGCGTAATTACCTATCACAACACTGTTATTATACTTAGGGAGCCAATGATTGTTAAATTTCGTTAACAAATTCAAAATTTGGGAAATAGCTTTAGAAATGACACTTTTTTTTAATGGCCCTTTTTCTTCCGACTTTTCAACACGTGATCTAACTGTCTTAGTGGCAAGTGTGTATTAGTTCGACTATATTTCAATTCAAAAAATGCGCATTCACTTTCACCGCTGTGCTAGTCAAACTCGTCTGGGACAGAGTCCTAGTTTCTATTTGCTTACATGACTTAAACGATTTACTTGCGGCTTAATCGCGACCGAAAAAATTAATCCTATTTAAAAACGTCTAAGAAAAACGGTAGGCTTCTGCAGAGTGAAAACATTTAATCGTTTTCACTGCCACGTACGATTTGCTTAAAGCTTACAAGATGCAAAACAAGATTATGACTTTAAAAGAGGAAGAAGTTTTTATTTAGGTACGCAAATAAAAAAACAAAACCGTTTCGTTGACGTTTACTTAACTCTAAACGAAGAGAAAAAGAGAAGCACTTTTCTTTGACAACCAAAAAAACGAGGTGTCAAAATGCGGTGACAACCCAGGAATGACAATAACACACTTCCAAATATTGAGCTGTGCGAGACTTAATATTTGCTTCTCATATGTTCTACTTTGTATGGAAATGTATACTGTAATAATCGTAAATAAAAGCAATTTATACTACGCTGTTTATGCAATGTTTGCGAGTTAGAAGTAAATTACGAAGAAAATTTCGTGTTTCAAATTTTCGCTTCCGTTTCTTGGAAAGCGAACAAAACTCTGAGAACTGAAAATCGATTCAACTGCAACACTGCCAGGCACTACTTTACAATCTGTCGCTTCTCCCTATAGATGGTGTCTAAACCGAACCATAGTCTAGCTCAGTCAATTGAATATTAGTCCAAGTGGATGATGCAGACGAATGCACCAAAAAGAAAGCGCCCTCTTGCTTACAAAAAATACCATCAATAGTCTTTATTTATGTAACGCAGTTGCTTTCTGGACGTGCAGCATCCAATTCCCTTAACATAGTAGATATGTATAATATTTTCGCGGTAAATATCTACGTACTCATCACTTTCTCTGATTAGGGCTTCACAAAAATTTAATTTATTAATCGGCCTAGTCCTATGTCCCTACCTAACTTGTGTATATTACTACTTTAGTATTATTTTTCCTGAAATTGCTTCCATTAGAAATTTGATTGAATATTTATGCAAACAGGGATATTAAGTTTCGGCGGCATTTTGCTGGGCACATAGCAAATAATTATGAATAAATCGATATAATACTTGAGAGACGTATCGACTTCGAATTCATTGACATTCATCAGTGAAAGATATTCGATACTATTGAGAAATTGTCCAAAGTTTATTAATTCAAAGTGATTTAAGGGGACGCGTTAAGGCTTCTTCATTTTCATTCACAGCCGAGGGGCTTTGAATGTAATAATGGCCATGTTCGAGTAATGTTACAGAAATAAATCATTAAAAGAAGGGGTCTCCGTGACAACACTCGTTGTTCGCCGGCAGCTCCAATTCACAATACTCAACCCAGATTACCACATTATTATTTATTAGTATACATACAAATAAGAGACATACGAGTTAGATATCACAGTTCGATTGCTATGCGGTTAGTTCAATTACCGTCAATTAAAATTTGTATTTCACTGCGAATTATAAATCTATGTCTATGCATGCTTATATAAATGGAAAAAAACATTGTCGTGCTAAGATAGAACGATGATCTATATTCTACTTAATCATGAGTATACTTCCAGCTGGATAAAAAAAAAAAAAAAAAATTAAAAAAAAAAAACAGTTTTCCGTTTATTGTTTTTATTTAATATTCGGAAATGTTCATGACGCAGGAATTTTTGTTGATATTTGCTAGTTGAGTGGAATTTTTGATCCAAATGGGTATAATTAATGAATAGAATATTAATAGAAATTTAATGGTTGAACAACGTAAACATTAAATAATTTTCCTTATAGTGGTTCTATATTATTAACACGGGTGGGTCAAATAGTTGATAGGAATTTAGTCAGCGGCGGAAGAATCGGCCTCCAGCTTATACATTTTTGTATGTCATAGTGTGTTGCTTTAAGTGGAATTTACGTACCTACAGGAAAAAAAATATCGTAAATTGTTGGGCCCTTCCCTTAACATTGTTTTAACAAAACTTTACTCTCACTTCTTCAAATCTTGCTATCAATAACGAAACTGACAGCAAAACATCAACTAATCTTTGGCTATGTATTCTAGTTCATAAGGATGTATTTTCTTTTAATTTGTTGTGTTCTGACTTTAGAATTATAGGTAAGTGTTGCTAAACTAATATAAAAATAAATAAACGAAACTATAGCTTTTTAACTGACTTTGATATGTTTGACCGGAGTAGATTTACAGACTACTGTACAAGAAAACCAACCATCTGCTGACTGACTTTACGAACGAAAATGAGGCTTTTCGAAACAACGAAGAAGCTCCAGTCTAAGGACTGTGATGTGTTCAATTATGAAGATGCTAAATAATCATCATGGGGTTGAGGTTTAAAATGCATTTCTTAGCTATAAATGAGCTAAAGACCATTAGAACCGCCGACTCTGGTAGCTTACTATTGGAGTTTTATATTTACGAGTGCTTGCGCCAAATTATCACTCAAGTACGGGTGAAACGAAACAAACATAAATTCATAAACCTCAGTCTGATACAAGCAAAAATTCTGTCAACCCTGAAAACTGCTGTAGTCACACCGATTTATAAGGTTGGTGTTAAAAATCAGTTAAACAATTATAGACCGATTCAAGGCTAATTCCAAAGAAGCAAAAGTACGGGCAAACTGCTACGTGAATTCGGTAATTGTGTAAATGAAAGCTCAAATAGAAGTCCTTGTACTGTTCATTGACTTCAGTAAGGCCTTCGACACCCTTAACCATGCGAAATTATTAGAAGCTATACGAAAAATTGACATTCGAGGAGTAATGGCAGATTGGCTTAGGGCCTATTTGCACAACAGACTATTTTGCTTCAAGATTGAGGACACGATGAGTGAGAAAAAGGACGTGCAATATGGAGTCCCCCAGGGATCAAAACTTAGTCCGATTCTCTTCATTCTTTACACGAATAAGCTACTTCGCATCTTGAAACAAAGCATTACATTTGCCTTTGCCGATGTCACAGTTATCTAATAAATATAAACAATTTTAAAACTACAAAGAAACTAATTAAACATTTTTTTTTAAATGGAAACAATTAATAAAAATTATTTTGTATAGAAGATTTGAATTATATACTCTTTTCAATCTCCTGCAGACAAGCTAAAGCTTCGCCTAAAAAAATTGTTAGGACATTGTTAAGACCCGAGAACTAATCTTTCCTGTACAAAAGGCGCCACTAACTTTTTATGGATTCTAAAGCCATTTGAATTGACTCCATCAAACACGGCAATAATGAAGCTCAGCTGAATTCATCTAACAAATAAATTCCTCAAACATTTGTATTTTTGTACAAATACAAATACAAATTCATCTAACAAACAAATTCATCTCCCAAACATTCTATACAAACACGTTTTACAGTGGCATATTCACTGTTCAACTTCAATCGCCCGAAAAATAAAACCCACTCCAAGCGAATGGAATTTTTGCCACAACTATTTATTTTTTTAACAAATTGTAAAGCGTTCTCTTCTGTGCAATCTATTTAATTAAACGATCAATTTAACAAATCACCACTTATCTGTGGATAATCGTAATCACCCTCATCTAGTTCCGCTGAAACCATAAGTTCTCCAAACCGTATCGCAGAAGCTCAAAGCCCGCCGCAAACTATATGCTATCATCAATTCTTTGGATTTTCATCGGATTTCCACAGATTGCGAATGTAAAAAGTTTTAATCTCGCTGAGAAAACTTCCGCAATCTGTATTATTTCAGACAAATGCGTCCGTGGGTGGGTAAGACCATATTGCACTTGGTCGCTTGAAAATTACACACAGGACACAGACACAGAGCCAACCGGACTGTAATTGTAATAGTCTCAGTCTCAGAGAGATTGTCAACATTTCTCGCGATGAGCATAAATGCGTCTTTAGATGGAAAAGTATCTGCAACTCGCCTTTGCGATTAGATATATATATGGGACAAAGTAGAAAGTACCCACATAAACTTTAACTGATTGAATTATAGCTTATTAAATGAACAAACATTGAGCGTGTACCTAGTCTGGGGTGTGACCACAGGAGGCCGGGAATTTAAGTTCAGCGCGTCACTTTATACATAGATGGTGGTTGCTACATGCACAAGTAAATGAACTCATAAACAATGATTTTGACTTACTTCGCAAGACAAATTGTTCTAAAACGAGCAAGATTTAGGAGGAAATCATTCAGCAGCTTCATGGTTGTTTCCCTCTGATTTGTGTGTAGATCTAGTGAAGGAGTAAGATGTAGATTTAAGTGGAAGATAGGAATGAACTTGTCGACTTGTTTACGGATCATCACAATTTAATTTGTATTCCACTGTCTTTCTTTAGAGATGATTTCACTAACAGATTTTCATCATCTTGTTTACTAAATGCATCGCGCGTAGCTTGTGTATACCGTTAGCATCCTCTTGAGCGATTACCTCGCATTTACCTAGAACAGGTACTTTAATAGTGCAATCTATCTGCTTCAACAGAGCTCGCACACTTGTAACGTTTAAACACCTTACGCCTGTTCTAACAACTTCAATAGGGAACTTTATTAGCTATGCCAATGTTTGCGCACAGTCAACTAATTGAGCATTTGTTTGACTTGACATGTAGTATGCATGTGCGCTGCAATCAACATCGAGCAGAACTTCAGGGAGCAAACTTCGCAGAAGTGAATTACATCAGCGAAACTCTGAATGTGTTCAGACGACGCAACCATCCAGGGAGTCAGTTATTTTCATATTCACGAAAGCACACCATTATTTACAGAGCGGATAATGTGAAGATATGTGCCAACGAAAACAAGGCACTCAGGGTGCGTAGGTAAAATATTTCAATCGGAAATATTTACACAAGGGTACGACGTACGACTAGGTATCGGCAGAAACAGAATGAGGTAGTGCGAGGACATAGGGATTGTAGGGAAATTTGAGCAAAAGCTTGAATGTCGGTCAGCGGATATGGGGAAATCGTAAAAGATTTGCAGCAGATATCAATGGACAAATAGCACTTCCTCCATTAGTGTACAGCTTAAGTAAGGTCCCGCGTTTTCTCTCGCTTTTGGAATTAAAAGTGTCTAATCTGCGTTAGGTTGTGTCAGCTAAACTGGTTATCTACTCAAGACACATTTATTAGCCAAGACCATGGAATTCGTCATGAAATTTCACCCAAAGTTAGAGGTCCATTGTGATCACGGTTGCCACTTGAAAATAAAATTTGTGTCCGAAGTTGGAAATAAAAATGACCAACTGTAGCCAAAATAATTTAAGTCCGAAATATTTGTAACCACAGACAAATCAATTCATAATTTTTATTTCAACATATTCTTCATGTACACAGATAACATATTATTTTTTTAATTATTAATAATATTTTAATTCGTAAAAAAATTACCAAATTGAATAAAAAATGACCATGTGACCAAGAGAAAAAGTAATGACCAAATTTGGTCAGAAATGACCAATGTGGCAACCGTGATTGTGATACTAATTGAGCGAGGGTGGAAGTTCTACTCTCCTTTATTTGGTAAGGGAGTAACCACGGCTGAAATATACTTTTATCATATTTCGAAAATATTTCAAGACTAAATTCCCCAGCAGCTGTGTACTGCATATTACCTTATAGATGAACTTGTGATTTCAGACTCTTTCGAACCCCGTCATAATAACTTATTGGGCAACGGAAAATCGAAAAAAACTGAGACGTCCTTTTAGAACATCCACCGACAGTATTGGAGGATAGACTCCACTCTTTTCAAATTTCAATCGATTGAGTAGTATCTTCTCAAATTAGGAAACCAATTTGCATACCTATTTTTCATCTTTCCTCATTTTCTGGGTAAATGCCTCTTAAGGTTCTCAACGCACTTGATCATAGGTGGAGATTGGCTGTAAATGGAGAACGCAAGACCCAGTATCCCAGCAGACAATTACTAAATCGAAACAAATTGCTGCCGCAATAAGTCCTTAAAGCTGCCCTAGGCCTAGCTTATCAAACCATTTGTTTTGATTGAGTTTTAATTTAATTTGAAAACGGAAGAGACATACAATTTTATGAAGCCCGAACGGCTCATTCAAGACAGTTTTACTCTCGGGTGTTTGTCAGACGTTCGCAAGCTTTAAACAAAATTTTATGATGTAATTTGTATGCCTTTCGTATCTGAAAACCCTCGTTCAGCACACTAACCACTGCGACATATCCTAACTATTTTTCTTTATATTCTAGTCCTTGTATGAACCAACTATTAAGACTATTTAATTGCGAAAAAAAATCACCAGCAGAATATGAAGCCTAAAGCTTTAAACTGAAAATAATACCAGCTCAGCTCTGTGCACCGAATTGTAGTCCCTTTAGAATTTTACACCTACATTCAGCCGTAATGTTCCTCCGCATCCTGTCAATCGTATAGAAATTTCCAATCCCACTGGAGTGATACCATGACATGCTATATCAAGAAATTAAAGATTTTCGTCCAGTCTTCTTATGCCCCTAAATTTTACATACAACCTTCCATTTTCACTGCAAGGACAGTACAAAATAGGTCGAGATGTAAAACTACACAAAGCTTCACATTGTCTCTGGCTCCACTTACACTGCTTCACACGACAGGTGTTCCATTTTAATTAAAAGCCATCGTCACAACAACCGCTCATCCCTGCAAAGTCGTTAGCTCCCAACAGCCCTCTTATGGGTTTAAAAATAGATCCCATGCAACATAATTAGCCGTGCTAGGCTACAACTACGTACTGGCTTCCCAAAATAATTCTTTAGTACATCGTCATCTCTGGGTGTTAATTACTACCCAAAATAGAGTTTATTAACTCTACACACTCTTTCTGAATAGTTTATCCGAAATTTGGGCGATAATTGTGTGCTGATTAGGTGGACAAGGCTTGTTGATGTCAGCCGGTGATGTTTACTTGTCGTCATCAAGACGATAAATTTACGTACACTGTATAAGCAAATAGATTTAATTTACTTACTCACTCAGTGGGTTGAAGAAACAGTTTTATGAGCGAAACACTTTTTCTGCTACCATCACTATCAGCCTTAATTATTATTGTCAACTATTTTGGTAGTCCTTATCTGGATGATGGATGAAGATTTTTTTTCCCCCAATTAAATTGTCTCTTTGCTTAAAATCTGTCTCGTGATTTAGGGGACACAAGGACACACTGCAGCCCAACCCGGAATACGTTTTATTACCTACTGATTGTGAATATTTCTCCCCACTGCTTATCTGTATGCGGAGAACGGTATGTTCACACGTGTTGTAGGTATAGAATAGATAATTATTGTGACAGTCTACCAACAAATAGGCTAATTGACTCTGGGCTTAACAGACAGAGACAAAAAACATCTAGTCATGATAATTAATATAATGATCGACATTATATGCAGGTAAAATCGGGTAATGGTTTAATTACTTTGTTAGATAGCTTTTCGCATTAAAACGCCGAACAGAATTGACAAAACAAAAACAGATACCGCCTTGCGAACTCATTAACTATTTTTTAAGCCTCAGAGGGTAGTGTCTGTGTAGCCGCATTTTAATTATATTTATATCAAGTCTTAAATTTAATAAATAGCTACCCTGTGAATTGTTGAACGACTAAGTAAACTTGTAAGACAAGGTATACAATCATAACGGAGTGGTAAATTTATTATCAACAGCCTTAGAGTGAGCTCGGTCGCAAGGGTAAACCATGAAGGGGCTAAAGACTTTCCAAGTTGGCTATGAACCCTACTTCGGCGTGCATTTAAACTTTTATATCCCTTCAAGTCACAAATGCAAATCCCTGTAAATAACATATTTACAAAAGCGATTCCCTAAGTTCTGGCGAGGTCATGTTGAAGTCTTAATTTGAGCCCAAAGAGTAATCAAAGTCAACCGGAAAGGTACTCATAATCTACATCCTGCAAGCGGAAATATGTGCAATGGTAGTCCTTAATTTAAAATGCATCAACTGTAAAACAAATTGCAATGAACAGTCAACATTTACCTCAAGGAATCCGTGCAGATTCTTGGAGCCATGGTCAATTTGGCAATATCATGGCAACAGCACTTATTAAGAATAAGATCCGTTTCCTCAAAGCTAAGATATCTATTTAGAACAAAGATAATATACTTAAGCCTGAAAGAGGTGCTGGTCCACTATTGTTCCCATATACGGAACTCAACCCTTAACACGCACTTTCGACAGTTTTCGGAGAAGAGCCATTAAACTAAAACAGTAATACTTGCAACAGCAGAAGCGTCAAGGGTTCCAACGATCGATACACACCATCCACTTATGGAGTATGAAGAAATCCATCCAATCCATCGATTGAGTTTCTTTTTGTCCACAAAACCCCTTTATTATGACAAAGAGACTTGAGTTTTGCTAAAAGCGAGATGAAAGCGCTTTCTAAATTTTCGAGGAAAATTGTAGGTAATGTTCAGTCTAGAGTTAAAATAACTTTGACGCTTTGTGCGCATGGACAAGTACAAGACCTGGTTCAAAAAGATGTGTGCAAAATGAATAAGACAGCTCGGTCATGTAGAGCTGATGAATCTTCGACTCTTAGTCAAAATAACTGCGCAGAAGGCTATGACCTCGTCCCGATGTCTGGGGCATATAGAGTGTTACCACTTTAGTTAGCTTGACATAGTAGCTGGTTAGCGATCTTGCTGGAAGGAGAGGCTTGTTATTTGAGAATTGAGACCATGAAAATAGTATCCATCACATTTTCATAGATTTTAAAGTTGCCTTTGACAGCGCATATAACGACGAGTGGCGTGTATATATGGATGGCTGCCCAGTTATTGATAACAAAAGCAGATCGTAGACAGGGAGAATATCATGAGGTTTATTTTACAGATGTGTGTATTGCGGCAGATGCGTCAACTATGGTAGCGAACAACTTTAGCTTCAGGCTCTTCGGAACGACTCACAATCAGTGATACCAACCCAGGGGTGGGATTCTGTAAATAACGAAACGAAATTCAAGAAACGAAATAAATCACGTGAAAGCGAAAATCTGCTTCATGAAACTCCTAACGTTTTTTTGTTCACATTCGTTTAGGTTTGAGAAACTGTGTGACAAAAAATATTATAGTTTGACAGTCTCAGTATGTAGATTTATTTTCGTTAAGTTGTTTTGACGTTGAGGAAAGCCTTAAAATAGGAGGCACGTATGTATTTCGTGTACCTGTATGCAAATGAAAGGCAGCTATGTTTAACCTAAAACGTTGAACAAAACTAAAAGAAAAAATAAATTTCTAACTAAGAACCAAATTTAAATAAACCAGCTTTCGCTGGTCAACAAAAAATAGTTTGTTAGCATTTCTAGTAAAATATTCAGCACAATCTTAAAAGTTAAACTCACCAAACTCAAAGAGAATAAATAGGAAAATGATAAACGTCAACAATATAGCTGTCGTTTGTTTTCTTTCGTGGAGACGATAAAATCTGTTCGTTTTTAAGGTTATATGATGCAAGAAAAGCGAAAACGTCAAAGAAAATGTGTTTGTTCGTTTTTTTTCCACGAGAATTTCTTTCGTTTTTGATGTTACATGAAGCAAACTGTTCGTTTGCACGAAAACGTTTAAACGTTTTCACCTTACAGAACGCCGGCCCTGGATTTTTGGTGTGGAATTGACTGAGAAGTAGATCGGAGAAAGTTTTTTCGTACGGAGAAATAAATAAATTGTTTCTCTGGAAAATTTTAAGATTATTTGTTTATTTTTTCATAATGAACTAATTTTATAATTCATAAGCAACATTTTCAGATCAAGATTGAGTTCAACCATTTTACGTATGGCTATAACTATGGCCTTATGATATAGCTTAAATGCAGAAAGACAAGTATTTTTTTTGCAGAATTCTGTCTCCCGAGTTGCCAAAATTACAAGGTGTTTATGTTTCAATTTCGATTTGTGTCAAAGTTTCTATTCAATTTGAATTTTTAAGAGACTACGATCTCGATAAGTAGGTACAGGTTATTTCCGCTTTACTGCGATGGAAATCTCTTCTAGCTTGACTGATGCTACTGGTTGGTAGATTTGAGTCTGCGACCATTCCACATCATTTCTATGAAATTAAGAACAATGGAGCTTTTGTTTTCTAAGTGCACGCAAAATTGTGTCACCTTCTGTAGCCGACTGGAATTTCATAACTTTTCAGCATTTCACAGCAAGTAAAACATAGGCACGACACAGAGTGCAGTCCGCCACCCTATTCCTCAAACATTTTTTTTCTACTCTGCTGACTTCCGCTGTGGCCTTCCTATCTGAGAAGGGTTGTGAGAAGGGTTGTCTAGTGCGTATGGTATAGTCTACTCGTCATCACTTTCGCCCGCCCAAAACAATTTCCATACCAACGAGCCCTCCAATTTGCAGCTATTAACTCCACACATAAATGTAGAATTTGAAAGAAGACTCAATATGAGTGACTGCAAGTGCAAAAGCAAATCCATTTTAAATTGAAGCAAATTTACAAACAATGTAAAATTAATTTACTTTGTTTTGTCTTTGTTCGCATTGAAAACTTTATTCAATTACCCCGTTCAGACTTCCCCATATCAATTAAGCAAGTGTCCACTGTCATAACTGAGCAGACATTGAATACCTATGAACTACCCTTCCTACATTGGACTGGAGTACAAACTCCACGTCGACTGGTCAATATTTTAAGATCCTCTCACACCCAGCTACCCCCAATTAAATTTGATGGATAGGTATCTCAGTCTACGTACTTGTGTTATGTGTGTCGGTGCGGATGCTTCGGGTGCATCCCAGTCGTTTGATTTATAATTCATGAAGGCCCTGTCATACATATTGGCATAGCAAATATTTGTAAATTCACCGTCGAAAACACT
Organism: Cheilosia vernalis; assembly: GCA_949126925.1. Taxonomy (NCBI): domain Eukaryota; kingdom Metazoa; phylum Arthropoda; class Insecta; order Diptera; family Syrphidae; genus Cheilosia; species Cheilosia vernalis. The sequence goes on along the minus strand of OX421361.1, from coordinate 62,180,720 downwards.
CAAAGAAATGACGTGCACACTGACATTTGTTTATAAATGGGTACACAAATGGGAGCACATCTTCAAACCTCTATAATGATGGAGAGAGATCACAACAACAGAAAAAAGGACATGCCAGTTTCTTGTTCCTCCAACCTACAACCACCGGATGTTCATTAAAAATACATCTTCAATCACGATTCCGTTTTAAGTAACACCAAAACAACATCAAAAATCCATTCAGTTGGTTAATTTATTCATTAAATTCCGAATATTGTATTCTTGCAGCCACTCAACCGGATAGTGGTTGCATTAGTCAAAGATTGAAAGATGGAAATTATCTGAATGTAAATAATAGAAAATAAAATACCGCACCCACCGTGTCAGCTTTAATCACTTGCTCACTTTACGGATATTTGAATTGAAATCAGCAGATGCAACGCAAGTGCAACGCAAGTGCATCTGCGATCTGAAATTGTTCAGGCAACGAACTTCACTGGTAAACAATCACATTTGAGTATCGCAAACGCCAGACGGAAAACAGTTTAAATTGAAATTGTTTAAATTTGTTTACATTGAAATTAATTTTAACGGACGAAAACGAGGAGATGATGTCGCCACTAATACCACGCCGTCAACGAAAGTAGCATCATCTGCGAAAAACAAAAGTATCTCCATCAATATTTCGTTATCTAATGAATTCATTTTCATTCTGTGTCGGTGATTGGATTCAAAGCTCTTTTTCGTTTCGACCATTGAGACGTGGAGACTATCTCCGATGCGGTTGTGTGGAATTGAAAGCTCACATCCACCGTGTATACGCTACGCAGTAGAAAAGGGGAGAACGCTTTGTTTGGGCTCTGTTATTCTTCTGACTGTTCGTCTTATCTGCTGCGAAGTGCGAAATGGTCTTGTGGAACGTATTTAATTGTTGGGGATTTTATCGTGTAGAGTAGATTACTTGCAGATTTGATTTGATTTTCTTATGATCGATCGGGGACGAGTGGAGGCGAGTAGTTTCGCAATTTTTGTTTTTGATGTTGTTTAGGCTTTTTCTGTTGATACTACGCCAAAAATGGCTCGGTGTGTACAGTGAAATTCTGCTTAGTCGTGTGATAGATAGTTACTGATAAAGCCGCCAAACGAAAATTGTGGATGAATGACTAATGGGTTGGATAGAAACGCACGCTCCAAATAATGAAAAATGAGTTTTTGATAGTGATTAACCGATAGCCGAGAACAAGAACGAGTCGGGAACAGCGCCTCGCCCACTTCTTCAGGCTAAACTATCGAAATGGCAATCTCATATGTTTGACATTATTTTCTGTGTAAAGAATAGAAAGAGTTATTGTCGTTCTTCTAAGATTGCAAAAGAATCACATATGGAATATAGAGCCAAGGCAAAAATCCTTACTGATCCTTACTGAATCAAAGTGATCGCACTGTGTGACTTTTTGTCTTGAAAACACTCAAAATGAATCAATTTCTGATGCTTTGCATTACCAAAATGTCATTCCAGTCTTCGTAGTCTACCATGGAATGGATTGAAGCACCAAAAAAAAAAAAAAAAAACAGGAGAAGCTGGGCTGGCTATCCATGAGTGGTGTTTATGTGCCCGTTTAGAATTAGCAGCAGGTTGGCACGCCGGCATACGCTCGGCTTAGCTCGCCGTATTGGTCGCAGTTCTTGCTGCCTATGTCTCCCACACAAAAACAAAATTGATATCGTGCCAAATAAAAGAATTATAATTTAAAATTTGTGAAATGGAAAATTTACTGACGATTACACTGTATGAATTATTGCCATGGAACTTACGTTATCTCGTACTAGATACAATCGCACTTAAAGATATATAAAAAAAAATATAATAACGTAAGCTCCACCTACTTTATCCTTGTTTGCATGACGGCTCAGAAAGCGTGTCCGCTATATCCGTATACCCCTCCACGTACGACCCATATCATGGTGTCACACCACGTCATCAATTAACCTCTTCTTTTTCTCTTCTTTACATCGCACCGATCTCATCTTCATGGCTGTTAAAGTTACAAATATTTCGTCGGTCGCTGATGGACTATATTGTTAAGCATCGTGTCTTTGGTTATACTCGATGTTGGATGTATTCGATTGAATGGCAAAAAAGATGCTTGCCTCATTCTCATTTGGTTAGTAGAAAGAATGCAACCAGACCAAGTTGATGACATCATATGTGCCGAGGTTCCAGATCCCAAATGCAGATCCAGACCTGCATGATATCATAATTACAAACATGATTCATGGGAAGGTTTGAAAATGGTATCAGTATTTTTATTTCACATTTTCTGTTTCGTGCGAACCAACTTACAAACACATGAAAACCAATTTAACAGCTCACTAAAATTCGATCACATTGCGGTTACAAGTCATTCTCAAGTACATTGATTATACACACTGTTACTGTTACGGAAATATGTCTTAAATGTAGGAACAGCGCTTACCTTACACTATAACCATCAATTTCTACTTGAGTTCTGGAGCCGATAGGTGGTGCTAAAGATGGGATAGCACGCTATAGGTTGTACTTTGCAAAACATAAGCGGTATAGGAAAACGATTCGTGGCACCTCCCATTCAAAAATAAAATCAAGTGCTATTTCTGAAGTCGCACAATTAAAATTGTAATGGATATTGTCCAAATAGAGCACTTTGCAAACATCTTGCCATTTGTATTTAAGCGTCTACATAAAATAGCATGTGCATTGTGCATGCTCGAAATTATTACTTTAATTACATTAACGAATTTGGGCGAAACGAAGTTCGCGGGGTCAGCTAGTATATCTATATAATATTAATTTCATTTGATTGTTTTAATGTAATTAGGTTCTAAGTTTTTCTTTTTTTTTTTCTTTTGGTAAACTACTTTATCTTTGCGATATCACCATAAATGTTTTCTTTCGGTCTTATAGGTACGAAATTTGTTTCTCACTGCTTATCACTCATTACATGAATGCCAATATATGTATTTAACTAGATAGCAATAAGTACAAAAAAAAAAAGAGAGAATGGTAAATTTTTTGTAAATACATACGCTTTGTGGTTGTGAAGAGCAGGTGGAATTGATGCTTTCCCTGATGCTACGATTCTGTGCGTTAGATGGGACAGGTTTATTGATCTGAGGATGAGATGGGGCAGCGCTGGGCGAGATGCTGGTGTTTTAAGGCCCATTTTACTCACTCGAAGTTGAACACAACTTGGGGATTTTAATATGGAAAACTCCCCGAGTTGTGTTCAACTTCAAGTGAATAAAATGGCCCTAACTCTACCACGTAATTTTTGTGTTGTTCGCCAGATAACGATGCTGCTCTCGGTGATGTACTTAACGTTCTTAGGTGGGTTTGTGCATGACCATGGAGTACTATCGTGTGCTTAGTGCTCCGATGCTCTTACATTTTCTCCCGCTACAGATAGCAGTCAATGTTAACAGTGACTCATTTGACACTGATATAAAGGGTTTTGTTTCCGATCCTTATCAGATTGTGAGATCGAAAGCTAATATTTAGCTCACGTCGTTTGCTTAATTCGCTTTGCAAGCAACGTAACCTTGCTCGTATGCTCAGGTTGCTTGAGTAGAATTATTGCAAAAATAATCACTTACTTCTGCTGTTTCAATCACTAAGTTAGGTAGCCTCGTTTGACAATTAACCACACTTGTCCGAAGCTCAGATTGAAAAAAGGCGGAAGCTGGAGTTGCAATCGCTTAAATGGAGAGTGTGTGTGAGTGCGATACCAACTAATTTTAGCGACCTCTCTCAAGTGAATACGAAATCACATGAAACATTTGACGACGCATTAGTAAGTGTGTTCAAAAACTTTTTAAGTTTAGGGTGGTATTGCAATTTCTTATCTAGCTCTTTTGAAGCTAGCTGCGTGTTACAACCCAGAATAATGGCTGAATTCCAAGACGTCAAACAAATGGGCATTGTGAATGCACATTACTTTTCTGAGGCCAGCTAGTAAAAGCTTTTTGCATTTTGTAATGCATTCGCTAGTGAATTGGCCAATTAAACTGAAATGTTCAAACTAAAATGTCAACTGTCATAAACATATTATCCGTCGCGTCTATGGGCTGGGCCGTTGAGTATCAGTGGTAATTAATTCCGCTTTATCGTTTCATCGGAGCCCAGAGTTATTGTCAAACGATAAGTCGTTTTCATCTCATAAGGAGTCCGGAATTACTGCCAGACTTTGGAAATACTGATCTACAATGTGTTGCTTATAAATTAGTAGGTACACTCGGAATTACTGCCTAACGACCATTGTTGAATGAAAATAAATTACAACGATAATTGTGTTTACAAATGTAATAACATTTTAGTTACCTATAAGAATGGCTTTATACCCCACTCAAACCGACTCTCGGAAACTTCATCGAAAACAGAAATTTTCCCATACGAGTTTGAGTTTTCACAACGAGTCTTGTTGTGAGCCAGGGTCGAGCCACAGGGGCAGCTTCGGTACAGGTGAGGAGGGCACGGCATGCTCGTGGTCGCTCGGCTCAGCTCGTCGGACGGGGGGTGTTCTTGCCCCCTCACCTCATACCACCTGCTCTACAAACATTTATCCATGCCATTGAATAAAAGAGAAAATAAAAGAAGAAAGGAAGCTACTTTAATCGGACCTCGGACGGACAAAAAAAACCGATAGGAAAGAGAAAAAGGATAGCGAAAAAGAAAATTGACCACCGCCTATGCCGATACCTGTGAGAAAGACTGGGAAGACTTCACGAACTAACCTAACTAACTATCCTAATGTATCTTAAACTAAATCTACAGTAAGGATAATCCCTACTAAAACTAAAACTACCCTAAGCTAACCCTAACACGCGACTGTTCCTTCCCAGTGTCTCCCCAAGGTAACGGTTCGTCATGAACCAAAAGCATGCCTGGTGTTGGTGGCAGAGGACGGCCAGCCCACCCCATATGTCGTAAGACACTCCATGGCTAACTTCTAGGCCGAATTTTACGAAGGTAGCCCCATTTACGAACTCCTCCCAGTCACAAACTAAAACTTATTCGGTCGATGAGTCAGTGAAGTCACATCCTGTCGTCACTGTTAGTAAACGTCCTGTTCTGTCATGGTCTATCTATAAAAGGACGGCCTTCCCACATCTCCACACACCAAAACGTAGTGGAACTAAACTCTCATAGTCACTAATCACTCATCGTAAACTGTACAAAAAGTGCCACCTTTATTTATATAAAAATCTATCAAAATTTACTCTACACTAGAATTCAGTAAAATGGGAATGACATTAAAACTATAAAAAAATTAAAAAAAAAGATATAAAAGAAAATGGTGAAGTCCTGATCTTAAATCTCACTTACTACTATCGTATCAAATAAATCCACAAAAAAATTCATAAAAAAAATAAAAAAGATACTCTACTCACGTTGATTATCGTCCCCCGATGTCCTGGCGCCAGCACAGTGAAGAACGTAGCAGTTTTCCCCAATACAGTACGCGCACAATCAACAATTAGTTAAAATCAGAACTTAACTCTACTCTCTTACTCGGAATTCAAATTATCAAAATTAAGCAAATGGAATCAAAAAAAATTAAAAAAACTAAACTAATTAAACTAGATATTGTGGCACTTCAAAAAAAAAATTCACAAAATACTGCTCCTCGATGAACCTTGTTCCTCCTTGGCAAGATATTCAAAGTGGCGATGAACTTTGGAGCGCCACTGTAGCTCTTAGGGGTTGGAGATTATTGGTATATTTTCGCTGGGCTTCTATGCTGTTGTCGATGGAGCAATCTCACCTCAAGGGATGAAAATTGTCCCCAAAAAAAAATTTGCCCCAGAGATCTGGCCTTTATGTACCGGATGGCCGTTGCAGTGATGCCTATTGGTAATCGTTGCCGGGCGGTATATATTGAACCCGCTATCTGTACAACGGCTAGAATCTCGGCGAAACGGTTATTCGGCCACTTCTCTGGATCTCTGGGGTGCTCTTTTGGCTGTGGGACAATGCACAGTTGCCGAAAATGTGGGTCTGTCTAGCTACAGACTTTTCTGGGGTAGCCTGCCGATTATCTACACAAGTGGGAGGTAAAATAATCAGTCTATTGTTATTAAAGGAACACCTCATGAAACATACCTTAGCCGACTATCGTTTTACGCCTTGCCTTTTTATTAATCTGTTGAACAGTTTAATCCTTGTACGATCTCTCTCTAAAATATTATTTTATTGAAATATGCGCCATTTAAATGATTCGCAAAATTCCTTACCTCAACCCAAGTAAAAGTAAAAAAAAATTAATCAAAAATCTATGATCAACAACTTTGCACTCTACTGTGGTAGGTATATTATAACTCAGCTGCTTTTCGCAAACGCCACTTGATAAATGCCGAAATCTGAGGGCCGGTCTGTTATTCGGTCATTGACTCCTTCTCTTATCGGTGTCTTTTGTCTTGCAATTTGCTTATACCCGGTTCTCTTACCCCCCCTCGGTCTAATTGTAATCTTTTTTTCCTAATACCAATACGCAATATCTTCCGTGTTCTTCTTACATACTTTCGCCTGCATCTGTCTATTCTGTTGGCGATTGAATGTATTGTCTTTCCTCATTTCTCTTACTCTTACTTTTATTTCTTTATGCCCTGACTAATCACTGATCTCATTTCTCTTTATCCTATTTTCCCCTTATTCAGCTTATTAGGGAATTAGGGTACCAATACTATGACGATGAACGGCGATCTGTTGTCTTCTACTCTCTTTCGTCCTCTCTTTTGTTGTTCTCTAGCTTTCGTCAGTTTTCGTGTCATTAAAACCCTAATCCTAAAACATAAATTCTAAATATATAAGTAAATAAATAAATAAATAAATAACATAAATAAATAATACAAATACATAACTTAAATTATTGGACGGACTCCAACTACAATAAGTTTAAAATACCTAAATACGTAACATAGTTAACAGCTAACACGTAAGGAAACTTTTGTCACCAACGAATAGAGACGAAAGAAAAGACAAAAACTTGCGAGCTGTCAAATCACTCATGGACTTGCAGGCGGCAGATCACATCTCAGGTAATTTGTTCAATTTATATTTATATTGTAATAATTTATGCACACATTTTCTTTGCAGACTATAACTAATAACAACAATCAGATAAGGAATATTTACATGGTGGAGATTGGGTTTTGAGCCCCACTTAGAGGGTGTTTTATCGGCCAGTCTCCACTGGACAGTTTTTGTTTACCTTTTTTTTTTTTTTGTTTTTTTTTTCTAAATAAACCCCTTTTCAGATGGATGTATGGCCCCGTAACAGGCTCGACTGCGTTTGACGAGTGGCCGTGAGACAAACGACCTCGTAAATTGGGGATACTACATCCGCTTTCAGGTGATTCGAGTCTTGGAAGAACGTTTTGTGCTCGACCCCACCTTTTAGATCATGAACGTGGGGCAAGGGCCTACACCCTGAGGTTATTGGATGCATCAACTAGCCGGGCATTTAATGACCTTTCAACTTGATTGTAATTACAGTGTGTGTATCTGCAGAGATTTAGTCCAATAAATGTAAATTGGATTGCGTTTTAGTATCTTATACTTTTGCTTTATAGGTGTTGGTGAATAATCTCGTGTTACGAATTATTTTGTGATTTGGAAAGTGTGTGAGTTATCACAGATGGATTATCACGATTGTAGGTTCAATTGTTTGTCGGATCCTTGGGATACCCTGTGTTCTATTGCACCTTTCCAATATCACAGATTGAAGCTTACATAACAAATAAATAAATAAATACAACGATAAATAAATAAACTCTATGATAAATCAACTCTATAATAAATAAACTCTATAATAAATAAGCTCTATAATAAATAAGCTCTATAATAAATAAGCTCTATAATAAATAAGCGAACTATGTTTGTCAATAAATAAAATAAATAAATAAATAGATATATCTCTGTAACGGACTAACAAAAAAATAAATAAATAAATAACATATAAATAAATAAATATAAATAAATAACACCGAGATACATCACAATGGATAAATATCACAGTTCATCTAGTAAGCAACGGCAAGCGCGAGTGCGTCAGGTAGTTTCCCTATTTGACTAGATGTGGAGGTCCTTTGCGTGATATACGCCTATCTTCTCTCCATTAAGGTTGCCTATTTCATAAAGGGAATTCCCTATGGTTTTGAGTATTATGCCCTTTACGAACTTAGGCCCTAATTTTGCGTTGTATCTCTCGATCAAGTTACTTTGTTTGAAGTTTCTTCTATAGATAACTTGTCCTTCTCTATATTTGATTTCTCTGCTTCGAGTGTTGTACGCTTTTGAAGCCTTTTGATACGCTAGCCCTAGATTGTCGAGTATTTTGGTTCTTATTAGCTCTAGTTTGTCATTTTTAGTGATGATCTCTGTGTTCATATCCTTGATCTTGTCAAGTCGTCGGAGAACTTCGTAGGTACTTGCGTGTTGGATCATGTGAATCCCGAACACTGCATAGTAGGGCTCAAACATGGTCGCATCGTGCACCACACTCCTCAGGGAAAATGCCGCGTCACTGACATGTTGGTCCCAGTTTCTCTGGTCGTCTTTAAGGTATGACCTAATTTTGGCCAATACGGAGCGGTTAACCCTCTCTGACGCATTAGCCTGAGGAGAGTAGAACGCGGTGCGAACATGTCTGACCCCGTATTTTGCTAAGAAGCTGGCAAACATTTCGGAAACGAATTGCTTGCCATTGTCTGAATGGATGTACTCCGGAACGCCGAACATATGAAACACAGATTCTTCTAGGTATTTTACTACCTCGGCCGCCGTTGCTTTCCTAATTGGTTTTAAGAATATAAACTTACTAAAGTGATCTAAAACTATGAATATATGTGTGTGTCCGTTCTTCGTTCGTGTGTAGGGCCCTAGAAAGTCTATGTATAGTCGTTGGAAGGGTCGCTCTGTTATTGTCTGTTGGCCCATCGGCGGTCGCGAAATTATGTTGAGAGGCTTGCTACATTTGCAGACATCGCATGCTTTGACCAAATTTTGCACGTCGGTGGCCATACCAGGCCAAAAGTAAAATTGTCTTAACTTGGACAGCGTTTTATGTATTCCGCCGTGTCCTGCAGATGGAGAGCTATGAGCTGATTCCACTAGGCTCCCTCGCAACTCCTCCGGAATCCAGAGCTTCCAGGCCCTATCTTCTTGGATAACATCTCCTGTACGTATGTCAGTTCGTTTATACACAAACCCATCCGAAACACAAATGTCAGGTAGTTGGTCCTGTCGTTCGTTTATGGTCTTCCTTAACTCATCATACTCTTCTGAGGAAAAGAATGGTGAGTTAAGGTCGACCTGTAATATGTCTGAGTCGGTAGTGAGCTCATCCATATGGACGCGAGAAAGAGTGTCAGGGACCACATTTTGGACTCCTTTCCGATGCTCTATCTCAAAATCGAACCCCTGAAGCTTGAGGCTCCATCTGGCCAGACGACCAGACAGATCCTTTTGCGTCATGAGCCATTTGAGACTGGCATGGTCCGTTATAATGGTAAAAGGTAGTCCTTCAACGTAGGCCCTGAACTTCTTAACAGATAGAACAGCCGCATAGCATTCAAGTTCCGTCACGCTGTAATTTCGCTGGGCGGAATTCAGCTTCTGGGACATGAATGCTATGGGTCGTTCGCTGTTCTCTGCATCCATTTGGAAGAGCACACTCCCGACTCCTGTCGTCGAAGCGTCACATTGTATATAAAAACGTTTCGCGAAATCTGGGTTTGTGAGTATTGGTGCGGTCACCAAAGTCGCCTTAAGTTTATTGAACGCGTTCAGCGCTTCGTCGGTCATAGAAAAAGTTAGTCCCTTTTTAAGGCAGTCAGTCATAGGGGCAGCCAAGGCCGCGAAGTTAGGGATGAATCGCCTATACCACCCCGTCATTCCTAGAAACCGTCGGAGTTGCTTAGGAGTCTTGGGAACCGGAAAGTCGTCGACCGCCGATACCTTTGCTGGGTCCGTCCGTAGACAACCATCGCCGACGATATACCCTAGATACTTTATCTCCCTATAGCAGAACTTGCTCTTCTCCACATTGATTGTCAGCCCCGCCGTTCGTAAACACCTAGCTACCTCTTCGAGCGTTCTGACATGTGCTTCAAAATCTGGAGAGCAAACCAAGAGGTCATCGAGATAGACGAAGACACACTCTCTCAATCGAGCGGGTATTGCCTTGTCCATCAGCCGACACATTCTCTGGGCTGCGTTGCACAGTCCGAACGGCATAACCGTAAACTGATACAGCGGTCGCCCAGGGACTGTGAAGGCCGTCTTCTCTCTTGATCTGCGCTCCAGAGGAATTTGCCAGAACGCATCCTTCAGGTCTATCCCTGATATGTATCGCGTATCTTGCAACCTACTGAGGAGGCCTTCAATATGGGGAAGAGGGTACGCATCCTTTTTCGTCACTGCGTTAACCTTCCTCGAGTCCAGGCACAGTCTATTTTTCCCGGGTTTCCTCACCAGCACAACTGGAGAGCTCCACGCGCTGTTGCTCTCCTCGATGACTCCTAAAGAGATCATCCGGTCTAACTCGTCATATAAGAGCTTTTGGACCGCCGGTGAGATCGGGTAGTGCCTCTGCTTGATAGGAATTTTTTCGTCCTCTACCTCAATAATGTGCTCTTCTAAGCTTGTTTTACCCAATCCCAGTACCGCGAAGGAGGGAAACAGCTGCTTGACTCTCTCCAGCTGTTGGGCCTGTTCTGGCGAGAGTGCCTGGACCGATGTTTGGTTCTCTATCGGCGATGGGATGTCGAGTTCGTTAATAATGTTTGGAGCGACCCTAAACGTCCTCCAAAAGTCGACTCCCAGATATAACGCCTGCTGAAGATTTGGGACTACAAATAGTTCTAGCTTATGGGACTTGCCACCCCAAACGACATTCGTCGTAAATCGTCCCAGTATCTTTTGGTGGTTTCCGTCTGCTGTCCTAATGTCCGTTGTCATTTCTGTCATACTGATATTGTGCCTGTTTATGAATTCTACTGCGCCTTTTCCTATACAACTTATGGATGCTCCACTATCCAATAACCCTAAGAGCTCTTCCCCTTCTATCGTTACTTTTGCGTAGGGCCTATTATCGTCAGTAGTTCTTATCACAGTCGCTATAATGTTTTTCATTCTTCGTCTATTAATTGCACTTCTTTCCCTTAGCCTACTTATTTTCTTATAATTCCTAGTTTTCTTTGAGGATGAGGATATTTCTTCGTTAAAGATTCGTCTTCTTGTTGCTTCGTATTCTACGAGTCTCTGATGTAGACTTTTTCTCTCTGGAACTACCTTTGCCGTGGAGATATTCTTATCTGACGGATCTCTTTTCAAAATTGAGACTGGTCCGGTAAAACCTGGTGTTCCGGAAGTGTTGGATTTGTCGGTCGGTGGCTCCCGGTCACACCGCCGATCTTCAGGTTTTCCTGACATTTCTCGCAGTGAAAACTAATGTTACCCTGACCGCAGCTAAAACATGTCAGGGTATGAAAATTGGAGTGACATGACTGTTGAGCCTTGGTTGAGTTACCCTGCTCGGCCCTATTTGTCCTGTCTGTTCTTTGGAAACCTGTTGTTTTATTAGTTCTGTTGTGGTGGAGTGCAGCTATGTCTACCTCGCCGTTATCGTTCTCAATGTCTCCTTGCTGCTCGTATCTTCCCACATAAGTTTTGTCTTCGTCAATCTCTGTCACATGTCTTCTAAATCTATGTTCTCTACTCGCAATATATTTCTCGGCTCTTCTGCATTCTTCCCCTAAGTCTTGTATGCTTTTAGTTTGGCATCCAAAGATTAGGGTCGCTATTTTCTCCTTAACATTTTGCCTTACAATATCTACCAAATCTAACTCATGGGGCCTATTCGTCATTTGTAGGGTTAAAGACCTGATATCGCCATAAAACTCATCGAAATTCTCATGAGGCTGTTGCCTCCTATCCATTATGGTTCTTAGAATTTCATGATCCCTTCGGTTTTTTCTAAACTGCTTGACCAACTCAGACTTCAGATCGAAGAGATTCAACCCCCTATCATTTTCGTTCTCTTGTAGGAACTCCCAATACCAACGTTCTGCTGGGCCTGTTACCAGATGGTGGAATTGTGCAAAGAGGTGTTCATTTGATAGACCGCTTTGTTTTTGGAGTGTTTCAATCCTAAACAGGAAACTTTCGACAGATATGCTCTTAGATGTTCCATCGAATTTCACCCCCCACTTGTGTACTGGCAATTGCATATTTCTGGGCTCTTGCGGATTGAAATGCCCCGAACTATCCCTATCTCTTGTGTTGCAGTCTCGGGGGTTTGATTGGTGGAAATTGTTATGTCTTGTTTGTGTTGTCGAATGTTCATGTCTAGTCTCGCACAGTTGTGGTTGTGGACCCATTTTCGTTTGTTCATTTTGTGTTGCAATGGTGAGTTCTAGGTTTGCTACTTTATTGTTAATGGCATCCATGCTTTTTTGGAATGTCATCATCATCGTTTTCATTGTTTCTGCCAGAGTTGTTAACGTGTCCTTTTGGTCCTCTTGGGCAGTACTACAGAGAACCTCAGGTAGTTTTTGTGTCGTTTGTTCGTCGCTTAACCCTTTGCGTAAGTTAACGTCTTGTTCGTCGTAAGCCGAGTGCTGTCCGGTCTGGTGTCCTCTTCCTGTCTTGGCACTGGCTTCTTGTTCGTCCTGTATGAAAGCCGTTCGATCTTGTTGTTGGGCTAACTGGCGTTTCATTGGTTGGCGTTTTTGGGTCGATGTTCGTTCGGTTACGTCTTGTAGTTTGTCTTGGTCGTTTTCTATTGAGGTGATATTAAGCTCTTGCTCAAATTCCTCTCTTATGCTTCTCATAGGTGGAGCTACTTTCTTTTTCGTTAAGTCTGTCGTAATGTTACGCCTTGGATCGCCAGGACTATATTGAAAAAAATCGAAAGAATAGTTAGTCAAGTCCGTCTCGTCGTCTATTCCAGCCTGAATAGGGAGGGGTTTATCGGTTGGATTTACCCTCCCGGTTTTGCCACTCCCAAAAGTAAAGTACCCCTGAGACTGCTGGAACGAGGTGTTTTTAGGAACTGCTCCTAAGTCTTTCTGACTACCTTCCATTTTTATGGTATAATTGAAATTCAAGTAGTTTAGGTAATTCAAAAAAAAAATCAAAGGTGTAAAGATAAAAATTCAGAATAATCAATGTTTGCTAAGTATTTAAATTCAATATTATGGTTCAAGTTGATATTTAATTATGAAAATGTTGGCTACTTCAGATCTTGAGTGACTAATTGTTATTTTTCAGATGAAAATACAGTTGATAATTGCTTTGGTGTGTGGATTTCCGGTCAGGTGTTCCGCAAACCATTCTATAGATATAAGTTTGTCCCGTCAATGTTCGTAAAGCGTAGTTCAAGGTCGCGTCGCGTTGTGACTGGTGCCTTGGGTACATGACGAGTGTTGAAGAATATTCCTTCTTCCCCGCCACAACTTGTTACCTGGTAAAACCAAATACAAGGATAGCGAGGCCTCTGGTTTATCCTCCAACACGATCAAAGTCTCAAGACCTACGCTTTTGCCTCACGAAAATGAAGCGAAAAGCTGATCGCTTTTGGACAGCAACTAGCAGTTAGGTCTATCGACTTTGACCCGCCTCTGACTCCGTCACGACCGTCTGACTGCCTCACAAAATCTCTGAGCTATTAGCCCGAAGACCGGATTGCTGTCGTCAGACCTTGACAGAGCCTAAAGCTGCTCTAATTCCTTCACCGACTTCAGACTACCTCACGAAATCCTATAGCTATTCGCCTAAGGGTTGGATAGCCATCCGTTGTCGGTGTCTGGACTAAGAGCTTTTACGGCCGGTGATCAGTAGAAGAATGACAGAAAAGTGAAGTTAAATAGGTAAAAATTGAAAATTTAATTAAACTAAAATTCGCGAAGGCTATTGCAAGTCCAAGGCGATGACATTCACTATGGAAAATCATCCCCTTGGAGTCACAATTCGCCTAGCCGATAAAAAAAAACGTTGGGCGCCATTGTTGTGAGCCAGGGTCGAGCCACAGGGGCAGCTTCGGTACAGGTGAGGAGGGCACGGCATGCTCGTGGTCGCTCGGCTCAGCTCGTCGGACGGGGGGTGTTCTTGCCCCCTCACCTCATACCACCTGCTCTACAAACATTTATCCATGCCATTGAATAAAAGAGAAAATAAAAGAAGAAAGGAAGCTACTTTAATCGGACCTCGGACGGACAAAAAAACCGATAGGAAAGAGAAAAAGGATAGCGAAAAAGAAAATTGACCACCGCCTATGCCGATACCTGTGAGAAAGACTGGGAAGACTTCACGAACTAACCTAACTAACTATCCTAATGTATCTTAAACTAAATCTACAGTAAGGATAATCCCTACTAAAACTAAAACTACCCTAAGCTAACCCTAACACGCGACTGTTCCTTCCCAGTGTCTCCCCAAGGTAACGGTTCGTCATGAACCAAAAGCATGCCTGGTGTTGGTGGCAGAGGACGGCCAGCCCACCCCATATGTCGTAAGACACTCCATGGCTAACTTCTAGGCCGAATTTTACGAAGGTAGCCCCATTTACGAACTCCTCCCAGTCACAAACTAAAACTTATTCGGTCGATGAGTCAGTGAAGTCACATCCTGTCGTCACTGTTAGTAAACGTCCTGTTCTGTCATGGTCTATCTATAAAAGGACGGCCTTCCCACATCTCCACACACCAAAACGTAGTGGAACTAAACTCTCATAGTCACTAATCACTCATCGTAAACTGTACAAAAAGTGCCACCTTTATTTATATAAAAATCTATCAAAATTTACTCTACACTAGAATTCAGTAAAATGGGAATGACATTAAAACTATAAAAAAATTAAAAAAAAAGATATAAAAGAAAATGGTGAAGTCCTGATCTTAAATCTCACTTACTACTATCGTATCAAATAAATCCACAAAAAAATTCATAAAAAAAATAAAAAAGATACTCTACTCACGTTGATTATCGTCCCCCGATGTCCTGGCGCCAGCACAGTGAAGAACGTAGCAGTTTTCCCCAATACAGTACGCGCACAATCAACAATTAGTTAAAATCAGAACTTAACTCTACTCTCTTACTCGGAATTCAAATTATCAAAATTAAGCAAATGGAATCAAAAAAAATTAAAAAAACTAAACTAATTAAACTAGATATTGTGGCACTTCAAAAAAAAAATTCACAAAATACTGCTCCTCGATGAACCTTGTTCCTCCTTGGCAAGATATTCAAAGTGGCGATGAACTTTGGAGCGCCACTGTAGCTCTTAGGGGTTGGAGATTATTGGTATATTTTCGCTGGGCTTCTATGCTGTTGTCGATGGAGCAATCTCACCTCAAGGGATGAAAATTGTCCCCAAAAAAAAATTTGCCCCAGAGATCTGGCCTTTATGTACCGGATGGCCGTTGCAGTGATGCCTATTGGTAATCGTTGCCGGGCGGTATATATTGAACCCGCTATCTGTACAACGGCTAGAATCTCGGCGAAACGGTTATTCGGCCACTTCTCTGGATCTCTGGGGTGCTCTTTTGGCTGTGGGACAATGCACAGTTGCCGAAAATGTGGGTCTGTCTAGCTACAGACTTTTCTGGGGTAGCCTGCCGATTATCTACACAAGTGGGAGGTAAAATAATCAGTCTATTGTTATTAAAGGAACACCTCATGAAACATACCTTAGCCGACTATCGTTTTACGCCTTGCCTTTTTATTAATCTGTTGAACAGTTTAATCCTTGTACGATCTCTCTCTAAAATATTATTTTATTGAAATATGCGCCATTTAAATGATTCGCAAAATTCCTTACCTCAACCCAAGTAAAAGTAAAAAAAAATTAATCAAAAATCTATGATCAACAACTTTGCACTCTACTGTGGTAGGTATATTATAACTCAGCTGCTTTTCGCAAACGCCACTTGATAAATGCCGAAATCTGAGGGCCGGTCTGTTATTCGGTCATTGACTCCTTCTCTTATCGGTGTCTTTTGTCTTGCAATTTGCTTATACCCGGTTCTCTTACCCCCCCTCGGTCTAATTGTAATCTTTTTTTCCTAATACCAATACGCAATATCTTCCGTGTTCTTCTTACATACTTTCGCCTGCATCTGT
This sequence comes from Cheilosia vernalis, assembly GCA_949126925.1. NCBI lineage: Eukaryota > Metazoa > Arthropoda > Insecta > Diptera > Syrphidae > Cheilosia > Cheilosia vernalis. The sequence goes on along the minus strand of OX421361.1, from coordinate 62,164,582 downwards.
CTATTCTGTTGGCGATTGAATGTATTGTCTTTCCTCATTTCTCTTACTCTTACTTTTATTTCTTTATGCCCTGACTAATCACTGATCTCATTTCTCTTTATCCTATTTTCCCCTTATTCAGCTTATTAGGGAATTAGGGTACCAATACTATGACGATGAACGGCGATCTGTTGTCTTCTACTCTCTTTCGTCCTCTCTTTTGTTGTTCTCTAGCTTTCGTCAGTTTTCGTGTCATTAAAACCCTAATCCTAAAACATAAATTCTAAATATATAAGTAAATAAATAAATAAATAAATAACATAAATAAATAATACAAATACATAACTTAAATTATTGGACGGACTCCAACTACAATAAGTTTAAAATACCTAAATACGTAACATAGTTAACAGCTAACACGTAAGGAAACTTTTGTCACCAACGAATAGAGACGAAAGAAAAGACAAAAACTTGCGAGCTGTCAAATCACTCATGGACTTGCAGGCGGCAGATCACATCTCAGGTAATTTGTTCAATTTATATTTATATTGTAATAATTTATGCACACATTTTCTTTGCAGACTATAACTAATAACAACAATCAGATAAGGAATATTTACATGGTGGAGATTGGGTTTTGAGCCCCACTTAGAGGGTGTTTTATCGGCCAGTCTCCACTGGACAGTTTTTGTTTACCTTTTTTTTTTTTTTGTTTTTTTTTTCTAAATAAACCCCTTTTCAGATGGATGTATGGCCCCGTAACAGTCTTTTTCCACGAAAACACCAAGAAAATGACTTGCAATCGTTGGGTTGTTGAACAAACACACCCTTTTGCAATATTCAGCAAAGTCAGCAGAACAGCGTGTCACAAGTGTCACAACTCGCAACTTGAACTCATTTTCCACACTTAAATGCTCTGAATTTATTTTATTTTTAAATTGATGCAATCGAAATTTGTAACCAAAATAATTTACACAGAAGCTTCACGAATCACGACTATAGTGTCCACAGCTGATTAAAACGTCAAATGAAAACTCGTTGGTGTTCGATGTGAATGTATTCACGAGTTTACGACGAGATTTGCTCTAAAAATCAACTATTGACATTGTATTTAAAGGAAAACGAAAACAGAATATAAGACTCTAAGAAGAGGAACAAATGACTTTTTGCAAGTCTGTTAAAAAAATTTATTAGTTAACAAAAAAAAAAACATCACCTCCTGATTTATACCTTTGGAAAGGAATTTGTCAAACCTTGTCTTATTTTAGCGATTAATCATTAACCCTGTTTAGAAGTTCTTCATATCCATCCATACCTTCTATTACAACAGAGTTTATTGAATCCTTTACATCCATTGCGAACAAAAAGTCCACATGAGTCCAACCGTGGATTGGTACGTTGTAGAGCAAATCCACTTTGGGTAGCAGATTTGCCAACTTAAGGACATCAACAACAGCTGCAAAATTATCATTGTCCCCATAGTATAGCGAAACGCCAGTGGAAATATTTTCCAAAGGATATTCCGGTGGAGTGGATTGGCCATATTCAATTAGATTCCTTCGCTCCCCGTAGTCGAACTTTCGGAAGAATCCCGACTGTTGTTCTTGAACATAATGAATTCCCTGACAGACGGATGAGCCCGCTGGATACGTTTCAAATACGTCCGGTACTAGTGTCTGTCAACGGTACACACAATTATTTTCGCTCCAACACTTGTGCCATATACTCACATAATTCAAATGCGTCGAATCCCAGCCAGCTAATAAGAATATAAGATTTGCACACAAAGGTTGAACTATCGATGAGCAAACAAGTGACCCTACTTTCGACAGTATCTCGATGTTGGGCACCAGTTCAAAACACTGGAATGGTATGGGTAAGCTGAAAAGTTTCGGATTGCCAAATATTGGTGCAATTAGCCGAACAGCTGGACTCCCCATATGCTCCATAAATGCAACCGGTGCCAACATGTGGGCAGTTTTAAATATGTCATTGTAACGCGGAATAGATGCTGTTAGAACGAAGAATATGGTAGTGCCCTGAGAGTGTCCGATATAGTGCAGACCTGTTTCGCCGGTGGTTAAGAGCACGTAGTCCAGCATGGTAGGCAAATCGCTAAGCGCCATCTCATTCCAGCTGAAATTCCAGAATTTCGGCGAAAAGTGCGATATTTCCAGGTTTTCTCTGGAGTAGGTATTACCGCGAACGTTGCCCAACCAGACGTCATAGCCTGCATCTGCAAGATTATATGCGAGTGCATTGTCCGGTCCATTTAGAAGAAAGGTGTCAGATGAGCTGATAAATCCGTGCTGAAGGAAGGCAACCGCCTTTGTCGCGTTCTGATTTTGCAATCTCGGGGAGTATGGGATGCGGAACAGTGTCAAGACGTATTTATCTGGTGTCACTACAGTATGGATTTCCACTGGAAAACCGTCTCTAATGATGCGCTCGTCCTTAAAGTTATAAAATTGTATAAGTCGCGATGACGATGTTAATCTAGTTTTTATGCGGATTTAGCGACTTACACTGCTCATTACGTGTGCAGCGGTAGCTGTGCCAGAAATGGCAAGTGCCAAAGCTATCAAAATAAACTTCATTATTTAAAATAGACTTGGCTTCAACTAACCTATATAAAGGTGAAAGGACTGCTTTTATAGCACAAATTGTAGGTATGTTTTTTAATTGTTAAAGATTCATGCAATGGATTACAAAAAAAAAAAAAAAAACGAAAACACAATTAGGCGATCTGATTAAAATAATTGTTTGTGAGACTTTGTAATTAAATAAACACGACCTGTGTAGTATATTTTTCTATTATTATATCCTTAAAGTGAATTTTGTCTCATGAATATAGAGAATGGCGAATTTATTAAATTCGTCAAAATTATAACATAGACCAATTATTTTATTTGGCTGATAAATAATGATCACGTAAAAAAAACATTCTCCTATGCTGTGCGCGCTAAATGTAACTGACTGAAGTCAGCGCTAACTCGTGCCACGAACAAGCGCTTTTGTAAAAATTTACATTATTAGCAGAAGAAAATAGGCTGTCACAGTTATGTTCAATGGTATTCAAACAGAAGCTGCCAAAATGGGTTTGGCCATAAATAGGGGTATAGTTTGTTGACAGAAACAGGAAGGGACAACGAACATCGAAAAATTGGTCAGAAAGTCAAAATCAACAGTTATAACTTTGAGGTGGTAAGTTACTTTGTCTATACCTCGATTCTATTATAAGTTAAACTTCTCGGCAGAAATTAAAAGAAGACAACTCCGTCGAATCACCGTTTCTTGGGGCTAAAAAAAAAACAGTTGAGTGGTGAAAACTTATCCTCGACAACTAATGAGATTCTGTTAAAGAGCTCGATTTTTCCAGTCCTCTTTTATGGTGCTGGCGCTTGGAAACAAGTGGACACCGATCCTTTCATTAATTTTAAGTCCCGTTTGCGTTGAAAGGCTTTCTTTCATATGAGGAATGCAACACCACCCAGTGCTTAGAGCGTTGCTGTAAATCTCTCTAGTGATTTGGACCCAATGAGCGACCCTACACACTATTTGTAAAGAATTTTATATCAGGGAGAATTTCCTCAGAACAAGTCAGTCTACTAATTTTTAAGTGAGCCTTGCATATTCCGTATTAAAATGTTTAACTACCTTTTTTCCAAAGCTAGCCACGCCCTTACAGCTCTTAGGCGTAGCAGTCACTTCTACATGGCAGTCACGTTCAAGATTAGCGAGCTTAAGCTATACCCCCATAGGAGTGCACAATAAACACTGACAAGTGTCACCAACAAGACCAAATTTTAACAACAATCAATCATTTCAATTGAGCCGTTAAAAGAATAAACAAGTTAATTGAACTACGCTGCACTTCAGTTAAACGGCTCCACTGCTCATTATCTTTAGCATACTTCAGACCGCCGTGACGATAAGCATAAAGCGCTATAAAAGCGAACCCTTTTGCCAAAACATCACATAGTTTCACAAAAGATATCAATCTTCGACCATGAAGCTTCTCCTGACAATCGTCTTTGCCCTAGCCATGGGTGTAACCTACGCTGATAAATCTTTGGCTCGTGAAAAGCGTGGTGTCCGATTGACCACTGTAAGTTGCACAGCTATAACAAAACCAGCCAAACTAAATTGAACTCATTTCAAGGCCCAACGCATCGCAGCCTACAAATATCCCGTGGAGACCCACCAGGTGCAGACAGCAGATTCCTACGTTCTGACCATGTTCCGCATTCCCTACTCACCGAAGCTCAAGAACCAGAACAAACACCGACCAGTCGTGTTTCTCCAGCACGGACTGCTAAGCTCGTCGGACTGTTGGATTTTGAATGGCCCGAACAACGCACTCGCCTACCTCCTCGCCGACGCGGGCTACGATGTCTGGATGGGCAATGCTCGCGGCAACACCTACTCCAAGAAAAACGTGAAGATATCGTATCTGCTACCGAAGTTCTGGGACTTCAGTTGGAATGAAATCGCCCTCAAGGACATGCCAGCCATGATTGACTATGTGCTGCACCGCACAAATGAGAAAGCCCTCCACTACGTGGGGCACTCTCAAGGCACCACAGTCTTCTTCGTCCTCATGTCATCCATTCCCAGTTACAATGCCAAAATCAAGACCTCACACATGCTGGCACCGGTTGCTTACATGGAGCACATGCAAAGCCCACTGGCAAAGGTATTGGGACCGCTTATGGGCCAGCCATCTGTGTTGTCCGCTTTGATTGGAAGCGGTGAATTCCTTCCCAGCAACAGACTAATATCTATGTTGGGAGCTCAAGCTTGTCGCGACCATTCAGTATTTCAGCCGATGTGTGGCAACGTTCTCTTCTTACTTGCCGGTTGGGACTCGGAACACTTGAACTATGTAAGTAGGAAATCAGCGCCATCTGTCAGAGAGTTAGACTAGTTAGAATATCTTCTTGCAGACATTATTGCCAGATGTAGTGGAAACCCACCCAGCTGGGTCGTCATCCAGTCAGTTGCTGCACTACCTGCAGGAATACCAATCGGGATACTTTAGGAAGTATGACTACGGTAGGGTTTCGAATAACTTGAAGTACAGCTCATGGTCGCCGCCCAAGTATGTTGAGAAAAATATTGTCGCTCCGGTTCGGCTGTACTACAGTGATAACGATTACTTCTCGGCTGTTGTTGATGTCCAGAAAATGCAAAGGTTGCTTCCGAAAGTGGTAGCGAGCTACCACGTTCCATACCCAACATGGAACCACTTGGACTTTTTGTTCGCCATGCAGGTGAAGCAAGTGTTGTATGACAGGATCATAGGTGCGGCGAATCAATTTGAAAGAACTGGAAAGCAGTAGGACGCACTTATCATAAGGAAAATAAATTAAATAAATTTCAAGGCCAAAATTTTGGTCGCACATAATATGTAGGTGTAGTAGGTTTTTCATATTCTTTTGAAAAAATGCTTTCGAAGGTTTACTTTAGACAGACCAGCGGACAAATGAACATGTATACTTTGTTAGATTTTGTTAAATGATTGGTTTAATAATAACAATAATAGTTGACGCAACAGGTCTGTAGGGACCCTGGGCCCAGCTTCTCGCAAATTCTCAGAAATTTCTCAAACTTTGCCCATTTACTTTACTTCAATAACTTTAAAAATTATTCTGATAAAGGATATCTTATGTTATAACAGCAGATGTGCTCTATAAACTGGAAGTAACTATATTTAAATGCGACCAGTATATTATAACGCAAGGCTGGACACTGAAAAATATAATAACAAAAATACAGTAAGGGTCTCTGCAGATCTGTGGCGCCAACTATAATTAGATATTATTATTATTATTAAAAAAATACAATTTTCCTATATTTTAGAGAGATAGAGAGTGAAGACAAATCACGAAACTAACAATCATATATATAGATTCCAGGCTACATTTTACGAATTCCGAATTTTCCATATAAAATGACCCATTGTGACCTACAAAATATTTAGTGCCAATATTAAAAATGATTATTAGTAGGGCCCAAAGTGAAGATCATGCCCGAGAATAAAACCACAATGCAACCAGGAATTTCTAAGATGTTTCCACTCACAAAAATATTTAAAATGAATATAAGTCGAAGAAACCCACCTGAATTTGGTTTATATAATTGAAAATTGATAAACACGAAAGATTAAAGCCCGTCAATGGTCGCAGAGTATTAAATTAGACGGCAGCCAGATGGGGCTTAACCCCGGACCAGATTAGAAAATTAATCGATTAGAAAATTTGCCTCGTACGAATTTTTGCAAAGTGTTCTGCTATTTATCTTATTATTATCAAGAGCGAACAAAAGTCACAGCCGGGTGTTCTGTTGAAGACATTCAACATTTTTTATATAAGTATTATTAACGATATCATCACATGATGGTTCTTAAAACAACAGCTGATTTGATGAGCAGTAATTTATTGGGCACGCAACGCTAGTGAAATGTGACCACGGGATATTTTTTAACGATTTTTAAAATAAGTCGCAACACAATTTAAATAGTTCGTTTAGATTGAATGACATTAAAAAAAGTGACCACAGTATCAATTAAAAAAAATAATTATATGCCGATCAGTTTGGAAGGATCGTTTTACCGATTTCGTGTGCCACAATGCCCACAACTTTATCATCCCACAGACTTTTCAACAGACATGAATTGGAAAGCAAAGTGTAGTTAAAATTGCGAGTGCTAGTATTATTGCACCTTAAGTTCAATGTCGAAATTTTCCACATAAAATCAGCTAAAAAATATTTAGTGTGAAGATTAAAAATGATTAGTGGAATGCCCAGTGGCGGATTTATGTTCGATGTCGCCCTAGGCCCCGTGAGATATGCCGCCCTTTTTGATGTTAAATTTTTAAATTTTTAAATTTGATGTTAAATTTTTAAATTAAATAAATTGAATTCAAATTTATTAACTTCAATACAACATTTAATTAGTTAACATAGGTATAACTTTTCGTATAAAGTCTTAAATATAAATTATTAATTTGAATATAGGTTTTTTGAGTTCACATTTTCTTCTTTCTGGCTTTAGTTCGTGCGAAAACGTCAATTATATCATCGTAATCCAGTTCTTGTACCAACCGAGCTTCAATAGATAATAATAATGCAAGGGCATTAAGTCGGTCTTGGCCTATACTTGCACGTAAATAATTTTTTTACCCTTTTCAGAGTTGAAAAAGATCTTTCTCCAGAACAATTTGTTACTGGGATGCTCAAAAAAATTCGTATAGCAATATCACAAAGATTTTGTGAATGTAATATATTGCATATATTTTTCGCATAACTTAAGGCTGGTACACGCAGTTCAAGTGAAATCCAATTTTTCATACAAATTTTTCACTGCGTAATGTCAAAATGAATTTTCCAAATGAAAATTTCACTAGGCGGTACGCAGTTCGAGTGGAAAATATCGCTTCCAAAACTGAGTCGTACGAGTAGGTGGCGATACTAAAATCTCTCCGCAGCTATTTCACTTATTGGTTTTTATTGTCCGTCGCATTATTTTTTTGACATTTCAGCGTGAAAAATGATTTGTAGGAAGTGGTTTAGAAATTTATTGGAATTTCAGATGTTTCTTTAAGAGGATAATAAGTTTTTCGCACTTGCAAAATAGTTTTTTCATTGAATATAGTGCGATAATGTTAGATGTACCTACAAATAGTTCGTGGCACGGATGGCCTTTTCCATAAGCAGGGTGCCTCAAGAATATTTGTCTACCCAGTTTTGTTCAAGCAATACTAGCAGATGATCTTTAAAAATATGTATAATTTACATGCACTGTTAATTGTTTAAATTTGACTGTCCTTTTTATTTTACAAATCAGACATTATTTGCCAAATTGAAAACTGTTAAAATTGTCATAAACAAAATACGAAACATTTTTTTTGTGTGTTTAGAGGTTCGCTTTAAGGGAAAATCATCGAAAGTCATTCGAGAGCTAGAAGGTACGCGAGAGATGCTTCGACAATAGGGAGGACCTTTCAGCCGACCTAAAACACCTACCGGGGACACTGACTTTTGACAACCGACAGTGATTGCGCCTAGCCGTTCGACTAATCGAAAGATCAATCGTTTGTAGAATATCTGAACTTTTTTGTTAGAAAATATATTGGGCCTTAGCAATAAACATTTTTAGTTTCGACTCTAAATTTAAGTAGTTTACAGTGGCTATATTTTCCATGCAAATTTCGCAATTGTGAGCTTCCGTAAATTTAAAGTCGAACCTAAAAATGTTTATTGCTAAGGCCCATTGACTATTAGCTAATTTTTATAGATTAACATATTTTATCCGCCTTAATCTCCTGATTACACTGCCTGTATTTAATAATTCGGTTGTTTCTAAGCTAACGTCGTTGAGAAGCGTTGTGCATTTAAGGAACTTGTTCGACTTCTTTCTATACTGATCCAATATCTAGATCAGCGTTGTGCATTGAATATGACTTTGTTCCTTTGTGATATTTTTGAAAGATATTAATTTTTTATAAATACGTTTGGAGCGGTCATACCCACAACTGGTGCCCGTAGTTCCATACTGGTTGCAGAATTTGGTTTTATGGCAATAACTTATTGTTATTGTGGTCGATCACGGATGAATGTCTTCCAATAGGTCAATACATTTTACTGTAGGTATCACATTATTCACAAAAAGTGAAGTTTCCAATTTGTTTCTTCCAGCTGTTTTCTTGAACTGCCACAAAACAAATTTTTTTTTTTTGAGCTCAGTCACCCTGCATAAATTTCTCCAACAAAATATTTCACTCTCCATTTCACAGCACTTTTTGGAGAGGAGTGAAAATTTCACTTCACTCGATCAGCGTACCAGCCTTTACCAGCACCACTGAGTTTATTTCGATATGCACTCATATTTGATTAAAAATGTATATCAGAATTGCGACAATTTTACTTGTAAATTTGAATTTGTTTTAAACTGATGAACAAAAATTTTGCATTCCACAATCACTTCACTGAAAAAAACTGAGAAATTCACTGCCGATTTTTACCTATCTGTACCTATCTGATATAAAGGTAAATTAATCCACAAAAGTTATCAATTTCAAATTACTGTCAAACTTGGACAACATGGACATTTTAAATTCGAATTTTTGAAGCGAATTTTCAATTGAAAAGAAAACGAGATACTTACCTACATACACATAAAAATAATATGTAGGTTTAAGAAATTTGACTTTTTTATTACCGACATGTTTCGTTGCTGGTTGGAAGTTGTAAGTACATACATAATATGTACATACACATACAGGCAATAATTTTATGTATGTTGTAAAAACTTATGTACCTACTACATTAATGTAAAATGTGTTAGACTTAATAAAAGCACAAAATGTGTATGCATATGTATTTCAGATACATATTGAATTGTTTGATTGTTTTAATTTTGAGCAGCAATTTGGATAAATCGAAGTCTTGATAAGTCGAGCTTTTATTGTGGATAATAGTAGTTTGAGTTATCGAATTTTGACTGTATTCTAACATTTTACGGTTCTTGATTTTCAGGGTTATCAAAATTTTGCCGCCCCTAAAATCATGCCGCCCTAGGCCCGGGCCTTACGGGCCTAGGCGTAAATCCAGCACTGGGAATGCCCACTATCTTGATCAAAGTAATGAGAAAAGGAAACGATTTTCCAGGCAAGCAAGTTTCCGCATTTTAATTAAAGCAACTTATCTATAGTTCATTAAAAAACCTGTTTTGATGATTTTTTAAAAAGATCATATTAAAACATCAAATTGTCAAATGTTGAACGATATCAGTCTTAAGGGTTTAGTGCACGAAAAAAGCAAAACGAGGTGTAATGAAGATTGTATCGGAAGCGAGTTGTAATAGAACCTAATTAAAATTATCATTTTAGTCATTGTTTTCCCAGCAATCAAGTTTTGAATCGCTCAGTGGTTTGTGTCTAGGCTTCTAAGAGAGAGGCTCTACGTTCAATGTTTTTTTTTTCACTACCGCACCTTTTAGTCATTCGAATACGGCATACAGTTGAAGGCCTCTTCCACTAGTCCCTTAAATAAAACTCACTCAGAACAGCGGTTATTTGAAGGCGCACCTAGGACCGGTTGCGTCAACTGTAATCGGTACTCGACATTGACAAATATTTTCTATTCAAACACTATGAACTTGTAAATACGATTTTGCGGTTGAAATACTTTACACCAACTAAAATATATATCAAAACAACTTCACCAATAAGTAGGTGATAAGATTGAGTAGATTACAGCATGTCGTTTGTTTTCCGAACCTTACACTTGTAATTGAATATTGGTACTCAAAGATAATCGCAGTAACCGTGGTAAGGGGATTTAGGGAGTGACTACCATTGTTGCGAATGTCGTGGGTATATAGGCACATGAACAACCAATCATTGAAATGGGCTGCATTTTGCTACATAGGGGACTAAATAAATCGAAAAAAATTTTTAGTAGTAAGTATATGCGTATATTCGTCCTTTCAAGGTAAATATCAAACAAACATTTAAATCGAAAGCGCAATAGTGGCAACAAGGAAAAACAGCATAAGTCATTTTTAGCCACTTTTCAGGAGCACAGGATAAAGTTTTGCCTGTATATGGGGAGGACGATCTATGCGTTTTTTTTCCTGACCCATAACACAGCAACCGTAAGATATATTTGAATGAAAAAAATATGACATATAGAGCAGGGTACGGCGCATCCGATTATAACATTAACTCAATTTTGACATAAGTCGACTTATGCTGTTTTTCCTTGCTGCCACTATTGATTGTAAACTAACCTTCAAGTCCATGCCAGATTTATTTCTAAAATTGGGTTGCGTTGCTATTTTTTTTTTCTTTGTGCATCGAAGTACTGAACGACAATTTTGACTCCAATAGGTTCCTATCCCTGGGGATGTAGTTGCCTAGGATAGGGACTCAAACATGTCAAAAAACATCGTAGAAAAATCATTTCTAAATACATGTCCCTGTGTGATATTTAACTCTGTTCGTGGTAATTAATACAAAATGTCACTAACTATTTTGTAAATTGTAATATGAGGCTAATGATGTAAATACAAAATTATCTGCCACAAAGAAGCCCAAAAGCGTGACTATTTAAGAACGTTTGTGAATTATAAGGCTCTCCACGGTACAGATCATCAATGAAATTAAGAGACAAAAAGCTTGCCCATCGTTATAAGTTCTTTTAGTTTTGACACTAGACCCGTTTCGCCCTTAAAATGAGCCTTATAAACTTGAAGGAAACAACCAAAGAGGGAGCCAGCGGTTGATCTGCTATAATACCCGGGGAGAAGTACCTATAAACTTCGACCATGGAAAAACTCATAGTTCTGTAACTCTATAAAATGGTTTATGACCAGCAGGACGGTCTTTAAGCTGTCCCATCTAGTATATTTTAAAGCTACATCAAGTTGGTTGGGCGCCATTGCTGATATTCACATATGTAAATAAGTCTTAAAACTGGCTTTTAGAGGATTTACAATTCAGGCAATCGAAGTCGTGAAGCAGTACTTACGAATTAAACAAGGCCTATGGTTGCTTATTAAATCCTGATGCCCTTTACTTATTTTGGGTAGAAATTTAAAATAACTTTTAAAGTAAAATATCAGTGAACTAAAAAATGTCATCCTCTTTGCACTTACTCAACAATCCACATTTTGGGGATTTTGGGTAGAGAAGGGTTCATACCTTTAAATTTCAATACCTTACGAAGGCATCCACTTATATACTTTATACGTAATTACACAGGAAAAATGTATATCGAAGTGTAAAAGACTTTGCAAGGCATTTTGCTGTTTTTTTAGCGCTATACCAAACCGCACGTAGCTTTGAATCCGAAGCAGGGAAAACCATTGATATTGCTTGAGTGCACAAACGATTGTGTCATTAAATGGGCTTTTCGGCGTTTAGTATTATTATCAGCGATTTTCCTAATACAAAATCGTATTATTTTTGCTTGAATTTCTGTGGAGAAAAGAAAGCAGGAAATGGATATCTTCAAAAGAAAATTGCGCACTCATAAAAATAGGTTTTGTGGCAATTTTCAATTCGAAAATGGCATCCGTTTAATTATTTTTGCACTTAACAAAACGTTTTTCTTATAAGTACTTCTTTCTGTTAAAACAAAAATAAAAAGTATAAGTGATGTCCATTTGAAATAGTATTCTAGTATCTACTTGGCTCCACAAAAAAAAATCAAGTCCAAATTTAGTATTCATCACATTGCATCTCATAAAAAAATAAAATCATTTAACAGAAAAAAAAATTATGCGTACAGCGTGTTCGCAGTTGCATGAGGACTTCCCGACTGCCATTAAGTCCATTAAAGTTAAGTCACTTCTTCGGTATAACATAAAAGTCGTACCCAGAATTCTTATAAAAATGTCAACAACATTGAACTCTTCCATCTGAAGAGGTATTCTCAAGTTGCAAACATCAGGAATTGCTGCCCTATGATAATCTCCAAAAAAAAAACGAATCGATTACACAGCCTATTCCCTTTTAGCGGAAATCATTTCTGATGGTCTCGAGGCAATTATGTATATAATTTTTGAAATCCGATTATTCAAACGTCGACGTTTATGTGTTAGGCAGATGATATATTTATATATACACGTATATAAATGTCAACAGAACAGATTCCTTTGGGTGCAGATACTAAACGTATTCACTTGATTTATTACATTATCTCTTTGAAGTTCTACATCTTGAAAAATGGGGCCGGCGTTTTTTCTGAGTTTCTCAAAAATGTTCGTCCTTATCTTAGGAAACCATAGCAAATGAAAAATGTTCGCAAGACACACATTCGTGTGAAATCCTTTTGGGTATTTTTTCTTTACCCAAAAATAGTCGCTATGGAGTGAGTTTGATTTTTATTTTCAAAGTACCAAAACATCCTTCCCACTTGAAAACTTCCATTCAATGAATGTATCTGGGTTCTATCTTCTATGAATATTATTACACACTTGAAAATTATGCTAGCCACTTATGTAGAATTGGGATTTCCTAGAATTTAAGCAGAGGCACAAAACTGTCAAGTGGAGCACTAGAAGTTTCCATATCCTTTCAAGTGTTTATATGGTCGCTCTTCAGTGAGACCGGAGACACAGATGTATACATAAATTTTGTAAGCAAGATCATTATCGAAATATTGCAAGACGGTGAAATTTTTATTGCTGCCTCTGTCGTTTTATTTTCACAAATTTGGCATAGTCACGCTCATTGACCTGAAAGCATTTAGTATCGATGAGTGCAAGACATTTGAACTAATCATTTAAGCATACGATTTTTTTCTATTCGTAATCAGCAGAACAATGCAATCAGACAAAATCAATAAAATCAGTGTCATGTACTTCACGGCGACTGAAAATTCCGTAATCGAAACTGCCCGCTTCAGGCGATTAGCCTTTCAAAAGACTTATTGCGGTCTGCAAGAGATCCCGCCACCCTAATCCCACAACAAGTTTTTCACATCTTATCAGTGAGTTTAACTAATAATCGTGTTAAACAATCACCTTAGATAATCAGTAAGTCATAATAGAGGATTTAAAATGGAATGTTCCCATAAAACTTGATCTGTGCAACGCTACAAATTATTACTGGACGTTAGTAATAGTCATTAATTTTTGGTACGTCGCAATAGCCTATTGATGTGAAAAAATATATCATATATATGCATATGCAGAACAAAGACTTTTCTTAAATCAGGAAATCCCTTCAGAGAATTTCACCTTTTGGAAATGAAAAGTCACTAAACAATAAACATGCATAGCACAAACGAACGTTTTTCAATTACAGAAAAACAAATACGTACTCACAGCCTTTAAGGAACACTTTTTCGTAGTTCTGGAACTTAAAAAGTTTTAATAACTTGTGCAAATGGCTTCAGATTTTTGCGAGAATAATCATTTTAATTAATGTTTACAATTAGTTGGCTGTGCTAAAGTTTTCAATTCATAACACAACGTCACAAGAGTCATGGAAACAAAGGAGATCTTGGGCGTTAATTTTCGTTGGTTATGCAAGAGTAGAAAGTTCAACATAATAAAACGAAAATGTAGGACTGAACTACTATCCCAACATGTTCACGGGTATATAAATATAAACTAGAGGCTATTCATCAAGATTGGGTTGGCAGGAATTCTGGCAAGGTCATAATTCTTTTCTCAAAATTCTGCTTTCAAAATTCTGTTTTACAAAATTCTTTTTAAAATGCTTTTTAAAAAGCAGAATTTTGTTAGACAGAACACAAAAAAATAACAGAATTTTGAAAAGCAGAATTTTGAAAGCATAATTTCGACCCGCTCAAATCAAGATTATTAGCAATCCTTTTTCCAGTAACTATAACGATTGTGCTGCTTTGCAATCCATTTTTTAGATCTGATAATTTTAAATTAGAATAACGTAATTTTTCTTTATTGTTTTAATATTGACGAATATTATTCAGTTTTAATAGTAGTTCACTCAGTAAATTTTATGTAGTGTATTCTGGCAAGGTCAAAATCCTTTTTTTCAAAATTCTGCTATCAAAATTCGGCTTTTCAAAATTCTGCTTTCAAAATTCTGCTTTCAAAATTCGGCTTTTCAAAATTCTACTCTACAAAATTCTGCAAGGTTTGGAAAATGTAAAAACATTCTACCTACCTAGGTTTTAAGTTTTCTATATTGGTTTAGACAAATATTCTGTTAGTAAGTGAGTAAAAATAATAATATATCTGTAATTAAATCCTATAAAGGAAAATATAAGGTAATTTTTTGGCTGTTTTTTTTTTTGTGTGTTCCTGGTACCCACCTATGTAGATACCTTCTTTATATGAAATATATTGCAATTTGTTGACAAAGTTGAAAAATATTTGTTTTCTTTAAATTCGTAAATTGAAAAAAATAAAAACAGAATAAGCAGAATTTATTTGTTTTAAATATTGCCTATCAGAATTTTAAAAAGCTGAATTTTGTTAGACAGAACAGAAAAAAAAAAACAGAATTTTGAAAAGCAGAATTTTTGTGTTAAAAGGCAGAATTTCGAAAGCAGAGTTTCGACCCTTGTAGAAAAAATTCCTCATTTGTTCTATTGATATGCCGTTGTTATTATATAAGTAAATTATTTAAAGCAATAACTTAATATTTGTACATATTTTTTGAATGAGCAAAATGGCTGCAATTTTGTAGGTATTTAACCCTTGCGGTAGAAGATGCTTGTAACTAATAGTTTACTCAAATGTGAGTCTACTATTTTAACGCAACCATAGGGCTCATTGTTTTAAGTCCTATCTCAAACGCATGTATCTAAGTTATACTTAAACCAACATCCAAATAAATTTTAGCAAGTAGGTATTTCGCACTTCAATCGACATATATTCAACATAGAATTAAATGTTGCCTTAAGCAAATATAGCTATACCTACTAGCAGCCAGTTTACATATGTCAATCACCTCCGATGAAAATGCAAAGCTTGAAATGCTACTAACAAGAACAACTCCTAATTAATTCCTCAGGCACCCCATGATAACGAATTCAACAGGTTGACCAATTTCGTTTTTATATCAGAGGGAAAGCTTTGTGGAACGTATTCAATTTTAAATTTAATACTAATTCACTCGAGTTCCGTACCGTTTCGGCTCATTCCCATTCCATGTTCTAAGTTTTCAAAGTGCTTGGGAGCTTTACATGTTTTTGTTATCATCATAATGGCTCTATCTAGTTCTCTCTTCATCTGTAGGCATAACTAACCTAGGTCCACAAAAAAAAAAAAAAAAATTGAACATTTACAATCCAGATGTGGCCTTAGAGGTGTCGTTCTATTTATGTTTGCAGTATGATCAATGATTGGGTAAACTTAACATTTTTATCTGCCATTATAGCCATGCATGAAGACGACTGATGTGCACCTGCTTGTGACTCAATAGGGACAGCGAAAATTAAACTTAGGTACGCAGTTCTTGTACTTTTTTGGTTTATTCGACAAAATGGTATAAATCAGGTAGGTCTTCTCGTAACAACGGCAGAGGTGGAGCGATTTTTATTAATGTACAAAGTACAACTGTATACATGCAGTCGCATTACATCATAAAATGGAGACATTTTCGATCTGCTTCTTGAATATTTATCGAATCTTCTTGAAGACAGGACGTGAAAAATTTGTCAACATGAAAATGCGTCTATACCAAAGCAAATAGCGAACGAGGTTATTTATGTGGCCCTGCAGCTGCAACGTCAAATATTAAGCTCTTCCTCGTTTTGTCTTGACCCAATCATAAGACCGTATGCAATATGCCCCATACAAGCAGAAGTTTTGCATTTAATTTGCTTCGAGTAAGACGATATCGTAAGCTTTCCGGGAGTTTTTCTGAGAATGATGTTTTTTTTTAAGAAATCTGCTATACGCAAAATCGACGCGGAAAAGTTGTGTGCAAATTACGGATTTGATTATATGAGCTAAAAGGAAAACAATATGAGCTCTAAAAAAAATAACAAAAATATAAGTCGGGGCAAGGTAAGTCGGGGAATAAAAAGAGAATTATCTAAGAATTCTATATCCACTTAATGATCAGCATTTTTGTGTTCAAACTCTACTCGCCACACATTCTATGCACACCGATGCGATCTAAACGACGTAAATGCCTAAAGAATTTCCCTTTCAAGTATCAACTTTTCGTTGCTACTTCTGTATACTATGTAGATAAAGAACCACACCTAATAAACAAAAAAAAAAACAAAAAAAAAGCACAGAAGCTAACGACCCTTTTCTCTTGTTCAAAGCAATCATTCAGATTAAAAATATGTAAAGGAATACCCGAAATTGATGACAAGAAAAGAATATTCCACCAGAGCTTATCTCATCCTTTATTGAGCAGCGTCTGTCACTACTCAGACACCCTAAACAACCCAAACCTTATTCAAAACTCTCATTAACGTCTATTTACTCATCGGGCGTTGACGGTTCATCCTATATAACAAGCTTTGTTGTTTGTTCGCCATTGTATAAGACCCCAGCACTAAAAGGACAATCGATAGCCGTAACAAAAAATGTGTCCCATTTATATGGTTAGGTACTATTCAGTGGCCTTTTGTTATCCGACAAAAACGAAATCTTATACGGTGTGAATATTTCTTTTTATTGTCAAAAATCCCAAAGAGATGGATGAGAGAAAAGTAATTTTGTGGTTATGCAGCTGGAAGCCAGAGCGAGTTTCACAATTAACTAACAATACGGTCAATTACTGATTTTTTTTCTTCGGTGGTTGCTTTCTGTTTTGTCTAAAGTTAATTAGGGGATGCTAGAATAGGTTCTATTGACTTGGGGTGGTCTTTTTCTTTCTGGTAAGGTAGGAATCCATTTTAATTA
Organism: Cheilosia vernalis; assembly: GCA_949126925.1. Classification (NCBI taxonomy): domain Eukaryota; kingdom Metazoa; phylum Arthropoda; class Insecta; order Diptera; family Syrphidae; genus Cheilosia; species Cheilosia vernalis. The sequence continues at coordinate 62,147,238 of OX421361.1, read as the reverse complement.
GATGAAGTGCCCAGTTTGTATTGTTTTTTGACCAAAAAAAAAGGTAATTTAAAAAACTAAATGAAAGAAAACGGACCAATTGAATGGTTTATTCATTGGCATCGTCCTTTCTTGAAATAGGTGTTGGGGAAAAATGCTGGCCCTTTAATATCACTTGGATGGTTTTGCGGAATTTTAAGGCTAAAATGTAATATTTTTTTTTAAACTATTTTGACATCTGGAAGTAAGTTAATCAAGATAAATATCAAGAAGAAAAGACATTGCAAGAACGGTTGAAAGATCCTTCCTTTAGCTTAAGTGTTGTAAAGATTAACAGTAGACCCCTTACCTCTGGTAGGGGGAAGTCTAAACGATAATGCTTGGCTTCTTCTTTACGAATGAATTCGTAATCTTATTTAACCACCTTAAATACTAAAATATTGCTTATTCTACAAATATACATATACATATCTTAAATTACAAACATTCCCAACAAAATCAGCTACGATGAGTTTATGTAGAATTTTTATTATGCTGACTGTGCTGGGAAACAAATTGAACAGAACAAGTGTTTTTTTTTTTTGTCTCAAGCATAACAGCGGGCTATATTAAAAAATAAATGCACTATTTATACAAGGAAAAAGTAATCGTACCCTGCCGTATCTTTGACATGCCTGCCTTAGCATATTGAAATTTTTTTAAAACTCCATAAAAATCCATAATAATTCACAGAAACACCACAAGTGTCCCTAACGAAAATGTAACGAAAATCGAAAACAATACATATATGTATGTAGGTATAATATAAATTATATTGGCTTTTGCAAATACCTACGGAATAATTATGTGCTGCATCATTTTTCAAATAATTTCAGTCTACACATGATTTCTGAAGCACTTCAAAGTAAATTTCCGAATAACTCGAAAGCGATAGAACTTTTTTCATAAATAAATAATTATAAATCTTGCGGGTCACCAGCTAAGGTTTCCTTCACTTAACTTAGCAATTTTTCAAGTTCTTGTACATTTTCTTTGAAAACAAAACTGGCATCAAACTTTCAATACAACAAATATACACCCCACTTCAAAACACTAACAAGAGCAACGTGCCTTCCTTGAGAGAAGTAAAATGCACGGAAAACAAGCACTTAAAGAATATCCTATCCTGTACACAAACAAAAAACAAAAGAAAAAAAGTCACCAACTTCCTTGTCTTGTAGTGGACCGCAAACTTTGGTGAGAGGCGAATACCACTCAGTCATAAAAAACATGATGCCAGCATAATACTTATTTTTCGGGAAATAAGTTTTAAATAGACAGAGCAGACAACAAGTGCGAAGGATCGTCAAAGGTCAATTTTGTGAATTTTAAATAAAGTGTAAATGCCTCTGGCATTTTAATTTTGGTTGCAAATAAATATAGGACGAATTTATGTAAGTGCTAGTTGAAGGGGAGTATTTTAAATTTATTTAATTGTACATTTACTACTGCTAAAACTAATAACAAAACAATACATGCGGAAATTGCTATACGAAAATTAATCTTTCATTTGTTCCATCTAAATGTTAGATAATATAATTCCTTAAAGGTGAAACTCGATGACGTTATTACTCGATAACCGATAACATAATTTTATGATTGTTCGTATTGTTGTATTTCAGGTTGAAGCAGAAGGGACATTTCGGAAAATCGATTTATTTATATTTTTCGCGCAAAGCGGGGGGTTATGGCGGGACCAGCTAGTATTCCATTTAAATCAGTTTCGATATACCACTGTAATCGGTAGGACAAAATAGAGTATAGCTCATTAATAAGATGACAAGCTTTCACTCTGATTATCTACATACTTGTCATTGTCATATGCTTGACTTGAATATACCCTCAATTTATGCAAGTTAGTCCATATTGCGTTCTTAATCCCTTAATAGCTCATAAGATGTCGTATCCACATAACCTTGGCGTTACTATTCATAAACGTATACCCGTCTTAACAAGCCCATCTACATTATTAATAAGTCAACCTCTGGGGATACGCCAATGAAGTGAAACTTTTACTGCTACTCAACATAGAATGCGTGAGATTCGAAGAATCACGTAATGCGACGCAGTTTGGGTGGTTAAACTCAGTTATAGTCGCTACAGACTTAATTCTCCTGCTAATGGATATGATTGGGGGCTGTTGACTTTTATTAAAGCAGGCGCTCGTTTATGTGTCTTCGAAAAAAGAAAATCACAAAAACATCCTTACAACGCATTAATTCTTACAAGCAATTATAGGGAATAATTATGATGTGCCATTTATCTTAATAGGAAATGTCGTGACAGTGCTTTGATTTCGAATACAGGAGGACAGTAAAAATCATCAATTTGACAACAATAGCAGAATTGGGGCAAGAGCAAGAAATAGAACGTAATTATAATGTAGACAGAGACAGTTGATTGGCCATCATTCGATATTAAAGACGCGATAATGAAGAATTTTATTTGCCTAAGGATTCCTGTTATATGACGGCATTTCAATGAAATTTTGAGCATAATTTATTTTCCAATTGACATACGCGAAAGTATGTAATGTTCTTTTAAATGTTTGTATGGCGACAAATGATTGGGGAGGCAATTTAGGAGGTGTTGATTATATGGCTGCGTCAATTTTACATTTTCAATCATAGTATTCGATTTTAGCAACAAATTTAACTGATTTATCGTCAACCTTGTCCGAAGTGAGATAAATATTTGTAGGGCACAGTTAGTGGTGCTATACTTACCACTGAGACTAGGTGGGTGTCAGGTGCAGCCTATGGAAAGACAAAATTTACCCAAAAGTAACCTCTTGCAAATGCCTAAGAAACGTTTGAAAGTTTTACTTTTTTCTGCTAGAGCCAAATTCAGCCATTTCAGGTCTCTGTTTCTCTTTTCTTTATGCTATTTGCATCAAAACACATTAGGAAACAAAAGTTATAATTGCACTGTCAGGCAGTTGAAGGCGGTTAAAACTTAGAACCTATTATCCATGTAGATCATATATTATGGCAATATAATGAATAAACTTTTAAACATTTACAAGGTCCTACAAGATAAAAAATGGTTAGCTATCATAGGTTAGCTTTAAAAAGGAAAACATGTGGCAAGTCAAACAGACAACTTATAAAAAAAAATTGTTCTTTTCTAGCTTTTAAAGAATTAAATAAGCTTGGATCTGCTCTAGTCAAATCCAGTAAAGGGAAGAATCATACCCACTACCACCTATTTTAAACTTTTGCCACTAGCCGCTTAGTTGAAAAATATAGGATAGGTTAGCTATAGCTTTAAAAAGGAAAATATGTGGCAAGTAAAAAAGAAAACTTATGGAAGGGTTACAATTTTGAAATGCTGAGAAGAGAAAGGTACCTTAACAATGTTCCCTAAAAATATAAATAAAGCCAAACCGACAGATACACAAATTGCTAGAAGACATTTTAAGCCATTATCTTCAAAACTCAAACATTCAAAAGCAATATTCTCCCTCCAATACTCACGAGTGACATAAAACGTAGCGGAAGACTTTTGTTTTCTACATTTCTTAACTCTTTTAAAGCAGATTCAATAAAACTAACTTTCAAGAAATTCACTTAAGACACATTGCAGTGATAGTGAAAAACGTAGCGCGATAATTAAATCACGTTTCTGAAGGATTCATTGCACCATCTCTATCAATCTTCTACTTTTCGATTTAAAATTAAATCGTCCCCCAGTAATTTCATCAGTAATTCGATCAAACGAAAGTGAATACCCCTGCTAAAATGGGAAAGTTAGGTTTGCCCTTCTTTAAACCTGTGTACGGGCCATTTACCTGAGCAGGTAGGTAACCTAAAAGGATTTCAAAATTGTATTACCAGGCGTAATGACGAATCTTAATTGCAAAATCCAATAAAATTCACGAGCTGAAATAGAATAGCTTTTTTATGAATAAATATTTCGTTAGGCTTAGTATAACCGTTGAAACAATACTTATTTTTCATTAGGCGCTTAAAAACTATGTATTACCAATCACAATAAGTGAAATTGAGTCCCACTGCTTCTTTACAAATCTCGTTCAGTTGCACAAACGAGTAAGCCTGGGATCGCCTACCTGCCACTGATGTATGCATTTGAAAACCGAGTGCGACACTGAAAGGCAAATTACAGCATTTTCGTATTTATTGGATAAACATTTTTAAGAACTTGTTGTTTAACTTATTCTGCTACTGCACTAACAAAAATCACAGCACCAAGGCCTCAAAAATTCAGTACAAAAAAAAAAAAAAAAAACAAACGGACTGCGAAAAGTTATTTTTCAATATAAATTATTCACATTACTTCACTGCGCCCTTACTTTTGTTTCAGTTTTTCTTCTCAGTAACCGGATGTGGTTTAACTTAAAATATACGATTAACCAACCCACAACCAAGACCATACAGCGGAATTTATTTAGTGGCTCAGATTACCACAAGCAATTTCCAACTGTAATGGAATTTCTGAAAAGTTGTCCGTAAATGTTTTCAAACTTGTTCCCTCCCACGCGAGCCACTTGCTTATTTGGTTGGCTATTTAAATATGCAGTTGAATGCTGTTTCACTTCCAATTTAAGTTTTTAAAGCTACCTGGACTCATATTTTGTTCCAGTCTACTGAAATATTATACAGAAAGTAGGTACCTATAATAAAAGTGCATTGACTTTCCAAACAACATGTACCTAGTGACTTTTCACCCATATTTAAAATAAACCTCCATTCAATGGACATATGTATATGTATAGGTAGCCTTAGTATTATAATCATTAATTTCATTAATGAGATACAGGGCTTCGTCAATTTCCCTAAGCGATTGGTACACCCACTTCCGCCCTTCTTAGTTGAGTCCTTTCTGCGTCGAGCGTCTACTAGGCCGTTTAGGTCTGATGAGATTTTTATTGCCGTGTAATAAAATTGGAAATTCTATTTTTTTGCGCATTCCTTTTTTGTTTTAATGTGAAAAATCCTTTTAAGGATTTCCTCTTTTTCTGCTTGTGCAGTGAAATTGTAATGATGGCATAAAGCGATTACATTTCTGTTTTCGATAGAAAATCCTGTAATGTGATTTAGGGCAGCTTTTTGTTACGCTTTTAATGATTTTGAGTTGACAGTTTGCTTTTACTTAAAGTTGGAGCTGTTTAATATTGTTTTTGACTTATTATTTTAAGCTTTGATAGGAAATGGTGGTGTGAGTTTTTGAATGCGCTTTATCATAAAGGTGCGATGTGGTAATTTTTGCGAATTTTGGCTTGACTGTCAAAATTCTTGCCCAAATGACATTTGAGATGTCAATTAGAGTAGTGGTAGGAAGAATTCACAGTTGAATTATACTTGTTGTATAGAGTTCGGTACCTTCGAAGCTGAGATTGAGACAAACCCCCCAATTCGAGTACTTACTCGAACATTGAAATCACATGAGGGTGAAGAGTTTTCATAACATTTTTTTTAAGTCCACTAAAGTCAACCGATTGATATAGTTGTCCATAGTTTCTTTGTCAATTTTTTTTTAAAGCTTGGTTTCACCAGGAGATAAATTTGATTTATTCTTCATTTTTATAACATCATGTATTGTTCTTAAAGCTTAATGCCAAACCAGTTCGCAATTCAAGGTCCTGCAATATCCTAGAGCTATAGATCAAAAACAAACAATGCAATGAGGTCAAGACTCACCATTAGCTGATACCTACCGACATCGTATACGAACTTAAAACGGATTCCGTATAATTTAAATTGCTCAAAAATTGGCCTTAGGAGCCATCCAATGATAATGTAATTCGTATGCACTTGAGGTAATAATAGTGTAATTCAAGGAATATTTTTCTTGAGGTATAAATTTATCCACAAAGACCAACCAATATTTCACCAAAGGCGATGGCACTTTTAGTTATATTTAGACTACACAAGAAACTGGAAAGCTCATGCATATAAGGGTAATCGTTTTATTTTTTACACAGACTTTTAGTAATCTTTTTTAGCCTACGCATATTTTATAGGTCTAAATGGGTAATTTTATATGGAAAAATTCACCATTGTGGGTCGTTAAGTCTAGACACTAAATTTGCTACAGCAGACATTCCGCAGAATCCCTGCAAGGAAGTTATTAATTTAATTATTTCCTTTGTCAACTAGGCACTTCAAATAAATCAGTACTTATTAAAAACGACACTTTCATATGAGGAAGCTCTGGCATAATTATCAAAATGTCCTCTCCTCAAAAATATGATTTCCAATTTACTTGACATTTAAACGGGTAACTTATACAACTGTTACTACGACAATAATGACGACCTTCCATTGGAATGGAAGAAAATAATTCCCTAATCCCCGATCCTCCCACGGCTACAAATCTCCTGTAATTGCGAATCAACAATCAATCGTTTGCTTTGTATTACTCCCGAGTCCCGAAATAATATTCACATCGTTAGTAGCTCATATCGAAGCACACTTAAGATCACAAGTCCTTTAACGATCAGCTCAAAAGTACTCCAATATTAGGTTTCCTTTTATTTGTACTTCCATCTGCCATGGTTAGTATGTACCTTAAATCAAAGCAGCCAATATAAGTCTAACTTAGAAGTACTCGAATATTATGTTCCATTTATTATTTTAAGGCAAAAAATCAAATCCAAAGTGCGTATCAATTTTATTACCAATCAATCGAGAAATTTCAAATAAACCTTTTCCCCCTTTCAGTTTGTATCGATTTCAAACGAGCTGTATACTTCAACTGCAAACGGCACCCCAAGGACTCTGGCACCAATAAATAAAGCATGTGGGCCTGGTCCTTCCTTGAGTGGCAGTATATGTACCAACAGCTCCATGCTTTATGTGAAATTTGCCCCATACTCAGTCAGTCTCGGTTGTGAATGTGATTTTCCATTTTATGATTTTGTTATGAACATCAAAAGCATCGATTACTCTTTTCACACCCTGCGATAGGTGAATTTCCATTTCACAGGTTCTCGTGCATCAGTCGTTTCGGGTTAAACCAGAGAACATATATAGCATTTTGCCCTCTTCACGGTGAGGGAAGGAGGTTTCCGAATTAGATTATTTATTGAAAGGGTATCCTTGCTGATTTATATGTAATCGATCTCAAAAAGCTTTGAATAAACGTATGGTATGCAGTTTATACAAAATGGGGTTGTTGATGGCTAATACATAAAACGTATAAACGGTTTGTGTTAGTCGAAGGTATAGCCGGTGCCATTTTGACCATATGTGCAAGTTGAAATATGTGGGAATATAGCTGCTCGCATTTTTCGTACATAAATAGTGGGGTATGCACCGTTGCCACTAGAAAAGCGGAATAAAACGGGGCCCGAGCCAAAAAAGAGCCCTCCACATAAAATACTTAAAACAAAACAATGTCTCAGCTAGGAGAAACTTTTTTTCATATTTTTAAATTCTTTTTAGTTCAAGGAAGAATACAATTTTACTTAAACGGAATAAGGGGCCATTTTGATAATTTTTAAAAAAGTGGTGTTCACTGGTCTTGAAGCTCAAAAAGGGACATTTTACATGTTTTAAATATTTTATAGATGGTTGGCAGGATATTGTTTACCAATTATTATTATCACGTTAATTTAGTAGTGGAATTTTAAATATTAAGCAAAATTCGGAAACCATTTTGTGATTTTATAGCCTACGGACAAACGAAATAGATTGTATGGGAGCGGGTCGAAATTCTGCCTTTTAACACAAAAATTCTGCTTTAATAGCTTTTTAAAATTCTGACGGGCAATATCTAGAACAAATAAATTCTGCTAATTCCGTTTTTTTCCAATTTACGAATTTAAAGAAAACAAATATTTTTCAACTTTCAATATATTTCATATAGGTAAAGAAGGTACACAGGTGGGTACCAGGAACACACAAAAAAAAAAAAAAACACCCAAAAAAGGACCTTATATTTTCTTTCATTGTATTTAATTACAGATGTATTTATTTTCAATCACTAACTAACAGAATATTTGTCTAAACCAAGAGAGCAAACTTAAAAACAATAACAAAACTCGGTAGAATGTTTTACATAACATTTTTTTTTTATTTGCAGAATTTTGTAAAGCAGAATTTTATAAATCAGAATATTGTATAGCTGCATTTTGTAAAGAAGAATTTTGAGAAGCTGAATTTTGAAAGCAGAATTTGTAAAACAGAATTTTGAAAAAAGAATTTTGACCTCGCCAAAATTTCGACCCCAACCCAGATTGTATCCATTGGATATACTTTTTTGTCGTACCAATGATGGCACTATTTTCAAAGCGACTCGTATGACATTTAGGCCAAACGAAAGGTAAATATCTAGAGGTGAATTCCCGCATTTCCTAGTAAACTGTGTGATTGAAGGAAAAAACCTTTCCAATTGATGAAGATGTTTGTCATTTTATTGAGAGCGGTTTGTTATTTAAAACGATTGAATTTAAATTAAAAATTATTTTTTAATTCTATAGAATGTATTACGTCCTCCATTATTGGTATTGATTAATATGTCGGGCTTGGGCTTGCGATTGCGACCAAAGACAAAAATGTTCCTTTACTCTCAGAGAAAATATGCATAAGGGATTTATTTAATTAGAAAATCAAATTCATTTTTAACCTGCAACGCAATATCCGATATGCCACAGTTTGTACAAGTACATACCTATGTGCTTACGTGCGACAAAAATATTGTGCCAATTGTTTGTCGTGATGAATTGAAATTGAGTTATGCAATAAACAATTCGTTTGCCTTGCAAATAATTGAAAACTGTAATTGGATTCTGCCGTCTCATCAGATTGATTGATTTGTGTTTAGATAGATAGGTATTTATTTTGACACTGAGTTGAGTCAGTATTGTTGTTATAACATTTACTATTGTAAATATTTGTAGATTTGCTATCGAATCATGTATATCAATGAAATATTTGCTTACGAAGAAATGTATGATTTAAGTAAATACAATTATGGCTTGAGGGTATTCAATCCTAGTTAACTGATTCACCTAACCGTCCAGAGAATTGAAGTTCTAGAGATCACGCACAATACACAGCGTTCGTGTTTGTATGTGTATATCTAAAATGCTTCCAATGCTTGGTGCTTGGACCACTCTGGAGTCGAAGTAATCATTTTTTGCGATTTTCCGCTTTGGGTCAAATAAGATCTAAGATAAGACTTTCTTCTCCTAGGACTCTAAAATACACAAAAATACTTCACACTTTCTAGTAATAACATCAATTCATATAACCCAGTACTTTGGTTACATACATGCAGTAATTATAATTTTACAAATCAATAATCACCACAAATGCAATAGCCTTTCGAAAATATTCGCTTTCGTCAGCACCAAGTGGTTGGTGAATTAAATTGATTAACAATAACAATGAAAGCCAATTTGAAGCAGACACCTTAAGCGGCTCACTTAATTACTGTACTTGACCCAATGTACCTTCAAATAGTAATCACCGCTCTAACAATCCCCATGAACTGGCAGTCATTAAATTAAATGCTTCAGAGCATTTTGTACCAAATTGATCCCATCAATGGTCATTGAGTACACTGCACAAGCACATGTAACGCAGCTGATTGAGTTGGCATTGTTTTCAATAATTAGGTATTGATTTTTGCACGTTAAAGTGCGGAAGGGGTTGAAATGCATTTAAATAAAAAAAAGGAATACATACCTTCGGGTATGCGGAACAATGAATGATGGGCTTTTGGCATACCACAGGACAATCAATTTGAGAATAGGTGCAATGTAGTGACCTGCAAAGGCATCACTCCCATTTATTTCCTGTCATGGTTGTGTCTGGTCTGATGTTGGTAATAAATGGTTTTGCCTTCCAAAACAATAAGCTCCCCATACATTTTCGGGGAAGCTTCTACGAATATCCTCAAGGAAAATCATGATGCTATAGTAATATAAATGCTTCACAATCAGTCCCATGTCTTGGAAACTTATGAACATGTTATATGACTTACTTTTTATATATACTCTAGAGAGAAGAGAATGTTGGAATTGTTCATGATGGTGACTCCGAATGGGTAGAATCCCTCACACAAAAGACTTGAAACTTTTCGCAAGACAATTTGATACACGTCGACTAGAAGGACAATAAATGCATTCCACATGAGATTCTACTCAAATTGAATGAGAGCTCTTAACACAAAAATAGAGCAAGAATTGAAATTCAAACAACGTTTCCGGAAGTATACCCTTAAATTCCATATGTAATAGGAACAAAAGACTGGCGCAGCTCAGTCGGTAAGACAAAATATCTCGGTGCAAAGGAAAGCCATAATTATGAATAAAATTCCACTTGAGAAACAGTTTTATTTCTAGCTTGAAATAATTTCTGTTGCAGATTATCGAACGGCTGCAATGACCACCTGAAAGCCCACTACCAAACATTAAATGCTGTTCGAGAATTTGATAAAATACCGTCAAAGCTGACAAACATGAAATGAGGGTTGATAGTCCCGAATAAACTCAACATTAGAGTGTAGCAGATTTGGCAGTAAAATGGTAAATAAAAAAATCAAATAAAAATAATAAATAGCCAAAGAAAGTGTAGCGTGAATCCAGCTGCTGGAAACCTACTTCCTTCAAAAGTGCACATATCCATGAAGGACCGCGTTTTCAACTGTTATCAATTAGTAAAACACTTTGTAGCTGACCCAGACGTAAACGCAATATCGTATTTGATCCAGACATGAAACAACCCTTATCTTTGACCTGGATAAAGGAAAACCGAATCGTATATGTTAAGACCTCTGAAAGCGACATTTGAACAAGTTGCCATATCCAATAGAGGAAAAAACCTTCAACAATAATTTCCAATACACTCATTCGCAAAGCACCCTTACAATCAGAAATCCTCTCCATTTCAATCAGTGTCTAACTCTTTACTGACGGTTTACATGTTCAACATAAAATCCCCTTTATAATGCTGTGCGTTCAAAAAAGTCAAGACTCTATTCAGCTATAAAATAAGCTCACCAGTTTTATATTAGAAAATATATCCGAGTAAGGAAATTCTCCATCTGAATATAAAGTTCACAATACCACGTCACATAAATGAAGCCAACATCCGTTCCAAGTAGGCGGCTTCATGACATGTTTCCTTCTCTTGTACCCAGAAGGCAATAGATTGTCATTTTATTTAAAAAAAAAAAAAAAAAGGGATTTAAAGGGAGAGGCGCAAAATAAACGACAACAACAGATGCCGTCTGTGAATATCGAATCTGAAGTCATCTTTAATGAAATTTCAAAACTCAAAGGTAAAAGAACTGACTGAGTGTGAGTATGCGTATGCCAATAGGTGTTGGCCAAAAATGAAGTGTGATGGTATTGGCGGATGTGGTTTAATTTGAAATCATTTTTAATTCTCTTTAACACATTTTTGAATTCATTCGTCATCGCGACTTCAATGATTAGCTTAAAAAAAAATAGTAATAACCATCACTACCTCCACCAAATAAAAGAGGAAACAATTTATAAAATTCAATCAAGCCAAAGTCCACCATTCCACTTTGGAATAAAGAAACGGTAATCGCAAATCTCGAATTCCGGTATCATATTTCATTTTATTCCGTCGCTTCAGTTGAATCTTAATCACATTTCAAAAAGAATTATTCAGTTCACTTTCAGTGGCATTGTTGTGAAAAGGATAACATAACGGAAGTACTCCCTAAGGATTAAGTTCGAGCTCGATTCAATTTACTTGTATACTGGGTATACGGTATACTTAACTTTGAAAGAAGTCAGGCGCCACCCGACAGGGTCGCTTTCTTCTGCTTGTGCTGTTCGAGTTCATATTAAATGGAAATTTCATTGTTATCACATGAGCGAATCAACGTTAGTGCGAGGACAATGAGAGGGACTCAATTGGAGTCTGCCCAATTGAAGAAAGCCAGTATCGGCGAATTGATTTTAATATTGAATGCGTTTCGCTTTCGTTTCATATGTTATCCACCTGAAGGAGTTAATTTGTTTGCTTTCAGCTTAGAAAGATTGAAGCTACCGAAATAAGAGACAAACGTTGCTTTACTTAGTTTTGCAATGTATTTCGGATGTGGTTTTCAAAAGGGTAAGATTTGTTGTTACTGTGGAGACATTTTACCGGGAGCGTATCGAGCAAGGGCCATCGTCGGCGCATACTTGGGCTCCAGTTTATGCTGAAAAAAAAAACTCTTCAAGGTCGTAGGTCGGTGTTCAAGAGATTTTAAAAAATCTAGCCCTGGAATGCGGTAGTGAACACGTTTATGTAAAATGTACCTATCTTATGACCTCTCACTTCTCTATAACACGATGAATAGAGAATTGGATGTAGAGAAAGGGAGAAGTGGCCTTATTGTAGGCTGATTTGTTACCGACATCTTAGGTTCGGAAGTTAAACATGTGTAATCTGCAAAAGTTATCGATAACGACATAAGCGTAAAAAACATTTTCAGTGAAACGAAACACCCTTAAAAGCATCCCAATATATGCATGAGTTTTAAGGACCAAAACCTAAAACATATTATTGATCACTTCGCCATTTAAGATGGGCATTCCGTCGGTATCCCAGACCACTGAATGTTTTGACTTCCAAATGACCCAGAAACCTCGAACAGCTACCAATTTCGCAATTCTATAATCTATCAACTATTATTACTGTCATATGAGTAACTTCTAAGCCAAAGACTATTGTGAATTCTCTGAAGAGGTAGCTTACCTACACTTTCCTATATCGACCGCATTTATAGTTCACAGAATTCTTTTTCCGCAAATGTAGGAAACTTAAATCGATTTCTGTTGCAAACCGCTTCCACTTTCTTTTTTAATTCTTGCGGAACGAGAGGTACTATCATTATGTCGGTTGGTATTCATAAAAAAAGCTTAATATTTTAAGAAGGCATTTTCTTAAAAAGGAAAAGGAAAACCTCTCTTATTAGCTCCTTTCAGATTTAAAAAAAAAAACGGTCAACTCTGGTGCGACTTTTGCAGCATTTTTCCGTACGAAATCCTGCCTCTTCGTTATGTATTTCAATATTCAAGCGAATCAACTCATGTGGAATTAAATATATCCAAGTGAAGGGCATGCCTTCCACAACTCGACACCGAGCACAATGTAAGTGTATATATGTTCTCAACTGATGAATAATTAACCTTTTGCATTATTCAAAGGTCTGACTGTTTGTGTAGTACATTCGGGTGAGATTTTCGCTTTTTTATGTACACCTACCGAATAAATTATTAAATTCATGGAATTCTCTCTCCTTCTCCAGAGTAAAGGAAAAACAAGGACATTATCATCAGTATTTTAATTGAGTTCAAAATAGATGAATGCGCAAAGGGCCGTTTGTTTGCCATTTAATTATGACAGTGATAAAAATAACAGCCAACAGGACATCTTGTCAGTGCAAGCGATAACCATTGCTTCAATTCAAACCGAAGGGCATTTTAAACTTCTCAAACGGAAAAAGAGTATATCGCCCGCATAGATGGCCTGTCCCACACAGTTTATGCTCAATTTCCCTGCTTAGATAACAATGTTATTAGGACATCAGCGTATTTATTATTTAATTTCAAAAGTGACCCTCTTTCGGAATATTGTAGAAGTCGTAAAAGCAGCGGGCGTGGTATCCAGTCAGCATTATTTTTTTTCGCAATCTCTTTGTGCAAATTAATACGAGCATTTTTACAACTGACGTTTGATGATGTCCTTCTGGGGATGAAGACATCAACACAAACTATACTTTGACCCTCATATGGCTGCAGGGAATAACATACTATACAGCGAAATGTTAGGAAGGAGGAGGTTATCTTATTCTCCTTAGCGTGTGATTCGCCACAAAGAAAGTCAGCCCAGCCATTGCGGCGAATACAGAAATGCCTTTACGATAATCCTACTGAATTCCATTACATAGTGTGCTCAACCCCATTTTGTATTTATGACTCGCATGTCTAACTGAAGTCTTTCTAATTTTTTTATGCGAATTGAATATTCGTTTTGTGGGCTCGTAAAAAATCCGACTGAATGGGGAATGTCGCTTGTGCTGTGTGGTTTGGCGTAAAAGTCGATGGTATACATTGATTGATAGGCTTAACTAATGGCAAATGATTCGAACCATATAAATGATGTTCAACGGGTGACAGTGGAATGGGTGGCTATTTGTTATTCACCGATAAATGTGATCTTCTTTCTTGTTTATGCTATTGCCAGTCCACGGATTTTAGTTGCTGTACATGAGATTAAATGGCAACAAGCGACGATATATGTATTTATATAGGGCTGAAATAAATATCAAATGGGCGTCCTAGTTATCAGCACTGAATTTGTTTACAAAAGAAATATTTTATTTGGAATGTCACACTGACAGCGGGGAGTAAAAGGTGATATACCTTTCCAGATTTCGAACATCCTCTCCAACTCTTTTGTTAAATTAACAAATGCATCAAAGGATCAAACTCTTACCATTAACGGAGAGAATAAAGAATTTTTGTTCCCGCATATCGCTCCACCAGATCCGTAAATACTCCCCCATTGTTTTCCATTGTCACTGTTCCATTAGAGCTGTAGCAAGCTATCAATCGACTTCGATAACCACAGCGACAGGTTTCCCTGCGAAACGAATAGAAAGTTCTTTATGAATAGGTTCGATACCCAGGAGTGATTTCACAACGTAAGACACATTATGTCCTTTTGTTCCGTATGGTGGGTTCAGTGTGTGTGTGGAGTATAATGTCAAATGGCTGAACATCAGACTCAATATAGGGTTGATGTAATTTATCCTATCCCCCAGAGACAGTTTGAAATGAGAAAGGCTATAAATGGGCATAAAGAGCATACGCCACTTAGTCAGAGTGATATAAGTCCCTTGGTTATACAGGCTGATTGACACTGAACAATGAAGTCACAAGAAGTGTAGGGATCAAAAGTTTAAATTACGCAATTATCTTACTCGATGGGACATGGACATGGACATGTGCTACTTTGGGATACAGCAACTGAATCCATTCTCAAGGCAGGTGTAGACAACAACTTCAACAACAACAAGCTGTCCATGTCGAGGGGATATCTCTTAGAAATCTTTTGGCTACACATGTGGAGGAAAAATATTTCACGTTCATGCCATGCCTGGCCTGGTGTTGTTGAATAGATGATTGTCTTGACCACTGATTTCAATCAAATTATGTTTTATAGGATAGGAATCACACATTCTGTGGCCATGTTTCTGATGGCAACCGCTGCGACCAATATTTCAGAGACAATTTTCTGGTCGTTAAGCAAGATTGCCGGCAGAAATGTTTGTAATTACAAGGGAATCGCGGCAGACTCCGCATTGTTGCAAACTTACCGACATCTATTTGTAGTTGTCTCTGGGTGAAAGTATAGGTATAGATTCGGCTTCGGGATTGTGAAGGTTCGTGGTAAAAAGGAGGTACTTAGATGCGGTCGTTGATTGTTTAAATTTTACACATTACCGTCTAGGATTGTTTGCATTTTAATCTAACGAGTTTTACGGATTGACCAATTTATTTAAATTGGCACTTACATGAACCAATCCCCACGGACTGGGATTAGGTACCAAGGGAGATTTGAAAGGAAGCGAACGGTTGCTGTCACTATGAGGACTTTTTCTGCTATCAAATTAAATGAAACGGAAAGTTTTTGAATGACAATTTTAAAGAGAATCGAAATTGGACTCCTTTAAGAGATGCTGCTTTTGAAATAAATGAAGAACCAGGTCATACAAATTGACAAATGAATTTAATTGACTTGCAGTATATTGGAATTCCAAAAAAAATTCTGCAATAAGTAAAGTATGGGCTTGAGTTAATGCTGGAGGCCTGAATTGTTAAAAGCACAGATCAGAAAGGCTTTGTATAAATTTTAGTCACTGGTTCTTTCAGATCGTCAACGAGTGAATTATGATAGTCATGCATACGTGAAATTGGTTGTACGTGGTTGTCCAGGATTTTTATGTATTTATTTATTCACAGTGGGTTGCCAAATTAATAGGGACATGGATTTTAAGAAAATTATAGGTTCCCGTACCAAATTAATGAAAACCGCATATGTACATCGATAAATAGGTATTTTATTATTAATATTGATTATTGTTGCATAAAATATGTAGATAAATAAAGTTTTTATTTCCGTTTTTTTTGTAGTGATATCCATTCCTCGACCCAATCTGTTCTGTAAAATGCCTAAAATCAATCAAAATGATTTTTTAAGGAAAGCTTTGTTTTAAACAAAATAAAGTGCATTATTTACGTTTCAATTAAAAAAACCTCAAAAAATGTCCGCAAACAATTTTCATTTACTGCTGCCTTTGATTGCACTTCAAGAATAAAACCGGGTTTTCCCCAAATAAAACCATTTCAATATCCGCCTACAAAGAGAAATAAACCTTAAGGCTGTGAAATAAAAATCACCACTTTGCAAACCCGCCACCTCCAATCAGCTCATACACTTACAACCAAGGCAAAAGCTCCAAAGAACACTGAAACATGAAAATTAATAGAAATTCACAATTTCCTTATTAATTTGGCAACCCACTCTATATACAAATAGTTTACAAAAATAAATCAAGGCCATGCGATGTTGTTTCATATTATTCAGGAAAATAAGTAAAGTATCGCAATGGCCTAATCTGAGTGCTTTCACCTCTTGCATTAGACTGTGTATAGCGAAACTAGAAGTGTCAGTAATTTTGAAGTAGTCTTCCTTGCTTCAAAAAACAAAAGCAGCCCCATCCTCTACAGCTGATCACTAAAATTTAACTTGAAATTTCATATCGAAGTCTGGTTAGAAAATTATATATTTGACTCATATGCAACCAGTACAAGCACCTTAAGAGCAAAAGTTTGAAACCAATACATGGTTGCATCGATGTAGATTGCCTTAGTCCCAGTTTAGAATCAAATGTGGATCAACCGTTTTAAAGCAAAACATGTGGAGCGAAACAAAATTTACAACTTAACAAAACTCAGCTCAATTGCTTAAACAGGAACAACAATAGCAATGACACAAATAAAGCTAACGAAAGCGGTTATTACGCTCCTTTACATTGCACCTCTTTGTATAATATCGAATACGCTCTGCCATATTACGCATGAATAATGCGATCTAGTGACCCATTTCTAGAATACCCGTCAAGAATTATGTATCAAAAACAAAACGAATAAAGGTCGACATCCTTTAGAGTTTAGACAAACAATTAGAATCGTAAAAACCGCATACCGTTGTAAATGCGAAACAAACACAGCATATCCCTAGGTGTAAGCCAACAAAATATGCATAAACGCTGGGATAAGGGTTTGACATAACAGGTTTGAAGTTGATTGATTCTCTTCTCTATGCATAATCCTTCCAAAAGACTAACTGAATGCATAATAAATTTCTAAATACCTACTCGAAGCGGTCAGGCTTTTTGTATAGCTTGTGGCACGGCATGGAATGTTTATTGAGCATGGAAAAGGTTTTTAACATAACGTGCTCAATTCCGGATGTTAAAGGGATTGATTTAGTAAATACGGTTAAACGTAAGTTATTTATTCGAAAAAAAGTTTCCTTTACACCTTTTTATTCACCCAAAAGCTTTTCTCTATTTTATGTTAAAACAATACTTCAAATGGTTGTAATTGATGTGAAAAATACCCCATTTATCCGCCTGGAGAGTAAAATAGTTATTTACCTTTTCAGTACCTTATACGATATGAAATGCGACGATATGTGAAAAAGGCCTCACTTCAGCACGCTTCGTTAAATATCCTAACCCTAAGAAGTGAAATGTTAAAGGGTTACGGTGTTTTCTTGTTCGGTTAGGTATACAAATTGCCTTCAGGATTTAAAAGTTCACCTCGATAGTATACCAGCTAAATCAGCTCAATGTCACACATGATTTTCGGGACGCTGTGAACTTGAACAATACATATTGATTGTGAAAGGTTCCGAACGAAATACATATCTGAAGTGAGGCACATAAATTATTTGCTGGGAGATTGTTTGAATATATTTTTGAATACCTATATATGATTAAATGACGAAAAGCATCAACCTAACTTCAATAATATATGTAGAAGTCAGTTGAAAAGGAGAAGTTCAGCAGAAGAGATTATATTTTATAGAAGTAAAACTTACTATGCTTAGATAAAATTTTATTGAACGATTTTGAGGTTTATGGTTTTAAAGGTTATGCTGTAAAAATCCAGGGGCTAAGGTTTGACCACATTCTAGACAACATACCTATCTATGTAGATTGATCAAAACGACAGAAGTTTTGAGATAAATGTGCTTCAAAGTTATACAGAATCTTCTAAATTCAGTTTTACATGTTAAAGAAATATTGAAATGCAATAATAATATGAATTATAAGATGTAAAATAAAATATTACTAAAATTTAGAAAAACTTAACAAAAATATATTTTAATGGAGGTGTTGTTTTGACCAAACGATATTTTAATTTTTATCTCAACAGGTTCAAATAAGATTCAGATTGAAAGTAAATTTAATAGCAAGTTAAAAAAAAAAACAAATGTATTTGTTTAATTTTAACAAAACAAACGTAAAACAGGAATGTCATTTATAGCTTAATAGCAAGCTCAGTTTTTCTCCATATTAATCCTGTTTTTTTGAGCTTCGATGTCAGCAAAGCAAAGTAAAGTAGGCTTTTCAGTACGCTAATTACAACAATTATTGCGAGTCCCGAAGTGTCAATTGGAATGTAGTTGTTGTAATTGCGTGCTGAAAATCCTACTTTGCTTTGCTTTGCTGAGATCGAAGCTCAAAAAAATCGGCTATTATCGTACAATGGTTTTTCGAAAAAAGTTTCGAGAAAGTTTCGTTCGACCCAATAGTGCACTTTATTTTATTTTGCTATAGCTGTGACCAATTCTTTAAAAGCATTTATTTTCAAAGCGAAAATTATGCCAAAAACTGTATATGCTTTTATTACCTGAACCGCTCGAGCAGCTCTGTTTACAATTTTACATAACTTCACTCTGATAATCTGTTGTTTTTTCATAATTTATACCAAACGATATTAATATCATACTAATTGAACAGTCCTTGCATAAGCGGCGGTTGTGGTATTTCTCTTTTTTATTTGAATAACAGAAAACTGCAACCACTGCCTCTATTCGTCCAAACACTCCTTTCGATTTTCAATTACCATATCATCGGGGAAGGAGGGAGCCCACTATACAGCTCATATCAGTGCAAATTGTGCGTGCGTATACAAATTTAAATTTTGTTATAAAACAACGTTGTTTACAATGCACCAGTCTTTTTAAAGGAAATACTGTAATCTCTGATGGACCGTCAAAATTAATGAACACAATAAATTAACTGCCGGCAAGTGAAATTACTTCGTGGGCAGTTTATACATGTAGGTATACGATGCAGTTGATTGAATTGTTTAGCTCCTGTGGTTTGTATGCAGCCATTAGGCGCTTCTCTTGGTGAAGCTCTCAGTAAATCACCGCTGGCAAATGGTTTGTTTGCACAGTGCATAAGTCCAATAAACCAGACATCATATGGGAGTCTTGGAAATGTAACTAATGGTCTATTATCATGACAATTAAAGTATGTCTCTTATACTGCTTTTTATTCAAAATCCTTGTGCTGGCCTTAAAAAAAGGTTATTGATGTCAACTCTATACCTGCTAGGTAGCAACGCAGTAGCGAAGCTTATGCTCTGCCACGTGCCGCAAGAAGGTCCCATTCAAGTTATATTTATTCATTTTCGACAACCCTGTCACAGGTGTGGCATTCCTTTTCTTCCGTTCACACAGTATGGTTCAACATTGAATCACTTATAAATAATATTATGCGACCTCTTCCACAAAATGCTACAAAACTTATTATATTGCCTTAACATCCGGTAAGTTATGTGACCACCACGTGTTGATTAAATTGAAATATAGCCAAACACGCACTTTATCACTATATCATTCCTAAAGGCCAGGCCAACTTTCTTCGAAATCACTTTCATTTCATAGAGAAAGTTAAACTAATCGTACTTATCGCACACGTGCAAAAGTCCCGTGGGACGTGTTTTATTCTTTTCATACATCAAAGGGCCTATCAAAGTGGTAGGGAAATAACGTTAATAAAGTTCTTTTTACCAACCCATATCAACACTTCTTGACGAAATGTGATTAATACTCACGCACTGGATACTGCAATACATGGGCAAACGGCAGGAGACAATGAAATTGGAAAAGTTTAACAGCTGTCCCTGTCAGTCGGAGGAAAAGTGGGTCGGAAACTAAGGTACCTAACTCATCATTTGAAATTTATTTCGAAGCAAAGTTCGAGTCACAATATTTACAAAATAGATGTCAACAACAGTCAAAAGTAAAATGAATCGTTTTCATTCGCAACTCGAGATAGAAATAAATTGCTTCGACTTAAGGTGGGAATAAACTTGAATGTTGTTTTTGGAGTTGGTCGTGAAAGGCATGTATGATGCAGGTGGTTCATCGCAAATTTGGTTGGAACAATCGGCAAAGTTGCCAAATTCAAAGCATCAGTTGTATTTTTGTTTTCAATTTGGTTACAAAAAGTTGTTGTTTATGTTGCTGCGGCTTAAAAAAATATTTCCTTTATGAATTTGTTTCCATTATATTTCCGAATATCCTCATTACCTGCCAAATAATTCAGATGGATGATTAATAACTTATTGCATCTCCGTAGCCTGCAATGCATTCTTATTGCATCCCAGCTTGAAACAAGGTTTTCCTTAAAATCAGGGTACAAGTAACATTCAAAGGACAATAGAATCTCTGTGATTTAACTCTTATCCATTGACAGATGCACTTCCGTTTCACTGCAATTATATCCGTGTAATTCAATTTTCCTTTCCTAAGTGATTTGTTTGTTGATTGTATGTGTATTTGCATTTTCGAGCACTTAGAATTGACCTAGTGATTGATATGTTTGTTATTCAATAGCTACACACAATCGGATTTATATAATTAAATAAACCTTACACGCTCCTTATACAAAATCAATTGAGGGCAGCTGTTTGTTATCCTTTTGAAAGTTGAACCTCTGGGTGCAGTAAATATTTTCAATGGCTTATGCAAGGAAGGGGAGAAAGAAGGAAGCTTTACGAAAACGGAAAGTATAATGCCACTCAGGGATGCCCGTGGTTTGATTGGAAGAGTTTTAATTATAACCTGAGTAACGTTGTTGAGAAGCATTATAAAACAAAACCAACCTTTAAAGTGAAACTTTGAAAATTGTCCTAAATTCTGATTGGCAGTGGAACGTAAGAAAAAGTCTGACCGCTCCATGGTTATAAAAAGACTGCCTCTCACTGAACAAAAATTTAAGACGTTGTTAGCAGGATGTGCAGGCAAATTGATGTGCAACGCAACCGAAAATACTTTCGGATAAGAAGGTAGCTTGGAATTATTTTGCCGAGAGAAACATTTCTCATATAATTTTATTAAAAGCTCTTCCTGAATGCATTTTAAGATAGACTTCTTCAAAGATAAACTCATCTCCCACTGAATCCTTTTATCATCTAACCGAATTGAATATGTTTTCTCCAATTAAGTGCTGCAAAACCCGCTTCCAAATCCACTTGCATTTCATTAAAACCTGTCAAGTGTATAAAATTAGGAAATAACCCCTCAACCACCCATACATATACTATACATCCATTCGTACACACAGAAATTCAAAGCGGTCTCTTGTTGTGTTTTCAAAGGAGCGCAGAAATTACAATGCTGGATCGGTTTACCCCGAGAAATGTGCACACTTGAACTTTGCATGCACCACAAGCAACAATGGGAACAAAAGGTCCTTGAAACCCAGTAATACAGAACAGGCTGTGGAAAGTTAAGCAAATGCAAAGTATCTGCTCTAGAACACACAGACACAATAATATGTTCTAAGAATAATGTAGAGATATGTTGTCTAGAAACTGCACACATTTCTATATAGGAAAATGATATCTTCCATTCTGACACGCTAATGTACCACTTTATTATTGCGCTTCACTGAGTAAATGATACTCGTGGAAATGGAGACAAGAAGGAATTGCGATTCAATAAAATTACAATGTTCTTTCAGAATGTACATTTTGAATGAAGATTTTGCGGAAAATGCAACACATGTAAACAAAAATCGACAGTACTACAAATACTTGTCGCACTGTGTTAGTCTCCAGTGGTCTTTATCGCCACACTACAAATTACGGACTCAAATTTGTGCTTGTTAATAATAGCTACAAATTTTGAATGCATTTTTTTTTGTAATTAACTATTTATATTTAGTTTTATTAACCAACGATAGGTTTTCTCAAAATTTATCTCTATTGCACTAGACACCACTATCGGACACCTAACTCTGATCACAAAATCCAACTTAAATTACAAAATACAATATATCTACGTAGAAAAAGTCAAAAAAAAAACATTTTGTAAGCCAAAACTTATTATAATTAATAAATTAATAATATTGAAAAATTTCAATAATAATGAAAATGTCTAATTTAATAAAGTATTAATCTTTCACTTTCAATCAATTTATTTTCGTTCAGAATTTACAATTTGTTATAGCGCAATTTACATATTTTAAATTCAGAGATATGACAAATTTATGTCTTCTAGTGGGAAAGTTTACAAAGGATAAATAAAATTAGAAAAATGTTTGCTTTGAGGAAAAACAACGACTAAAAACCTCAATTTAAGGGAGAATAAAGTATTGAAAAAATATTTTTATTATAATTATAGTGCCTACCTACCTTTCTAGGGCTTTTAGTCTTATTTTGTGCAAAAGCTATTCAAGGTATTTAAAAAAAAAAAAACTTATTTTTAAAACAGAATCGTCCATTCTCAGTATACTATCTATAACTGCTAAGAAAGAAAACAAGAAGGAGGAATAACAAGTTCGCTTGTAAAATATTCCCACATAATTTGTAAAATATTTTTTTTTCTCACTAATTTGTAACATGCGAGTTACATGTAGCATGTAGAATACAACTACAAATTTGTAACACATGATATTTGAAGAAATAACATAAAACATCAATAATACAATTTTTGTTAAAGAAATGGTTTTAAAAACGGATTTGTAAGTATGTAAAAAAGCTCATGTGACACCTACAAACAAACATCATTTGTCATATCTTGATAGAGGAATCCATGTGCTGTATTGTATGTAATTCTGAGAACTTAATATTTTCAAAAAATACGGGACCGAACAATATATACTCCATTGTAATTGTGACAGCTACTTCGGTCATATCTCTATTCTCTCTACCTATATCTGGCCAAACGGGGCGTAAATATTCGTTTAGAAATCTCTTCTATGTAGGAATGACTAATTATATACCTGTCATAATCATATCACAAACTTTAACCCTTTTCAAAGTTTTAACTGTCCGGGTAATAGCCAACTCATATTCATGCTTTGACTGTACTGTAGATAATATTTTAGCTCCTATATGTATATCGAAATGAAAAAGATATGTGTAAATGACAGATGAGGATGATGAGTGAGTTCGTTATAGTAATGTACACGTGCTTAAAGAAGTACCATAACTTTGCCTTTAATAAATTGATTTTAATGAGCTATCCACATCTAGCTCTGAATGGGTAGGTCCAAGAAACTGTAGGTCCTTGCTTGAGTCAGAGTCGCATAGCCCAAGACTTTTTTTTATTGAGAGTTATTTGAAATACGATTAGAAAGAAACTCTTACCACTAAAGAAAATACAAAATTTGTTACTATAAAGAAGAAAGCTTTGTTTGCCTTAAGTCCAGACTAAAGGTAACAATAATGAGGTTAAACGCTTTCTTTAAATACCTCTGCGATTCACTTATGATAAAGAGGAAAGCCGTCGATTGATCTAACCATAGGTTGCGGCGATAACACCCTCCACAGTTTGTGGGACAATATGTTAATGCAAACGAGTGATATAAGACGCCATTACCATTTTTAACAAGTATATTTACGAACTGCTGCATCAAGTTGTACTTTTGCAAACGTTCATATTTTAGCTTTACCTTTATGAACACGTTTCCTTTTAAATTCAAACTGTGTGTCTTTTCGAATACAAAATTTATATTGTCTGCCCCCAACAAACGAATGTACCTCCACTCCATGCGCCGAATTATTCAACAAGTGGTTCACCCAAATTAGTTCCATGAACCATTACGGATCAGTGTAAAAGTATTGGTGAGCTGTTTCGGTTCCATTACATTCCTCAAAGTTGCATCCAATATTCCACTCAATTTGAAAACATGTCTGATGCTTCAAACGAACTCATCCAGTATCTGTTGGTTCTACTCGAACTCGGCGTTGGGCGCCAATTTTTCAAGTTAAAAAAATAGACAATATGTATCAACTTGGATAGTTCGATATAAAAGCAGGTGGATCAGTGTAACGTCTTAATCAAATATTTGGTGACGGCTAACGCTGATGGATGGGAGTATCCTTCACTGTATGTCAGCATCTATGTGGAAATGTTTTCTTCTAAATATCCCTATTAAGATACATATCCACGATAAAACTCTCCGCACAATACCAACGATTTGAGTTATGGCTAATTACATTCATTCCCTGAGGTATGATAAAGATGTACAGACTTGTTTTCCATTGGTTTCGCTACGCCATGCTAATAAATTTCTCTAATTTTATTGGCGGATTTTTTTTTCGCGATAATTGTTATTCCTTTTCATGGTCATTATCAGCTAAGGTAGGTGTATCTTTAAATTATTCGTAATTCATTTGCACTGTATTGCAAACCTAGCCATTGGGACAGCAATAAAGGCGCGTCGATGTTTTCCAAACAATGCTGCCGGGACAAGATTATTATTTTTTTAATGAAAAGCACCGGACCCTTAAGATATCTTTAGTCAAGTTAAGGGAGTCTGAAAGAGATGCGAAGTAGCAAATAAAAGAAATAGTCCTTTAATGAGTTTAAAATGATCCCCGGGGGCACACAGTCACTGGTAATTATAAAATTTCCTTTTGAACTTTTCTTTTGATCTTTGAAAAGGAAGTCGATTTTTAAAAAGTCACCTTGGGACACGTTGGCTTTGCATTAGATGGAGATGATGAAAAGGTCAATTATGTAGGAAACTATTGACCTCTAGTTTCTATGTTTTAATAATTAAGTTAAATGGTTCTTAAGATATACAATACTAAAGCTTATGGCTTAGAAACATGGACATTGGCATACCGGAAATTTGAAAGTAGTTGGCTATAAATTAAAATAAGGTACATTGCTCCGGCAATCGCTGGAAGTGATCCGCCTGAAAAATGCTCAATATTTTGGCAAGCCAACATTTTATGTACTTCGACGCAAACACCTCAATTTAGTGACCCCTGACAATAGACTTATTTTTGTCTTAATTAAATTGACCTTTCCCCTCAATATTAGCATTTCTCGAGTGAATTAAGAAAGGAGTTATATTCAGACTTTCACAAAACTTTTTTCAAGAAACAACTTTCTTCAATTTTTTCTTAATGACCAGAGTATTTTTGCATACTCATCCGAGTTTTTTTTGGAATTTTTTAAACCTTTTTCTCCAAATGTACGAGGTAAGGAAGAGAAAGCTATACTTTGAGGATTGTTTATATTATTATTAGTGTTTATTATTATTATTTTTTTATTTCAAAATCGCTTACAAACAAACACAAGAGTCTTATTAATTTTTGAAAGCCTTTAAATTAATTTAAGAATTTGAATATAATTTATTTATTAAGCTATAGAGGCAAATAAATAATTTCGACGAAATTGAAGATACTTGCGATTCAAGTCTTTAGCAAAATTATAAATAAAATCTTGTCAATTGTCTTATAAATAATGTTAGTTTCGAAAAGTTCCTCACCTCTTTGGACCGTAATGATCAATTTTCCCACCAAATTCACCGAGATCGTCGTGGCTAAGGTACGCCTTCACTTGCAGGTTGTCCAAATTAGAGACCTTCTTATATGGATGGCTTAAACTATCAAGAAACTTAAAAATAAGATGGGTCTATTGCGGGAATATGAGATCTTAGTTTAGAGCGAAGAGCAAAAAAGTTTCATAGTAATTATTGAGCAGATTTGTAGCAAAAGTGTCCGCGATCAATCATACAACCGAAAATGCAATAAAAACAAGGTCCTTAAAAGTGCATTCTTAATCTTGTTCTCAGGTACTTATAATAAGAAGCTGATTTAGAAAGTCAGAGGGATTCTCATTCGAACCGACTACGAAAGTCTTTTATGCGAACAGAATTCGACCTACGAAAGGAAAGGGCGATCGTGAGTAATATCAAATTTCCGATGAAAAGAACGGAACGCAAACGGTTTTAGGGACTTTGACAGAGATTTAATTCCATTGACCAACATTTACGCCCTAAGATTAAACATTTAGAGCAAATTGGACGACCAACAATTTATAGATTTTTTTTTATGGGTTAATTTGAGCTAGTGGCCACACTTTTAGCCCGCTGAAAGACACACACCTCCCGCGAATTTCTTTCAAATATCTGAAAGTGCAATTGACCTAAAAACACTTGGTAAATAATCAGTTGAGATTCGACATAAAATTGCAGGCCTCATCCATTGGCTCATAAAAATAAAATCCACAAATGACCTGTTGCGAGAAGCTATATCCTGCTATATATCAAGACCTTCCCGATGAGCACACTATATGGGACCATTCATTAACGCAAGCTTTGCAAAGCAGAAAAAGCTGAGCAAGTGGAAGTTCTCTGCTTAGAATTGATGCCAATTCATGTATTTGTTTCCCTATTTTATTATATTGACAGGGCTTAAAATATCTCACTTCCGTACACAGATATAAAAAAAACCGGCCAAGTGCGAGTGTCACCCGCGCACCGAAGGTTCCGTATTTGGCTAAAATCCAACACATCAGATATTATTTGAAATCTATAATATCATTCAAACTTCCCCTCTTCATGAATTCATCACAATTTAGTTTAATTTAATTACTTAATATTTTTACTCTCAAAAATTACTCGCACATGAATCTCATTTTCTAATTATTACCTAGTACCCAACCCACGCCAATTTTCCATTCTGTATGCGACCTGTCCCACCCAATTAAAAACTATTGACTAAAAATATATTACTTTTATTTTGTTCTGTACTCCCCAACAAAAATGTATTATACTCCCCAACGAAATTAGCAAGCGGGAACCCTGTGACTCTCTTCAGTCTATGATGGGGTCAATTGTGCACAACTGCGTAGTAGGGATTAAAACTTATGATAGCAACGTATTTTACATGGTAAAATTATCTTTTTTGAAAATATCTTGTAAACTATTAACTTTTCAGCAAAACAGTATTTAGCACATATATAGATAAGAACATGATCTACAAAAAAGGAATTTATGTATTTTTTTGTGAATCAAGAAATAAACCGTTTTTTGGGCGAATGAAAATATTTTTTTCACCAGATTACTAATTAATCGAAAACCAATAGATGTATTCCTTCCATTGGTATTTGTCGTTTAACTAGAGGTTATACCGGATGTTGTGTGTAAATTTTAGCCTCCTATGTCAATCGGTTCTTGAGATAGACCTGGTAACAAAATTGGCTTAGTGGGTTCGGACAGACAGACAGACAGACAGACAGACAGACAGACAGACAGACGGAGAGACATCCGAGCGAAACTAATAAGGTTACGTTTTTTCCCTTTGGGTACGGAACCTTAAAAAAGAAACACTCTGACTCTGGGCTGATCCAAAGAGTAAAAATAACCCTGGATTTCTAATCTCCTGCTGTTTAAATTGCTTCCGACTTGCCAAAGGGACAAGAGTGAGATGTAAATTCAAATTAACCGTTGCTGCCAAGGCGCGATAAATTTCCACACTCAAAAAATAAAAAAAAAATAATTGAATTTGTGAAGCCTCACATCCTTCGAGTCCCTTCAACATTCAAGAGCTTTTCTGACTTCATGCAGCTATATCGATTACTAAAAACCCTGTCTACACAAATCACTAGGCATCTGTTTGCGAGTGTGTACTTATATGCCTACCAAAGTCAACCTCTATTTGACACTCAGGAAGCAGTCTCTCAAACCCCAAACTGAGCGGCGAGTCAGATGATAAATCCCATAACCAACCAAATTGACAGCGGTAATTCCACAAAGATGACATCAGTCAGCCACTTCCACTATCACTCCGCCGGTAATGCGTCTTCGGTGAGCATAATATTTAAACGATTTTGGTACGGATAATTGCACATTAACCCAATTCCACTGGAGCGCTTGGCTTCTGTTTGCTTCAATCGTTGAAACGTGTGGTGATGTGCCACAAACAGAAACGACTCCAGCACAACACGTCTCGTTGAAAGGTAATCATCGCCATCAATCTGTTTCTAAAAACAACGTTATTTGAAAATTTCATTACCAATTGGACGGCACCAGATACATAATGTGCGGAGATAAAACAGAAAATAAAAAGGACGCTTTTTAAAGATATACAGCCTCGGGGGGTTGCTTGCTTTTGAATATCGACCTGTGGTCTTCTTTGTTTCGGTCGCTAGCTGTAGGAGGGTGGGAGGTATTTTTTTTTAAATACGCTGACTTCGGATGAATTCTCCCCCTGGTCATTATCGCCAATAACTTTATGACCTACATTGACAATTTACGAGATTTTCTCAATGTCAAACCCGACCCAAGTTTAGGAGAGATATACAGTTTTTTTTACTGCCTGGAAATGAGATTTGTAAATTTTAAACGATGTGAATATACATTATACGTACTTGCCACATGAACCCTTTATATTGGCTCTGTGAGGATAATTTCTTATTTCTGGGGGTCGATTTAGCTCTCCTTGAAGAGATGGGTTCATAAAATAACACTTTGTGGTTAGTAATAGTACCTCAAAGTCATTTAAAAATAATGGCCATTCGTTTGTGTTCACTGGTATGAAACAAACTTGGCGACTGGTATCCAGTTGGCATAAAAAAAATGTAAATCCTTGGTGAGTTTTAATGATAAGGGCATAGAAATGTGTGGGTTTGTATGTGTACTACTCTGAAATGGGCATTTAAATATTTTAAAAAGCTAGTGGATCCTTCCGTGGCAAGAGAGAAAGATAATACCGAGAAGTTTTTACAGTGTGTATTTATTGTTCTGCTGAACAATACTCTTGAAGGCTTATTCATCTTTTCCTCAAGTTGATGAGATGGACAACCGTTGAGATTTTAACCACCGAAGTGACTTGTGTTTTTTTTCGCTTTCTTCACATGTAGCGATATTCTGTCGCTTAGCCACATATAACGAAAAATCTGACAACACAACGATATTAGACAGTACAATAATCTAAAGTCGCTTGCCGTATTGTTCCAAGTAGAATATAAAAAACATAAAAAGTTGATACCTGAAACATAAAAGAAAGATTTCTGAAGTTGAAAGAAAATTGCTTGTTTCTGCGGTTTGTTTTACGAAGATTGTTATACAGACATGAGAATTTTAAAAACAACGAAATAAACAAAAACCATTCATTGTGATCCGTTTTTCATCAATGATGCGATTAAATTCCCCCGCAGGCGGAGTCGACCTTTTTTTTGGAATAATAATCTGGAAACTAGCTACACATCAAAGAAGATGGAAGATGTACGAGTAACCTACCCATTGTAAAGCTACGTTAATAGGAAATGTATCCTTGACAACGCCAACGGTTTCCCCTGCGGGATTTACCATTTTTTTTTAGGTGTATGCAAGTTGACATCAGGGGTATGGTATGAATTGTCCTCAGCAATTACATGTATCCTTTTGGTATGAAAATAATTA
This sequence comes from Cheilosia vernalis, assembly GCA_949126925.1. Lineage (NCBI taxonomy): Eukaryota > Metazoa > Arthropoda > Insecta > Diptera > Syrphidae > Cheilosia > Cheilosia vernalis. The sequence continues at coordinate 62,117,490 of OX421361.1, read as the reverse complement.
ATAGGTGTGTATGAAAATCAAACAGCGGATGTGTGGGGAAGGAGCATTCACAGGTTTCAGTGTCACATTGATATTGGCTGAAAGAGTGATATGTGGCTAGGGAATTTTATAAATCAGGTGAAAATTAAAATAAAGATCATAACGACTTTTGTTCAAATGGAAGGGGATTTACTAGCACTTATTTTTAATTCCATTTCGTAGTAAGAGAGACATTGTTTTCGTACAAAATTTTTAACTCGACATTTTAATAAATTCTGGAATGGCGATGAATTCTGATACGATGATTCTGCCATTCTGTCCATTTGTCTGTCTGTCCGTAGGTGCCGAAGTTTACAGCCTAAATAACTGGGAAAACTTTCGGGGCCGTTTCTTTTTTGTTAATCGTACAATGGTATTTAAAAAAAAAAACTTAATTTTTAAAAATTTAGTTTTCTTTAGTTTACACGGCAGTAACAATGTTGACTTATCTAATGCTGTAATGGTATATTTTTGTAAGTCTCAATACCGCAGTTCAACCACCAAATGTTATGTTCAAACGTCAAAAGGTCGAAAGGTTGAAAGGTCACAGGTAAAAACGTCGAAAGGTCAAAAGATCAAAAGTTCAAAATTTCAAAAGGTCGAAAGGTCAAAAGGTCAAATGTTCAAAAGGTCTAAATACAGATTCATATCTATTTTTTTATTTGTATGAAAGATCTCATCGTTATATCCGCATGGTCGTTATAACCGAGGTCGCTATAAGCGAATTCCACTGTACATTTAGTTTTGCATATTCAGATTATTTCTCAAAATTTAATATATATTTCTTATTGTTTCTTTTTAATCTTATTTTTATTTAAAAATTGAAAGTAGGTAAATAATTTTTAATTAATTTAATTTTAATTTATTTAATTTCTCATCTTTTACGAATACAGAATTTGAGAGTAGAATTTCGACCGGATCCATTGATGTTCCAAAGTTATTGTGTCCTTAATTTTAAATCCGAATAACCGAAAGCGTTAATTTTAAAAAAATACTCATATATCGAAAACCGAATTTTGAATTTCGATATAACCTGAAAAACCTAGTAATGCATCCCGAACAATAACTTATACTCAGTTTGTAGCTAAACATTTTTTAGCAGTTGTATTTTTTAAACTAAACATTGGAATACGTGGTACTACTAGGTCTGCGAAGTTTCACGTAAGCCGATCTAATTAATACCTAAAAACTCAATACGGTACTTGAAAGGTGCAAGAGTAAGTAAGCGCTTACAACAGCGCTTAGAACTTGCGAACATTGATTGCTATTGAGAGCAAATACTTATAAACACTCTCATTGTTATTTGATATGTAGGCACCTACTGCCATATCGAATGAATGAATGACTTTGAAGTAAATTTTATTTATATCACTACCTATTCTTTCATTTTATGTGCGGTTGCTTCTGATATCTGAACTTTTTACCTACCTACCAATTGACTCACCAAACTTTTGATGAGCCAGAAATTTTCCTGCGACCCAAACATGCACTTTGTTATCTTTTTTGTTATTGTGTAGCGTCTGTGGTTATTAAAATTAAATTGAAATTGTGTACTTTTGCTGTGAGTATTCAAAGGAGATTTTTTATTCGACGAAGCTGTTAAAATGAAACGAAAACAAAGTTATATCAATTGTCACCACATCAGAATCATAAAAGTTATTTGACTCTTTGTCGATTGTTTGGCAATTTAAATTGACTTTGAAAAATGCCACAGGAGTAACAGTTTTTGTAGGAGGGAGGAAAGAAAATTTTGGGTAAAAAACTTGTCAAAACTCCAACGACAAAAATACCTTTTCGAAAATAACAGCTCAATGCCATAGAGTTATTAATGGTAGAGAACATAATAATAATCTGGTTTGTAAGGACATTTTGTTTGGAATTAAAATTGTAGAATCTAGCTAGATAAATCATATTTCCTTACGAACTGCATCCGGGCGGTTTTGTGAAGGTCTGTTTCTGTTGTATCGCTATTGCTACAACGTGAACAGTTTTCTCTTTTCAACATTTACATTGAATGCGTTAATACGGATATACCAGTTTTTTCTTCCTTTGCGCTTTGCTCTCATTTAATTTCAGAATAAGTATAAATCGGCCTTCAACTGGAATGCAATTTGTGCAATGCAGCATACCCCGAATTCAGAGAGTCAGTGCTTTCGGATAACGTCTACCGAAATTTGTTTTTATTGTGTAAAAGAAATAAACGATCAAACAATAAAACGCAATACTCGATTCCCATCCTATTACAATTTCAAATGGCAAAGCGCGGTTGTCTCGGATGAAAACGAATTGTTTCCTTCTTTCATTTCTTATTGCTTTTAATGTTGAAATGATATGTTATACTATTTGAAACAAATCGTTGGCTCTGGGCATGAAATTTAATCAGAGAATATCTTACAGGAAATCATTTGTAAAATGGACAGCAAATGTAATCTAATCTAATGAAAATGTCCTTGAGGCAGTAATAAAAGTAAGTATAGTTCCAAATTTAAGCTTGTACTTCTAATTGTTTGTATAATGTGCCAAGCTTGTTACTCATTTGAGGTGGAGTTTTGCTAGCTTAATCGCATTATCGGACTGTTTTCAAGCTCCATTGCTTTCGGTAAGGTTTAAAATCGGAATCGCATTGCTATTTAAAACCATTCACAAAATACACTTGATTGTCAAAATCAATGTCGGGTACATATTATGACTTTTGGTATTTCGTTTTTTAATATGGTATTCTGAAAATAGATTTAAGAGTCTAAGAACGTCACCTTTTCAACTCAAACTTATGCACTTTAATTAGGTATGATTTTATAAAAGTCGTTATTTACAGACTGAGATCTAAGTATTTCTATTGTATCAATACCTCTCACAATATTGACTATTACTCGTATACCTCACCGCACAATGTCGACTGAAAAGCTAAACTTCCTCTGTTATCACAGTTAAACAATGGAAACGTATTGGAAGGCTTTAATTGAAAAACTTTTGATTTGTCTATTCAACATGGATAATTCATTTGTTTAAGATGAAGCATTTGAAGGAAAAGTATTTGTTGTACAAACCACTTACAAAGTCCAAAACGTTTGAAACAAAATAAATTTAAAATTTAAACTTAAGTACAAAAATCAAGCGTAGTTTTAAGAGATCGGTTTCTATGCTGTTTAAAAAATACTGTTTACTGTCACAATGATGCTGTGGAATTTTTTTTACACATAGAGAGTAATTTAAGAAAAATGTTCTAAATGTTTTTGTATTTAATCTTCTGTTTTTATGAATACCACAATTAGTTTTTCCAGTAAAGAGATTTTTCATAAGTCGATCTCATTTCCAAATGCAGTTTCTTAACTAGAAATAAGTTGAGTAAAAAACGTCCTATTAAATCACTTCGAGTTTTCCAGAAGAAAATTTTGTTCGCGTCGTGTTGATTAGTGCATCACAAGCGATACATGGAGAATCGTGCCAAGCGGTTAAAGTCGCAGTGAATATCGATGGAAGAATCTCGAACGATTCTGAAAACCATGCAAATAAAGAAACTGAAAATATCTTGAAAGATACCGAAATTGACGAAAAGTAGGTATATATAAATAATCTCAACCATAAATAATGAGTTCATGTAAGCCATCGAAATGTGCTGGGGTACCCACGGACTCAGATGCAGATATCTTACTATTTGATTCACGATGAAATTGTTTCCTTATTTTGAACAACATTACTGCCTAAAAACATACATTCTTTATTCATTTGACACATTTTAGACGCACTTGTTGCTTTTCAAAACTTCTTTTATTCCTATCACACTCCGTCAAAATTACTCCCACAGTGGCATTTTACATTCCTCGTAAGGATCATCTCAAAACCGATCTAGCTCATTTGACAGCCAGTCGAGTCCTTCGTACAGACCCTGTCCCTGCGTAGCACAAGCTCCCTGAATATACCATCGTCTTTGTCGTACCTGGTTCAGGTGTAGTCCATCCCTCAGCTCAGACGCCGTCATTGCATTTGGTAGATCCTGCTTGTTGGCAAACACCAGCAGTATCGCATCATGCAGTTCGTGCTCCAGTAGAATATTTTGCAACTCCCTTTCGGCTTCGTGTATACGCTCCCTATCGCTTGAGTCTACGACAAATATGATCCCTTGAGTATTTTGGTAATAGTGACGCCACAGCGGTCTTATTTTGGCCTGGCCACCAACGTCCCACACAGTGAAGCAAATGTTCTTGTACTCGACAGTTTCCACATTGAAGCCAATAGTCGGAATGGTTGTTACTATCTCGCCGAGCTTTAGCTTGTACAGAATTGTGGTCTTGCCTGCTGCATCCAAACCCACCATCAGTATTCGCATTTGCTTTTTGCCAAAAAGGCGGCTTATTAGGTTTGAGATGGTCAATCCCATAATGTGAAAAAAATAGATGACATAAAAATGGGAAATTTGAAGCAAAATATTGACACAAAAATCAATGAAGGCGTGTGTGCTTTTGTTACATACAAACTCAGGTGATGCGAAATCGATGTGTCAAAAGGAGTGACGGTGATGAAATGCCTATCATTGCGCAGTATTAATAATATTCGACATTCAAAGAAATGTCAATACAATGCCCTTCTAATTAATTACTATTAATGGTGCGAGTATTCTGTATGCGCTTATTTTGATTCTAAGGATGCCACGGCCACCTACGAGTCTCTTTTTGAGTTACACTAGCAGTTATCTACTAGTCAGTATTTTTAATGATTTTACCCTTGCAAGAAAGAGTAATAAATGCAAATATTTGCCCTTTATAGACGGTTTCCCCTGGTGCAATTTCGAAAGACTTTGCTTTACGTCAGTTCGACGTTAGGCAAACGTATTTTGCCAAACTGAAGCTCACATCCTACATTTCCATCGACCCGGGATCCGTGGTGTGCCTTACATGCCTATCCATGTGCTCCCCAAGGGCTATTTTGCTTCAATTTAGAGAGTTTCATTAGCAGGACATTTTGTGGATGAACACGCCAGCCGTCTCTGTGGCTTGTTGTTGAATCATAATTGCCTTTGGGTATATTTTTTTTTTCGTTGCTTGAATATGTCCTTCAAATTGAATTTGTCATCAGAATATCAGTCTTTTTTTTATGTTCTGAGAACAGTATCTCATGCTGTATCGAGTATAGTATGATACTCTCAGGGGCCATCTGTCTAGCCGAACATATGTGAGCATTAATCAATTCACACAAATTTGCCTTTCATTGGTTTCGGGATAATAATCACTCCATGCTGCAGGAGCAGAATCATTACTCCGAGAAAATCAACATCTTACGATGACTACCATTAGTAAATGGTTGATGTCCACCTGTAGGGAAATTATGGAATCAATTGTCGTTTCTGTGTCGTAAATTGTGAAGCGATTTTCCAGAAGGCAATCATTTTAATTCACTTTGAATGGTTTAACTCTTTTAATGAGTTCTAGCTTTGGACTTGTGGAGTGTTGTCGTTAAATTTAGGGTCTTTGGTCTTTGAACTACTTAACCTAATTCAGGACTTAAATTAGTGATTTGTGTGCCTTCCGGTGCAGGTGCTGTAAGACATTTAAAGTTCTCCATGTAATTTGGACATTAACAAGAGTGAAATTCTCCTTTTATTGATATAAAAGGTAGTTGGGAGTTGGGACCATCCTTTACCCCGGACTGTGGGGTTATCAAAAGCAAGTAAGACTGAGTAGAAATAGACTTACAGCTTTGGTACGTCTCCCCGATTTTCCAAGCAAATTTTCCAAACACATCAAACATTCCAATTATTTCTTGTCCAACTCTTGCATTCCTTTTTAAGGTTCCGTAACCAAAGGGTCTGTCAGAACCCACTAGACCAATTTTTTAATATTAATCACCTTCGGCCGGTGCGAGAGAAATAATCTTGGCTTTCACCTTCATCAATCTTCCACACTCAACGAAATTAAGTATAATTGACCACAAAGTGAAAAGCTGTTTGACCATTTTTCAACAAATTATTGAACAAACAAAATCAATACCCACCACAGGACCTTAGTTGTAAGTGAAAAAAAATATGCAACCATAAAGGAAAATTAAATCCCACAATATACTTACAGTGGTACTAAAAATCCTTATCCCCGGTTGTATGTGTGACCACGGAACCATTCTACTCCCATTATAGGGAACACATTAAAGTTACAAAATCGAGAACATCAACAGGCGTATGGTTAGTTAGAGAGCAATAAATTCAGGAGACGGGAGGGAACGCCATTATATTTTTAGCCAAATTGGATATGGGTTATGGTCGTCGGAACGAACATTTCTTAACGAGTAGAAAGAGATCTTTATAAGCCATCTTCTGACCAATTAAACTGCTAGCAAAAGTTCTGCAATATTTCTACTCCAACTTTGGAGTGCAATTTTTTTAATTACAAAACGATATAATCTCCGCCGACTAGTATATACAACAAAAAAGTGCTAACTGTCAACTAATGTTATCTGCTTTTTTAAAATGTCCTTTGAAGCTTGCGAAAGAGATTATCCTTTTAGCAGCTGCACAGAGTTCAGCTCTTCAGTCTTATTCTGCTTAATGTTTAGTTTCATTTGAATGTTTCTCATGAAGCGCATGCAGTGCAGAGTGATGCAACTCTGCAGTAAGAATTATAAACGAAATATTTTGATTAAAGGAATTCTCATTAGCTCTGTGCTTCTTACCGCACTTGGGAAAATTACGTTTTTGTTGCAAATCGTATGCTAATGGCTAGGGGTCATTACAAGAAAGTCCTTAATTAGTTTTACCGTCTAAGCTATGAACTTGCTTGGTGTTTAAGAGTTCGCAATAAATTTGCGACAAAGGGAGAACTTAGCAATATAAAAAATTGTTTATACGATGCCGGATATAGGTGGAAGCTTAACTTTTCCTACCAACTCGTTTATGTCGCAGTAATATATGAGAAAATATTTATTGCAAATATTTAAGCGGAAATGCAACGTAGACAGGAGAGTTATATTTTAATGTGCTAAAACTGATACTACGTTTGTAAAATGTAAAATGTAAAAAGACACATACGTTAAATTTTTAAATGCTAATGGTTCTATAGATCCTTTAAAGTTTGAGGACTTTTTGTTAAAGTATGGTGCGTTTTCACAAGTGTTTTTGTGGCAACGATTTATTAGTCTAGAACAGATTTTAATTATGTACAATTTACCTACTTGCAACTTCGAGTTCTAGCTTAGAGATCGTACCCAGCAACAAGTGTTTGACTTTTCCCTGTACGCATGTACCACTTCTCAATTTTGAGTACACTCTATTTGTATTATTGTATGTTACATAACGTGTATAGAATATAGCAAAACTCTTGGGGATGTTATACCAGTTTGCGGTTGACGTAAAACATTTTGCTTAAATAGTCTTCAACTCGGTGGGTTTTTCTTTGTGTTCTTGTTAGTAGCATTAAATAAACGAAATAAATAAATAAACGTTTCATGTCAAAGTTTAACAACGCTCCCTAAAAAATTAGGCACGGAAATTAATGACATAATTTGAAGTCTTTTCGGAGCCTTTTTAAATACGTAAAAAAAATCCTTCCCTTAGTTTTCAAATCAATTGTGAACAGACACATAACCTCCTACAATTTTGTTATATTTAAATATGTTCGAAAGTATAAGCTACCGACCTCATACAGGCGATTTGTACGAAACGTTTACAATCGCTAAATCGAAGAAGTTACAAAAATGTGTTCTTGGAATAAAAAAATCCTTTCTCCTCGAAGACTAAAATAGACCACCACCTAATATACTTCCCATTAACAGCCTCCGTCACTCATCCTCTTCTCAACTTGTCGTTGCCATTTTTAAGATTCCCTTTTGTGTCACTCTTGCGCAATGTACGCGTATTAAAATATCTTTTGAATTTCACAACTCATGCAATTCAAATCCCTGTGTTAAAACGTTCGTGACGACTATTCAAGCCATCCACTTTAAACAGCGTCCTCGCACACTGTGCCCAGCCACAGTCAGCCCCTTTCACGACAAGGATTGAATAAATGAACTGCACTGTTCGCGTTTTCCTTTCGTATATATAAAATATTAACTCACTGCAAAGTGTGCTATTTCAAAAAATTTTATTCTCTGAGATGTTGTCAGTTCAGCAGGAAGCTCAAGCTATTGGTGGAAGGTCTTCGTGCAATAGAAATTTCTTTTCGTGTTTTAGTCAGTTCGGTTGAAATGAGCTGGCGACATGAACATGCAATTCGCATTCTTGCCGGCATTGTTACGAGGATATTTCCCCGAAGACATATTATACCAGATATAGAGTTCCTTCATGTATTATAAAGCTGCGAGTAATAACTTATGACACGAATAATAACTTATGACACTTATTCCAAAGCCATTGGCCGCATTACAGAGTGTTCCGTCTTTGGTGAAGGAAGTGACTTTAAAGATTTATTGGAACAAAGTTCAATCGTATTATATTACGCGTTATGGGTAATTGGATGTAAAGTCCGCAATGGCCGGGGTTTTGTTTTCAATTTAATCTCTTACAGGAAATAGTGATTGTGTAACTGACCCAAATTACACTAATTCGTTGTGCTCCACCCGGAGGGATACAGGGACACAAAGCCCTCAGTCGTTAACCGCATAATGGGGATGTAAATCAATTGTTCATTGATTTCGAGATCTAATTACATTATTATGAGATTATCTCCATAGCTGTGGGAATCATTATACAAATATTCTTTCACTCTGTTAAATTCCACTTGACTCATTTATACCAGAAGATTAATTACAGGCCCTTGCATTCCGTCTAATATTTGCTAAGTTTTAATGAGTTGAGTAATCAACTGAAATATGTACTGCATTGAAAGTGAAAGTAAAACTCCGTCCGTCCCTAACTTTTTCAAATATCTACATGAAAGTTGCTTCTCAAACGGGCTCGGCAATATGACCAATTCCCAGAGTTCATTACGTCCGCCTGAGTGAGTTTAATTCAAAAATAACTTTACATATTATTCCTGATATGCTTGTAACCAGCTGTCAGTTTGACCCTTTTACGTTAGATATACACTACACACAAGACCTTTATATACCTACCTACCTTCGAGAGTCAACAAACAAGTAGTAATTTGAAAATCATATTATAAATTGGTATTGTCTGATATGCGCACAAGATGTAGGTATATCCCGAGGGAATGACAGCACATGTTATAAGTCCTGATATGATCTGATGCTGCTACCGGAATATGTTTCTTGGTTGGATTTGAGATTGAAAAACTTCGTGTATTTGAAATCAAAACTTGCAGAAGTAGTGAATGTGACAGTGACTATTCCATAAACTCTCACGTTAGTTGGAAAATTGAATTTCATGTGACAACCACAGTGGGTGTAAGATTCTGAAAATCCAAAACGGAAAAAAGGTAACTTTCAATAAACTGCAAATGAGCTCTGTAAGTTTATTCATCAAAGGTTACTATGGAGATTTAGGAGTAGTCATGCTCTTAAGACTTATTCGTCGTCGGCCATGTTATATTTCTACGTGTCGAATATCAAGGGAATTTTGTTCATATTATAAAATTCCATAGCCAAATATCGTCTTACAAGGAAATACAGTTTAGGAATATGTCGGAGTGGCTGTGTTTTCAGAAAAGGAAAATATGTGCGAATAATATTTCGAAACGACTTTAAATTATTTTTATAAGGGACTTATTGATTGTGGGAACACAATTGACTTAGCAACACTGTATTGTTTTATGAAATTGGTCCTTATACTTATAGCCTTTGTACACCAAGCCGAAAACCGGGTTTTCGCGAAAACACTCGAAAACTTTTACGAAAACAAAAGTTTCCCCATTCATAATTCAGTTTTTAAAACGAGTTGCTTGCACTCGTTTTCCACGGAAACACCACGAAAACGACTTCCAATCGTTGGGTTGTTGAAACATACCTTTTGCAATATTCAGCAAATTCAGCAAAATGTCACAACTCACAACTTAAAATCATTTTCCACAATTAATTGATGGGCTAATTATATATTGAAATAAACTTAATTCATTTTGTTTGTTAAATAATGCGATCAAAATTTGTAACCCAAAGAGTTTGCACTGAAGTTTAACGACTAATTTCTGACAGCTAATTGAAACGTCAAACGAAAACTAGTTGGTGGTCGGTGTGAATGCATCGATGAGTTTTCGACGTAAACACGGTTTTCGTCTGAGTGTGAAAGACCTATCACTAATAATCATTTTTCATCTTCACACAAAATATTTTATCGGTCATAATGGGTAGTTTTGTATGAAAAATTTTGCATGTTGTGAGTTTGTAAAAATTTAACCTGGGGGTCAATTCCCGTTCCGTGATACTGTGAAATGATAAATAATTTATCATTTCAGTTTTCACAGCAGTTTATCATTTTATCACTTCACGATTACACCTAATGCGATTCTCGAACTTATCATCATAAAAAGTAGTCTAAATGTGTACTAAAATGCACTAAATGATAAATGCTGTCAACTATCTTTGAAGCTCTTTGTCCCCGTTAATTTTTGTGTATCCATCACGTTTTCACACTTCTTCACAAATGAAATGGCTGTGATAAAAAACTTATCATATGAAAAAATTCTGACATTTGTTTTCATTTTTTCACAGATCGAGAATCGAGTTCAGCGTGAACTTGTGAAAACTCTTTTCATTTCACAGTATCACGGAACGGGAATTGACCCCCTGGACACTAAATTTGATTTTAAGTATCGCGCATTATGTCCCGATAAAGAAGAGCTCAAAAATTCGACGTAAGTTCAGTTTCCGTTTTAATCGAAATCACAAATAGGTAAAGGGTACACCAAAAATATATATTTTTCAAATTTGAATAACCTACTATTACTTTTGATCGTAAACTTTGGAAAATATTAAAACGTCGTCTAATATAATTATACCCTCGATGACCACCATTTTTAAATACGCCAAACTCCAGTCTTTTCGTGTTATATTTCCCATCAATCTTGTTTAAAAGTTTGCCGATTCAAGGCATATTTACATGGAGCTGATTGTTTCTTTTGCGGTCTCTAAGCGAAGGGGAAAGGTAGAAATATTGCGCTTCCAGGTCAGAAGAATGAGTTGGGTAATTATTGTTTAAAAAATTGTGGACATTATTCTAAAAAAATATAGTAATTTACTGGTATCTCTTTGTAAGCATCAGTAAGTAGCCCCATTCTGTGGAAACTTTATGCGGCCACGGGATAGGTTACTGTGTTCAGAACCAGCATTTCGCTGGATAAATATAATACTGTTCCCCTTTTATCAATACAAGACAAAGTAAACTTTGTTTTTAAAGAACTGTGCTAATCAATCATAATCAACTTGCGAGGCAAGTTGTTGTTTTTTCTTAACTTTGTATAGAAACCCCTTCTCAAAATTTAATGGATGTAGGTCGGTCGAATGTTTAGCAAGGATTAGTGCTATGGCACCGACGACATGGAAGACCGCTCGTCAACAGATGCCTTTATGTAGATTGTCTCATGGAAGACTGAACCTATGTCTCCAAGTTTGTCTATGATTAATCGTGTCTTTGCTGAAAACGACACATAAAATCACGACGGTAATCTCTAGATTGAACATTTTCTTATAAAAAGGTTTTTGTTATATAAAAGGCAGGATATAACCTTCTTAATGGCCATGGTTCTACGTGTTATTGAATGCATTGGAGGTTCAAAATCCCATTATCAAATCCCGCCCCCATTATGTAAAGCAGAAAATTTGCTTACCATCCGTGTATAAAATTCTTCGCAAGTATAGCTTACAATGGCTGCTATGAGATGGGGTTCCTTTACCACCAAAAACTTATTATAAAGAGCTTATGACCTTTTCCAGATATCCACGGGTGAACATCGTCCCTTAATAAATGTGAGATCGGATAAAGATTCTGGCCGCACACTGAACTACCCTTTCTGAGTTTTATTTTTGTTTGAATAGATAGTTTTAAGCATTGCGCCAAAGTGTCGTAACAAAGTATTTATATTCCACTTAAAGACGAATGTGGGCAGCTGAGCACTCAAGTGTTGAATTGTTTAATTCAAAAATTAACGCGGATGGGAGTCATATGTATAAGATTAGCCATTAAATGGCACAACACTCAGAAGGAATAATTTTCGTCAAATTAGAATACCCCAATCATGTACATGTACATCCCTTAATCCCACAAGTCGTTATCCTCAGACTGTTGCCAATTTGAGAACTAATTTCTATAGGGATTTTAGGAGAATAATAATATTCGTATATGACAGTGTCATGATATAAATTTTAACATAAACTACTCTCCATTGTCGTAACGGTTGGACCCTTTTCAAAATCTAGGTCCCCGAAGCATGGCATTAGCCTTATATGCAATATCCATGTGAATGGATTTTATCTTCGAACTTCTATATAAATGATGGGCAATATACGTGCGAATGACAGTTGGGAGAGGAGGAAGTTTTCCTTTTTTTCTTTTATTTAATATTTGCACTTGACATGAAAGATGGAAGCTACTTTTGAAGGGAGAATGAGAGAAAAGAACAGTGTCGTAGGTTTATAAATCAAAAATTAAGTTGGTTGGAATGCACTTGAATTTGGTATGAAGAGTCAGTTGCCAATAATTGGACTAAGTTCCGTACGAATATAACAAAGAAAGAAAGTTAAATTTTATTGAATGTGACGACGTTCTCCAAAAATTCTTCGCAAATTATAACCTTTAACTAGGTATGCTAAAAATAAATAAGAAGGTAGTTGGGACATTTAGAAACCTAGGACTCACTTTCGCAAACATTCCTTTGTGGGATTTCTAATATTTCATGATGAATGGAAGTTAAAGCAAGAAGGATTTTATCAAACAAAGTTAGAATAACATATATCAAAAGTTGGCGATATTTCTTTAATTTCTCAATATTCGCTGACACCCTTCTAGGAGTCACCAGTTTCATCTCTACCTTTTCATGCAGAAAAGTGATTCGCTAGTAAAAAAATTTGTATGGCAGAAAGTTTCAAATTGACTAATCTTGCCTGAAGCCAAATAGAAAAGTTTTTACGTATTGCCTCTCATTGATAAAGAATGCAGAAATCATTTTCGTCCATTGAGTTATTGATTCAAGCAAAAGCTGTATCGACTAGACAGTAGACAAGGTCATCATATATTCTATTCCAAAGAAATGAAAAATATCTCTCGTCGTACGTGATAGGAAATTTAGTCCTGAAATGAAAACAGAACTTATGGCTATGACAGGCATATAGTGCAAGAGATATATTTATCCGGGGTGTGTATTACAATTTTAGTTTACAAACTTTGAAATTACTTATAACTCAATACAAGTGTGTTGGCTGCCATCATTTAGATAGGGAGATTTATGTAACAGCAATATTTCACATGATTGAGTGGTACATTATTTAAGTTTATGATTTATCTCAGGCGTTCATATTTAATAGTTTACTAATTTTGTGAGAGAATTTATATGCTTTCATTGGTTATTTACGAAGCTGGCAACTTTGAATGTTTTTCTTGAAAAATAGCACAAAATTGGGTATACATAGAATTTACATTTGTGAAAATGTTTTACATTCTGAAAATAAGTAAAATTTTTGAAAGGTTTCTTAAGATTTGTTTGAAAAGTTGTTTTCATTATTCATACGCTATACTCAGAGATAACGATGGGGGAAAACTATTCACAATAAGTTATTCAGAATGCAAAACCATTTTTTTGAAGCAAAACTTTTTAAGTGGCAGTTAAATTTCAAGGCCATGTAACGTTTTGAAGAATTTTAGTCAACTAGCGAAAAGGCAATTTGTAACGTAGTGAGAAACTTAGCCGCTTCGGAGTTTTACTTCTGATGATGTGTGGTTACAAGCACGTTGTTTGTAAGGCCTTCAGAAAAAGTTTTTAAATTTTTAATCTCACGGATAGAGATGGAAGAAAATTAATTTATGGAAGCAAATAGAGTCGTCACGCAGAAGCCAGAACTGAAAATATTCATCCCAAACAGCTGTGTATTTTTATAACTTTACCTACACTTAAAATGTACACTTACAGTGGAAAAAATTGTTTAGCGGTGAGTGTTCGCTATTTATATTTTTTACAGGGCAACCATCAAAAACAATTATTGAATTCGCGTAATAAGAGAGCGATTATGTAACATAATGTACCGAAAAAAAAACATTTCTTCCGTGAACGAAATTCTGACTAGCAACACGAATTCGTCGTTTTCGCTTAAGGCATTTCGCAAACGAATTTAAGCCCCTCAGGAAATATCCATTTGATAGCTGACCGAACAAATGTCACAACACACGACTTCAAATCATTTTCCACAATTAATTGATGGGCTAATATTATTTGCACTAAATTAATTTTGTTTGTTAATTAATGCGATCGAAATTTGTAACCAAAAAAGTTTGCACCGAAATTTAAGGACTAGTGTCTCACAGCTGATTGAAACGTCAAACGAAAACTAGTTGGTGGTCGGTGTGAATGCATCGACGAGTTTTCGGCTGGGTGTGAAAAGCCTATAACCCTCTGTTTTAAAGCTAATAGTGAATGGACAGTATTTAGAACGGCACCAATCAGCAGGAACGGACTATGTCGTGTAATTAGCAGCATATTATATTATAAAAAAAAAAGCCAACAATCTTACACCCCGCACGATATCCCATTATGAATGAAGAAAGGAAACAAAGAATTGAACTTCAAAAAATCCCCAAGCTTAGTGTCAAATATACGTGATTGAAATCAGAAATGTCATAATAAGACAGATTGAAAGAGGATACCTTATCAACTATACAAGTACATGCGCAGGGTGAAGGTATAATCAATCTGTATGCGTATTGTTTTCGAATTATAACACCTAAGGGAAATCGCATAAATTATTACCGGTAGTCTTGTCAGACGTACGGCATCCTAGTGCGTGATACAAATCCAACAATGAGTAGGATTATCAAGGGAATATTTGTGGTATTGTCACTTTGCAAAAGTGACTAATCACATTTCAAAATGGAAACCATTTCTCTTTTGCGACAATAATTCGACAACGACATTGCTTTAGATAGGAAAACCTGTGAATACCAGAGTAGATTGTTATTTGTATTTGTGCGACGACGTTTCTATTTTTACATAACCAAGTCTAGTCGTACGCCTCGGGGGCAAAGCAACTGTGGATCATCATCCTTTTGTGCCATTATTTGGCGTCCATGATTAACGTCTCTCTATTGTGGAGGACATGCAACTAAGGTGTAAACAACTACCAGACGAATTCCCAAGTATTGCCAATGGCAATGACTGGTGAAATTCATATAATAGGCAAAAGGTGGTTTGCAAGTTGACACTAAGTTATATGAATTGGAAATACAGTAAAAAAAAAAACAACTGTCCCCCAGTCAGCACTTGTGAAATTGAGTTCACGGCTTTAGATATTTGCAGAGATGTAATAATAGACTAAAAAATGAATGACAAGTCCTTAAAAATGGATTTCCAATCCAAGTGTGTGTATATATGTGGGTGTCTATTTAATCAAGGATCAATGAACGACGTCTTTAGAGTAGAGAACATGTCATAAGAGTGGCAGTCAAGTGGAACGATGGATGGTTCTTGTAAACAGCTTTGGTCTATCACCAACATCGATGTCCCTAGTTTATCGAATTATTTGGGTTTAAAATAACCATTCATTTGATGGCTTCTCATATTCGAACGTAAATGAAATAACCAACAACAAATCGAGAGTAAACTTGATAACACAATTGAAAAGGCATTTACTCCGGTGCATAAGTGTTTCGATAAATTTTGGGTTGTTGTTGCAAGATTTTTTATTGGAAAAAGGAATCCAAATCGAATGTAGGTAAACACGTTCTAGCTGCGTATGACACAAGTGCAAATATTAATTTTCAGATCACATTTGCTGCAGTCCAGTCATGATTCAATCGGAATCGAATCAACTGGCAATTTGAATTCGCCCTTATTTTATCATGCGATAAAATGGTGCCTCTAGATTCAAAATA
The DNA here is from genome assembly GCA_949126925.1 of Cheilosia vernalis. NCBI lineage: Eukaryota > Metazoa > Arthropoda > Insecta > Diptera > Syrphidae > Cheilosia > Cheilosia vernalis. The sequence goes on along the minus strand of OX421361.1, from coordinate 62,101,517 downwards.
GTTTGTGATTTTGTGGGTTCAACTGGAACGTAGTGTACACGTGAAAATTAAATTAAATAAATCCACACATTCAATTATATATAATTCCACTGTACGTGTGTATGTCACTGAACTCCTCCTTAACGGCTGGACCGATTTGAATGAATTTTTGTGTATGCCTTTGGGTTGCGCCCTGGATGGTTTAGATTCACAAATCAGCCCGGCAGATGGCGCTGCAGTGGATTCGCTAATTCAATATAAAAAACCCTGGTAGAAACTCAAAATTTCCAATCAAGTGGTAAGGTTAAATTTTGGAATATCCCTTTAATTGACAGTTATGCCATTGAAATTAAATTTTAAGCTGTTTAATAATAATAATAATAATAATAATAATAATAATAATAGTTGGCGCAACAGGTCTGTAGGGACCCAGGGCCTAGCTTCTCGCAACCATTCGTTTTGTGTGAGTTTTTAATTTTTGGAACGAATGGAAGGGATCTATAATTTTATGCCGATTCCAAACGGCTAATTGAGAAGCTCTTTCATGACAGTTATACTCTCGGATGTTTGTCAGACGTTCGCGAGAGGTGGCGCAGTGAAAAAAACCCTGAGTTGGAATTTGGGTTTTTGCGGGATTCGAACCTGGACCCCTCGCTTAGTAGTCCAACACACTAACCACTAAGCCACTGCGACCACCAAGCCAAGCTGTTTAGTACATTATAAAATTGGTATTTCAATTTTGGATAATACTTTATGCACCACACGACGTCACAGTTCGGGCTAAACTTCTCCAACAGGTTTGGTACTTTGGCAAACTAAATACCTCCAAATTGTTTCAGATTTTTGCCAATTAGTCAATAAGACAGTCAACGCATGTGCAGTTTTTATTCTCTAACCTAGAGTCGATGGGCCTTACTAATAATCATTTTTAGCCTTCACACTAAATATTTCCTGAGTCACAATATGCAATTTTGTATGGAAAATTTCGCCATTGTGAGTTTGAAAAATTTATCCTGGACACTAAAAATGATTATTAGTACCGCGAGGTGAGTCTGCAACCCGAAGCATTATTTTCCATTCGATCCACAAGTTTTGGTTTCCATCTGAACTCAAAGTACTCTTGCTTGCTTTGCAGTATTAAAAATTGCTCTGAATCAAAATTCTAACTCTCACTCGTTTCATTTCTTCAAGAATTGAAGTTCCTCTCTAACTAGTTCTGTTCAAATTATTTTTTCCAATTTCAATTAAATGGAATTACCTGCCAGTCACATTGTTGTTCATTCCTTCGCCGGGGGAATAAAAATATTGTAAATTGCTGTCGCGTGCATTGATGCATTGTGACTACATCCACTTGTTGCTATTGTATTGAGAAAAATGAAAGCCAGTCTCGTACATGATTATAATACGTTTCCTTTAGATATCATTGTAGTGCGTTCATTGTCAATTCCTGCCGTTGCTTTCACTGCCTTAACCTGTCCGTTATATTGTCAATTGAAAGCGAAAATAATTCCAAAGGAAATTGAGTATATTTTTGTATTATTCACTGGACTTTCCAGGTTTTTGTTGTTCCATTAGCGACGTGAGTCAGAAAGTTGTTTTCATATCAAAATTGGAGGGGAAAAATCAAACGATGTAGTTTAGTTGTGTTGCTTTAATTCCTTGCCACAAAAATATAAAAGCTTTGCCATGGATGCTAAACGGACCTGTTGGATCAATTATTTATAGATTTTTATACAAAGGATTAATACCAGCTTGAATTTTTATTACAACTTGCATTTAATGAATTTCCAAGAATATGAACTGCAGAAAATTGCATGAAGCATGACATAAGAACATCAAAATGATTTGAAGAAATTGTATTATCCACCAAACTTGTTGCCACCCTTAAAGTAGATTTTAAGAAGTTCTGAATGTGTAATGTTATTCGAGAAACGCCTGTTGAGAATGTGCCTTCCTGTGCAAGTTCAGAGAAATGGTTGATCAGATAGATGATGGAATGTACAGAGGTCAGAACAGGGATCGAGTGGCCGCATCTTCAGGATTGTCAATTTTGGTTAACCAGGCGGCCACACTATCTGTCTTCTGACCTCTGTACATTCGATCAACATGTCATGAAATATGTGCTTTTACATATTTTATGAATGAATTTGTTTTAAACTTCTGTACAGCTTTAAGTTATTAATGAAATAAATAAATTAAATAAATAAATAAATAAATAACATATTTTGTTTCGCTCCAGAAGATTTTTTGCGCTGCAGTGCGTTTATAGCGCTATTTTTGAAATATTAGCCTATGACGCCTTTGTTCACATTTATTTCCCGCTTACTTATTTCAAACGGCGATCAAAATTATGCCAAAAATAAACGAAAACAACGCGACACATACCACCCATCTAAGTGCAAATATTATCCAACGAGCGACATCTGTGAGGTGACATTTATAAATTTAAGTGAAAGAGCTAACCGACTGCTATAAACTTATAATTAAATGGTGCTCTTACTCACGCCCTACATTTCTTTATAAATTTTATTAAATGTATAAACACATGTAAATAAATGAAAATTTAAATGAGCACATTATTTGGAAGGTGCTAGACGAAATTATTTCTTATCGCATAGCAATTTAATTAAAATCGCTTGAATTTTAAATGAAACGCCAGTGGCAGAGATATACGTTATCAAGTAGCTACATGGTTATGTGTCCCAAAGTGCTACGTGCCGCAATAAAAATTAGATTTAAATGCCATTAGGGAGTGATAATATCTTTTGTCGGTAGCTGGAGCATGTTATGCTATAATATCACAATCTTTCGGTAATTCAAATACTACCACACGAATCATTTATACTATGTGATAATAAATACGAAATAAATGCAAAAACCATTCGACAAGAAGTTCTAAGGCAATTCACATAAATTACCCCAGCCATAGGAATATTGAGGGGAATGAGAAAGCCGATGAACTTGCCAGACGTGGCTCTGATCTGTGCGTGTCTCATGCGGAGAAAGTCTGCCCTCCGCTGGGGTATGCAAAGAGGGAAGTCCTCCTGCTCTTCACCTCAAGGGCTGAAACTAGATGTGCCAACCTACGATGATGCCAGAACAAAAAACCTCTTAGCCAGAACGCGTGTAGATGTCGCCAGACTAACGCCAATTAGTACTGGCGATTGGCCTTTAGGAACTCACGCAGCCAAGCTTGGCATCCCCCATAAACCCACTGCCGTAGCTGCGCTGCCATAAACAACAGTGAAACAGTGTTCCATATTTTTTGTGAGTGCACTAGGTCATCCCCTTTATCCCTTTCGGCTATCCAAAACATCCATTTCAATAAGATTATCAGATTGATCTAGTCCACAAGCTGGTTTTGAGCTCCCTTTACTGCTTTCATGCCCATTTATTTCAGGTTCCGTTCAAAACGGTGTTCAATTTTCTACTTGTGTTTTTCCCTCGTCGGTAACGGAAATACAGCTGCTTAAACCAACCCAACCAAACCCATAAGTCGCACTGTTACTTTTGGATAATATCTATCCATTATGTAAAGCTGTGTTAATTGAAATTCAAACAACACACATTTTGTCACAGTATTTCTCTCAATTCCTTTATTGGTGCTACACTTATTTTACTCCTCTGTAGTTTTGATAGATTATGATTTCTATTTCAAGATTCAGGATTAAAATAAAACATTTACAATTTAGTAAATTTGTGTGCAAAAAAAATTGAGGACACAATAGTTTTGAAAACCATTATCGCCGTTTTCCGGTAAACTAGAAAAAACTAAATTTTAAGAAAATTCCTTTTTTCAAAAATCTATTGTGCAGTAATATAGAGATATAAGACCTCATTATCTTAGAAATTAATTTTTGTTAAAAACGGTCCATATATACGATTTTCGAGATATGTCGCAATTTCAAAAGTACCGTTGTTCCATTTTTTAGCCAATAACTGGGTACGCAGTCGTGGTAACCTCACCTACTTAAGCTTAAATATCAATTTTGGTTGAAATTGTTAGAGCCGTTTTCGATCAAGGAAGGACGGACAGACAGACAGACAGGATTTTGCGACCCACTTTTTTGAGTTTCTCTATCATCGTAATATCAGAATTCATAAATATCTCGAGTTCGAAATTTTATACGACAACAATATCTTTCTCTTACTACGTTAGGATTAATTTAAAAATTGTAAGAGATCATTTGAGTGCTCAGAAAATACAACTAGTGTCTACAGTAATTTATTTTGTTTTCTAGAATCTTTCATTTAAAATTCTCACTCTATATTGAAGGGCTTTTTTTGCAGTACCTGGTTAGTCTTAGGACATCAACTTTAATAAGGTTTTGAAAGGCTTGGGTTTCCTTCCCAATATTGATCTTCTCGTCCTCTTTAAAATTGGGCACCTCCTAGAAAAATGTCATTGTTATTCTCACATAAATTAAATGGAAACTCTATAAATCAGTTCATTGTTGAGCAAGAAACAAATTCCTATAATTTAAAGCCAATACGCTTAGCCTACCTACAGAATAATAAGGAAATAGTCTATAGGTTCCTATGAGCTGAGTATAAATGTACAAGTATGTCATATAACATACCCATATCATTTCAGTCATTATAATCGTACAGTTTGGATCCACAAATGTCTTTAAAATCCTAAATCAATTATTCAACTACCTGCGATTGGCTTCGTATCGAATTTGTCAGAGGGGCGAACAGAATTCCCTCTTAATTAAATGGAGTTCAGTGATGTTTGCTTGGCAAACAGAGACGAAAGCTTCTATATGCCGCCAACGTCCTTTTGACTTCTAGCTTGAATTGTGACTCCATCTACCCAAACAATATTTTTTTGTTTGTTTTTTTTTATTATTATTAAATAATCAGCTTTACACCGCCAGCTGCTTAGTATTCCGTTGGCATTGTTATTCCATAAAATGTCCAAGAAAATCGATATAATTTCTCGAACGTATCTGAATTTCGCTTATATAGATTGATTTGCTTGCGAATTTATATCAATCCATAGCAAGGAACATTATAAAATACCCTCCTCATTGTATTGAAGGGCTTTGTTTCACATTGATTTCTTTGTGAACTAAATTCTGTTGTCAATTTGTTTAGCACTGAAAATGGCTGCCTTCGTGCTATAGGTTTTGCTAATTAGACCACGACCGACAGTATGAGAGTATTTTTCTTATTTTCTATTGTTTGTTTGTTTTCATAACTTAAAACAATTAGAGAGTTGCAGCAATTCATGAAAACGTTACACGCCAGAGGACATCGCAAGTAATGATAATCTTGAGACCGTCGTTTTCGTTAAGCTTACAGTAGTTTTTGCTTAAAAATGGTTCTTCTTTATTTTGTTATACACAGCCATCGGTGATTTCCGGTTGTATATTTTGCAAAAGGAAATTTCCCTGAAAAGGGTCTGTTGATTGGAAGCAAATAGGTATCCCTTCTTTCAAGGTTGTTTTTTATGTATACAAAGGTTGAAACAGTTTCGCTTAAGTGAAACGGCTTTTGGCATTCCAGGAAGTGAAAATAGGTAGCGGCTGTCCCGAATATTCCTCCAACAATATTTGCTTTTATTCGGCTGTGTGTAGTAAAAATACATTTCAATCAGTTTCTGGGAGGACATTTCTAGAGTGAATATTTATTTGGCAGCGCGCTTTAATTAAATTCCATAAAACTTGAATGCAGTCCTTAAAAATGCATTTTTAACGCAATGACTCTGTGACAGACAGTTCGTTTCATTCTCTCTCTCCTTTGAATTTTATTTGTAATTAAACTCTTGATGTTAATGAAACTCGACTTGTGCGTGCACATTCGCAGACTATTAAATTTGATCTGTAATAAACTTTGTAATCAGAAAGTTATTGCACCATTCCGAGAGATTCTCTTATGTAGAACAATACAAGTGCTTTTAGGGAATTTATGAGAAAATCTTCCTTGAGACTAGGGATTAGCTCATAACTACCCACCACGAAAGAAAGTAGGAGCTGGGGCATTTTTTCTCAAAGACGAATGCTAAGACGTACGATTATTGAATACACTATCAAAATGTTTATGGCGTTCTCATGGGGTGTTCAATTTTGTCAGTATACCTCGTAGCATTGACCTTGTCCTTCGGTAAGGAAGTGGAAAATAGTTATTGCTCTTCTACATTCTAGTCGAATTGAACCTTATATATTCATAATCATTTGCGACTTTTTTCCTCTTGTGTAGAAACACATTTTTGAACTATTTTTTGGCTAAATGGTTGGCAATAATGTTTAATTGATTCTTGTGGAGTACAATGATACAGTATAAATACAAATAAAATTATTATGTAATAAACTAGGTTTATTAATTTGCTTTATTTAATTAAGACACGTGTCTAAGAAAAGTTGTGTTCGCCGTCGCTGTCAAAAAGGTAAGAGACTGGAAAAGGCCGATACGACAGCCGCAAGCGACAGTTGACAAAAATGTATGGTTGAGCTGTTGCTGCAGTGGCTGGTTGTGGTTTTGTGGCTCTGTCCGCTGCAAACGTCTAGAATTGCATCGCCACACATCTTTTTCCGCATATGAATAATAATTGTTCTTGGTGGAACTTTAGGAGCAGATATAACCTGCAGACTGTTTTCTCCGATATATATTTATTTAAGGACCAGCTGCGCATTTGTTATTAATTTGAGGTGCGTTTTCTTGATACATTCCCTTCGAGGACTGTATTTACCACCTGCTTATTCCCAGGTATCACTCAAAATTCAAGGTTTAATCGCTCATAATTAAAAACATTAGCCGAAAAATCACTCATAATTAAAAACATCCGCCGAAACAGATCCATACATGTGAATAAACAAGTGAAAAAGAGCCCCCCCCCCCCACCCCACATGTTTTGCATAATTCTTCTGACACGGCATACCTAACCTATAATGAGGTGAAAAGATCGTCAACGGCCAGGATGGGTTTTGTTATTACCTTACAAAATTTGCCTCGTCGTTATGTGGTTGTATTCTCGTTGTTTAATCTTAGGATTTTCTGAGGAGAACGTTAATGCTTAATTGGTTTTTAATGGAAGACGAAACATCCTTTTACCTTGAATATGATTACGAAATCGTGAGAAGATGCCTAAATGACTGATTCCATGCCAATGAATACTAAGTAGACTTACCTTCCTTTTGCACGGTGGCAACGTAAATATACCTACATAAACATACATCATAGTGTCAAATTTCAGTGGGGATCCTCTCTGACTGGATGATGGTTTTAATTAATACATAGTGAAAAGCATATCCATTAGGAGCAGACTGTCTTCGTTAATTCCCGCATGATATCGCAATCTCAGCTTAGAAGACAACTCACTTTATTTTAGGGGCTAGCTTTGGATGCTGTTGTAGTTGTGTGCCAGTAAGTGGGAGGATGGTGAGACCGAATTCTAATGATATTTCTCGCTTAATTCGGAAGCAACCTCTGGTAATTTGTGTCGAGTTTCCAAAAATTTATTTATTACGGTATGAACAACAAATGTTGGCGATATACATCCCCGGTTGTTGAGGTCGTTTTAAATTCTATATATATGCAGAAACACTGACTTTCACTTCGAGCACACAAAAAAATAAAACCATTGATATTCTGCAAAGAAAAAACAAACAATTCATTTGAAAACACAAATCATTCGTTGGAAATGTGTTACAATTGTGTGTTCAATTCAAAATTTAATGGAAACATCCCCATAATGACACGCTGTCTCGTATTAGACGCACTACACTGGGGTAGCAATGAAACAAGAGCGACCTCAAAGTGGGTTACAACTTACAAAAGTTTGATTTTTTTAAAATGCAACCATCAAAGTGATTCGCCGTTTGCAAGTTCAAAAGGTTGCAAAACGCTTTTATCTTAATTGCCTTACATTGCGTCTACTCAATTAGGCAGTTCAATTAAATTGTGATAGTCAAATCGCTCAAGTCATTAAATATCTTTTGATATTTAAAGCGAATAGCTCGTTGAATTGTAGGCAAATGAGTTTTTGACAAAGAGTCAGCACCACCTGTTCCCCTTTTAGTGTAATACTCTGTCAATGGAAATACCTTTCCTTTTTATTTTTCAATCAATTTCGGAGGGAAATCGCTTATTTCACTAGGAGGCACAAAAGTCGGAAGTTCGCTTGACATTATGTCACTTATATAGGTAATCGATTTAAAGTCTATACCGCTGTCACTTAATGTTTCGCCTGAATGAGCAGGTGGGTAATTCAAAATTATTTCCAATACAGCAGATAGAATAAGGGGTGTTTTATTCGTGTAATAGGTCACATCTACACCTCTATGTAGATATATAATTGGTCACGCGGAAACGAGATTTTCCTGATACTTCTGCGGACTGACAGCGAGACTGCTTACAAAGTTTTATACAACAAACATTTGTGTGATGACCAAATATGTAGTTCGAAAACGTTATCATCGGCTGCAACTTTCTACCCTAGATAGGCGCCCTTGACACTGCAACATCATGACCATTTTAATTAATTCCCAATTTAAACTTGAATTTAGCTTACAAAGTTATTTAAGCTTAAATTGCTTTGGACTTAATTGCCCAGAAACTGAGTTTATGCGAGTATATTCAAACACATCACCAGAACTTTCAATATATCCAATAGGTATAAAAGTTCTCCGAACACAGCCTTGTGGAAGACTTACAACTTCTATCCATTATCTACAATCCAAGCTAAATCCGCAATATCTACTTACACCTCATAAACCAAACAACATTTAGACAATATAGTTACACATACAAATATTGTAGGTATAATGACCGACTTAACTTTCGTACAAACTATCTCCCACGTCCATATTTATATCCCACGCGCACATAAACAAAAAATCTTGATTATGCACAATCTCCTAAACAGTTTGATTAATGAAACGCTTTACTAGTGCTTCCTTATAAAATCCGAATAATGTATCTAGTCAGTGTTATTCCCTTTGTGGATACAACTCAAGTGCGAAATGTTACTACAGACTGTTCATTCCATGTGAACTTTGACCCTGCATACGTAAGTAGTGGACAAGACCTAATCCCCAGCTCGGTATTCTACTCCTGCCAACCAGATAATATTGAAACAGATTTTGCTTGTGTTTTCGTAATAAAATATGTACGACCGGTCTCGGTCTAACCCCCCTTCGGGTAGGGGTTAGAATTTACCCGAGGTAGGCATGCCTGTCGTAAGAGGCGACTAAAATCCAACCTCCGTATACCGAGCGTGTAGTGTATACAAAAAATGCAATGAACAAAACGAAAAGATTAATTACCCCAGGTGGCAGTCCAGCTTTACTGGAAAATCCACCCTCTTCTGAGGTCGGCTCTACGGATTCTGGGGAGAGCCGCTTATTGCAGTCCATTAACCCTTTTATTAAAAGTTCAAGGGTATCTCGATCGCCTCCATCAAGATCGAACAACCCCGGGAAAAGAAGTCCGCCGGGAGCGCCAGCGCGTGAAAAACGGGACTCAGTGAAAGATATAAGCTCTGAGGAAGAAATTAAAACACTCCGAATCAAGCTTAAGGAAATGGATCTACTCTATCAAACTCTGAAAAAAGAGATAGAACTGTTAAAAGAAGAAAATAATGTTCTAAGGAACACTAATTCTCAGAAAGAACGCGAATGTACTCCACCACGCTTGCCTAGTCAGGAATACCACACTGACGAAGAAGAGCTAGCACGCGAAACGAATCGGGTCCCTAAGAAAAGACCTAGTAAGAAAAGGAGAGCCGGTTCTTCGCCTGAAGTCGAGCCTCTAAGAGAACAAACGCGTAAAGTACCGCAAGAAAAACTACTCCGAGGGCAAATTCGTCCACCACCTCCAATAAACGTCGTTGGGGTAACGGATTATAATAAGTTATACAGCCTCCTTAAAGGAACGATAACATCGGAATTTAAGGTAACATCTTTGAGGAATAATGCGTGGAAAATTAACGTCGTTAACCACGAAGACTACCGGGTAGTGTCCCAAAAGCTAAACACCGAGAAGATCCAGTGGTATACTTTTGAAATAAAGTCAGAAAGGCCACATCGTGTTGTAGCGAGGGGACTCCACCCCTCATGCACCAAAGAAGAGGTTATGAACGACCTCCGTTCCAAAGGGTTTAAAATTCTTGATGCCGTAAATATCATCAAGAAAGAGAAGCAAAAAACGGAAGAAGATAAGGACATCCTGGTAAGGCGTGGTCTTCCGCTCTTTATGCTTACCTTCGATAGGTCTGATAATATCGAAGATATCTACCGAATTAAAACCATACTTAATATTGTGGTAAAAATCGAGCCCATGCGCAGAAATTTGAAAACAATTCCACAGTGCAAACGTTGCCAAGAATTCAATCATACGCAAATGTATTGCAAAAAAGAGCCGCGATGTGTCAAATGCGCCGGAAGTCACTTCTCCCAAGACTGTGGAGCAAATAAACAATCCTCCGCTACCTGTGCTAATTGTAAGGGAAAGCACCCGGCGAATTATAGAGGCTGTGAAGTAGCTAAGGAGTTGCAAAAACGGAGAGATGCGCTACTCAAAAGCCAAAATAAAAAAACAAAGCCGCTTACCAAGGTAAAGCGTAGGACCGCCCAGGAGGTAGTAGGCAATATAAAACCTCCGGTTCAAAAGCGTAGCATTGTCAGAGAAAGAGAGACAATAGAAAGGCCCTCGACCTCTGTTGTCAAAAGAAACGCTACTGAAAAGTTACCATCAGGAAAGCCATCGAATAGTGGCCCTCGAACAGCCAGAGTGCAGACCTACGCTCAGGCCGCGGCATTCGAAGTAGCGAAAAACGTTGAAACTTCGCCGGACCCTGTTTCTCATGTTTTCTCCATTATTCTCGAGAAACTTGAAGAACAAAGCAAAATAAATAAAATTATTCTCGATCGCTTGGTTAAGCTCGAAAATAATTCACGGAAAACGCGTGCTTCAAAAATAACATGAATGAAAAACCAATGTTAAAAATATGCACTTGGAATGCAAACGGGCTTTTACAAAAACTCGGCGAATTGGAAATATTCATACGCGAGAAAGATATTGACATTTGCTTAATTTCTGAAACTCACGTGAAAAAGGGATCGAATTTAAAAATAAAAGGATATAATGATTTCCACGCTTGTCACCCATCGGGGAACGCCAGAGGTGGATCATCATTGCTTATTAAAGACTGCATTGAACAATACGAAGACCTGAAGATAGAGCTCGAAACTATGCAACTGTGCACGATTCGAGTTAAAAATAGTCAGCGTACTCTTAGAATTTCATCTATCTACTGTCCACCGCGTTCCGCGCTTGAAAAAAGTGATTTTACTAACCTGCTTAAATCGCTCAAACCAAATTTCATTATTGGCGGCGATTTTAATGCGAAGCACACGTTCTGGGGCTCCAGATACATCTCGCGAAAAGGTAGAATGCTCTATGGGGCAGGTATGGAATACAGTTGCGATTTCCTCTCGACGGGCAAACCGACCTACTGGCCAACTGATACTTCAAAACTACCTGATCTGATAGATTTCTTCGTCGTGAAAGGAATACCTACCAACCACATTACAGTTGAAGAGAGCTTTGATCTATCATCTGACCACTCACCGGTTATTCTAACATTGAGTGTAAAATTAGCCAATAACCTAGAGCCAGCGAGATTAACTGGTAGAAACACTAACTGGGAAGGCTTTAGGAACGAAATAGAAGAGAATATTGAACTGAGTGTTCCACTTACGACACCCTATGAACTTGAAGTTGAAGTTGATCGCTTCGTCGAGATCGTACAGCTCGCCTCCTGGAATAATACGCCTAATCCAAGGAAAACGCCGGCCAAATACGGGCTACGATATCCTCCCGAAATAAAAGAATTGGTCAACGAAAAAAGGAAGGCGCGTAAGAAATGGCAACAGAGTCGCGCTCCGCAACATAAAGCACATTTGAATTATTTGTGCAATTTGTTGAAGACAGCCATTAAGGATTTTAAAAATCGTGCGATAGGTTCTTACCTTGAAAGTTTAACAGCGAAAAAAGATTCCAATTATTCACTTTGGAAAGCTGTAAAAGGCACCAAAAGGCCCAAAATCCCCGCGCCGCCAATTAGAATAAATCAAAATGAATGGGCAAGGGAAGATAAGCAAAAAGCGGACGTTTTTGCCGCTCATCTAGAAGAAACCTTTAAACCGTACGATGGCCAAGCGATCCCCGACAATACTAATAGGGCGGAATTACAATCTGACGATTCAACACTCACTAGTGCAACGCTAAGTGAACTAAAACGTGAAATCGAATCCCTAAAACCTAAGAAAGCTCCTGGTTATGATTTGATCACCGGAGAAGTTCTGAAAGTTCTACCAAGGAAAGCATTAATTAAGCTTCTTCATATTATAAATGCCGCGCTCAGACTAAAACATGTGCCGAGTCAATGGAAAGTCGCGGAGGTCATAATGGTGTTAAAACCAGGAAAACCGCCAAATGAAGTAAAATCGTATAGACCGATTTCCCTTCTTCCGGTCATTTCCAAAGTCTTCGAGAGAATATTGCTTAGGCGCCTACAGCCGGTTATTGAAGACAATAATCTTATCCCTGACCACCAGTTTGGGTTCAGAACCAAGCATTCGACGATTGACCAAGTACATAGAACTACTGACATAATCGAGAAAGCATTTGAAGAAAAAAAGATTTGCTCAAGCGTATTCCTTGACGTCTCACAAGCCTTTGATAAGGTGTGGCACGACGGCTTGAAATTTAAATTACGACAAGTTCTCCCCGCAAGCCTATATGATATTCTAGAATCATATCTCGGGAATAGACTCTTCCGGGTTAGAAATGGAAACGAATACTCGGAGCTAAAAGAAATTTCGGCCGGGGTACCGCAAGGAAGCGTCCTTGGTCCGCTTTTTCTACAAACTTTTCAAAATAAAGTTCTTAGAGAAATTGTACAAGCACCATGGTATATTAGAAACGACGATATCCATAGGGATCTCGGAATTCCAACAATCGAAGCTGAAACTAGAAGCTTCGCGAGAAAGCATAGAAACCGAATAATCGGACATATCAACAATACAGTCCGACAAATCTTGGACGAGAGCAATTTATTGCGCCGACTACAAAGAACGAAACCGTTCGACTTGGCAAGATAAGATTAACCGCGTTTAATTTGCGGAACACGCAGGATCTTTCATTGGAAAGTAACCTGTCATAAGTTTTTATTTAATGATAGAAAAATTGCTTGATAAGTTATATCTTAGTTGCAGTATCTAACAATCTTTAGAAGGGTGGTGTTTTTAGTCAGTAAAAATCTGACACTACTATGAGAACGCGCTTGCTATTCTCATAGTGTCTTTGGAAGATTTTCACCTACCCTCGGAAAAAAAAAAAAAAAAAAAAAAAAAAATCATTGTCATTCGAAGAATTTCCGGTGTACCACATTCTGTGGCCACTTGCAAGGGAGAGTGCTTTTGATTATTTGTAATGACAGCAAATATCGTCATCCTTTGTTGGGACTTTGGACTTTTTTTTTGTGTGTCCGTATTGATTTTATATACAGAATATTATGATTTAATTTTGAAAATTTAAATGATAATCAAAGTTTCAAATAAAACTAGTCTCCGGTCCTAACTCAAAAAAGAAACAAAAAGGTACAATGTGTACCTGTAATCAATTGGTAATAGCTAATGCTTATTTTATTTGGGATACAACAAAAACGTCATTACACGTTGGGCTATTAAACAGGCAATTAACTTTTATCCCCATGGGAATTATTGGCGTGCGCCGATGTGAGATCTGCATGGTTTTGTGATTGCCATTAAATATACATTAAATTGTTAAGTATTAGAATAATGTTGTTACGCATTTGCTCAATATCCTGTTTTAGAAATGTATGTTAGCTTAGTTTCGATGGGATATATTTATTATTGTAAACATTGAATCGAATCAAATCCAGTAAATCGAGGGCATTTAGGCCCATTTAATTCACTCGAAGTTGAACACAAATTGGCGATTTTTATATGGGAAACTTCCCAAGTTGTGTTCAACTTCGAGTGAATAAAATGGGCCTTACTGGATTTGATTTTTTTTTTTTTAGAAAAGTAATGACCACAAAAAATTGCTTCTGATTTTTGCATCGAGAGCTCCCTAATGCAGGTACTAATATTCACAACATTTGAGTTTAAGTCTCATGATTTTGAATAAAGAAGCTCAAGCTCAATTTAGTGAGAGATAACAGTCGTGCACGTATAAACAGCCGTTCATATATGATTGGCAACAAAAACACTATATTAAACTGACATAAACAATAATTAGTTTTATAATAGTTAGGATTTATTAGTTATGCAGGTATGTAGTGTTTTTATATGAAAATCAGTAAAAGAATGAAAACTATAAAAATTAGAATCACTATAACGCATTTTAAATCTCAATTTCAATTACATTTCATATCGTACCCTATTTCTCTCATCTTCTTTCTCATATCTTCTACTCAACTTATATATACCAGGAGCCAGGACTTTCTCTTCATTTATCCCACGAAGCGTAGTAATTTGTTCCCATTTTTCCCATTTCACAGTAATTAAATTCCCTTAAAAAACCCTTGATACTTTTTTGCAAAAAAAAAAAATATTTTTAAAGTTAAATTTGTATTACACGGGGGAAAATAATATTAAATTAACTTTTAGTATTAAAATCGCAGATTGTTAAAACTACTTTGACTATTTTTTTCTAATAAGCAATATTTTCTGGGAAAATGTTGATTTGTTGATGCAATTGCTGCTAAAACTTATAGTTTGAATATAGTTAGATTCCTAAAAATCCAACGGTTTCGTGCTGTTTCCCTTTATCCCAGGGAAGGCTTTTTAGACATCGAAAATCGCACAAAAATGGATAAATCCCACTGAAATATACTGCAGTTCAATTTTAAAAAAGAGAGCAAATAAAAACAACACAAACCACAAAAGGTGCATAAAAAAAGAAAGAAAAAGCACACAGCACAAAAGATACAGAGAGAGAAACAGATTTTGCCGCACACACACACTAAATTTCCTCCACTGAACGCTGGAAAAATGCAACGATCCAGCTTCAATCGAACATTTAACTTCTTTGAATTGCAAAAATATTAAAGTTTAATGCTTGCTGTTCAACTTCAGGACAACGTACATTAAAAAAACATCCTATCTCATTTAGATGAGTCATTCCAAAGCTAGAGTTAGAAGGCATTCGAGAATTTTCACTTTTCTTTGATATCAGCTTAGATCTCCGCTTCCGGACAGCCGATAATGGTAAAGCACGTCCTATAAGCTAAACTCGACAATTTTCAATGCAATCGTCAAAACCGGAATCAATTTTGTGCAGTACTTTTTTAATCTATTCCGAACAAACACCTTACAGCCGGAAAAAATGTTAAAGTTTCACTATAGTAAGGATAACATACGAATTACAAATAATATTACGCACTTAGCTTATCAAATTATTTTGTGGAACAAAAATGATTTATTGCTACTCGTACAACACACTTCATTCTTTCTGTTCTGGATCTACCAAAAGCTAAAGCCTTGTATGCAAATACTCCGACCAACCTACTTACAGCTGGCATTTAAAAATACATCGACATGTTCTTTGTTTATATAAATTACCATTTCTTATTAAATATGAAACCACATAACACCATTCTAAAAGGCGATCCCTAAGGGAACACCTTTGATCCCACATACATTAACGAAAACGGATATCCTTCAGCAACCACTTTAATCATGTATACATTTTTGTTTTATATTTATTTTTCTTGCAAAATCGCATAATCCTGCCTAGCAACTTAATGACGAGGCCAACTCCGTTTGAAAATTCCCGAGAGGGGATAACCAATTTCCCATTAAATCACCCACTCATTTAATGTGCCAAAAATACCTTTCGAATCAACCTTAACCATTTGTGGCAGCGAAACACGCAAATTACTCTATTCAATATTGAATTTCAACCAAAGTTAGGATACAAAATTTCGGGTAGAATAGAAACGAACACCACATTAATTCAGATTTCAGTTATCCCACTGAGGGAGACAGAGATAGCGACAGAGAGCGCGTCACAGCAGGAGGATTAGCAAGAGACTTACTGTTTTTGAATAAATTAATTAAGCGATTAAATCATACAACCTAAAGCTTAATAAAAAATTACTGCTTTGCGTGTTGTTCACGGTACTTAAAGTAGCACTGGTTTTATTGTTAAAATATAATATCCAGGCGGCGACTGAAGTTAAAGAGACGCAAAAATAAAAAATGCCGCCTGGTCATGGAAGGAAAGTTACTCTACAAGCTAATGCATGTTTGATAATGGTCTATCGGCAAAGTGATTTCCGATACGACCTTTTTTTTTTTTTTTTTTTTTTGCTTTCCAAGAGGACTGGGTGTCTGATTACGGTACGTAAGCGCTTTTTCCATGCGAAAAGTGATTTTCGGTGTGGTTTGTGGTATTCCTTTTTTCATGGGAAAAATTAATTCAAACTAACCCATATTTGAACGTTTTAACAGACACCGGCTGCACCTAATATACATATTTATGTAATAAAGGCAACTTTTCTAAAAAAAAACATGATTGAAGAATTGTGAAGACAGTAACGTTTTCCATCTAACATAAGAACAATATGCCTTCAATTGTAAGAATTCCTTTTACGATTCAGTCTTTAAAATGCACACAGGTAAGGATGGCGCTTATACTTACAATTAGGGGACTACAGGAAGCCCCCATTAAAAACATACCAAACAAGCGAGCTAGACGTCCTTCATCAGCTTTATCCTTTGCTGCCATACATCACACAATCCACCTTGTTATTTGTCCCATTCAAATGAAAGCACCCCTGGTATATTCTTCACAATTTAATTATCACCATACTCAAACTGGTAGGCATATACCTAAATCCCACATAATTTTCGAGCCTAGACACATTTTACCCTCAGGTTGACGTCAATACCCATTTCGGGAACGTATACCTCTTCAAATGTTTTCCAATGAAATACACCATATATACCCATTCGATCAATTCTGTCGATAAACCAATTTCAAATGGGATGGAACGTTTACCAAGGACACTCGAGTTCGTACCAAAATTTGATGTAAATTTTTCGGATAGGGCCTTTTATTAAACTTTAAGTAAAATGCCTTATCCAGCCGGTGCTGCCTTGAGAATAATCACATTCCATGAACACACATCCATGAAAGTTGATCTATTTTGGAACAATATGAAAACTTTGCTAACATGATTTTGGACGGCATCATGAGATGCAGAGTGTCTTTGCCTTGATGAACAACGCACAGGAATAATGAATCCATTTCTCGGTTTGGTTGGGATTAATGTTGCGATAACAAAGCGTCGATGATAGAGGCAGGAAATAATAGCTGAACTGGAAAGCTATTATTTCCTGCCTCTAATAAAGAAAAGTATACATGCAAAATGATATTTCCGGTACATCACATCCAAAAACTGGAGCCCACACACAAAAACTGTCAGATCCAATGACAAGGAAAGGAAATGGCAGTGACACTTTTACCAAATGGCTGCATTTCTCTGCCCTCGCTATGTCCGGTTCGTCCCTAGGGGGAAAACAAAAAAAAATTGGTGATGCGTTTCATTGCTTTGTGGAATCAGAAAACCATTCCAATTCGCACAAATCAATAAGAGGAATAGGAATTTGGAAAAAAAAAATACATTCACAACCATCAGCACCAGCATGGTAACGACTGATGTTTGGCAGAGTTTTTTCTATCTGATATAAATATAGTTTCTCCAATGGACATGAATTTGCCGGAAAACGCCATCGTTGGAGAGGACGAATTATCATCTCTGTGATATGTGTCTGTTGCAATTGAGCTATAGAATCCGGAAGTGATATCTGAAGGATTTCTGTTTTCATTCATTTACAGAGAAATGCGCATTTAAACATTTTTAGATATTGCTGTATTTTAGATATAGAAAAAAAAACTTTTTATATAAGAAAAATTAATAAAAATGCACATAAAATAATCGCCGCTAATATGACAGCAATTTATACCTCGTGTTATTTTTGCTTATATTTATTATTTCATTCAAAAAGTATATTCAAAATTTTAGGCAGAATTTGCTTGGTTCACAAATATAATGCATGATTTACTGAGCGAGTGATTAAAGTTAAAACCCTAATAACACAGACTAGAGAAAATGAAAGCCACTTACATTTTAAAATAAAACTTATACGCAAAACAAACGGCTATAAGAATATGCACTTGAACTTTATTTGAATTTTCACTCGCTTAAAGAATTAAGTTAAAATTAAAAAAAAAACTAAAAATTGCTGTTAAAAACCCCCAAGTTAAGGCGGTTCACCTGACTGAAAATAATACACTGAATCAGCGTTGCCGTTTGGACACTTTTTCAGTGTAAGATTTTATTCGTTATTGAACGAAAAATAATGAACGCATAATGAAAAGAAGTGTTTAGTAATGAATAAATTAGTTTTTGTTAAAAACGTCCTTTTTGCTTTGTTCTCTCTTTCTTTTCTTTTGCTATATAAGTATTTTTTGTGGAGGATAATTTTTTCAGATCGGGCCCCTTTTTACAAATTTCAAAGGTAACGCTGTACTGAATGCATTGTTCAAGCATATTAGTAAGTAGTTTGAAAAAAATAGTCAACAGGTTATTTTCAACGGAATTGGCTGGCCACAATAATTACCGAGCAAACTTTTTATTAATTCTGTTTACAACGCTTTAGTTCGGTTAGAACTTAAGTTCCCAACCCATAGAATCCGTCGCGTCCGTTGCGGCAACGTTTTCGACTGACAGGTTGATAGAACACAAACTCTCTTATGGAAGGTGACCCATAAGCAGCGCACGTGCCGGACGCGAAGGATAAAGTGGGTTTACTTTCTACTTTTCTGTCCGTCGCAACCTTTGACAATTGGCACAGCGTGAGAAGATTCCTTTTTATTGGTAGAAATACTTTTTCAAATAACCTTTTAGCAAGATTTTTGAATAGTAAAATTTTATATTACCAAAGAGTAATCATTATAATATTAACAAAATACGATTTTTATGCCAAAGGTTATTTAATGTGACTATTTATCCGTATAATATAAATTTTACTTTTAAAAATTTTATTGTTTCCACAGAAAAAGTATCCCAATCAAGGGAATTATTCAAAAGGGAATTTGAGTACGTTGGAAAGGGAAAAATTACCACGTTTCTTGGGACAAATAAGTCGTTTTGAACGCAAAATTCTTCGATTGATTTTCGGTCCCGTTTGCGTTGACGGGCTTTGGAAGAGGAGATTTAACAGCGAACTCTACGAGCTGTACAGCGACATCGACCTGGTCAGAAAAGTACGCATCAGTCGACTAAGATGGCTAAGACATGTAGAGCGAATGGACACCAACGCTCCGGCCCAAAGAGTCTTCGACTCCAACCCAGAGGGACAACGCAGTAGAGGAAGACCTGGCCTTAGGTGGCGCGCGCAAGTGGAAGGGGACCTCAACCAACTTGGAGTGCGCAACTGGAGGCAGCTAGCCAAAGATCGCGATAACTAGAGAGGCGTATTGGTTGAGGCCCAGGTCCACCCCGGACTGTAGCGCCACCTAAGTAAGTAAGTAAGTAAGGTACCTACTTAAACACTGCATGTCACCGTATGTGACGGATTCTATGGGACAGCTCGTTCCGTCAAATACGGCAATTCGTCGACTGGGCTGGGCCCTTTATTCTGTCAGAACCAAAGTAGTATCATTTAAAGTGCGTTTTTTATTGTGTTAGACTATCCGATTCTTCTCCGTGTAGGTACATTTAACTTTCTGTCTACGTTTTATGAATACACATTTGTTGTAGTGCAGAGAGCGAAAATGTTTGTTTTCTTTGCGCCTAAATCTAGAAAAAAAAAAAAAAAAAAAAAAAAAAAAAATGAGCTAATAGAGCACACAAACTGGCAAAATATGCTCAAAGAAAACGATGTTGAGAGACTTTATAATGATTTTGTAAGAGAAGTGAATAATATATACACCGAAACAAGTAAAACCAATAAATCAACCAAAAGAACCCGGAAACACAAGCCGTGGATTACAGCCGAAATAGTTCCAATGTGCAAAAGAAGAGATGAGCTTTATAGGAGATGGAAAAATAGCCCAAGGAGCAAAACATATGAAAACGATTATAAGAACTTCAGAAACATTGTTAATAAAAACATTGCACTCGTAAAAGCCAATTTCTACAAGCAACAGTTTGTAAATGCTTACAGCGATCCGAAGAAAACATGGGGAATTGTAAATGAACTTCTCGGAAGAAAAAAGCGCACAATAGACGAAACTATTAAAACCAACTTTCCCGATTCTGACAAAGGTTTACGCAATATTGTGGATAAATTTGCAGAGCAATTTTCGAACCAAGCGTCAAAGATTGTACATGTTTGCAACACAAAAACATCAAACCATGGAAACCGGCAAATTCAACAAAACATTTACTTAGAAGAAGCAACCGAATCAGAAGTATACATTATGCTTTGTCGATTGAACGATAAAAAATGTCCTGGAGCAGATAACATCAAACCGGTTGATCTTAAAATAAATGCTAGGTATCTTGCTCCATTAATTACTAAGATTATCAACCGAAGTATTTATCAATGTTACGTTCCAAAGCTAATGAAGACGTCAATCATTCGTCCAATATATAAGGGAGGGACAAAAAATAACACTGAAAATTACAGGCCAATCGCAATTTTGTCAGTCATTGAGAAATGCTTGGAAGAAGTTATAGTCAGTCGACTAAATAGATTTTTGACCAAACATAAGGTGCTTAACCCAAACCAGTACGGCTTTCAAAAAAATAAAAGTACTGGAAAGTTATTGGGGGAGTTTACCAATATAGTTTATGCTGGATTAAACAAAAGCCATCACGTCCTCGTGCTATTCATCGATTTTAGTAAAGCGTTCGATACTCTTACGCACGAAAAGCTTTTGGAATGTGTCGGCAGAAATGGCTTAAGAGGAGTACTGCAAAACTGGCTTAGAAGCTATCTAACTGAAAGAACTGTTAAAATCAAAGTATCAGATACAGTAAGCGAAGAAAAACCAATAAAGTATGGTGTACCACAAGGTTCAAAATTGGGCCCTATTCTATTTATACTGTATACCAATGAAATTTTGCGTCTATTTAAAAAATGCACTGCCTATGCTTACACCGATGACATTGCAATCGTGGTTAAACACAAATGCCTACAATCTGCAGTCGAAATATTGCAAGACGAGTTCAACGTTGTCTCCAACTGGTGCCATGATAATGGGCTAATTATAAATGCAGCCAAAACAAAGGTTATGCACATACGTGCTCCAACCAAGCAAGCAGAATCTGTCCAAATTTTTCATCAAAATACCTGCTCTCTACTTCCAAACAACAACCAACCAATTGAGGTAGTCGGAACTTTCAAATACCTTGGAGTAACAATCGACGAACATATGCTGTGGCGTGAGCATATAAATGTCCTACGTGCTCAATTAAAGAGCACTATCTTTGCGATGGTATATCTCAAGAGATATTCGAATTTAGAAGTACATAAGCAGGTATACTACTCGCTAGCTGAGTCGCGCATCAGATACGGGATTCTGGCCTGGGGAAACGCAGCGAAATCGAATTTGGATAAAATATCTAACTTACAACATCGCCTTGTTAAAGTTTTTAGACCAAGTAATTCACCTTTTAAAGTTTTAGATGTATGTGCAATTTTCAAGATGACAACACTGCTTCAATACATGGACGACCAGCGTTTTTTGCAACCTATACGCCACACGATAAATACAAGAAGACGAGCCCGAGAGATGTTAGACGTTCCGGAAACCTACAACACTTATGGACAACGAGAACTACGATGTGCCATCCCAAAACTAATTAACGCACTTCCTCAATTTTTAAAAGTCATTCCGAATTTCAAGAAAAGGAAAAAGGAGCTAAAAAAGTACTTTCTTCAATTACATTTTGTAAAGTAAAACTACCATAAATAACGAGCTTATTGAAATTAAATCATGTAACTTAAATCCTTACGACCGTAATGAAATTAGTTTGCTTAAAAATTTTTAAATTTTAAATATTCAATCACTTCAAATCTAAATTTATGAACAACCATCTGCAGATAAGCACTTTGCTTTGCGGGTAAAAATTATTATATATGTATAACGAATGTGTCAATAAAAATCCTTAATCTAAAAAAAAAAAAAAAAAAAAATGTTCCCTGTTATAATCTTCGCTGAAAAGATAGAAGTTCTTGCCGTCAGGACTTTGGTTCTTTTTTTGTTCTTACGAAGTAAAAGTAAAAAGCCGCATTTTGTAATTTATTCTCAGAAATCATTTCGTAGCGTTGCCTCGAATTTGAACACGTGAACATCATCACCTATGGTACCTTTTTAAAGCACAAATGTTTTCATAGCCACACGTAAGTGCCTTAATTTAAGCCTTGTGTATAAAGGTACTTATCCGGCTTCTGCATGCCAAATAAGCGTAACAATATTTCTGCTAGGAATACACATAAAGCTTGCTTTTCAAAACATCTCAAAACAATTACAAAAGCGCACTCAATTTTAGAGAATCTGTAAAGTGTTCTAAGCTCAAGGTATGAAAACAAGACCAACATGAACAATTACGAGTTGTTACCTGCACTTCTCTTTGGCGCAACTTCCTTTGAGGAATTGAATTTTATATGATTTCACCTTCAGGGAAAAGCATAGCACAAGCATAATTTGAAAAATACCACCAGCACAACGCATGTTCAAAGTTAATTAACTTGGTTGACTTTTGCTTCATAACATATCCCCCCATAACGAGCACGTTTATCAGATTACAACGCTAGGTGGTGCTAATGAAATGTGACAAAAGAAAAGTTCACTTGCTTTCTTTCAGTACGTTTCGAAACTTTGGACGCAAGCAGCAAATCGAATAATGAAAGCTCAGCTCTTGGCCATAGAAGATGAAGGCAATAAATTTAAGTCCTAATTAAATGTTGCCATTAAAGTGGTTTTACGTTCGCTCATGAAACCGTTGACAGTGTGTGAGAATAAATTCCCTGGCTGTTCGCTTCTTCCACTTTGTTTGAATTTATCTCATGTAGGTGCTAAGAATAGATACGTTGGCAGGAAAATATGAGTTATATTGAAGGACGAAGGCGGCAGGCACGTGAAGGCATTTTCTTAGAAAAACCCAACATAATGTGTGAGGTATTACGCTGGGGCGCCACCTCTTTCACTGTGAAACATTATAGACTGAACCGCGATACCAAATCTCTTATATTCGTCAAAGTCATCCTCCAGCTTTAAATCAATGTCAACCTTATATACGCTCTTTGAGCGTCTTGACGCTGGAACATATGTAATCTGAACATTCGCATGCAAATCAGATGTCAATATGAGTGATATGTAAGTGTCAAATATTCGCCTTGCATGGATATTAATTATGAAGCTGACAGGGAGTGTACCATATTTTGCAAACAAGACTGCTAGGTGGTGTTTCGCTTCTGCATTTAAAATTCAACAATTCATCTGGCAATTCAATTACAATTACCATGTCCTAGTGGTTCCATGAAAGAGCCAACATACATACAAAAGTAAAATACATTTGGTTTCTTGTATAATGATGGGGGCGGAAGAGTTTTTTATTTTGCTTTTTAATCTTCATGCAAAAGACGTTGACAAACCGAATGCTGCCTCCAGGGTACCAGTGGTAGATGAACGATAATAAAATAATTTACATTTCTTATTGCTTCCAGGCAGCACATTTTTAATGAATGAATAAATTTGAAATTCTCCGTCAGGAGCATTTGGCTGGCGGTTCGTATGATTTTCCTTCCGAATGGCATGGGGGATATACAAACATTTTTAAGACTGGCGACCTTTAAGGAGTGTTGTCAAATTTATAGAGTAACCTAAACATTTTAACTTAGCTTGTGACCATGTCAGTTGTGTCACTTTCGCTGTCTACTTGACTATGCCAATGGGAATATTTTATATACCGACGTTGTAATTAAAATGAACAACATTGCAATATTGAAACGATTTAAAAGTTTACTCGAGGTTTTTTGGACGAAAAAGTTTATATACAGATGTACCTTCTCGCTATATATGTAGCTACTCATTTATTTATATAAAAAATGTTGCCAAAAAGAAAATTGAGGGATGTTATCCAGGAACATTTCACGGAAGCTCTACCAACAAAGAGAGCAGTCCTACATATTGACGTAATTTTAAAACGGGAGCATATCGCTATTAGGCAGCACAAACTGTTGAATTGAAGCGGCGACAAAAAATAAGCCACCGTCCACCCGATCAAAATATCTAAAGTGAGAAAAGAAACATTCCAGCTAAAGGCTGAAAAGTCTTCAGGGTTTCTGATGGTCTACATGAAGAGTTTTTTTATAACAAGTGGAAATAGCTTCGATGAGTTATACAACTCAAAACGAAATTAAATACAGATGCCCTTCTTATAACAACAGTCCTGAAGTCATTTTCTTCCATTATATTTATGTTTAAATAAACACGGAGCCTGCCTCAAAGTTAACGCTGTATTTATTAACTTAGTCAACTATAGGTACCGTGTAATTTATCATACAAAAATATGTATACGAAACTGCCTATACAATATGTCTATTGTTCGAGACAGAAAGTCTCTTCGAAGTCGTTCAATTTTATTTGTTAGTCAATGCGAAATGCAAATCCTAAGACAGAATGTCTCCTGACAGAAAAATAAACATTTCCAACAATCTGCCCTATTGTTCTACAAGACAGTTACCAGTGACAATAAAATTGGTCACCCGTCAACAAATTAAATATTTCAGTCACAACATAAACAACCCTCGCTGAAAGGGGCTTGCCATCGGATTTGTATTCCTTGTTCGTTTGACTTGAGGTGACTTTAATCACATAATCTTCCAGAGCACAACTTAAGAAAAAAATTATTAACAAACAATAATCCAAACAACAATTCAATCTGTTTGTTATAAAAATTTCTGTATTTACATTGATAACTCAATAAATCAGTGAAGATTTCCTTGAACTTTGTATTATTCAACAGGTTGTTCCACAATACGATAACATGCGCACATTGGACCCACTTCTTTTAACATAAACACAGTTGTTTTCACTCAGTTCGCATACCATGTTCCATTCACTTTGTCCCGCCACAATTTCACTCCCATCTTTATTCCGACACTCTGCTCGAAGTTCCATTCAAACCACTAATAGGAGCGCACATCGTTGGGCGCCACCCTAAGATACATCTCCTCCAGAAATCAGTTCACGTCGGTTACTTGAGATAAACGGTTGAATAAGCGGTAAACTATCCAATATCGTTGTTGATTGTGTGCTTCTAATAGCTAAATAGTGAGACCAGTGTTTTCAAAAGCAGTTTTAGTGGATACAAGGATAGCACAGCTATCCACTGCAAAAATTACAACCAGTGAAATTGTTCCCCAATATTGGATACCCACTTTTAAAGAAAGTACGCAAATTGTAAACAATTTTAACACAAAATATAGCGCAGTTTATACAAAAGATTTTTATTATTCACTAAAAGTTCAATGAAGACACAATAGAACGGTTTGCCGTGAAAAAAAATTGCTGCTCCCTCTTGTGCTTCATTAAATTCTTAAGTGAACACTAAAAGTTGTGTTGTTGGTATGGCCTATAATTTGTGTAAACGAAGATGTGCCAACGGAAATATAAATTCAGTTGTCTGAGGATATGCCATAAATTCAGTTAATGAGTTGTATAGAAGGATTAATATGCGTATATTGTAATTGCAGAAAAAAAAACAGAAAAGAGAAGAATTTCCATTACATTGGAAAACGTAAACAAAATGGTTTGGAAATTCCAGTTTAACTCCCAGTTGAATTCAAAACAACTTTCGCTTCTTAGAATTTTTATTTTCATTTGATGGTAATTTTGCTTTCTGATTTCATTAGCTAATGATGCTGATTGTGTTCATCACATCGCTCAGTGTCATTGTTTATTTATCATTCTATAAGTAGCACAGCTACAGTACCTATGCCTTGGGGAATTATTTTTTTTATTTTCCTAATTTCATTAGATAGCGAATTTTTGTGTATTTGTCTTCTATTCTGTACTAAATTCTTTGAGACGGGTGCAGAAGGATCAAAATCTAATTGACCGTGAATTGGATTCCATTTGGTTGATCTGATGCTAATCTTTGCATTGTTTCTTTCTTTTTTTGTTGACTATTTAAGGAAAAGTGTCACGAAGGAAATATGTTTCCTCTTGATTGGGGGAAAATCGAAATCTGCTTTCTTGTTGTTATTTGTTTAATGTAAATTCAATAAGGGGAAAATCACAATCGTATCTCTGTATGTATGACTCTAGGTTTTTTTTTTTTTTTGTTGATATTTTTCCTTATTTTCCTTTTATTTGGAAAGTTTGTCAAGAGAATATTCAAGAACGAAATCGAGAAAATGCTAAGGCAGATGTCATTTTTGTCAGTTATGGTTTTTATTGAGATTTGTCGGAAAATTCGAAACAACCTACACAAACCAATACTTAAAAACGCCAATAAAAAGAGAAAACTCAAACACCGCCAGAGTCTATGAATTTTTAAATCATCTAAAGCTATACGATGGGTTGTAGCATTTGTTGGCGATGGACTTATATGTCACTGCTCCTTGAGCCACCGTAGCTATAATACTGCGCAATGGAAAGATTGAAGTGTCAATTTATCTAATAACTAACCTAGGACAATCTATGAATATATTTAAACTTTTCATATTTAAACAAATGCAACAATTAAATGTTATATTAGTTTAAGTAAACCAATAAAAAAATAGTTATTACGTTGAATACATAAAAGCTTTGGTATTAGATCTACACTTAGTATTTCTGCTTAAAAATTGATCTAAATTGCTCTTTTCGGCTAAGTCGGAATTGCAATGAACGAAAAAGCTTTGTGGGGCCCAGTCATGCACTTGGTTCAGTTGAGTTAACTTCTTTCTTATATACTTACCGTTCACTGACTAATTTTCTACAAAGCTTGGGTAAGCTACCTAAACACTTTATTAGGATAGCGATTGGTAATAATTTTCATGGAAGTCAGTGCAGCAGTTTTACCAAAGTTAACCAAATTTTAGTACCACCATTATTTCAGAATTTTCTCGGACAACTTATATCTACTTTTTCTGAATTAATGTCAATACTGTTGTATGCTAAAATGGGATATTTCTAGACATACAATACTTTAGACCAGCCTTAATGTATGCAATCATTTATAAAAAAGTGCTTAAACTGCTACATTTTGTTGTCTGCCTCGACAATGAAATAAAATTAAGACACTTTTGGACAAAGCATAAACACCTTGCTTATGCAATTTATTATCAACCCTTTTAAATTTAAACATTTTGAAATTTCTACAATACTAACGGGTGATTTTTTAAGAGGTTTAGAACTTTAAAAAAAAAAAAAACACAAAAAATTCGAAAAAATGAATGAAATATTTATTTGAATCGATAGTTTGAACCTTGCAATTTAATGTTTAAAGATAATTTCATGCAAATGTTGACCGCGGCTGCGTCTCAGGTAGCCCATCCGCTGAGTCCAATTTTGGCATACTCTTTCACACATATCGGCCGGTATCTCACGAATGAATGCATGGATGTTGGCTTCCAGTGCGTCAATCGAAGCGGGCTTGTCCCTATACACATTAGCCTTGACATACCCCCACAAAAAAAATCTAATGGTGTCAAATCGCACGATCTAGGCGGCCAATTGACCGGCCCGAAACGTGAAATTAACTGTTCACCAAACTCGCCTCGCAATTGCGCCATTGTTTCGCGTGCTGTGTGGCATGTGGCACCGTCTTGTTGAAACCACATATCATGCAAGTCAAGAACTTCCATTTCGGGCAAAAAAAAGTTTGTTATCATCGCTCGGTAGCGTTCACCATTGACAGTAACGCTGCGATTCGCATCATCTTTGAAGAAATATGGCCCAATAATGCCGCCGGCCCATAAACCGCACCAAACAGTGGCTTTTTCGGGATGCATTGGTAGCTGTTGCAATGCTTCTGGCTGATCTTCACTCCAAATGCGGCAATTTTGCTTATTTACGTACCCATTCAACCAAAAATGAGCCTCATCGCTGAACACAATTTTTCGATAAAAAAGCGAAAATGAACATTTCGAACCGAGCACGAATTTTGATAGTAAAATTCAATAATTTGCAAGCGTTGTTCATTTGTAAGACGATCCATGGTTAAATTGCAAACCAAACTGAAGCTGTTTGACAGTGACACAAGGTACTAAACACACGTCAGCTGTCAAAACCAGTGTTGCCAAAATCAAACCAGCTAAAAAATCACCCGTTATTATGGGCCTAACAATACTTCCCGAACTGTTTAGCCGCTTTATTTGCTCATCTGCTCCTCCTACACACTTTGCTTTTCAACTGTCATTCTTTGGCCTCAAAATAAACTTCCATGTACTAACCAATTAATCCACCAATTAATGCACCATGTTCTCGGAAGGATTTTATCTTGGTGGCCTTTAATTTTCCACCAGTCGCGCTGGCCACAAAACCAAAAACAATCATCTACACAATTAGCAAAGTATCTCAGGCTACTAACAAAGTTGAACAATTCTTTGCCAACAACTGTCTAATCTCCCTTCTAATGAGCATCTTCTTACATTTGCTTACACACCAAAACCAAAAACTCAATGAAAGTAACTTCGGATCGAGCAAAAGCCTTTTTGTTTGCCACACTCTCTAAAAGAAGAAAGCGCCTAAACAAATAACAAGAAAAAACCCCCAAATGTGCTGAAATTCATTTAATTTAAGTTAACGACATGTCTTTTCCTATAGGCGGCCCTTCTCAAAAGCACACGCGCTCATATTGATATAAGTCCTTTCAAATTGCCTTTGCTTGTTATATTTGCATATGGATTGGCGTCTAGGAAGGCAGGAAATAACTTCCATTTTAAGGGTGAATTTTTCAAAATAATGACACTCTGTCGGCAAAGTGTAAGAAGAGCTTTACGTTTAGGAGGACTATTTGCATATTTGGTCATTTGGTTTGCTTTCATAACGAAGGCAACGTTAGAAAAATTGTTTACAATGTAATCTTTGTTGGCAGTAAGTTGCTCCCTACACAATCTAATTGCCAAGATTATGGAAAGGAAAACTTTTCCCTTGCGGTGTTCTCCGACAAACACGAATGGTGGCTGTGCTATTGTGGGGAGAAATGATTTTAATTAAATGATAAAAGCAAATTGAATACTTGAGCACAAATCATTTGCTATACCACTCGGGAGAAAGGGTTAAAATATGTCCCACCGAAGTGCATTCATTTGTGGTATGTGGGTCACATATTCGCTTTTTTTTTCAAGGACCAAAATCGATATCGGTAATGGGTTTGGTATGGTGGGGACATCTCATGGCTTGTGCGGTCTTTAATGGCATTTCCATTTCGCACTCGCCCAAGAATGCACGGGAACTGGACTTAGGTATGTCTTTTAGTGCTTCCAAACCTTTGCATCGCAAGTTTCAAGGTATCTTTGCAGAAATTTCTTTGCTGTCAAGCTTGTGGCAGCCACGAGACCATATCCTCGTCTTTCGATTTAATTTTTGACAGCATCTTGCTGATTCGCCATAAAATTGCATTCGTACGAAAAGTAGAAACACACACATAACGAGTAGTTTTTCAGAAGCTTAGCTTAGTATCATGGATCTGTTGCGACAACTTTCTATTTTCAGATCTTGAAATCGAAATTGTATTTTAAAACCAGGGAAGCGCCCACTTATGACTGCCTTTTTCTTGCTTCCAGGAATGTATACCATCGACACACTTACTCGCCTGGGAATAATTATTTCCGTTTAATATTTTCTTAGCTTTTTTCAATCTTCTTCTAATCTATTTGTATTTAAATCATCTAAGATATTAAAAACTTAATCGGCCTTTAATTTGAAAATAAGCATTAGAGATTCCCTTTGATGTGTTTCCATTGACGTGTGCGACAGCTCCTTTTCCAAATGATATAATTACTGCCATGAACTTTGTCACGATAAATAATTATTGTAATCACATTTATGGAAGGATAATTTTTGCCTCGATCCCTTTACGACACAGTCTTGGATGAGTTCACTGATGCGATGACACTTAATTAGTGATTCATTAGAGAGTTCAAAGTTAAGCAAGGTTAATCCAAAATAGAATCGTTCTAGAAGCTTCCATCGGATGTTTTGAGACGGAAACTCAATTGACAGCAAACCGGTTAATGTATTCGCTCTGAAAAATAACACAGGGTGACCTCAAATTGGATCGTTTTGGGACAATTTTGAACATTTCCAGCATTTCTGATTTAGTCGTACTTTTTATTTTTACTCAATAATTTCCAAATCGAAATTACCATCCAGTGAATATTAACGGATCACGCTGGACCCTACCACTAAGGTGACTAAATTCATCATAAATAAGCTCAGCAATATTCCATGAATTAAAATCCACTGTGCCTCCCTATTCGTTTAGACAAAGGCCTTGAATATTGATATGAGAATTGTTCAATTATGCGTGTAAAATATAAAAATGTGCTTAAATGTGTTTACTTTTCTCATAAGCTACAAAGAAATGCTATAAAACAATTTTATATCCATGTGTGCCAAAATTCAGTAAAAGCAACATAACTCCACCACCATCATTCATCAGTTCCATGTGCATAATGTGGAAGAAATAGGTAACTTTCTGCGACAAAGGCCTCCTATATTATTGTCAAATGTACAAAACGAGAAACACTTTGAGGAGTTCTTTATTGATATGAAGGAAACATTTCATTGCGTTTCAATGAAAAGAAGAAAATGTCTTCTGGAATATGACGCAACTTTATGGGTTAGCTATTTTTGTTTGATTTAAGAGCCAAATCAGTTTTCATTGGACAGTCGTCTTTCTAAGGAAGTGTAATGGAGTGCTTTCAAAAGGTTCTTTAAGGAGGTGCAGATTTATGGGATATCATTTGTTCTATTGTATGCATGAGTGCAAAATATGGGTGTGTCAATAAATAATAATAAATATTCCAGGGGGTGTGATGTACGTAGAATTTAAAAATAAATTTAACAATAAGGAATGCAGTGGAAGCTCACTCTACGAAAAAATGATTTTTATCAGAAGAGGTTTTGAAACGATGAGTGGATTTTATCGATAGTTCGAAGAAATAAAACTTAGTCCAGTTCGAATTGGTTTTTCATTTTCTAAAACTTGTTATTTCCTCTGTAAATTCAAGATCGAACCACCATTTATACCATTTCGCTGGCCAAAGCTCCGTCGTTTTAAAGTTATGAGGTTCATAGAAACTAACAGACGAAAAAGGTTTTACATTTTTATATGTAGGTACAACTTTTCATATTTTATTGAAGTCTCTATTAAAATACAGTGTCTCAAAACTTTATTTTCTCCGGTTTTTTTTTTCCCAAATATTTTTCTTTTTTTAGGACAGTTTTCTGGGCATGGATGTTTTTAGAAAACTTTGAGGGCTTTTGTGGAATTTTTCAAAATGTTTTTGTAGGGTTTTTCAACTACTATTGAAGCGTTTTTAGGAAGTTTTTGGTCTGTTGTTTGGAGCTGTTTTTGAGGCCCTATAAACAACATTTTTGTAAGCATTTTGGATAATTTTGATAAAAGCGATTGCAAGATATAGGTATTGCTTTCCAGTGTGTTTTTGTCATGTTTTTGGGAAGCCTTTTATGAATTTTTCGAGCCAAGATTTCATTTTAATTTAAAAAGAAAAAAAAAATGCTATCAGCACTGTTTTTGGCAGAGATTCTGTCTTCTGCCTACTTAGCCTACTGACTTTTGCGACCTGAAATAGACCCTAAAAGACCTAATTCCATCGACTTTATTGGCTTTCCCAAGTCTTTCAAAAGGAGAACCACTATACAATCAAGAGGAGCTAGCAATCATATCCCACTGGTTCGAGACGTTTCGAGGACGCGGGACTGCTTTTCTTATAATAATTTCACATAAACTACTCAATGAGGTTTTTTTTCTTAAATGCCTGTCTAGTTTTAATAGCTTTTTTCTGCAATTTTCCCATGATCGAATATTGCTTACTCATAAACTAAAAAAATATTTATATTCCAATATAGGGTGGATACATTTTAATATGTATTTTGTAAGACTAAGTTTCCCTCCATTGGTACATGAATATTTACCAAAATGTCGCCCCATAAAAACTAACATATAGGAAGCACTCACCCAGCACGAAATATTATCAAAGGTTCTTCCTTTTCAATACCACTACATTTCCATTATAAATAGTTCCGGACCATATATATTAAATCAACTGCAAACTTTGCACAAAACCCTTGAACACACCGAGGGCGGTCTTCGACATGCTCCATCACAAAATCGTCCTCAAAATGTAGGCCGCCAAAAATAAAACACACACACACAGACTTCCATGATAGTGTTTCGTGTTTCATCGATTTCCCATTTAAAATTAATTTATCAATCTAATTGACGGGGGAAAGGGATTAAAAGAATTTCCCCTAAATCGAAGTGAAGAGAAGGCTTTTGTAGGTGACATGAGGCATATAATTGCTGAAATAATTTGAGTGCTCTTTGTTGATTTCCAAATGCACAGATGGGTTGGAAGTTATTAGAAATCGATTCAAATTCGTCCTGTATGTGACTCTCGAAAAAAAAACAGCGTTCGGATTTAGGTAGGTACTTGACATCTGCAAACGAAATTTTCTAAGTTCGAGAATGGGAGTTCGCTCAGTCTGGCGTTGACATGTTAGGAAGGTGCAGTTAATCTAGTTATGCAGGGATTTATTTATTATGTTCCAGGTCGACGTTGCTTGACAGCTATTTTTCCTCGGTTTGGCATTTGATGGGTTGGCCCATTTATTGGTCGTGAAGAGCAGGCGATAAAGACTTATTTTAGATAATTTTTTAAAAGCCTCTCCAACTGTACACAGAGGGTCTTACTAATAATAATTTTTAATCTTCACGCTAAACAGTTTGTAGGTCAGAATGGCTTTACCTGGAAATCACACTCACTTATGATTTCCGAAATCGCCCGTCTGCCAATATAGACCCTCTTTTAATTTAGTAGGTACACCCTTATAGACATTAACATCCTCTGTGACGCCTTAAGAATAAAATTAACAAAGTCCTTGGCATTTGGAAATGTCCCATACAAACGTGATTTGAAAATCTTATACATAAATGGCTATCAAGATATCTGAGATAAAAGCCAGATAAACGGGTGTCCTTGGAAGGACGATATGGGATTATTCAAATCCTTGTGGTGAATCAACGTCATGTCGTAGGTTGAGTTTATGCAAGCCCTCACTGTTCGTGTTTTAAATGTTGGCATCACTCCATAAGCTTTATCGTCAAGTCGTGATAAGAATAAAAAAGCTGATTTCATCAAAAGGATTTCATTACGTGGGGTCATTTGGAGGATTCTTCGACGCATAAATATAAATGACACTATCGGTTTTAGATTTGGAGATCATTATTTCGGCATAATTTGGATCTTATCCTCTTTTAGTCTTGTTAATAATGCAAATTTAGGTTAGATCTATTGAACCCACATGGTAGCATAATCCTGCATAAAATTAAATTGAACAATGTGAGGAGTTTCACTAAATTTTAACTGAACACTTAAATCGATTGTTCGGTGGAAGATTATTTTAAGAAACATTTCCTGAATGCAAATAGTCCTGAAAACAAGTTAACCTCGTTAGCATGTACAGGAGACATTTTTTTTGTCGGAAACAACAGGTGAATCGGGATATAAATTATATGCGAGTACGTGCATGTCTAACTGAAGGTATCGAGTAAGCCAAGAACGAAACCAAATTTATCCTCTTGGGGGGATGAACATTTTTGTGTGTACAAATGTTGTCTTGAATATTTTTATAAGAAACTCGAATGAATGTTTTTCGAAGTCGTATTTACATCTTTATTAAAGCAGAAGGGAAAGTCTTTAGAAAAAAACTCACGCGTGTTATTATAATATAAATGAGGCACATGCAAGGACGAGACTATGTGTTTTTGATCAGAGATTAAATGTCTCTTAGTGTCGCTGTGAATTTGTGAAGATGTGCTCATTGCGCATGTGCCGCAGTCACAGGTGACTTTTATAGCAGCTGGCATGGAATATGCGTTACATTATCCAGCTTAAAACAGTGGATTGAATGTTGTATTGAAAACCTGTAGGAGAGAAAAGTGGTCTACGTGATAATGATTTAGTCAAATGTTACGAAACTGAAAGCTATACGAAAGAAATCTTTGGAACTGTTTTTTGTACTAGACCACATCCGAATAAAATTCTTGAAACCAGTCTCTTTTAATTATTTAATTTCGTATTCCCAAAAACCATTGGGGACATTCATAGAATCGATTCTACTTTTTGTCTATAACAAAAAATTTGTATTGTGGCTTTTGTAAGCAGGAATATTCATTCACCGTCATAAATATCAATTGCTGCTATGATGGTAGCTAAACATTAATCGCGATTCACTTATAAAATTACTCATATTGATAGTTGTGGGCCATTTATCGATTTCTTTCTAAAAATTGTAGGCAGAATAAAATTGAATAGGCAAATAAAATAAAATCTTTGTCTTGGCACAACTTAAAGTGACAAAAGACATTCAATGTTTTTATTAATTTGACCCAAGCTACAAAAATTAAATAGAAAAAACAACATTTCAAGCTTTCACATTTTGTTTTAAGGTATACTTAAAGTAAATCTTATTCGAGATTTGTAGATGATGATTTAACAATAATTGCTGTACAAACTTCTGTCGAGCTAGGTATTCCGTGTAAGTCAGCAACTCCTTGGTACCTATAGTCATCTCTTGTCAAATCAGTTTCAACTTGTAAGAAGACTAAATATACTTACAAATAAATAAATACCTCGGACATAGTGACATTTATTTATACGCAGTCTACAATATTTTTGCTAAAATTAATATAATGTACATATATAAATAAATAAAAATTTTTATTATATCTTCAAAGTTTTTCACTTTCAAAAGGAAACACTTCAAACTTTATGAGTAAAAATATCTTCTTCAAAAATGTGTAAATTCAATGGGAGCAACACTCAGTTCAGTAATAGTTCAGTAAACAAATAAAATTCGCCAATAATCGTAAAATAAATAGTAATAAAAAAAAGCTTATTTTAGTTGTTTAATTTTCAGAAAAAAAAGTCCCTTTATGGGATTAAATGCCACAGATTTAACTAACTACCGCTTATTATATTCTGTCAGATTTTATTCGTCTCAGTTAGGAATACTGACTTATTAAGTATAAGGCAAATACAAATACCTGAAATGCTTCAAAGTAATTCTGCCAGACACTTTTCATACAAATCCCTCCTCAGTCACTTCCCACGTGTGTGTCGATTCCGGAAATCGTATACCTCCTCCATAAGACGTCTTTCACTGTCAGAATAATGGTTACTTTTATGCGGTGAAATTACTTTATTGCTTAAAACGTTCCGAATACAAATTGCCCATACATGACACTCGCCCGTGTCCATGTCCATATACGATTGCTTTGAAATGATGAAACGCCAAATACTTGTGTATCTGTTTGGTTTTGCCGGGCGGAGCCATTCTGGATAGACCCACTTACGCCAATATATCAATGTCCCTCTGCGGATTTACCGAGCGTTTGTATATATCACTGCGTTGAGGGTGTACACTTGTAATTCATCCGCACACACTAAAGCCAAAGGAGATGGTAAGAAAATGTGTTATAATGGCATAAATAAATACTTGCTCACAAAATTGTTATTCGTCCTTCGACTGGAGTTTCAACTTCATGGGGAATATTACGCATTCAATCGATAAGCCGCGTTTTTTGTTCCGTGGTCAACATGTTATTGAGGCAAAAAGAGATATTGGACTGACCGAAGGACGAACAATTTGGATAGATGTTGATTGATTAATTTCAGAAACTTTGTGCTATTGAAAGTGGTTTGGAGATTCCTTTTATTACTGAGCAAAGTTCTTCCGATTTCGGGGATTACGCGAGGACGCTGACGCGGGAATTTATTGGTGTGGAATACTATCGAGAAAATTAATTAGTAAAGAGGCGGTAATTCGTTGTCGTCAAAAGGGTAGGGAAAACCTAAAAGTTTTTTGTCACATCCAATATTATATTCAATAGTAATAATCAAACTTCCATACCATACCACTATTTTATCATATCTGCCATAAATGTTTAAATATGAAGCCACGACTGACTCAAAGTAATCGATATTGACTCAAAAAACACTCCCAAGGCCTACGAAAGTAACTTGTAACTAAATCAGAGTTTGAAAGCTGTTTTGTAAATCTTAAAGTTGAGTCCCCAACTATCAAAGGCAACACGTGCATGTGCCTTCAAAGATATTTCTCAAAGTAACACCACTCGGTATATGTAACTAACTACTTTAAGAGACACTCCTGAAATGTGAGCCTTGACAAACTTATTTCTTAATAATTAAACACGATTTTGCTGTGAAACTAAACACCCTCACTTTATTATAATGAGCACTTTAATTTGCTTTTGTGATGTTTATCCATCCGAGTCTGATATGCTCGAAGCAAAGTTTTAACTACACAGACATGTGTTATGTTAATTTCGGTTATTACTGGTGCTTTTGCTTTTTTCCCAGTCCTAAGGTACTGTGATAGAAGATGACACCAGCAAAAGGGTTTATAATGGGAACTTCCCTAATAGCCATTTTGTTGCGTAATTTATTTTTGTTGACACTTACCAGCAATCCTTTAATGTTTACCAACTGGCCAGATGAGTATACACCTCGTGCAAATATAATTTTGTATTTAACGCCCTTGATGAGGGTTAATCCGTCAAAGGATTACGATGTTCACTTAACCACGTACAAGGTGAGTGCTGGTAAACATTGTCGGCTATATATATGCAGACGGTGTCACGCAGAAGCCGTCACTTAGTATTACTTACAATGGTTGCACAAACATTGATTCAGAATTTATATGGAGTGTCTTAATATAGGGGGCGTTATCTCATTTGTTTTCTGTTTAATTTTACCCCCCTTTTTCGCATCGATTTTGCCGCCCACAATTTAATTTTTAGTTTAATAGATATTTTTTGTAGCTATTTTAATTGAGGAAATAGTTGTTCAGGGGCTTTTTACAATGAACCAAAGTACTAGTAAAAAGACATTCGACGGCACTTCCCGTATAACGAGTTAACAAAAATGGTTTTCCTGCTGCCAAAGCCTGGGTATTTAATTAACTACGGCCTTAGCCCCTGAAAACATTTGCTTTAAACTTCGTTTCTGACTTCCTAAGATTTTTAGAACTAACCCGAGGAAATATCTGAATTTTTAGCTTATGGATTATAGTTAATTTAAAGGAATAAATTGCGATCCGTACATGCACAGTATTTTAATTTTAAGCCAACTTGTACCGTTTGGTTGCTCTACTGCTCATTCCTCGGGTAGAAATATGTTGAAAGTTACTTTATTTATGTTCTTGATTTAATATAGGAAAATGTTTATAGCTTTCCTGAGAAAAAAAAACAAAATTCCATCTTAATTCTTTTTTCCATTGTGCCACTTCTCCCAAACGACTGACAAACATCCGAGAGTAAAAGTCATGAAAGAGTTTCTCACTTAGCCGTTTAAACTGGGGATGCAATTAGAGGTTCGTTCCATTCGCCCAAAAAATTAAAAAAAATCCCACGATACGTATGTTTGTGCGAAGCTTGGCCCAGGGTCTGCTCAACTATCTATTTTTTTATTTTTAAATTTGACTTTTAAAATTTGAGAAGATAGTTACTAATAAAAAATAAAAAGTTATTTAAACAATTTATTACATAACAACAGTCCTAGCTCTTTAGAAATTTAAGGTATTTTTTTCAAAAACGATTCTTAACGCCTGAATTGAAATGTTTCCTGAGGGCAGAAAGACTGTCGGACATTTAAGAAACCTTCACGAGTGATGGCGCAGTGTTAATAAATGTAAGACATTTCGTACGTTCTTCAAAAATCCACCACATTAACAACTCTCAGTTGATAGTGTGGTGGAATCTCACTTCTCTAATATAAAGACTAACAGTTTTGTTATACTTTGAAAATTTCCCTCCTCTGGCAATGAAATTACAAACCAAAGCACGCGGTCCCCTTTCTCAGGACATCATCTCATCTCATCTCAACTAAAAATAAACTAATTTTTGCACACTTTCCATTTCAGAGAGCCACAGTGGCAGGACCAGCAGAGATAAACGCAACCCATTTAGCAGCCGATGAACTTGATGCCATCAATCAGAGTGTAGAGCTACAGTGTCTCGTTCAGGAACACATAGAGTTTTCATTGCACGGTAATTCCAGTGAATATTGTTCAACATCATTTGATTCGATATTGTGCTGGCCTCGGACATCACGGGGGACATTAGCAACATTGCCCTGTCTAGATGAGCTGCAGGGTATTCAATATGATAGTACACGTGAGTATATCATTGCACGAGAATGTGATTTATTTTTTTATCATTTTATAATTGGAAATGAGGACACGACGCCTGTGGAAGTGGGTGGATAAAAAAGTGGGTTTGGGGATTGTTATGATTGCGACGTCTTGGAAAGTTTCAATTTGAAATTAATGTAAGCAAAATAGATTAGGGTTTTGCTGACTAAGTTGTTATAATTATCATTATAATTGGATCTTCTTTTATTTATGTTGTTTTGTTTAAATCCTATGAACAGCCAGTTGAAGCGTAAAGATTGGTGGTACTTCTGCACTTAAATACTTTAAAAGTATGTCGCTCATGAATTCTGTAAATATAAATTATGCGGTTATGCGTGGTTTGTGCACATACCAAAAATTTTACTTACTGCATAAACGAAATAATAAAACTTGCTATTTCAAACAAAATATTATGTGTGCACGCAACATTTATATAGATCACTTCCTTCACCTCAGAAATCAATGGGGAATTGGAGCCGTCACAACGACATCTTTCGTTTATAATTTGAATCTTTGCAGTTGGGGTGTAAGTTCATTCGGATTTTATTTGATACTCAAATTAAACCATCAAGGCTTGAAAGCACTCGTGAAAGTCACTCAGTCTTCAGGGCAATTGATTTGCTTAGGATTCACAACTTTCCCTATCCTCTAGGGGAACTCAGGACTTCAGAGAAATACCTGCAATAAAGGTCATGCTCTGATATTGTTCGAAATGTCTTTTACTTTTTGGCAGTGACCTTCCAAGTTGCAATTTTGGTCTTGCTGATAGTAGGTACGTAAATTGGTGCTCTTGGGGCGGTAGCCACAGCTTCACTTAGGTTAGGTCCATTGTGCTGCTTGTAGTAAATCGTTAATATATAGAGGACTTAAGAAGATTGTTTTCTGTGAATATGTGAGTAGCCCTTGGATGTCTCCGCAATTATTTCTTTTGTCAGAGGCATGCTTTAGCTTATTTTCTTTTTAAAGTTGACAAAAAACGCACGAAGCTTTGTAGAGTACCTCTGCAGACAGTTTTTCTATATGAATATCGGTCAATACTTGATATACAGCTTGAACGCAAAACCCTTCGTCAGTTAATCGGTTGGATTTTTAATGAACCAGCATTCGACCTCATAGGTCACTTATCAACTTTCATACGATTCTCAAAACGTATTTTTTATTTATTACTATTATTATTATTTATGTCAATTTGAGCTCCATAAGCTCTTTTAAACAACTTAAAACTAAGTTATTTTAATTTATTTCACCAACCTGCGAATTCGCAAAAAATAAGTAGTTCCACTTTTTCTTGTTTCCCTTTCAGAGAACGCAACCCGCTACTGCTACCCCAATGGCACATGGGAGAGATATACAAACTACGACCTTTGCATGCACCTACCTGCACCATCAACAGTACCCGAGTTCGAGCCGATCATCGAGCTGCCCACCATCATCTATTACGTAGGATACACGATAAGCCTGGTATCTCTAACGTTGGCCGTTTTAGTTTTCATCTACTTTAAGTAAGCCCCTTTCGCAAATGCCGAACCTGAAATATTTGGCAAAGCTTTTAAAAACACCTTTTTCACCCATCCCTAAACAAATAAAAAGTAAACCACCTCTAAAATCCTTTCAGAGAACTACGCTGTCTGCGAAACTCTATTCATGCGAATTTATTCTTCACATACATTATGTCGGGACTGCTGTGGATCCTTACGCTATCTGTACAGGTGAGCAGTAAATTCCGCCGCTCTCACACTAACTGACAAAAGAGCAAAACACTTGACCAGCGGAAAGAGGTGAAAGTGTGCAGGATTTGTTTTGCTCCATCAAACATTTACACTGGTCACACCTTGTGTCTGTTCACTGCTCTGCCAGTTATTTATAGTCCTTGCGATTACACTCTTCTATTTGCTTACATTGTCGTTCTCTTTTGTTTAGATTTCGATGCGGACAGGCTTGGGTGGCTGCATAGTCCTGGTGACGGTATTTCATTTTTTTACCTTAACCAACTTCTTTTGGATGCTTGTAGAGGGTAAGTGGCTGTCGGCATTTCTGTGGGTTGCCATTCCCTAAGGATGCATTCCAAGTTTATTTTTGGGCGGCATCCTTTGGTTTTAAAATGAGCCGCTTATATTGTGGTGTAGGGAATCGACCATCGATATAAATGGAATCTCTCTCTTTATGATGATTGCAGGACTCTATTTGTACATGCTGGTGGTGAAGACCTTTTCGGGCGATAACATTCGATTCAATATATACGCAATGATTGGATGGGGTAAGTAGGCGGCACAGTTCTCTGCAATATGATGGAGATTAAAAAGGAAATTGCTTTAAAGCGTTTCCTTTTTTTCTGCCAATTTAATTTATTGTTTAAAATCAATTTACGTCCTTTGTTTTCGGTTTTTGGCCTTGACAGGCGGCCCAGCTGTGTTTGTTACCATTTGGTCTATTGCTAAAGGTGTGACAACATCATTTCCAAGCGAAAAGGTAATCAATTGTGTTTCGAATCGAAAGGATATTGTTTTTGGGCAGTCATTTAATGAATATTGTTGATTTTTGTCACTGTCCACAGATCGATACTGGATGTCCGTGGATGCATGAAACAGCAGTCGATTGGATATTTCAAGGACCAGTGTGTGTGGTGCTGATAATGAATTTAATATTTTTGCTGCGAATAATGTGGGTGGGTAAATTTCTTTCTTAAATTTATTTCTCTTTCTTTAATTGTGATGGGAAGGGCGTGGGATGTTTTTTTCGAAACAAATTTTAAGCTGGGGTTTTTTTAAATGTACTGCATAGTTTTGCAGGACTACCTGGGTTTTACTGTCCTAAATTCGAAAGCTTTTAAGAAATTAGATCAAATTATAGGAAGTGAAATGTTCCACAAATATCAGTCTAGCCAGAAAGAAATTCAATATCAACTTAAATGATCTAGAATTTCCAATTTAATTCTGATTTCAGAATAACGAGCCCAAGGGCCCCAAACAAGGTCAGGGTAGTGCAAACCTTATTATATGTTATCAAAAGCATGATCCTGCATTTGCGTATTTTTTACCTGCCTGCCTGTGGCACTCGCAGATTAAAAGTCGTTCCCAGAATATATTTAATACAGCCGACTCATAATTCCTTAACGCAGACTATCTTCACCACGTTTCTGCTACAGCTCCTCTAACACGGTTCTTAACAAAGATGGCCAAGTTATCTATTTATATATGACTCCTCATTCATATGATTCTTCCTGCATGAATGAAAAACCAAAGCGTCGTGGTTTCGATAAAAACAACGTCATTTCCACCTACAACCTTGTTCTTACAAAATTTTATAAATGAGCTTATTCCCGACACCCTTCACCCTTTCTTATACCTCAAAGTTTATGACATCAACTACAACTATAATACATCATCACATTGCACAATGTTGCAAAGTCATCATGTTACTTTCTCTTGCTATGGATATATTCTTCTCGTACTCGTTTATCATCTAGGGGTGTCATGAAAGCCACCCGTATCTGCTTCATTTGGTAAGCAGAAACTTTACGTTGTTTCCAGATGTTGCTATCTGTTGCATAAAAGGATCGGAAACTTCTCGCATGTGAAGGCAATCCAGTTATGTCTCATAGCATCGAGTTTGGTATTACTCATTAAGAAAGCTCCTTGTAAGGATAGTCACGTCGCCATTGCAGATGGAGCGAAATGAAAATGGAACTTAATGGCATGAATTGATTTTTGTGAAGTGTGTCAACATTCACAGATCTAAAGCCTTTCGGAAGCTTACACTGTTCAAGGCTCCTTCCATTCACAACCATCCATTGGAATTGCCATCTAAATCACCTATCTGAACATAAATGCCACGTGCAATTCATATTTTCCAAACTGTCACACGACAATATCTAACGAGCAATTAATCTGGATTAACACTTTTGAGTAAAGGCTAAAGCATAAATCACCTCGTATTCGCATTTTATTTCGCAGGTGCTCATAACGAAGCTTAGATCGGCAAACACAGTGGAGACTCGACAATACCGCAAGGCGGCAAAGGCTCTACTCGTCCTGATACCCCTCTTTGGCATTACGTATCTGGTAGTGTTGGCAGGGCCCAACGAAAGCGGTGTTGTTAGCAATATTTTTGCCGTAATTCGTGCTCTTCTTCTTAGCACGCAGGTAAGTTATGAACGAGAAATTTGTTTTAATTTCCGCTGTAAATTTAGTAAATTTATTAAAATGAGTTTTCTTTATCTGTTTACTTGTGTTTTAAAATGCTGCGTGGGAAAATTATGCAGGGATTTTCAGTGTCGTTGTTTTATTGTTTCCTAAATTCAGAAGTTCGAAATGCCTTGCGACAATTCTTGTCGCGATGGCAGGATGAGCGGAATATTCGATTAGGGCAGCTAAGGCAGAGTCGAAGGTGAGTTTTCCAAATGACGTCGTGTTTGTGTTTACTGGAGTTTGTTTGTAGCTATTATTATATTAAAGAGAGAAAGCATGCTTGTTTTGTTTCAACTTATTATGAATGTTGCTTTAGTTGTAAAAGTTTTATTCAATTTAAAAGTGGCTGGTTGTGTATAAAAAGGTTTTGTATCGTTAAACATGTTGCTAATTTTAAAGCTTAGCTTTCGAGTACCTCTATCTAAAATGTGCATTTCTCATTACAAACGCCTTAAAGGAACTTCCTGTAAATTACTTGTTGTGCCAGCAACTTAAATCGAGTGATTTGTTCATGTTCCTAATGTAGCACTTGTCATCGATTTGTACAAAATCTTTTCCAAAAATGAATAAAACTAAAATATGAAACGTAATCTTTTATTGTTTAATTTGTCATAAACAAATAATAATAATGCGGTTATTGTTTTCTTATAAATTAGGTCGTCCAAGTGAGGACCATTTATTTGCACACACTGTTGGAAGCGGGCTATTGCGTTTCTTGCCATGCACTGCAGTACGCTTGGCTGGATGTCGTTAATTTCACTGCTTAAATTTTCCTTCATCTATGTGACAGACTGTGGGTTATTCTCATAGACTTTAATCTTGAGGTTCTATAAATATTTGTCTCATGATTCATGTGGACATTTCCTTAGCAGCTCAATATCGCTCCTTTTTAGATTTCGTGCACGTTGCATACTTCCCTTTCATTCCGCTTCAACAGAGAAAGCGTCAAACCACATTCAATGTTAAATGTGCTCGAGTCACCCCATTCGAGAACCACTATCGAAAATCGTTGCTGATGTTTTTAGGTTAGATGATATGAAACGTAATTTCATCCTGCTCGATTTTGGTTTGTATCTCAGTCTAGCTGGAAGCACCAAACCAATTTCTGACTTAAAATGGTTTTGCTCTTTATTTTAATCAATAGTTTTTGTTATATTTTTTTTTGTTGACTGAGTTATTTGAGTGATGGTAAAGGTTAATAGCAGTAGTGAGTAAAAGACCGTTTTATTTGGAAACGCATTTGAAAAGCAGTCGTAGCTAGAAACAAAATATCCTATTGTCGGCTAGTGGTCATATTTTAAGCATTTTTAAAAAGTTCTATCGAAATCTGTCCAGAAGCTTCAAAGTCAACCGGCAACAGACAATTTTGTTATAAAAAATGGATAAATAAGTTCTGAAAATTTCATCCACATTTATAAGGAAAATCTGCACAACTAAGTGAACTAACTGACGTCAGTTTTCCCACAAAAATTTGATGTAACTGCTGAGTTACAGCCCTTGCCCCTTATACATAGTTGACATATTAAAAACCATTCCCAATCATGCCGTATCGAATTTGTTCGAAAAGTTTCAACTTTTATGATTAATTGTCACATCCTTTAGCAGTCTGATGATACCACCCTAAAATGAAACTCATATTAGCTATGACACGCTCATGATTTCAAATCACGTCACGGTAGTACATTGTTCATTGACAATTTATTGAACTCACCGAACGTTATCGTGATAGTAATCGTAGGTCGTATCTCTGTCCAACACAATTCCCCTACGAATTCCATTGAAAGACAAGTCACGTAGAGAGTCCCTAAAACAACCAGCACTGCGGGAATAGTGTCGAACTCTGTCTGTATTTATTTTTCGAAATTTTAAAACCATTTTCTCTGCAGATACAAATAATGGCTTGTGCTTTTGTTAACTTAACCAATGTAACTCGTATATCCAAACTTCTGATTGGTTTTCCACCTCGACGAGCCAATATTAGAAAAAAAAATCCCTTCCACAGCTGCTTTCAATAATGTTACATTCCCCGTCTTCATGTTGTTTCGTTTATTGCTTTTCTTATTGTTATAGTGTTGGCACTTGATTTGATCTATTTTTCCATGTTAATGTGAGTCGTTTTTAAAGTTTTTTTTTTCGAATACATTTCTTTGT
The DNA here is from genome assembly GCA_949126925.1 of Cheilosia vernalis. Classification (NCBI taxonomy): domain Eukaryota; kingdom Metazoa; phylum Arthropoda; class Insecta; order Diptera; family Syrphidae; genus Cheilosia; species Cheilosia vernalis. The sequence goes on along the minus strand of OX421361.1, from coordinate 62,056,752 downwards.
AGAGATAAACTAAAAAATTAAAATAACTTTTGTAGGTTAAAAATCTAATGAAGAAATCCAGTAAAACCGTACGTAAGGATATCACTTTTTCTGCTTAAAGTTTGGCATTACAAAAAAAAATATTTTTCTCTAGTTTGGCCTGCGAAATAATTAAGTCAAATATTTATATAATCAGCTTTGTTTCCATACTTGTGTTCTTTGGAAGTTTTCATTTAATTTTCAGCAAGTTCGTTTAAAATGTTATTATATTTTCTTGAATATTTTTTATTGTTGAAAGACAAACGGAGGCTTAATTTCAACACTTTCAAATGTTCGCTTCTTACACCTAGTTCAATTTGTTTCATAACCATAGTTATTTGACAGCTGTGCTCATAAAATCAACTCCTAAAGTGGCCATCGAAAATGTGTAAAAGCACTCGTCCAAAATTTAAACTACCACCACCTCTTTATTTATTCAATATTGTGAAGTCTCCGCTTTTCGATTCTACTATGCATCACGACACCCTCACATGACCATAGTGGAAGTGCATTTTTAATTTGTTTGTACTTCTGAATAAATATTCCAAAACACGTCAACAAGAGGTGAATGGTATATTTCCAAAATGAATAACATTTCTCCGCTCTGTGTCATGAATGTCCTTCCTCGGTAGAACCTTTTAATTAATCTTTACCTCACCCCGATGACTGCACTTAATTGAGTCGCTTTCAGAGTTATTCTAGTGGTTGCCTTTCTCACTTTTACCTCGCCCTTATCCAACAAGTTCAGGCTTAGAATTCATCAGCAAATTTATCATGCTTCTAGACCAGTAATTGGCCACAACAATGGTTAACCGTATATGACTTGTTGGCTTCCACTTTGTGATGGTTACATTATTACGTCATGAGAGTGGAGTCATATTCACATGGAACAGAATTAAATTGTCACCAAGTTTTAGTACACAAAACACAGTTCAGTGTACTCGGAAATGCTTCCATCTTTTTTCTATTTATTTGGACCAAAAAAGAGGTACCATTTTGTTTTTTTTTGGGAAGATTGGTCTTTTGGGAATTGATCGCTGGACCGAGTAACACCTTCTAAGAAGGCTCCAAAAAAAAAAAAAAAAAAAAAAAACCAATAAAACCTATACGTGCTTTCTTTAAACGTGCACCAATAAAAGACAGTTTTTTTTTCGGAAATAAAGTTTAATTAATATCAAAAGTTGAAACTAAAATTTACCTTAAACTAAAATTTGTTAACGCCAATAAAAGTGCAAAAGGGTGAAAATATATTCTCCTATCGTCCACCAACAAAAAGACAAGTTCGAAATTTCTTCGATCGATTCGAAATCGAGAGAGAATCAGCAAAAGAAATCGGCAAAGTGTCCAGTGAGCGAATTAACCGCTTCATAATTGTTATCACCAATTGCTCCTCAAGAATTTATTCGGCTAGAAAATTGCTCATCAAACCTCTCGAGCTGACCAGAATCGTCACAAAAGGAAGTAAGGAAAAACCGTACCACCGTATAAGCGGTCTGCTATCCAAAGCACTTGATTCAGCGCTTTATCCCGCTATTCCATTGCTCCGTGAATCTCCCACGCTTATACGCATCGTCATTCCTCAGTTCCCGTGTCATCGTCGTGTCTCCTACATCGCTATGTGTTGTGCCGTCCAAGTAGAATGTTTAGCAGAATAAATTTAATTTTTTTTTGATTTCGTGAAATTTCTATTGTGTTATCACATATACTTACGTGTATATATAGTTATATTGATTGAGAAAAACAAGGAAATAAATGGCCATATCGCTAAATTTGAAATAAAACAAAAAAAAGTGAAAAATTACATACATAATATACCTATAATAGTGTACCTAAGGTGATATAAAAATAATAAATACTTTAAAGGATTCCGTTCATCAAACATTCAGCAATCATCGTCATCGTCAGGCCTGCCGAGCGTAAGATTTAAAAATTTTTTTTATATATATACATGCAATACCTAACTACCTATATACTTTTATGTACTTAATAATATACCTTATATATATATATCTTATTTCTAAAGTTAAAATCTGAATTTTTTGTACCATACCTTAGATCCACTACCTATTTACATTCTAGTTCCTACATATATATATAAAAAAAAAAAAAAAAATAGCGAATGGCTATTTATATCTACCTATATCTAGCATAAGATATACATACATATATGAAGTTTTTTTTTGTTTCGGACAAAGTTAATAATGAATTTTGATTGGCGAATAAGTATAATAAATAAATAATGTTAAAGTGTTAAAGCTAGTGTTTGATTTGGCTGACGTAAATTGATTCAAATTTGATAGTGGGGGTGATACAATAGGGTGCTACGTAATATTTTTAGCACATGGATGGGAGGGCCAGGATTGAGAACAAATTCATCTGAGTTCTCAGATCAGAGTTTGATTCATCGTGTAATTTCTTAATTTACAGTTTTCGGGTTACATTTAATAGATAAGACTTTTTTTTCTAACTGCTTCGTTTCTTTTTTGTTTGAAATTTAATAGTGCACGTAACAATTAATTAGTGTGATGTGAGATCGGTGAAGGGATGCAAGAACCTCCCCTATACGACGAGCTGGCATCAGAGCATAACTAGGCGTGCACACTGCATCTTCCTCTCCGTCTCCCTTAGGATCATTACAGTAATTTGGCGCCCAACGTGGGGCCGCAGCTTAGGTTGTGAGACTCCTACAATTTAAATAGTTTACTTATTTCTTTTCTAAATTTTATATGCAATTTTGTCTAGTTTTTTGGAAATACAAGTATATTGGATTCCATTCGTCTGGTAGCTTGTCCAGCTAGAAAAGTATAGCATCGGGTACATAACTAATTTTTGCAGTTAATAAACCTATATTTTCTAGTTTCGAACCAGAAATTTGCAGTGGAGTAGTAGCTTCTAGATTTAGTAAAATCGCGCTAACCATATGCAGTTTGCTGATTTTAGGTTACATACCTGAATTCATTCAAAGGAATAACTGTTATATGGAATTTTTCATTGGGATTATTTCCGGTGTTCACCTATAACATTTCGTTTGAGCTTTTACAGATTATCTTCAGTTTTTTTTTTTTTTTTTTTCTCAATTGTTACATAGTATATATATGAATCCAGCTCTGTTCATACCTTTAATATAGTCGTATCACTCCTCATCATAACGGAATCATTTATATCAGCCAAATAATCAAACAATGTACATAAATATTATTAACACAAATAATAACTAATTTATCTCTATCGATTTTTCTTTTTTCGCGATCTATCATATCGGTATAGGTACTTGTATTTTTTTTTATATTTCTTTTTTGTCGATATCGAATATGCCGGTTAATCATAGTAATGAAAATATTGCTCAAGCTGGAGCTGAGGAAGAGCGATGTGCTATTTGTAATACAAGCATTTTAGATCCCAATAATATGTCAATAACTCATTGCAACCATAGGTTTCACAATGAGTGCATGTCTTCATGGTTCAAAAATAAATCTACCTGTCCGACATGTAATACTTCCTGCCAATTTAGTGATTTAGCCTCAGGAGCTAGTTCAAATTTAAACGATTCCATACGCTCTCAGACGCGACTCACTCAAGGTACTTCTCGAGGCGCTATTTCTAAGCCAAGAGGAGGTCCGAGGACGCGATCAAAAACAGCTCGCTTTAATGTACTTGACTGGTCAATGCAGGGCCCAAATAATTATTCTCCTGCACCAATGCAAGGACAACAGCATAGAAATCCTAATGCTCCGGCTAGTGCATTTGCGCATTTAGACCAAAGTCGTGTTCAAACCATGATTGATAATTCTTTGCATACCTTCCAGACGCAGACTCTGAGCAGCATTCGTAATATAGTAGATGGAACAGTTACAGAGTCTTTACAAACGTTCTTTAATAACATGAATCTGAACAATGCTCGTCCGAACTCACCTGTCGTTCAACAAACAGTAACTTCGGAAGCTCCTTCAAATATACACGATCATGAACAGAATAGTTCAAGTCATCAACACAGTACAGAAAGTCAATCACTTAATGTATCTACTCAGTCATCCGCTATTAAACCTGAAAAAGTATCGAACATTATTCTAAATTGGCGATTAAAATTTGATGGTTCTGTCGACACGTTACCCATTGATGAGTTTATCTACAGGGTGAATGCCCTGACCACACAATCACTCAATGGCAATTTCGATGCTCTATGTCAAAATGTTCATACCCTGTTTGATGGGAAAGCCAAAACTTGGTTCTGGCGTTACCATCGCAGTGTTGGTTCACTAGATTGGGTTTCTCTTTGTACCGAACTCAAGCGGAGTTTCAAAGACTATCGGACTGATTTTGACATAAAAGAGTTGATACGTAATCGAAAGCAAAAAGACAAGGAATCTTTTGATGAGTACCTTGATGAAATTATGCTATTGTCTGATCGTTTACGCTCTTCTTTATAAGAAGAGGAGATAATTGAAATAATTCTTCGCAATCTTCAGCCTAATGTTCGTTTAGGATTGCTGCATCTGGACATAACCTCAGTCTCGCAATTGCGTAAAGAGTGTCGTAAACGCGAAACCTTTTTCCAGAACGTTAATCAAAACTCGGTTTCAAACCGAAATTTTCAACCAAGGCGCTTCATTTCTGAAGTCGAAGACAATCTGACTTGTAATCCTGTAGACGTAGAGGAAATATCGCTTCAGAGCGATATAAATATACCTGCTTCAGGAAATGCAATCCAATGCTGGAATTGCGACGGCATTGGCCACAAATACGTTGATTGTGTGAAGAACAGACGTATTTTCTGCTACGGGTGTGGTGCAGTTTCAGTTTTCAAACCTAATTGTCGCAACTGTTCGCATTCGGGAAACTCGAGGGTGGATGCCCCCAACAACACCAGGGGACATCCGAGCCGCAATCCACGCAACAATCATTTTTCTTAAGGAAACCTGAAGATCAAAAGGATCACAAAAGCTCGGATAACAATTTATTTCAAATTATTCCATATCATATTAGACTGAAACAATATAATAAACTAAGATCAATCATTTTCGCTCAAGACAAAATTAAATCAGTTCGTCGGTCAACAAGGCGTATACGTAACTTTTGGCATAAAGTAAAATTAAATCGGAAAAAGCTTATTTCTTCCATCGTTTCGAGTCCAAGCGACCTTAGACCTTATGCCACAGTCACTATTCTGAGCAAAAACTTTTTAGGACTTTTGGACAGTGGAGCCACTATCAGCTGTTTTGGTTCGTCCGCAGCCGATCAAATTCTTGGATCTGGCATTAAAATAAAAAAATTTCATAGCTTTGTAAAAACTGCAGATGGCAAGACGCAAAATGTTGTGGGGAGTTTAGTGGTAGATGTTACGTTCCGCGAAGTCACTCATCCATTAGAAATTTATATAATCCCGAACCTTTCTCAAGATCTATATCTTGGAATCGATTTTTGGAGAATTTTCCAATTGGCTCCTGGAATTATCAGTGAAATAGACGATGGTGTTACTGACCCGAATGCACATTATTTGACCACCATTCAAAAACGCAAACTTCAATCTGCAGTCCAATCCTTTCCATCCTTTGAAGAAGAAGGATTAGGGAAAACTTCACTTATCGAACATTCTATCGATGTAAACGGTGCCAAACCAGTTAAACAGCGGCATTTCCCCATATCTCCCGCAGTAGAAAAACTGGTGGGTGAAGAAATTGATAGAATGCTTGCATTAGGTGTTATCGAGGAGTCGCACAGTTCCTGGTCATCGCCTGTTGTGCTGGTGCGCAAACCAGGGAAGGTACGACTATGTCTTGACTCACGTAAGGTTAACTCCCTTACAGTTAAGGATGCCTATCCATTGCCTCACATTGAGGGGATCTTAAGCAGACTGCCCAAAGCGGAGTTCATCTCCAGCCTAGACTTAAAAGATGCTTTCTGGCAAATCCCGCTGGAGGTGAATTCTCGCGAAAAGACGGCATTTACAGTACCAAACCGACCTCTATATCAGTTTACTGTAATGCCGTTTGGGCTTTGCAATGCGCCACAGTCAATGTGCAGGCTAATGGATAAGGTCATCCCACATACTCTAAGGGAGCGAGTTTTCGTGTATCTCGACGATTTATTGTTGGTCTCCGTAGATTTTGAATCCCATATTAAGCTTCTTTACGAAGTGGCAATGCATGTTCGAAAAGCTGGTCTTACGATCAATATCAGAAAAAGTAAATTCTGTTTAAAGCAAGTTAGTTATCTTGGATATATCGTTGGCAACGGATCGTTGCAAATCGACCCCGGGAAGATCTCAGCTATAACCGAATACCCAGCTCCAAAGTCTGTGCGGCAGCTCAGAAGATTTCTTGGAATGGCTGGATGGTACCGGCGGTTTATAGCTAACTTTGCTACAATTTCAACACCTCTTACCGACCTTTTAAAGACATCCAAAAGATTCAACTGGACAAGTGACGCGCAAAAATCGTTTGATGAACTGAAGGAGAAACTATCCTCCGCTCCATTCCTTTCAAACCCGGATTTTGACAAACCGTTTATTGTGCAATGTGATGCCAGTCAGTACGGAGTAGGTAGCGTTCTCGCACAAAAGAACGATGCTGGTGACGAAATGCCGATTGCATTTATGTCGCAAAAACTCAACAAAGCGCAGCGTAACTACTCCGTCACTGAACTGGAGTGCCTTGCTGCAGTACTGGCAATCAAAAAATATCGCCCTTATATTGAGGGACATAAGTTTACCGTGATAACGGATCACGCAAGCTTGCGTTGGCTAATGAATCAAACAGATTTGAGTGGTCGCTTGGCCAGATGGGCACTAAAATTGCAGTATCTCGACTTTGACATTCAACATCGTAAAGGCAGTGCTAATGTAGTTCCAGATGCTCTTTCGAGAGTATTTTCCGAAAATTTAGATGAACTAAGTAGCATACATGTTAACAATGTACAACAGATAGATCTATCGTCTCCGGCTTTTGATTCAGAAGACTACGTTCGTTGGAAAAATCAAATATCGCAAAATCAAACAAAGTATCCGGATTTTAAGGTTATTGAAAGATTTATCTATCACAGAACCGATTTCGCATCAGGGAATCTTGATGAAGATCATCTTACCTGGAAGTTATATATTCCAGTGGAACTTAGAGCGGATTTGATTCGTGATGCCCATGACATTCCAAAATCTGCACACGGAGGCGTAGCAAAAACGATCGAAAGATTGCGTAGGTATTTCTATTGGCCAGGGTTAGTGAAAGATGTTCGTGAACACATTCTGGTTTGTGAGACTTGCAAATCAACGAAACATTGCACAAAAGTAATGAGACCGCCAATGGGGAAACCGCAAGAAATCCAACGTATTTTTCAAAAGCTTTATTTGGATTTTATTGGTCCATTTCCAAGATCCAAAAAAGGTAATGTGGGAATTCTTATTGTTTTAGATAGCTTATCGAAGTTCACTTTCCTTCATCCAGTAAAAAAGTTTACGTCAAAGATAATAATCTCATTCCTGGAGGACCATATATGTAGTATATTTGGCACCCCAGAATTTGTGTTAACGGATAATGGTAGTCAATTCAAATCCAATGAATTTGAATCATTTCTGACCAAGCTCGGAATTAAACACCTTTGCACCGCTGTTCACTCCCCCCAATCCAATGCTAGCGAGCGCGTCAATCGTTCGATAAACGCTGCTCTTAGAGCATACATTAAAGACGATCAGAGGGAATGGGATGTGCATCTAAGCAACATCAACTGTGCACTCAGAAATTCGATTCACCAAACTATCAAGCATAGTCCATACTTCGTGGTTTTCGGCCAACATATGATAACTCATGGTTCAGAATATGACTTGCTGCGAAAGTTGCAGTCCCTTGAAGAACCGTCTATGAGATTAGGAAAGCAAGACGAATGTGCGCTAATTCGTCATACTATTAAAAAAAATATTAAGAATGCTTTCGAAAATAATCAAAGAACGTATAATTTACGATCAAATCCTATATCCTATAAGGTAGGACAGGAAGTCTTCTACCGAAACTTTTCGCAGAGTGACGCGTCCAAAAATTTCAATGCGAAGCTTTCACCAACATATCGCAAAGGAAGAGTTAAAGAACGATTAGGTTCTTGCTATTATGTTATTGAAAATCTACTTGGGAAGTCAATTGGTACCTATCACGCGAAGGATATGCGCCCGTAAAATAACCATTTTTCAGATTTCATTCTTTTCGCAATGCAAAATGGAAAGAAATCTGCTTTGTGATGGTTACATTATTACGTCATGAGAGTGGAGTCATATTCACATGGAACAGAATTAAATTGTCACCAAGTTTTAGTACACAAAACACAGTTCAGTGTACTCGGAAATGCTTCCATCTTTTTTCTATTTATTTGGACCAAAAAAGAGGTACCATTTTGTTTTTTTTTGGGAAGATTGGTCTTTTGGGAATTGATCGCTGGACCGAGTAACACCTTCTAAGAAGGCTCCAAAAAAAAAAAAAAAAAAAAAAAAAAAAAAAAAAAAAAAAAAAAAACCAATAAAACCTATACGTGCTTTCTTTAAACGTGCACCAATAAAAGACAGTTTTTTTTTCGGAAATAAAGTTTAATTAATATCAAAAGTTGAAACTAAAATTTACCTTAAACTAAAATTTGTTAACGCCAATAAAAGTGCAAAAGGGTGAAAATATATTCTCCTATCGTCCACCAACAAAAAGACAAGTTCGAAATTTCTTCGATCGATTCGAAATCGAGAGAGAATCAGCAAAAGAAATCGGCAAAGTGTCCAGTGAGCGAATTAACCGCTTCATAATTGTTATCACCAATTGCTCCTCAAGAATTTATTCGGCTAGAAAATTGCTCATCAAACCTCTCGAGCTGACCAGAATCGTCACAAAAGGAAGTAAGGAAAAACCGTACCACCGTATAAGCGGTCTGCTATCCAAAGCACTTGATTCAGCGCTTTATCCCGCTATTCCATTGCTCCGTGAATCTCCCACGCTTATACGCATCGTCATTCCTCAGTTCCCGTGTCATCGTCGTGTCTCCTACATCGCTATGTGTTGTGCCGTCCAAGTAGAATGTTTAGCAGCATAAATTTAATTTTTTTTTGATTTCGTGAAATTTCTATTGTGTTATCACATATACTTACGTGTATATATAGTTATATTGATTGAGAAAAACAAGGAAATAAATGGCTATATCGCTAAATTTGAAATAAAACAAAAAAAAGTGAAAAATTACATACATAATATACCTATAATAGTGTACCTAAGGTGATATAAAAATAATAAATACTTTAAAGGATTCCGTTCATCAAACATTCAGCAATCATCGTCATCGTCAGGCCTGCCGAGCGTAAGATTTAAAAATTTTTTTTTATATATATACATGCAATACCTAACTACCTATATACTTTTATGTACTTAATAATATACCTTATATATATATATCTTATTTCTAAAGTTAAAATCTGAATTTTTTGTACCATACCTTAGATCCACTACCTATTTACATTCTAGTTCCTACATATATATATAAAAAAAAAAAAAAAAAATAGCGAATGGCTATTTATATCTACCTATATCTAGCATAAGATATACATACATATATGAAGTTTTTTTTTGTTTCGGACAAAGTTAATAATGAATTTTGATTGGCGAATAAGTATAATAAATAAATAATGTTAAAGTGTTAAAGCTAGTGTTTGATTTGGCTGACGTAAATTGATTCAAATTTGATAGTGGGGGTGATACAATAGGGTGCTACGTAATATTTTTAGCACATGGATGGGAGGGCCAGGATTGAGAACAAATTCATCTGAGTTCTCAGATCAGAGTTTGATTCATCGTGTAATTTCTTAATTTACAGTTTTCGGGTTACATTTAATAGATAAGACTTTTTTTTCTAACTGCTTCGTTTCTTTTTTGTTTGAAATTTAATAGTGCACGTAACAATTAATTAGTGTGATGTGAGATCGGTGAAGGGATGCAAGAACCTCCCCTATACGACGAGCTGGCATCAGAGCATAACTAGGCGTGCACACTGCATCTTCCTCTCCGTCTCCCTTAGGATCATTACAACTTGGAAACTTACGGGAGTGTTGGTGATGATTTATTCAGACGATAGCTATGTCAACTTCTTTGTGGTTTGACTGGATGATAATTTTCAGTTTTTGGTCAGAGTTTTGTAAACAAAAAGTTACCTTTAAGAAGGCTTTAAATTGGTTGAGTGGGCGATGGATGAAAAGTCACCTAGGCCGATAATCGTGATAATGGAAAACCTTAAGAATAAACACTTCACAACTCGAAATGTCTCTTCGTTACAACCATTTAGGTTTCAATAAAAATAACAAATTAAATTAAAACATTTTGTTCAGAATTCTATAAAGTACAGGAAGGCTCTTAGCAACGGGAAATATTCTTCAATGTTCAATTGGGTGCCACTCTGAGAATTCAAAGCTTTTCTTATTTTGCTTCTCCTGAAAAATATTTCTGTTTTCGTTCTGAAGATATTATTCTAAAAGTGAGTAATTTTGGAAGGGCAACTTAAACAAAGACTTTACACCTTTGAACAAGCTTGCAGCCATAAATAAATTGAGTTGTTGGAAAACAGAGCTCGTTGAGTTCCATAACATTACATGGGAGTAATTCTAATAAGGACATTGTGAAAAGGATGCAGCAGACCATTTTTTTGATTCAATTTTTTTTTTTTGTTTTGAAAAATATCCGAATTGAGATTCGTGTTTGAAACTTTGTAGAAAAATAGTACCTACACAAGGAAGATAAAAAGTTGTCCCTATGCAGTTTTTTTTTTATAACTATATTCTGCTCTGAGTTGGGACCTTTCGACTCTTTTTCAAGATATGTTATATTTATGTGAATACAATGATTCCTTGATTAGTGATTTTGTTTTTAGGAATAAACTCCTCCAAAACTCTTTTGTCAATGTTGATTCTAATGTCTTAGGAAGGAAAGACATTTGCAAATGAAAATGGTTTGCAATCATTATCGTAGGTGAAAGTAGAACTCCTAAGTCGGGTCCTTGAAAAGATCGTACTGACATCTTAAGGTCTTTCTCGTCTTGTGGCGTACTTTATCAACATCCGAAAAGCATAGCAGCCTCAAATAAGCCCTTTGAGTTAGCCCTGAATATAGACCAGAACAATGCAAGTCCCTTGAATAAATTTTACGAATAAAACTCAAACGGATGAATGACTATATACAAAGCTAGGTCTGTGGAGCTGTTCTCCCCGTATTTATTTATTTTCTAAGCATTTGTTATCACAGGTATGATGTCTTAAAAATGACAAAAAGACTGTTTACTACCTTGATAGGAATTTATTGAGCCATTTGGTTTCGTCTTATACACATTTGATTTGTCAAATACAACGAGTGAGCCGGATATCATTAAAGGCTATATAACTAGTGGCTGTCTCATCTAGTTAGAAAATGTTTCGCAGTTTTTACGATTTTAGTGCTTTTTTCAGAAAATTTTAAACAAATCGGCAAATATACGCTATACGCTGATTGTGGTTCTATCTATAGTTCGATTATCTGTAGGAATGTCTGCTTATAACATTTTTAAGAATTGAACTTATTTTCAAAGTTGAAGCAGCGCTTATCGGATCCCTTTCAATTATCTGCTCGGAGCAATATTACCTACTCGCGCCTTAACTCTTTTTTGAAGGAAGTCTTACTGCGAGTGCTGTATTTTTTTCTTTTAAATTCGAGGTTCTTAATATTTTTGTAATACCCGTGGCATTCAATTCCCTTTTAATTTTTTTTTTTTTTTTTTTTGTGCTAAATTAGTCAAAGTCATTTTGTGTGTCAAGGACCATTTCAATTATTTTCTGCACGGCATCGTTGAGTCTGTAAATTGTAAAATGGTTGACTTAAATAAATAAACAAATAAACAAACAATTAAGGACTTTTTAAATCCTTCGAACACATAAAAATAGCGTTTCAATTTCCCGTTTGTGTTTTGTGCTGCCAAATTCATACATAAACAACAAGCAATCGCGTTTGTTTTGCTACAATCGTAGGGCTATGAATAATAAACCGACTATCAATGACTGCTAAGGAGTCCACTAATCCTTGAATATATTTCCATTAATCGAAATAGGGAACCGCAACGAATTGCATATAGGATACATTTCATTTGCAATAAAATACCCTCAAACTCAGAGGCAAACTCAAATCGGAAAGATGAAAACCTATAGGTACGCCCTTTTCGATTATTATCATCGGGACCTTAATCAATATTGATAAGCATGAAGTATGATCGCTTTCATCGTTTTATGGCAAAGACTATAGGCGATCAGATTCCACTGGCAGTAGTATTTGTTGCGAAAACTTAATCCATTAAATCGTTCAAGATGAGAAGCAATTTATTGCCGCCAAATGAAATGGGAATTCATTTTCGTATGTGTGCGCATGAAAATCGTTGTTTTTGTTTTTAGTCTCCTCCGCAAGCTACATGGTTTCATTTGCATAAATAAGATTGGAGGCTTGCACATTGTTTATTATTCGCTGAGTTTGATTTTACATATTAAATATTCTCTCTTATGGGACGAAACCAAAGAATACTCTAATAAGAAATAAAATCGCCCTTTGCAGATTTACAACGAAAAGTAATAGTCATTCGAAGGACTATTCACCAAGAACAAGAACTGAAAGCATTAGTATTAGGTAAGTGTTATTATGTGGAATGTAACCTAATGAAAGGAAAATTGAGCCTAATTTTCAGTTTGACATGCACAATAATACATTCACTTATTTGAGCAAACTTTTATTTTTGATTGTTGATTGCACAATGCACATATTTATTTTTTTATTGCACAATATCTTAGGGTGTAAACCACCTTTGAAATAAGTCCTAGCTTGACTCGAAAAAAAACATTGGAAAACATTTTTGTGAGCCAAATTTTAACCCCAAACCTAGAAGTCATTTCAGTTAACCGTTTCATCACTCTTGCTCCCAATTGGAATATCGTAATCGTCAAACTACCTTTAAATTATAAATAAGTTATCCATTACAAGTTTCCACTAGTTTCCCCAAGCCTAGAAGTCATATCAGTTAACTGTTTCATCACTCTTGCCCTCAATTTGAATATCATATCGTCAAACTACCTTTAAATTATAAATACGAGTAAGTTATCCCTTACAAGTTTCCACGCGCCTTTTTCTGTTGTGCACATTAGTTATTTTCAGCAAATGTTGTGTGAGGAGAATAAGGCGATCAGCATTTTAATTAGCGAATCAATTTTTTGTTTAAATTCCGTTTCCGATTTTGAAGTACCCAGCATCGAAGTTAATGAACGACAGTTCTACACTAATTGCCGCCGCCCATAGTGCTACTTCAAAAATGCGGTTGAGTTGTATACGCGAACAAAGGTTCTGTTCGTGTACTTGAAACATGTTTCACAAAAGTGAAAGTTAGTTAATGTTGTGTAGTAAAAAAATCTACACTGCCACGGGCAATAAAAAACTCTCTAGCCCCATGTGTAGTACTTCGAAATGCAGCAACAGCGTGTAATCCTAGGAACATATTTTTTACTGTACCTATTTCCATGGGTTCGCTTTAGTTTCTAAAACTCAGAGAGGCTGAACTTTTTCATAGCTATGTGGGGTGCAAAAAGTGTATCTCCCAGATTGGTACGATATGTATCCACCCTGAATAGCATAGGTATACCATTTCTAAGACTTAACATGGCATATATCAGTCGAATTATTTTTTTAAAAATTAGATGCAGGCATATATCTTGGAAAATATACAGAATGCAATTTGTTGCCTCCACTCTGAGTACCTACTTAATATCTATTTCTTACAAAAATGTTTATTTATGGTATACGATTGTAGCTTATATAATCGCTAAGAACTTATAAAAGTCGGCTTGGCAAACGTCATAATCTTTACAAAGAAGAACAGACTTTTCATTTTTTGTAGCGTTTTTAGCTGACGCCTTAAGTCAGAGTCATATTTGGTCTACTGACTTTTAAAATTAGGTATTAGCTTTTTCATTGGACATGTATCTCGGCAAAACAAAGTGAAATAAAGCAGACAAAATGTTGAATAATAGATTGCAGCGTATTCTACCCCCTAACATATGCAAGTTTTTTTTGATAGGGTGTTATAGACTGGTCCGTTTTTGCCACAGGTTTCGACTTTTTGGTTCATGTCTTAGATTATAGAACCATTCATTACCAGAAGGCATTCCTAACAGAGTTGAGATAGTTTTCATTGGTTACTACTGTTAGATATGTTGCTAAGATTGGTGTTCAAAGTTGAGGCCAGTCCCTGCTTCTTTGGTAGATCTTATTATCCCCAATTTTTTCCCTACGCTGCCCTTGTGTATTTCTTTAAAAAAAAAGTTTTTCGGGAAATATCAATTACCAGTAGGGACTAAGACGAAACGGAGTGGCACATGCACTTGAACCATATGAAAATTATGCAAGATTGTTGTCTTTGGTGTCGAATTAGCTTCTCACCCTGTCCCCTAAAATATATTCCACATACGTTCTGTATCTTGGTTTAATTAGCAGCTCGCACCCCGTGGACATATGAGACTACAGATCGATTTGAATAATCTACCTCCTCGCCGATGGCCAACAACATTGCAATGCTAATTGAGCCCACTTATGGTTGACAAAATGTGCCACAATTTATCGCCCCCGTGGGTTCAACATATCTCGCAAGCTTCCGGTTATGTTAATCTTGGTAAATGATTTACTGCCCACAGCCATTGTCATCCGATGCTTGAATTATAATAATATCTGCCTCATTTTCTTAACTATTTCATTAGCTTAGCTTCATCCATTAAACCTATTGTTTGCACCCGCTTGCCCCAACTATAATGTTGGCTTCAAAACATATTTTTATCCCAAGCTTGTCCGCCAATGAACACATACACAAGTGTTAATATCATTTAACCCGCTTTAATTCCACACGGTTGAACTCAATTAAATTTGCAACCAGCATTCTTTGTTTGTTGTTTAACAGATTATTTTGCGGCGGTTTGGAAAAAAAAAGTTACGTATACGCCACCAGTATACTTGACACTAACCGGTTTATGGGAGTGTGTTCGTAATTGTCTTGTGAATTTTAATTATATTTCACTTTTTTTTCACACAGACCACTTACATCATATTATGGCAAAGGAAAAAGAGAATCATGCGTCTCATCTGCAACGACAACAACACTACTGGGTCAACATCCGCCAATGTCCCTACAACGAGGCTCCAACGGGGCGCTACATATGCTTCCAACGCCCCGAGCAATTAGTCCACTAATGAAGGTATGTCCGTGCAAAATGTCACACATATGCATGCGGTATCCTGTGGATATTTCTTCCGACAGATAGTGTAAAAAGAGTTATTTTTTCCTTTCTTTTGTGTTTCCATTTAGTGACAAGGCACGACTGTCCCTTTTAATAGAATTAACACTATGGCCAGTACACACACAGATTATAATTTTAATTTCTCTTCCTTTGTCTCTTCCATACGCGTCTGTTCCAACAGCAAGGACTGGATGAAAATGCTGTGTAACAAAATGCACAAGCGATTTCTCGGAATAAGTTTATCTGTAATTATTGACTGTACATGTTCGTATTTAAGATTTAAAAAAATTACAAAATACCATTACTGTAAAATAAAATGCTGAAAATAAAAATTGAAACAAATTGGAACAAGGACTTAATCTGATATGTAGACCAATTGATTTTAATTTATTGCGTTAAAGTGAATTGCAGTGCAGTCGAATGGATTCCACTGATCGAATTCGAGGCTTTGTTGGGGGAGCTTTTAAATGTTATAGCGCATTGTTTCTGTGGAAATTCGATTATTATTATTTTAAGCAGCGGCTTGTTGTTATTGACATTTTACGATATTAATAAATGAAGTGAAGCCTCTCGCAGAGCGATTCAATTTCAATGCAGTTTCGGTTTTTGATTGAAATTTTTGAAACACGTAAAATTTAATTAATTATTATTACTACCCATCACCGTTGACAGTTAAAATGAGCGACATCTTTATTGGTGCAGTTGGGTGTTGAGGTATTTGTGTGATTTTGTGTTTTGAAATACACTTTATGGTGGATTTTATCTCCGTAATGTCATGCAGGTCCAAAATGGTTATCTTCTGACAGGTAAGCTTAAATTCATGAGTGAAGATACTAGCAATATTTTCATTGGGTGGATACATCCCAGCTTTGAATCGATTGTAGATTGACATTTGATAGTATGGAGCTCCGCAGGCAATTTCTAAGCCAAAGGTTTATAAGCTACATAACTCGTCATGAAGGAGGTGGTGGTGGTGGTGAAGAAATGAGTTGAGAAAGAGTTGGTGTCGTTAGCGCGTCTTAGAAAAAATATGCTTTATGTGTATTTTTGAGGGCCGATTTTGCAAAATTGAGTCCCTCAAACAAACACCAGCTTCATCCTCACAGAAAGAGTATTACAAACATCAGAGTTATTCTTTGTTTAATGTTTACCTATAAAATATAGAGCGGGAAGTAGGTAACCACCTTTCGGAATCGCAGAGGTGAAGATGAAAAGCGTAAATACTGGCGGACCAAGGACGAGCACTATGAAAATTGTTTTCTATATAATAAAATATCCCTCTCAACGACATGGGTTCAAATGGTAGAAGTCTTAGACGTAAGATAACCGATGAGAAGGATGATTTGCATGGAGTTGGTGAAACTGAAGCAACCATCAGAAGAACAGAGCAACAAACGGAGCAACAAGAAAATACAATGTGCAGAAGCACCCAAAGAGCAGTTGTACATACGACCTAAGACTGATAATATGTTTTAATGTAGCGAAGAAGATTTAAATTATTATTTTAAATCGACAGAATAAGACAAACGGAACTCAAAAGCCTTTTCAATTAATACTGCACCTTTTTTCCCAGTATTTCATATAGCTGTGCAAAAGCGTCGACTTCCGCTGAGACTGGCAACATCTTCCTCGCTGTCAACCTCACTATGCACGTTCTATTCATCCACCGAAACTATTTATACCCACTAAGTTCAGATAACCCCTAGCAGCTTCAAAATTTCGCCAGCTCTCTTTCAAATGTGCCCGGGATGAAAACAATTGGATATAATGTGGCTGAGATGGGGATACATAATGATCTTAGGTATATTATAACTAATTTGACAATAATTTTGATGACTACAGCCGAAGTAAACCTGTACGCCATAGGACATAATTCGCATCCAACTCAACATTACCACCGCCCACTTTACCAAAAGAAAACTAACAAAAAGGCATTTGACGTTGAAACATATTCAAAAACCTAATTAAATAACTTTCGACGCACTTCCTCATAGCTCCATCTTTATGCCCGGATGCCGTAAAAGTCATACTTTCCAGACTCCAAAAGGCAAAAGAATTCACCAAAACTCCAACCATTCGTTTGGTCGTTGACCTTTCAAACATTAAATGTTCTGTAAACTTCGAAACCAGACGTATAAACTGAAAATCAGATTCCCCATGAACATACGACTACATGCATATGCCACATCAAAGTTGAGGATGCAGTTCGTATACCACGCCAATATCGTAAAACTCGAACACTTGTGGGTAATTTTCGGTTTCTTTTGTACTCTTGAAATTGCTTGTCACAAAGTTTATAGGAGTTATTCATCATGTCTGCATTAGGGTTGCCATTAGAAGTTTCAAATGATGTTAAAATATTTTTAACTTTGTATTTGCTGACATTCTGAATGCACATTGTGGCTTCCTTTTCCATAGACAGACATTTTTTGAGCTACTGTTATTTTTTCTACTCTAACGTCATGTTTGTAAGTAAGTAAGTTGAGTCGGATATTTTTGAATTGCCCTGTTCTAAGTATTGAAAACGATTGGCCCCTTTCGTAAAAGATCCTGAATGTCCAACTCTTTATGAATGACAAATATGGCAACCCTACCGGCTGCGCCTCTATAAAATTTCGTCTGGCTTATCCTCACGGTGCGTGCAACACAATGTTCTGTGGATAAAATCAAAACCCTGAGTGCACATACGAGTCATAAAAGACGACTTATAAAAGCCACTTTAGGTATATGTACCAACTTGTGTCAACAAAGCCGTCTGAATAAACGATTTATTGCAAAGAAAAATACCTCTCCTTTATAATGTCCTCTGTACGAATCATTTTACACTCCCATACAGTTACAAAAGCATCAGATGCAAGTTTACTATAGAAAAACTTACTTCCGTTTGATCGATTCGCTACAAAGCAATATCCTTGAGGTTCTATCCATCGTTCTATCTTCATCTGTGTGTTATAAGAAAAATCAACAAAGCTTACTTGAAATAGAATACTTGAACGAAGTTTTAAGTGTTTGTAATGCAAGCGTGCTGGGAAGGATATTATTTTCGTCTTCTTATATTATTTTTTCCCTCATTCAAGTATATGTTAGATACCGTTTACTCAACTGTGACGAAAGAGGATGCTTTCTGGATTGCTATCCAAATAAATGTTTTATTCTTATCCCTCTCGTTGCAATTTCCGAAAATAGTTTCAAAACGTGTTCTTTCTTTTATTTTATTTTTTTTTTTTCAGTTTTATTTGGGAGAGAAAAATTTCATAAATTCGAACGAATTTTGCTGTGGGTCGTGTGGACGCGTGGTTTGTGACGGATATAAAATTTCTTCGGAATGCGGTTGTGAGGGGAGAATTTATACTTAGAGTACATATATAATTGAGTTCCGATATTGCGAATCAACACTGAATGAAGTATGTAGCTAATGTAGTGTTGTGGAAATTGCAACATATGATGCATTGGGTGGTGGAAACGTCACAAACTTCAAGTAGCTGATCCACTTGTGCACCTATCGTTACATAGCAAACTGGAAAGTGGTTTTGTAGAGGACATGGTTTTGAATATGTTTCGGATGCGGTGGGGGATTGAAGGTTCCTTTGTTTTGACAAACAAATGATACCCACTCATACCTTTACTGATGTGCTGGAACTTGTGTATGCAATTATTTTTTTACTAAATATCTGCACGAAGAATTCGCAATCACTGGTGCGATCAATGCTTCTGAAGTGATGTAGAATTATTCGGTAACAGGTTGCGAAGGTAACAGCGCAAATGCCAACGACCTATATCTGCAAGCGTTTCGCCCTATAGATTCGCTTTTCACAATTCCTATTATAGCTGTCATTATAGGCGTTTTTCTTTTTTAGTTCAGAGCTGAGCACTGAACTGAGCTCGAGCATTATGAGCGCGCTCTGAACCGAGGGTGCTCAGACGTCAGACCTCAGAACGTTCTGAAGTTTTTTTGTTTTTCTTGTTTTTTTTTCTGTCCAATGTGACTGGCAAGTGTGCATGCAGCTGCACACGTGTAATAAGCCTTTTACTCAGCCTGCTCAGTTAATTAATTCTGAGCTCATAGAACGCACTCTGAACATGCTCTGTCTGAACGAAAAAAGAAACACAAATTCGAGCTTTGAAGTGACTGAGCTAAAAAAGGAACACGAACTTTTTGTATAACAGTTCAGGTTGTGCTCTGAACTAAAAAAGAAAAAACGCCTTATAAGGACCTCGAAACGATGGAATTTTAAATCCAACCACAGTGTCATCTACACGTCAAATACTTCCCGCGAATGAATGAATGCATTAAACCTGCGGCGCAATAAAACCACAACTAAGGACCATATCTGCATCGGGAAATGTGCTTGATTTAAAATCTTCCACTAAAATAAATGACAGGATAAAATGTCAATAAAAATAAAACGGAAAGCATAATCACACTTAAAGCAAGTCACCAGATAATATTATTTAACTGTTCATATAGCCTTGTTGACAACATAACTTCATTAAATTAAAAAATGTGGTGCCTAGAACAATATAACGTCTTGGAATGGTAAAAATGAAAGCGAAAACTTTTCGGCACTCTCGCGGGTTGTGTTTCGCAGTTTTATTACACGCAAAGTACGAGCGCCCTGGGAATAGTCCAATTATTTCATATTTAACATGGAAGGGAGTAAATATGTAATCGGGACGATGGAAGAAGGAATTTTATTTCGCAAAGCACCAGGGCGTTTTTGGTATTTTAATAAAAGAACTGTAGACAAAGCCTTTAAACTTGTCATGCGAGAGAACTTTAATTTTTTTTTTAATCAAACAAATGAAGACAGATGTGTTCGTATGCAATTCCATTCACCATTTACACTGGAAGGGACATATAAAGTTTCTTCTTTTGTTCATACGATTGTCTGTATTTTTTTATGTAAAATGCACTGCATGGTGGTAGCTTGCCTCCATCTCCATGGAAACTCTTACTCCCAAGTTAGATGGGGTTTTAAAAAAATACGGTAATGAGTTTCGCATATCATACGGTATGTGTTCTAAATTAAATATCTAGGTGGATGAACATCATCCGCTGAGAGTGAAATATGCACTCATGTCAACGCATCTAGGTGGTGTCTCTCGAAAGTTTCTTCAAAACTTCTTTTGCACGCAGGTAGGTGCACTAAATGGAATCAAGAACATCAGGAACCTAAAACTTTTTTTCATATCAATTAGAATTTATAAACAGAAATCTGTTTTCTGTTTTCAACTAAGTTAGGTTAGGTTGAGTATAGGACTGTGTGATTGTCAGACAAAAGACCAGGCACGATATCATGCCCATCGCCGTCCCCAGATTGTTTTCAACTAAGTATGGCAATTTTTACGCACTTTAAACTCGGTGATTTTAAGGATATACCTCTGTTGAATCGAAAAAAACACAACCACATGCGCTCTTAGCGGAAGCGGGAGATGCCCCATAAAGTCACGAATTAATAATGAAATCCTTCAGTGAAACCACACGGATGTGTGCTTATTTATGATTTTCCTGTTTGCGGTGTTGCTTGATGCTCTTAATATTTTTTGTGATAGGTGCCGATGTTCACCTTAGAGATGAATCCAAAAAATGTATGTCATATTTTTGTTCAAAATGTTGCGGGTTTAGTGGATTATACGTTTAGCTGAGACGTGATGACAATGAGTGAATACCTCAGTGCGTTTAAAAACAAATGGAGGTGAACGAGTATTTCGGCGATGATAGAATATACACTCTGACAAATTGAGGATGTGGTGGCGGTGGGTGTTTATTAATTATACATTTGGGCGGGGGTATCAGAAACGGTTTTCGGTTTTATTTATTCGAAGTAAATCCTGCTCTTTACATATTAAAAATGATTTACGCATGAGGCATGATCTTCCAATCAAGATTTCAGTAAAAATAAATTGCGTTTCTGTAAAATTGGTTTTGTAAAATACGACCGAAAGCCATTTTTTGTCGTTGCCTGTTTAAAATGCGAGGCGTCGCGCTATTAAGACTAAAAGCACGCAACAGAAAGATAGTGAGAGCATTTATTTAATTTCGCGTTTACTCTTCGTAATCGCGTTATCGTTAAGGTTAAGGGCCATCAATAATGAAATCGAATACACTAGCTCTGTTCCTTTACTTTTGTAGTAAAAATGGTAAAGACTGTCAAAATGGAATTGTTTGGGATATATTCTCTCACAGAGAAAGACACTTACAAAAAAGTTAGGGAACGCTTTGAAGTAATCTTTAATCTATTGTCGTTTTCCATTGGTTTTACTCGGGGATCCACTCATTCTGTAGTCCAATGGAACAAGAAAACTGCTTCTGATTGAATCCACAAGAGTATTGGTGAAATGCCAAAAAATAATCTACGGCAGCTGTCAGTTGACTTGTATAAAATACACAAACTACACTGGTGTGAGTGCTTCTTGAGTGGATTCTGACTTCAAATCCAGAAGCGAAATTCTCTCCTCAGAATCACCAGAAGAGTATTTTTTTATTCCAATGGAACGGTTTCAGAAGTGATTTTTTCTATTCCGGACTCTCCTGGACGCTTCTTTTTGCCCAATGGAAAACGACATATGAAAAATGACAGATAGTCGTAAAAATATTTGAGAAGCTCGATTAATTTGAAAATTTAAGTATAGTATGCTGTTCCAGGAAAGCTAAAATTAAGCGCCTCTCCAATGTTTCTCTCCACCACTTCGCTTTATGTTCGCTTAATTTTGATAGTGTAAGTTCCGTCAAAAAAAGAAATATGTTTGCACATCTGATTGACTTGCTCTGTTTCGTCACTTGGTTCTTTCTAAAGAAATGTCTACATTTGAAAAGAATTTAAATTAACAACAACGAGTTTCTTTGTGTTGAACTAAGCATTCTCCATTGGTACTGTTTCGTTTGTAATTTTGTTGCGAATGCCGATATTTTCTCTGATCTGTCAAAATTTAGCTGTGGAAAAATGTATTTTGCATTAATACGCTTAAATTCTGTAAAGCGTTTTCGTACAGCGGCTCAGAAATTTAGCTTGAACAGCGTACTGCTCGGCTTAACTGCTTTGCTTAATTTTATCTTCGGAGACATTTTTGTATGGGGGCTTAATTTAAGAGCCAGCAGCATACTAGGCTTAACTTACAAAATTAGCTATTAAAGTGATTCGGAGCTTCTTTTTGATGAATCCGAGTATGTGAAAGAGTTTGTACTTATTAAACTACAAGCGTTCAAGAAGAGGAAGAAGCAACGCTGCGTTCAAAATGACATGGAGCAGATTGGAAGGAAGAATTTCGTTGACACTATCGAAATCGAAAATAATCTTGAGGAGAATAGACAATATTATTTTGCGCCTGTTGATCACATTTTAATACGCAAAAATACAAGGTGACTGACAGCTTTACCACTTCTTATAATAATAATAATAGTTGGCGCAACAGGTCTGTAGGGACCCTGGGCCTAGCTTCTCGCAACCATTCGTTTTGTGTATGTTTTTAATTTTTGGAACGAATACCATTTCTTACACCAAGAAATTTGTTGAGTCAAAATTCGTAAGCTTCTCAGTGGAGGGGTAATCAGGCCTATTCGGCAAAATCTTTTATCAATTTGTTCTGTTATTCTGTTATTAATTTTCATACAAAAGTTCGAATTGTCAAAAAATCTTTTACGGGCTCCAAAATTGGTATTCTGTGTTAAAAAATCTTTTATGAATTCTGTTAAGAATCATAACAGAATAAAAGATTGAATTTTGTGACTTTTATTATAAAAGATTTTTATTTAATATGTATTCTTGGATGTAAATGTTTCTCTATATAATTCCAAGGCGACGAAATGCTTACAAATGGAGACAAAATGTAATAAATGTGTGTAAAAAAGTATAATGGTTGAAAATTGTTTCTACATTTATATTTTTGTTTAGCCGAAAACACCCATCACTTTTGCTGGAACTAAGATTTAATATAGTGACCCATTCGATCTTCATGGTGTGAGTAATAATTCAAAATTTACTCCTTTCACCGACAATTTTATGCTATTTTGCAAAATATTTATCAGGTGCCCACTTAGTATTTACAAAAAAAAAATAAAAACAAAGCTGTTTGTTTTGAAGGTTCGTAACAGATTTCAATTTTCGAAGTTCTATAACAGAGTTTCATAGAAGTTCGAAACCCAGAATACGATTTATAAAGGATCTTTTATGGTCGAGACCTTTTATGATTCATAACAGAAAATTCATAACAGAATAAAAGATTTCGCAGAATAGGCCCAAATATCTTGCTCTCTTTTTGAATTAGTAAAAATTCGTAAGATTTTAAAGTAAAGGAACAGACATACTGTGTACCGTAAAGCTTTCCACAATCTACTTCCATATAGACCCAAAGCGACAACCATTACTTAAATACTTCTATCAACATCTGAACTGCATTCCTAATGTTATTTCGTTGCTTTATATCACACGACGATCAAAAATGTTTCACATACGCCCTAGTTACAGAAATTATTCCCAAGCTAAGCCAAAGTCAAAAAAAAACATCAGTTTCACGCGACTATAAGTAAACTGTCACTTAACGACCGCATGTCCGCTTGCACCTCGAATGAGCCAAATCTACATTTTAGTATTCCAGTAGAGCCATACCTACCTTCTACCTACTTTGAAATGCATTAAACACAAGTCTTCTGTCGGAAAGAATTTTTCCATCTCCTTCGACAAAAGTCCGATTAATCGAAAGCAATAACAGAGTCAACTACAGCTATGTATCCTAATCATTTGCTATGCCCACGTAAACGGTCCTAGCTGTCTGAAGTAGCGTATCCCCTTTTTGATTGCATTTTCGAACGGAAGATACCGTACTGGGCATACATTACCATTATATCCTTTTACGGATTACGGGAAAATGCATCTGCCTTTTGCCGATGCCACTCAGTTTTATAATGGTTTTGCTTGTTGGCTCGTTACAAAGCAATTCTCCTTATGAATTTTGTACGAGAAAAACTTGAATCCGTCCCCCCGAAGAAGACATTCTCCGTGGGTTTGTCATAAATTGTTGTTAGCAATTTTATTTAAATTTTGTCGGATGAGTGAGATTTCTTATCGCATCGTTGCTGTATAATGTCATGGGCTTTCTAAAGTTGAAAGCATTTTAAATTAAATGGTAGTGGCACCCTGTTATATGTTCTAAATGTATAGACGTGCATTGCAGTTGCCTGTACATAAGTGACCATAAGAAGAAATATAAAAAGCATCAAAGAAAAAGGACAAAAATATGTGAATTGAAAATGAGAATAAAAACGTATGAGAGGATGATATATCTGGATGTCCGCCGGGGTACACAAAACTCTAAGATTTCAGGGTGCCACTGACACAGTCGTCACTAGAATAGGGTCGGAAACACACCCACTAAACTTCGTGAAAATGATTACCTTTCCTGTTGTAAGGGCTTTGAAAAAGAAACCAAATTGCTCGCTCTATTGCACACGACCTTATGGCGACTTAAATAATATATCAACGAAAAAGATGTGTCGAAGAAAACCCAAAATGCACAGATCCTTTTTAATGGTAAATAATTTTATTCAGTTTCCTTCTCTACCTCTGCCGTTTCTGTTTCAGCTTTCGGCATATCGGTTGTTTTTTCCATATTAACTTCCTTCAAGTCATCAGTTTTAGTATTTTCTGGGGCTTTATCTGGTTTTCCGTCTCTAGTCCTGCCAGATCGCTTTTCTGAATACCGACTAACTTTGCGAGCAGTGTTCGGGCGTTCCTCTTTCTTCAAGCTCTCAGTATCCGAAGTTGGGTTGCTTTTGATGGGATCAGTAGCCGGCTGACCATCTTCAGGCAAACGTAATCTGGTCCTCCCCGGTTGGTAAATGGCAATTGATGGGCGATCCTAGGATAAATAAATACAATTTATATTTGGGTTGTAAATTCAACTAGTTGGTTACCTTATTTCGAATACGCCTATCGGTGCGTTCCTCGCCCTTCGACTCGTTGGCGTATCCACCACTTGAGCTCGAATTTCGTTGCGAGCGTTCAGCTCTCTCAGCTACCTCTTCGTCCTTCTCAGGCGATGGCGTCTTTTGAGTCCTATCCTGCAGTGAAATCTTCTCTAGCTTTTCCTTTACTTCGTCCATATCGACTGCGGTGTCAACGGACTTTTCTTCGTCCTTAGCTGCTGCCTCCTGCATATGCTTCGGTACGAACTCCTTTACGTTCGATAGGTTCTTCATAAAGTTCATCATAGCATTGTCTTCTCTTGGGGATGGCTTTTCATCATCAGCCGGTGTGGCAACGGAAGCGGCTGCATTTTTCGGAACATTATCGGCAGCTGCTGCTGCTGTGGAGTTCTGTGAGTTCCTAGGGCGATTTCTTTCCCTGCGTTCACTGTACTTCTTGACTTCCTTCCGTTTGTTATCGCCTTCTGCTGGTTTGGTCGTCACTACAGGTTTCTCCGGTTCCTTAGCGGACTGTTGGCTGGGGGCCAGAATCGATTTTTGCTCATTTTCCGCAGCACGTTCCTTTTCCTTGTCGCGACGGCGCTGTTCGTGTTCTTCGCGACGACGTTGATCACGTTCAGCGCGACGCTTGGCCCGAGAGTTCTTCTTTTCTTCGGGATTGTCCGCAGTAGTTTCAGGTTTAGCCTTTCCTTCCTTCGATGGAGCACCCTCCTCCTTGATGGCAGTAGGAATGGCTTTGGATACCCTATTCCGTCGCTTTTGTTTTTCCTCCTCGCGCTTACGTCGATTGTCTTCAGTTCGTTTTTTCTGCTCCTCGCGGCGCTCCATCTTTTTGTTCATGAGAAATTGGAGCAGCGGTGTTGTACTTACTTTCTTGTCATCCTTTGGCTGTAGGGAGAACTCCAATTTGCACTCACTCTTACAAGCTTCTCGGTCCTCTTCTAGTTTCTGAAGGAAACTAATATAATGTTGTTCACTCTCGATACTGTTTACTTTGGGATCGGTTTTCCGTGCTTTGTTTTTGGGCAAGCCCTGGAAAGGAGCAAATTCCACAACCGCAGGATATTCTTCGCCTTTTGTGTCGACAAACACATAACCATCGAATCGGTCGCGAAACAAAAACACATCTTCATGGTTGCGAAAAGTTATGTAGGCGCGGCAGGTGGCATCGAAGCCAAGTGACCAGTCTGCTGCGGCATAGTAATAAAAGTCATGGTCGGGCAGGGGATCTATTTGTTTGAGGAACTCCTCTTCGGTCATTGTCGGTGGCAGGCGACGAATAATCACCTTGAATATTGGAAAGGGCTCTAAATAAAGATTCTGTAGACAAAAATTACTTTTATGTTACCTTCGTGAGAGGTTTCGGCTTGTCCTTTTTCTGATGACGGTCCCGCGAGCCACGCGATTTCGTCTGTTCGATTGACTTGCCTGCCGGTTTGTCTTCCTTCGTCATTTTAAATTGTTGGAGTGAAAGTTGTCGCTACTATTATTTATGTTTATGTTATTTTGCGAAACTGCGTTGGTTAGATTAGACTAGACCGCAGATACGTGTTTTCTCCGTAGTGTCACTTTCACTTTGACTTTTTTCAAATTGACAGGTCGTCTGCGTTCCCCATTGTGCCTTTTGCTGTCAACTCATTTATGTCATATACCTACCTACGTGTTAAATACAAAAACGGATTCAATTTAAGTCGGTATTATTTATGAATATTTTATTTTAATTTGGTATCTGTGAGAGAAACATTGAATGCGCTTTCATTTGTTTGTCTTTTATAATCGCATTCATTTAATTCTTTTCAAAACTGTTGGTTTTATTGATATACAAGTTGGGATATGGAACACAGAGTAGTGTCAGAAAACACAGGGTGATTAAAAACCTTAACTTGTTTTTCTAAATGGTCTAAAATCAAATCAAAACCAGTCTCGGACTATTGTCGTTTTCCTTTGGGCAAAAAGAAGCGTCCGGGAGAGTCCGGAATCGAAAAAATCACTTCTGAAACCGTTCCATTGGCAACAAAAATACTCTTCTAGTGATTCTGAGGAGAGCGCTTCTGGATTTGAAGTCAGAATCCACTCAAGAAGCACTCAAACCAGTGTAGTTTGTGTATTTTACAAGTCAACTGACAGCTGCCGTAGATTATTTTTTGGCATTTCACCAAACTCTTGTGGATTCAATCAGAAGCAGTTTTCTTGTTCCATTGGACTACAGAATGAGTGGATCCCCGAGTGAAACCAATGGAAAACGACATATGTTGTCCGGAGCTCCCACCAAAGCCGAGAAAGTATTCACCAAATTATGTTAGCAACGTATCATTTCATCATCCAAAAATGTGTGAATCCTACGGACCACTTCTTTATTCAGCACCAACAAAACATAACCCAACTTTGTCCCTACTCAGTAGAAATTTTTGCCGCCGCTGGTCTCGTAGGCGATGAAATTAAACCCAGAAGTTGGCAATCGGCCTCCAATATGGTTAAATCTTTGCTTGATCCCAAGAACTTCGTTGATAGTTCCAAATCCTTGATCCTCAACCGAACTCTAGATCCCTTGACATAGTCACTAAAAACAAAGTGAACAGTTAGGATATCACTTCACATCAAATAAATACAACAACCTTCCATTCCTCGAGGGCCTGGAGCAGACACAATGGAATTTCCAACCAAAATCAATGTACAAATCATCGCCGACAACGTGGAAAATTTTCCCCCCAACAACTTTTCCCTCTGGATCTCCTAGCTGGTAAAAGAAGTTAACATCAATCCAACAAATTTTATGTTTTGCTTAAACTTACATCGATAAGTTTTGAGTTTCGTAACAGAGAAGCGAATGTTTGATTGTCCACTGGCTTTGGCTCGACCACAGGTGAAGTGTGCCTATCGAAAGCGCTAGCGAATCCACCCTTTTTCTGTGAGTTATCTTCGGTGATTGGTGTGCAAAGTGTTCTGGAACACTGTACATTAACTC
Source organism: Cheilosia vernalis (assembly GCA_949126925.1). Lineage (NCBI taxonomy): Eukaryota > Metazoa > Arthropoda > Insecta > Diptera > Syrphidae > Cheilosia > Cheilosia vernalis. The sequence goes on along the minus strand of OX421361.1, from coordinate 62,028,552 downwards.
TCTGAACTGTTTTTGATATATTTTTAATACAAGTTTTGTTAATTTTATGTAGAAAAGACATTTTTAAGAAGAAGCGAACAAAATGAGCAAGTTTTTTTGTTGTGAAAAGTCAGAATGACGTTTGTTTTGATTGACAGATTGGTAGGGTGCGTTCGTTGAGAGAGGATTTATATCGGCGTCAGGGAAGTGTACTCGGTAATTTTTCAGCTAGTTTTGAATAAAAATAGCCGTGTTTTTTTGAGGTTCGATCTCTGCAAAGCAAAGTAGGATAGAGCACGCAATTCCAACAACAGCTACTGTGAGTTACCTTCCGTTGTGTCATGTAGAGAGTTGTTTCTGTAATTGCGTGCTGAAAATCCTACTTTTCTTTGATGAGATCTAAGCTCAAAAAACAGGCCTATTATTTATACTAAATTAGCATACATTTTTTGCACCATTTTTATATATATAGATAATTTGAAATGTGCACCCAAATTGTTTTATAAACATTTGTCTATTAATAATTAAAATAAATGGATCCGCTTAGTGGAATGTGTTTCGATGCTGTTGAACAAAACGGTTGGACGAGAGAAGTGTCTGGATTCCGCAATCGAAAAAAGTCACTTCTGAAACAGTCTAATTTGTGCAAAAAGATACTCACCTGTTGATAATGAAGAATTCCACTTTTCAAGTAGACAGAACTCATGCATGTACAATTTAGGAATTTATTAAAATCTAGCTGTCAGCCTCAGCACCCGTCTAATAGATTAATTTTGGACATACCTACCTTCATTTATGAATATTTGTAGGTAATGTTTTCGATCCATTTGATTTTAGAATAACTGAAACCTATGGCAAACGACGGTAGATAGTCACAACGAAGACATCTTTCGTCACTTACAGAGTTACGATCTATTCGTGTAGCTTTCCATTTTATCTAAAGGGTTCAGCGTGCAACGAACCCAAAAGTTAACAGAATACCAACCTTGAAGGTTTTGCTACAAAACCCTGCAACCTTCTGTCCTCTGCGACCCAAAGAACGCTGGTTTCTGTTGTCCAGACCAAGCGCTCTACCGTCTCTCCATTGAAACAAATCTTTTAAGAACTTCAACTGATATAGATTCAGCCAGAAACGCTTTCCACAAATACTACAAAATACCATCTTCTAACAGTAAAATAAAAAAAAAAAAACACATTGAGTAGACACATTTATTTACTTATCACCAACAGTTTCCGAAACCATGCTTACGTTGTCCACATTCAGATTGCATTTTTTCAAATGCTTTGCGAATTTCTTGTCGAACTTTGTTTGTTGCGTTTCTGTTAACGCAGACAATTCCCGCTTCCGAAGGTACATCCTCTCCACCTTTCTCTTGAATTTGTCTAACTTCATGCTATCACCGTACTTGCGAACAGTGCAAAGCATCACCAGATCCCATTGAAACCCATCGGGTGTGGTGGTGCTTATGGTGGGCTCCTGCTCCGCGTTCACTTCATCTTGCTTCGCTAGAGATTTGTCATTCTTCTTCTTTTTCTTTTTGCTTGGTTCATTACTAACCTTTTCCGCCATCTCTGTCGCTGTCTGAAGAATTTCGCATTCTTCATCTTGCACAATTGTATTCTGGATTTCTTTGTCCACTTTGCGCTTCTTTGATTTCTTCACCCGCTTCTTCTCTGTCTGTTCGTCTGTCGAGTTCTTCTCCACTTCTTCCTGTGCAGGTTGATTGTCTGGCGTGGCTGGAGAAGGAGTTTCAACATTATCGGCTGCCTTTGTATCGCTATTGGTTGGGGATTCACTCGCTTTGGCGGCTTTCATTTTCTCCAATTCTTTTTCAAGAATACTCCAAACTTCATCGGCTTGATCTTTTCGCATTCGCAAGCAATTCGCAACGAAGTTCTGGAACTTTGCCTTTTTGCGAGGAACGTTGTCTACACTCTGTAGCTTCTCGAATGTAGCTCTAGCCTGCTTGCTCAAATTGTATTCTTTGGTATCGAGAATCGAACGAATGATGTCCATCCAACTTTCTTGCTTCTTTTGACCAGAATTCTTGGGCTCCTTGGCAACGTAATCTTTGCCCGAATACTTCTCAGCTTCTGTAATGCAGCGGATGTGCACTACATAGTCCTCACCGTGAAAATCTTTCTGACAATCCATGCACGATACGTTTTTGGGAGCTCCACGACACTTGAAGAAGTAGTGCTTTTCCACAGCGGGCTTCTTTACGGATTCACCGCAATGGTTACAGGTGAAAACGACCATTCTTTTATTTTATGATATACACAGTTTTGTATGGAATATCGTGAATATGTGCTTTTGAATGGAAAATTTCGTTTACAAATGCGCGGCGCACGTGTGGTATACAGATTTCTCCGCCGACTCTAAAATGTCAAAACAGAATTTATGACAAAAGTCGAAGAGGTGGCGCTGTAGGTTGTAGAGAGACTTCCCAATAATCAGTCACAATAAAACATAAAAGTACAATGCAAATGCGAAAGGGCCGATTCGCCAGGGACTCCATTTTCATTGTTTTATTTTTTATTATTATTCGACGCCCATTTCTGTTCAAAAATAAAGAATCCAACCGTTTAGCAAATAGATATATAAAATTCTGGAGTATTTCTGTTTTTGTTTGTTTTTGTTGTGGACTTAACACAAACATCATAGGTTCTTGAAATTTATAGTTCACCTAAATAAGCACTTATTCCAATGATAAACAATTCGTAGCCGCCAGCTGTTTGTCAAAAACATTCGTATTAGACTATTAGTGAAAGTATGTGTAAATATGAGAAAAACAAATCGAGATTTCTCAAAATTGCTTCGGATCAAGAAACAAATTTTTCCCCCCACAATTGAATCTAATCTAGTCGCTTCCATTAGTGTACGTAATTATCAGGCACCTCTCCATTGTTTTCCATATCGCAAGAGAAATACCTTAAAATCATAAAAATTATTGCGAATACTGAGAGTTTGTCCAACTTAAAGCGTAGTATGCAGATGATCCGAAACGAAATTTTCCGGTGGTCTCCAAAAGGACAACGAAACGTCTGCGAAACGGCAGCGGAAAATAATTTGTGGAGGGTTCCATCAGCTGCTACACAAGTAGCAGTGTTACCATCACTGTCAATTTATCTTCGATTTGGATACTCGAACTTTTCGCTGGCTCCCTATAATTTTCGTTTGGTAATTGTCCTAATTTAGAATATTTACTTTAAAGTTTCGTGATTTTTTGGCGAAAAAAATACATTTGTATTTCAATAACGAACGTATTCTTTTCGCATCACGAAACCGAAAACATTTTCTTTTGCTTTTTCTGACCATTTTAACTTGATGGCTGAACTCATTCTTGGTCTTCAAATGTTGCTTATGAATTATAAAGTTACTTTATCAAAAAAATATTGGCAAACTACCTTTCAATTTTCTAGAAAAAGATTTTAGAAATTTTTCCGTATGAACAATTTTTTCCGATCAACTTCTTAGTTAATTCCACAAAAAACATAAACAAATCATTCCACTGAAATATTTAATTTCTTTACTGTTCCATCTGTCTGAATTTGTGCTATGACCGCCTATTTTTCATTAATCTTCGTCCTTAAACAATTTAATAAGTCTGCCAATGAGTTTAGGTATTTTTGGCGCCAAAATTTTCTAACTTGCCTCCATACCTCTTATAAAATCTGGCAACACTGGAGTACAAATGTCAAATTTTCGCAAGCAAATAATGTCCCGGACAATAAACGTGAGCGAAAAGAGAGTGGTGAATTGTACCAAGCAATCTACTACAACTAACCACTTTTCCGCCATCATTTCGCAGCATCTGCGTACCAGCTGCGTACTGCAAAACGAAAAGGAGAGCGAAATTTTTCGTTCATGATTTCGTTGTGTCACTTTTGTATGGGATTTTCCGTTTCGGGTCATCTGCGTACTGAGCTTAACGCTGTGTCCAGCGTAAGCACGGGCACGATTATTGCGTGCGATGCGATGCCCGAACGCACTCAATTTGTTTGCGGTAAATGCGAAAGTGTCCAACTACAAGACGATAGTGCGTTCATGCGGGTTGCGTTAAAAACCATTTTTTTAATATATTCAATTCGAAATGACCCTATTTTCGCCCCGTAATCTCATGAGAAACAACAATTTGCAATTTTCCAAAACAAATAATCACCCGCCGCGAGAAGCAGAAACTACACGAAACATTTTTTGTGAATACTTTTCAGTGCTTTTCAGTACCTAAATAAAATATGAAAAACATTGTATACCTACTTAATTGAAATGCCCACATTTTTAGCTACTGCGTCTCATTCGTTATCTGTGGTTCTTCTGTCTTTATAGCGACAATGCATCTTGTTCCACAAAACATTTCTTTTTTGCACCTCGGAAATCAGAACCTCCATTATTGATTATTATTGTTTCCGCACGATAACTGCGAGAAAAATCAAACAAGTTTGATTTTCAAACAATGCGTGCGTTGCGGAAACGTCGCAAAACCCGCGTTGCCGCAATATCGTGCTTACGCTGGACGCCCGCATATGGTCGCATCTGTTTGATTTTGACATCTGCCCGCATTAATCGCATCGCAACGTATGCTCGTGCTTACGCTGGACACAGCGTTAAGCATATTGACACTAGGCGAGTTTTTTTGAGCTTCGATCTCAGCAAAGCAAAGCAAAGTAGGATTTTCAGCACGCAATTAGAACAACTACATTCCAATTGACACTTCGGGACTTTGCTTTGCTGAGATCTAAGCTCAAAAAAAACTCGGCTACTAATGAATATAAAAAGTAACAACAACATTATTAATCTATACATATATATATTATGAAAATGAAATTTTTATATAAATTGAATTAATTGTGAATGATTAAGAGTACCCCAGCCGAAGTTTGAAAGACTCTGTGTAAGTGTCATCTATTTAAACACCGTTATTTTTGCATACACAAAGGGCCTTAGCAATAAACATTTTTAGTCACTTTTTTGTTTTTTTTTTTTTGTTTCGTAAAAATTATTATTTTTTTCTTTCATAAACTACAAACTTATTTCTGTTCTATTTCACTACCGTAAGTATAATTTTTGCTTTTAGTAAATTTCCATTGAACTCTCAAACAATTTTGCCAAATCCTCTCGGCTTTGCTCCCTTGGTGCTAGTTTTGTGATTCTCTCTTGTGGCAAGGTTCCCTCGACTAAAGCCGGAATATCTCCAGTGTTAAAACCCAATCCCTTGAGCCCGTTTTCGATCTTGGCCGTTTGCATGAATTCTCTCACAACATCAGCGAGAATCTTTCCAGCATCAGCTAGCTTCGCATTAGAAATGTCCTTACCAAGAATCTGTGCTGCCTCTAAATGCCGCTCGGGACAGGCTGGTGCTGTGAATTCAAAGACAGCTGGTGCACTAATTACCACCGACAGACCATGGGGGATGATGGCGTGATCATTGTCATAGCCGTCTGGGAGGAATGTTCGTACATTACCAGAAATTGGATATGAAAGCCCATGACAGAGATGAACGCCAGCGTTGCCGAAACCCACACCGGCCATCGTTGATGCTAAGTGCATTTGGGAGCGCGCTTTTACATTGCCTGGATGATAGATCGCTTCCACGAAGTTATCTCGAATTGTTTGCAATGCAAATCTAGCCCAAACATCGGAAATGGGATTTCTTCCTTGATAGGGTGGACGTAGATTTGGGCTTTCTGGTGCCGGTCCGCGTTCGGTGTACTCTACTGCGGTGAAACTCTCCAGAGCATGGCAGAATACATCGAAACCTGAGTATGCAGTCACTCGCTCTGGCAGTGAAAGTGTGTGCAGGGGGTCGATGAGGCCTGTGGAAGATTGAAAAAAAATAAATTTTCGAGGAGGTTGAGGTGCATTGTAACGAAAAGCTTTTTTAAGAATCATTGTTGTCACTTGAAATCCCTTAAAGCCCCAAATCCCATTCAACTGTTTCAATTGAACTATCGATAGTGGGATGGAACTAGAGCTAAGTTATGGGGTGTACAGTGGCCGAACCGAACAGGACGATCTCAAAATTGCGAAAACAGCACATTATTAGATTTACGCAACAGTCACTCCCCAATGGGAAAGTCAAACTCAATCAATTTAATAAGGTAAGTCAGAAATTGCACAGCTCACTTAGTACTCTCTGCTTAATCTTTCGGTTCAGATAAAACCGGGCGTTGCTGCACAAATGTCAATTTGAAATCAATCGATTTGCTAAACAAACTCATAAACGTCGTTAACTGGGACAAGGTTCAAGTACACTCGTGGAACACATGATTTTTAGTTGATAACCAATGATAGGGCTTTTCAAGTTCTTCAAACCGCTGCACTATGATAAAAACAATTCAAAAACTCACCCAATTGTGGTTTGAGCAACTTGCTCGAGATTCCGGTCTTAGCGTGCAGCTTCTTGTAGTCGAATATCGCCACCCCAGTGGTCTCTGAACCAGTCCCCGAAGTTGTTGGTATCGCGATCATTGGCTTTAGTTTCCTTGTAATCTACAAACACAAAATGCTCACAGTTAATAATTGTATCCTTTAATTGAAAATACCATTCCCACCTCCTTGCCATTACCAATTGGCTTGTTCACATAATCCAAGAACTCTGCCTCCGGATCGCTGGCATACAAGTTCGCTGCTTTGCAAGTGTCAATTGCCGAACCACCACCAATCGCAACAAAAGCATCAAAGTTGCGACTCTTTGCGAAATTAGCTGCTTCCCAGAGACTTCCATCGGTTGGTTCGACCCTGGTTCGATCGAAAACCTCAAACTTCACTCCATTTGCCGTCAATGAGTCGAAGGCGCACTTCACACTTTCCAATTTGGCCACATTCGGATCTGTAACAACGCAAATGTTCTTCGCTCCTATATTCTTTAGATCTGCCCCCAATTCACTGGTGACACCGGGTCCAAAGCGCACTGTCGAAGAAGACATCTGGCGAAGGTCAAATCTGTTATCAAATCAGCGCTAAAAAGTCCAAAGTTCAAAGGGGGCGTACCTCAAATGCGTATTCCTTCTTGCGCGCCAGTACATTCGATCCATAGTGCTGGGAATGGGCCGGACACTTGCAGCTGTAATTGCAAATCGCTGATAAATATGCACTCGCTTTGCTTTTGTTTTCACTTACGAGTTGCCAACAATAGTTGACATTAAATTTACAACGTTCTTGCGCGCCTGCATCTTCTACCGATGTTGTTTGTCGTCTGTCTGAAATTCAACTGATTAGATTAGAAGGAACTAAAAAATACATGCCATAGTCGAACTGACACTACTAATGCCAGCTGTTTTGTGTTACTTGTGTTTAGTTTCTCTAATCGATTCTCTCTCGCTTTCAATTTTGATTTTGCAGAATTTTATTTGATAACATGTGCGACTCAGATGTAGAGGATACTGGTTCCATTTCGTACAACACATACGATGCGGAGTTCAATGAAATCTGGGAAGACGTGGGGCGAGCCATCAAGACCAGAGAACAAGATGATGAGCTAGAAAAATTGTTCTCCAATCAAATGCGAATAAGAAGTCCGTCCGAAGCGAGAGAGAAGTAGCAGATAAGCTTGTTTGCATTTGAAACACTTTTATCTGTATACCTACGAAACGAAAAGAGAAAATGCTGCTGTGTAGTAAATTTTACTGTCGTACATGTACAAAGGTTTAACTGTCACTAGGTGTACCTCTTGTGATATTTTATTTTGCTAGTAAGAAACAAATATAAACTAGTTCCACGATGCTATAAGTTTTAATTTTTTTTTTTATTATTTATTTTATCTTATTATTCTTTTTGTATGTTATTTTATTTTTGGTTAGTTTTTATTTCATTTGCAATTGTTATTAATAAACATATTCCTATGTGTAAAATCACTGTACGTGTTTTGAATTGCACTCACCGATGAACAAATGAAACCAAACTGACCATCCGTCTCAGGAATTGTTCTCTTAGTGCTCAACTTGACCCAGGAGAAATATCGTTTACTGTGAGTGCACCTGGCAGATGCTGTTTGTAAAATTTTTAATAGTCTTAATATTGCGCAGCAAATTCTGCATGCATATTCAGCAACTAGCTTATCACTAATGAAGCTCTGTGCAATAAGGACAACAGTTTCAAGCTATTGGAGCGTGGACTTCTATAAGTCGATCAATCCACAATAATGCACAGAGGATGAAATTTCCATAGCGTTGGTCAGAGCGAGCAATATTCACACGCAAGTCACATTTGGAAATAGAATTGCTTCAGCAAGTTGGAAATCCTGTCGGGGTTGCATTTGAAATTTATTCAGAAATGCTCATGAATTAAAATCGAGTTTCGTGTTGGTCGGACGGATATGAAATCCTCCATGGCCGTTACATACTTGCTCGCATCAAGAACTACGACTTGAGTGTGTCATTTCTTGGACATCAGCCTGTACGATTAGGGGACAACTTTTCCTTTTTACCGTCCAACGACACTACTGATAACAGCAAGTAGCTTGTGAGGTCTTCCACCTCGAAGAAAACAAATACTTCACGATTGCTTGCTAGTGTAGATCCGGCGACACCTGGAAGCAACGTGCGCGGAGTGCAGTGTCTCAGACAGACACTCCTAACCCGCAAGAAGTTCGTTCAGTTATTGGAGTACGGTCTGGTTCTCTGCACAGCTGAAAGTAACATGCCCGGGAGTAGAGATGATAAAGGAGTGCGGTGGTTGACTATACTGAGGCTCTTCATGCGTCAGAAGCTCGTTAAATGGCTATGTATACCACTAAAACGCGTATCAAATTGAGGGACAATTATGTCTAGTACATTATTCCAAACAATTATTTTAAAGACTCCTTACTCTTTCCGAAATGGTCTTCAAAATTTATGTGACTATTTTCCGTGACTATTTCAGTACTTATTTTCTTTCTGACATTCGAGGCTACAGGAGGACTGCCTCATCGTCCTTTGTTTTCCAGAATGTGCATCTCTATCACAGTATGAGATGCGCAATTGGACATGCCTTTACTCTTATTAAGATTACTAGTTAATGCAATGACACAGACACTTCGTTAAACCACCATCAAAAAGTTGTCAATCCATAGAGTCATTCTTAAAGGGTCATTCCAAACGATGTTTTTTTTTAATCCTGACTACGCCTGAGTGATGAAGGGCAAGTCGACCTATAAGATGTATTGTGCCATAGAGCCGGAATAATAATTAGGCTAGCAGATTCTCCACTTTTGCAGATGATGGTTTGATCTATGTAAGTTGTGAAAATCTAGAGAAAGGTATTTTAAAAATGTAAAGGGATTTGGACGAGCTTAGTTTATGGCTTCACGCAAATAAACTTAGGTTGAATGTTTCTAAAACAAAAGTGATGATGATTGGAAGCAATTTAGCAAGTGATAGTGTCGTGAACATTAAAGTAGATAATGAAAGCCTTCAAATAGTTTCTGAAATTAAGTAGGTACCTGGGTATAGTATAAGACAATAGATTGACATTTAGTAAACACATCGATTATAATAGTGAAGAAAATATCCAAAAGAACAAATTTACTAAGAAGAATACGCAGAAATATTTCAACAATTAGTGCAATAAACATCTACAATGCGATAGTAAAACCACACTATGAATACTGTCCTTCAATTCATTTTTTTTTTGTGTAACAAAGGAATGATTAATAAGCTTCCAATTCTCCAAAATAAAGCAATGCGAACAACATGAAAGTGCAATATTTATACTCCTATTCGTTATATGTTAAATATGTTGATGTGGTTTAGAGTGAAAGATTTTGATGAATGTTTTCCTTTTTTTTGTTTAAAATAAAACATAACCTTACACCTCGTTATTTGCCTCGCCTAGTTAACTATGTTGGCAATCTTCAACCATGTACTCTAAGAAACAACCAGGATTTCCGCCTTCCGTTTGCTACAACAAGGGCTGCACAAAACAGCTTATTTAACAAACGAAATCAAATCGGAAAATAACTACAACAGATTCAAACACCAAATTGTGCATTTTGTCAAACTCCAGAATGAAAATTGTTCTATGTTATTTATTCAATAAATTATTTATCTCATTTATAATTCACTGGCACTCATACCCTAAGATTTGTATTAATAGTTTTTTGAAAATACTAAATAAACAAACAACTAACTAACAGCTACTATAAGACGATATGCTGAATCAGCATACGTATGCTGAAAAATGTGTCCCAATCACAACATTTCGTCTAAGAGCGAAATTTCTGTCATCCCTATTAGACGATATGTTGTGATTGGGGTACATTTTTCAGCATAACTAACTAACCTTTATAATCAAGTCAATCAAGCTGCAGGCAGATGACTTCTTCATCTCTTCAGGGCTCAGAAGCTCCCTGTGGAAGATAGTTCTCTTGATTCCACATCGGGCTGGACACTCACTTATTATGTATGTGCTCAGGTGTTTCGTCTTCTTCAAGGCACAATCGACAAAGTGAGGTGTCGGTTAAATTTATTTTGTTTAAGTGATACCGTAGTGATGTCCTGGGAGAAAGCCAGTTAGGTTTTTGATATTATGCCTTTTTAGGTTTAAGATTTTGTTGGCATCTTCTTTGGACGGCTGAATAGCACGCTTGGGCTCTCTTAGACCTGGTACATTTTGTGTGTTCCCATCTTTAGATGGCTAAATTTATAGACGACTAGCTGTACCCCCCGGCTTCGCCCTTGCAAAATGTGGTTTCAGAACAGTTGATATATTTTCGCAAAAATATATATATTCTCATAACGCTTGAGTTGGTCAATAACAGGATATTTCTTCCCACTGCATAAAATAATTTGTCTTCCTTCCGTAATTTTAACAGGTATTCGTTTCAAATGTTAAATCATTTTCTTTCAGTCCCGTATACATTCAAATCACAAAGAACTATACTGTGCTATCAAATGGAATGACCGCATACAGCGCCACCTGTTGAGAATTTTTCAATTTTTCTTTTTTCCTAAACCTTCGCGGAGCAATTTGGAACAAATCCGCAGAAGGAAGTATCCAATTTAGTCCAGTCGTTTTCGAGTTTTAAGCATCCGATCAAACCAAGATCCATTTTTATATATATAGATTTGGGAGTGTAGCAGAAGGGTTCAGGTCCTGTGAAAGGAGTTCCTGAGCCCATTCTTGCCATTCCGTCTTCTTTCTCGTTTCCCTCAAAGCTTTCATGGCCCGGAAACCACCAAAGTTTGGTTTTATTCCCAAGTCCAATCATTTGAAGGACGCTGAAACAGTTTAGTACTGATTTGGAGTCGATAATAGGCGAGCTAAGGGCGTTTAAAGCTGCTTGACTGTCCGTGAATATACAACCACAATAAAAAAATAAAACAACAAAACCATTAGTGTCTACTGGAAGCCAAATGTTTATTTTTTACTCAAAAAAAATAAAATAAAATAATTTCTCAAAACACCTCCGTTTTTTTACATTGTAAATACAAATTATATTTGACATTAGTGTGGTACTCGTATTATTATTATTATATCTGTAACTTGGCCCTTCGCTGTTACACACTCTTACTTTGTATTTTCGACTTTAACAAATGTTTATAAATACAGACACATTTATGTTTCATTGTTTACACAATACACTACTCTTAGGGCCATGGCACTTAACTACACAATTTGAAAAGAACAGTAGATATTATCGACAAAAAAAAGAAGGAAATAATAATTAGAAAACTCGGTCAAGAGTAGCAGTTGCAACTTGCAACAACCAAATACTAGTTCTTTCAAATAAATGCTTTATGTAGATATATTACTTCTCTTTCATTTTATTTTCATGGTAAAATTTGCAAGTTTAAATAATCTGCTTGTGGTTTTTATTTCGTATTATTTCTATATATAAAAAATATAGTATTTATGTATATCTTAAAAATAATTAAAAATTATAAATGTTCAACAGACGATGACGTTGGTATTGGACTGTGAAAAAATAATCTGATACTTTTTGTGTTCTTCGTGGGAATGTCTTTCTTGCAATTTTTTATTGTTGTTTAATGTTTCTATCAGAGTGTGAGGCTATCCATGCATAGATAAGTACAGAATAAATAGAACGCCTTGTCCTTTTGGTTCCGTGTTCACTATTTTATTGTTTTTTTTTTTTTTTTTTTGTGTTTTGTATGTACTTTTGAAACCATTTAAGGCTGCCAATTGCAAAAAGCTGCCTTAAAATAAAAAAAAAAAAATATTAAAAATAAAAAAATTAAATAAAACAAAATAATAATAAAAACACTTCTTATCATACAGCGTCTAAACTAATAATGGATAATAGTGAAAATCATAAAAAAAATGTTTTCTTGTTGCGTTTAGAACATCATCATGTTGATTTTTTCTCTGCTGAAGCTTTCCATGCTTAGACTTGATTGATAGGCGAATACCTATGCACTTTCGGTTGTTTGCATGGATTTGGTTTCACAATATCCTCAGAGAGTTTCTGATATACAATGGAATTCTTGGAGGCGAGCAATGCCATACGATAGCGTTCACCGCGTTTCCTCATCATCAGTGAGACAACTTTGCCGATGGCCAACAAGAGGACTATCACACAGGTCACAATGATGAGAGCTGGAATGAAGAATCTGTAGCCATTGTAGTAGATGCGGCCACGTTCGATAATGATCTCTTCGGTATCATCGTCGTCGTCGTCCTCATCCTCATCGTCGTCGTCGTCATCGTCACCGTCCTTGTCGCCATCAAGGAGAAGTTTATCTGAAAGATATAAGAGGTTAGGCATTTTTTTCCCCCAAGGCACAAAGATGTTAAAGTAGGAGAGCGCGATATCAGCCTATAGCTGGCAACCACAGGCCACAGCACATGTAAAGAAAGAGCGAAAAATATAAGACCTACTTAGTAAGAACTTGTCTTTAGTCTCCTTAGCCAGTTCGACTTCCTTGGCATTGAATCCGATGTCATGGACAATTGGCTTCTTCTCATCGGCTTCATCTTCCTTCTCTTCGTCGTCGTCGTCGTCGTCGTTATCTTCGTCGTATGAATCCTCCTCATCGCTGTCACCATCCTCATCTTCATTCAGGCTGCTGTCCTCTGCCAAATCTTCGGCCAGTTTCTTCTCCTGCTCCAATTTCTCTTCCGCTTTTTTCTCTTCCTTCAACAGCTGCTGCTCCTCCCTCTGCTCTTGCCTGTAGAACAATTTCTGAATATCAAGATCGTCACCCTTAAGGATGTCCTTCTTGATTTCCTCCATGGTTTGTTCCTTTGGCTTGAACGCGTCCGTATTGTGCTTGCACACTTCATGGGCCAAATCATCCCAGCCTGGAATTGGCCGGGTGTGCTCAGTGAAGGTTGTTGCATCAATATTGGCCATTGTTGGGACCTTGCCAGGAACTATATTCTTCATTGTGGCGTATACAATCATTCCCTTCAATTCCTCGTTGCATTTGAGTGGGTTCAAACTAATATCCAATGTGCGCAGATTCTTGAATGCCTTAATGTCTTCGGTAGAGATCTTTCTGATTTGATTTGACGAGGCATTGAACATGCGCAGAGTTTCGAAGAATTTGTATTGGCGGCTCATACCGTTGCTGTTGTCATTCAACAGCGAATGCAGATCACATTCACTTACATCGAGCTCACGCAACTTGGTCAACGGCATGAATAGACGAGTTGGCAGTTTCCTAATTGGGTTGCCGGCCAAGTTCAATTTCGTGATGTCGTTGTTGCTCATAAAGATCAAATCATCCAATTTGTCGATCAAATTGTTGCTCAAGTCGAGTTCTGTGAGCTTATTGAGGGCGGCAAAGGTGTCCCTTCCCAGGTTGTTGATGTTATTCCATGCGAGTCTCAAGGTGGCCAGATGAGGCATGGTGGAGAAAGTCTTATGGCCCAAAGCACCAATGGCGCAGTTGGACACATCAAGTAGGTATACAGTGAAGAAGCCATTGTAGCTCTGGAACCCATCGGTTGGCAATTGGCTGAGACGAGGATTGTCGTTCAAACGGATCACATCCAGTTCGGAGTTTTTGTAGAACAACAGCGACGATACTTGATCTAGTTCGTTGATGGACAGATCAATGTGACGAAGGTTCTTCAGTTGTAAGAAAGAGTCGGGTTGGATTTTTGTAATACCATTGCCCTTGAGGTTTAGGTTAGTGAGTTCTCCCATCTTGTCGAACATTCCATGGTGGATCTGCTTAATCGAACAGAAACTTAAATCCAACTGCTGGAGATCATTGGCTCCGAAATTGAGGTCACCAGTGATTTCGTTGTATTTCAAGTGCAAAATTCCGAGTGCGGTACGGTTGAAGGCTCCTGGTGGCAGTGACTTCAGAGAGTTGTACGACAGATCAATTTCTTCGATAGTCTCTACTGAGTCGAACACATGATCTGGCAAGTCCTTCAAGTTGTTCTGGGCCAAGTTAATGTAAACAATGTTTGAAAGTTGGCTAAAGGCCGAAGTCTTCAGTTCTCTGAGGTTGTTGCGGGAAAGATCTAATTCCTCGATGCTGTCAGACTGTAAAAAAATAAAACATATTAACTGAACTACTTTAACTTTTCCCTATTTTCACTTACTTTCAGCAGATAGTGTACGTTCGACATAACGCTGAGGTCATTTCCGGAGATGGCCAGCATCCGAAGTTTCTTGTTCTCAACAAATGTGTTTGGGTTGATGATAGTCAGACCGACGTTTGTCAAATTGACGGCATACAACTCGTCAAGTCCATGGAAGGCGTTCTCGTGCATATACTCAATGGTGCAGTTGGAAATTTTGATAGATGATACATATTTCAAGCCAATTTTCTGGAAGAAATTCGGCCCAAGGAGAATCGGGTATTTGGGGCCAACATCGGCAACAATCAAATCGGTAATGCCTGGTCCGAACTTTTGTTTATCCAAATCAAGACGGCTGCAGGTGGCAAACAGGTAGCTATTGATATTCCTAGCGCACACACAATCTCTGGGGCATTGTACATCTTCATTAAATTCGATTTCCCCTTCATCAGCAATGTCATCATCGTCATCGTATTCCTTGTCGTCATCATCATCGTCGTCGATATCAGTATCATCATCGGCGTCATCATCGCTATCTTCCGTGGCATTATCGAGGGATTGTTCGGTGTTGAGCTTAAGAGGAATCTGAAATGTTGCGGGACGAAGGTGAGCATTAAGCTTTAAAGTTCTGTTCGCTTTCACGTTCATTCATTTTATTTGTTTACAGAAGATGAAAGATGACTATTTAAATCTTTGAGAGAAGAACTAAATAACCAACAGTAGCAGAAAGCTAGCACAGTTTAACAGGCTTGGAATAGCAACAATTCTGTTTTAAGGTAAGTTCTCCAAAATTTAAATCATTCTTATTAAGAATAACAGGTTATCTGAAGTGTAAGCAACATAACGCACGTCATACAATATGGGGCAGTAATTCTTATAAATGGTATGCGTTCATCGTCTAAAGTCTGCGTAGTTGACAACTTCAATGTAGACAAATGCCTCGCGATATTATAAGAATCGACTTTCTTAAAACATTTCCGTTCTTCAGGACAAACTATTCAATTGTTCAATTAAGGTTGTCAATTGTCATTCAGTGAAGAAGAATAAAAATCACTTCCTATGTAGAGCACATACTAACCTTTTCTTCTCCCTTAATCGGCTTCAATTTCGGAACGATTTTTTTAACAACAGCCGGTGGTTTTGCAGTACTTGTTGTAGTTATTTTGGCTTCCTCTTGAGCAGGAGCACTAGCCGTAGTTGATTTATTCTCAGAGCTTCCTTCGTCATACGAATAATCCTCATCATAATCGTAGTAATAATCATCGTCGTCCTTCTCCGTAGTGTTCGATGACACGTCGTTCAGATGACCATCGGTTTCGGGTAGCATCTTGTTATACCTGCACGTTACACCAAAGCGGAAGTGTAAAACAATTCATGACGAAAATGTCCAGGGGTGAATACCAAAAAAAGAAGGAGTAAACAATAAAAAAATCCATAAATATAAGTCATTAATGTATTGTACAATATTTCCATAACACTTTACCTGGGATCCGATGCAAGCGGAATCTTTTTAGCTACATCATCATCTTCCAATTTTGGACGGCTAGTTGTAGTGGCATTAATTGGCTTCTTAATTTTTAGTGTAGAGAGTTTTACAGGTTTTGGTACTTCCGATGATACATCAATATGATTATTATCCAGTGAGTTGAGTACGGACTCTTCTGTGGTCGAGCCCAGAGTTGTGGCACATATCGTCGCAACGAGTACCACCAGCCACAACTGGCGACCCATATTCGAACTGGAAGTAGATAAAGAAACAAAAGGAGTTAGACTCATTTGGAACTCTTCGGCTAAATGGCGAGTATATAATCTTTTAGAGAGTTAACATGAGTTCAAATAAATGTCAAAAATTAAAGTGGGCATAACGCACCGGCTAGCAATGGGGTGTTTTATATACATTTTTCAGTCTGTTCATTATAGTAAAGCTAAAAACATTCGAAAACGTGCTACAAAACTAGGTGAAAAACCAACTCCTACTCCCACTAAACCAACTACTTAGTACATGTAACAAAAACACGGCTGATATTACTGCATGTCATCTCTCTTTGGTTGGTTATTTCCTATATATATACAGTGGACATCCAGTATAAGGAATGATATAATCTTTGATGTCATTCACTATATCTAGAGCTTTCGTTATATCGATCGACTTTCTATACTATTTTTAAAAAAAGAAGACATTAAATATTTGTTTATTTTGAAAGGTTTTATTTGATTTAAAATGATGGTGCTGCCATTTAAATTCTTTCAGGGTTTTTAAACAAACTTTTCTATAGGTTCTTTATTTCGGTTAGCAAATCGTGGGCACCATTCCATATACAAATATATCGCGAATTCGCTATATCGGATATTCTTTATAATGGACGTGCACTGTTCCTTTATTTTTATTATTTCTTTAGCCTATGCTATGCATTGCTTGGCAAATTTACTGGCCTCACCCATATAATTATTAAATAAACAATGTCTAGCCAAGAAACCATTTTAAGAAACAAAACCCAAAAAGTCGATGAAAGCCAATATTCGTGTCACAGTCACAGCCAATGAGAAGCATTTTAAAAGTCGCACTCATTCGAGTGTCACGTAATAGAATTTGTATCTACATAAACCTTAGCATCCATTGAACTTTTTAATCGGATACACTTGAAATAACAAAAACACTAACATTGTTTCGACCGAAAATATGTGCGGATACAACATGACTCACAGTTGCTGATTTTGGTCAACTTGAGCCGCCATGGATAACGTGTTATTGTACAATAATATTTGAAACAACAACGTTCGATGTAGTAACGCATTTCTCATCAGAGCCGATCAGTTGGGGTAAAACACCTTTGGCGTGATGGTTGACTTGTACCTACCAAAAAAGGAAGATCATCGTATTTTGTTTTTGGAAGTCAGTAGCTTGTGTAGGCAGGCAATGACAGAAATATCCCATGAAATATTGTTTGCTTTCACAAAATAAACAACCTATTCGATAAGATAGCAGTTCAAACAATGAGGCAAGCTTTCCACGAAGAATTTTTGAGATCATCATTAGTCATGGAGTACACTCAGGGGGAATTTTATTTATAAAATTAGAGCCTCATAAGCTCGCTTGTATCTCCAATTTTTCTTGCAATAATTGTTAATGAAAGGCGTAGATATGCCGATCGCCATTCGTGTTTTTTTTTTTCTTTTTATCTAAATGTACCATCATATTGCCATTACAACTTTCCATATATAGCCAACAGAACACGATTTAAAAGTTAAATTCACTCGCGGTTGATGCATACATACAGAAACCTACAGCTTCTAACAAAATTCATGGGAACTGCTATAAGATACAAACGAGATGTATCGTTTGGCTTAATGTTCATCTCGGGCAAATTGGAGGTTCATTTAAAATACATTAATGCTATGAAGTAGGTCTTATTAACATAAAACGTGTTTTTCTTTTCGAAAGGCTGACGCGTGTAAGTCATCATTCTATGGCCAACCTTTTGTTTTCATCTTAATGGTAATATACGTTCGGCCTACTAAGCTTTTTTTTATGATGTGACACAAAAAGTGTATAAAAAAAAGATTTATCGGCAAACATTTTGTTTCAAACTAATCGTATAGATGCCTCGAACCTTGCTGAAGTTTTCAACTTTGAGTGTTAAAATAGGATTTATATTTCAAGGTTAAAAAAGCCTATTTTATTGTTCCAACAACACACGTAACATTATACGAATTTCAATGGGGTTCGATATTTTTATCGTCGAATCATGCCAAGCTGTGTTTCTCGGAATAAAAATACTACGCAGAGCAACGAAATTTTATGGAACCTTTATGTCATCATTAATCACAATCTATAAAATAAGAGGAACCCTATTGATTATTGACTTATTAAGTGGACTGCCAGCAGCCAGCATTACGTATGTTTCGAAAGAAAGCTCAGTGGTTTTACGATTTGGTGAGTTTTAACTGAAAAATGTTTTTCGACTGGGCTTGGGTTATCGTGTCGTATAGGACTAACATTTGACCATTTAGTTGCTCATTTAGAGAGTCACTGCTGTGAGTAAATCAAATTGCTATATTGTTCATGTTCTTTTTTAGACTTCAAAATTAGATGTTTTTGGTTTCACTTTTGTTTCACTTTTGTGGTTCCATTTTTTTTTTTATTAAAACTTCTGAATAAGCGATGAATGACGCGTCGATCTAGAATATTTATGCTGTTCCAAGAATGGGTCCTATTCCAATTGCCCATGTTTATGCATATATTCCTTTGGAGCAAACTTTCTTACAATCAGTAGGTACGGCAAGCAAAAATGTGGCGTGTGCCATCTGGATTCAATTTACAAAGTGTCGGACACAAGTTTCCGGTTGCATGACTTTTCTCCCCAGTCCAGTAACACTAGTAGAGGCAAAGAGGTGGAGTTTAACTTTTAGGTGTACCTCTTGGTACAGCACATAAACCATTGAATCAACATTATATCTGACTACTAGATTAACTGGAAAGTAGGGCAAGTGATCATTTAAACGTTCTTAAGCGCTTTAAGAATGGAGTCCTTGAAACGATCATTCAAAGTTACACAATTGGTCTTATCTATAGGATACCTAATAAGCTCAAGAGATCTAAGGTCTTAGAGTTAAAATAAAGTGCTTTAGAACATTAGCAACGAGACTAAATCATATCTTAATCATATCATATGAAGTTGTCATGACCCATGATGGCCAATCCTTTCGAATCCGTCCATCAAAAGTCTTGAATCACATGCTTCAGGCTATCACCAGTAGAGGCATTTAACCTCCTTACATACTATTGTTAAGCTGCTTACATTGTTGTCAGCTCTAAATCGCTCAGGTTCAAAGTCTTCAAAAAATTACTTCATCACATGTTTAGTTATTTTTAAGAAAAAAAGTTCAATGTAAACATTTATTTAAATGCTTTTCTCTTTCTGTAATACATATTTAAATTTAACTTCGAAACGAGCCACACGAAAACAAAGCCATCTTTAATTTGTATCCACATAAATGAACCATTGCCGTTGACCTGTCAAAGTAACGCGCGGCGCCTGCTTTGATACATACGATGAATTAAATATTAATTTTGTGTGACATGTTTTTTCCATTTCTGTCGTGTATACATATCGATGGTGAGCCCTACACTGCTTTTATTGTGTGCAAGAATAATTGTGGAAGTTTCCATAAATATCAAAGTAAAGAGAAAAGAAAGCGCTACGCCAGCAACAGCACGTTGAATTGCGGTAATCAGAGAGGATTATAGCTCGTTCGAGAATATTGACACTAAGCCCATTGAGTTTTGAGTTTTTTTGTTTGATTGTTGCTTTTAACAATTATTGACATTTGTTTGAGACTGGGCTTAAGGGAACTTTCACGTTGAACGTCATTCGAACAAGTTTCGTTGAGTTTTTCTTGAACCCAAAAGTGGGTTTGTAGTCCAATTCGCGGGAAGTTCTGACTGGGATGGCAAAAAATTATCACACATTACGCAAGCATTTCGTAAATATTTACTAAACCTCTCTTCAATTGACATCTCAATATCAAAAACAGAAAAATCAGGTTTTACTCGTCCAAACAAATGGTAAAGTGGCCTGCTGCCACTAGCCGCTCATGTCATGACAATAAACCACTCTACACGGTCGATTATATTTTTCCACTTGAGAGGTTAGAAAAAAGTAAATATTAGATCATACTTTGCATTGCTTTTTTTTACGATTTTTATTTGCATATAGATAAGTTCAAAATTCATATACTGAGATGGTATTTCAAATATTTGCAGTTCCTCTGGCGGGAAACGTGATTTCTATTTTAAAAGATTATTATATACGTACAAATCGAATATAGCGATTGTGTTTTGTCAACAAGAAAAAAAAAAAAATTATATTTGCGTAATCCGTACAAATTTTCTGTAGTCTGGTAGCTTCAGATAATTTAAAAAAAAACTTTACTGACCTTTACCTTCGTTAAGGCTTAAATTAAATTTAACTATTCGATAAAGTTTTGAGGGCTTGTTGTAGCGATAATAATAATAATATAGCGAGTACGTGTTCGTTAATGAGATGACCATTAATCTCCGTAATGTTACGTCAGAAAGTCATGATGAACATGCAATTTTTAGCGTCATATTATCCGCGTCCAACAGTATTGTATATTGAATCACTAAACCAGTAATGTGACTGTCACCTTGTTAAAGTGGTCACTTACCTTTCAATTATTTATCGCAAGCAAATAAAAGAGACTATGCCATTGTAACTGAAAACAAATTATGACCTCCATAAATGTGGCACTTCAAAACAGCTGATTGAGCAAACCCATACAACGTTGATTAGATACTATAAATACCCACCGAAAAGTGTTATTCTGTTTTACCTGCTTTTGACAGTTTGGAACGTATTTTTTTGCGCACTCTTATAGGAATATAATGGGTTTATTTTTGCCAAGTTAACCTTATATTACTATGTAAGCCAGCTCCATCTGATATCATGAGATAAATATAGTGCACAAGAACATAGTACAGCTGGGAAAATGCTTTACAAACAGAAATTATTGTCTATATATAATGAGTAATGACACTATGATTGAATGAAGCGAAATGCTTTCGTTCGCTTCTTCTAGTTTACAAACGTTAAGAAACTGTGTGCCCACATATTTGAAGTTTGAGAGGCTCAATATTGGTAGTGTTACATGAAGCGCGATGTCTTGTAATCATAAGCACAAATCGGGACCCAAGCCCAAGCTTTCCACAGCCATTTCTGTATCTTTTTCATTACTGGGACGAAGGGAGTTGATACCGAGTCCAAAGGGCTAACGTTCTTTCATTAGAGGTGGCGAAGAGGAAAAAATCTTAAGATGGGACCCGTCTAACCACTAAGGCTAAGGTATATTACATTACAACTAACCGCCTTCAATATAAGTCTTACGTCTAATTTCGAAGTCGTATTACTCGATTCGATTGTACACGGCTCATGTAATCGAACTTTGCACAAGGGAATTACATCTTTCTTCGTCCCTTGAGCGTATTCAATTTCACAGACAGGACAATTACATAGCAGAAATCGACTATGTCACAAAGTATAGGTGGGAAGTAAGGTGTCTAGGCTGGCACTTCAGGCAACTTAGCACTTGTCGCAATTGTACGAAGTCCGGCTTAATTTGGGTGACTTTCTGACTTTTAAAAACTCCATCTAAATTTGCACAGGAATACTTTGCTTCCTCTTCTTCTCTGAACTATCGCAACTGCATAACCGCATTGATCCTATCTTCCTTTAGCCAAAGTGTGACAGTGCCTGATCGCTTCGCTCTCTTCCTCCGTAACCATTCAATGCATTCACCAGCAATTCGACTTCAAGGAGCATTGTATCCCAAAAACTCATCAATAACCCATCAACTTAGCTCAGACGTAGGCGTCCCGTTTTTTTACCATTTGGCGAGTCTAAACAAAAGCGGTTTACTAGTACTAAGAAATCGGCAACCTCTCGTGGATTAGACTTCGGGTGCGTTTCCTGTAAAACTCGTCCCGCCAGATATGATAGTACTTTTTCAGAGCCAGAGAGACTGACTCCCCCATGGCTTTGCAGGCGACTATTGCACAAACCACATAAAGCACACACAAAGGCAGTCTTGGAATTTTCTCGACGAAAGTAGTGGTTTTCTCGAAGTGCACTGGTTTGTAAAACTGCACTTTTGTTGACATTGTCCGCAAACAGACGCAGTTAGTGCTTTTTTTTTAAAGTTTTATTTGTTCGCTTGTCATAGCGTCGAACTCTCTGTTGCAGCTCTTAGCGAACAATTTAACGCAATACGTGAGCGTACAAATGAGTTAATTTCACTTGGTTGTCACGTAAAATAACCAGGTATATGCGCTATATTTGCGTACAACTCCTATGACAGGCAAATCAGTATAACTGATTGATTGATGATGGATGACTATGGCATTCCTTGACAAGATGTGTGCACTATCCCATTTCCTGTTGCTCGAAATCGCTTCAAATATGTAATATGTGCAAAAGGCAGAGGGAGATTTTCCATTTATTCTTGACTCCCGCCCGTGATGCAACAAATGGAAATGGGAAAGCCGTAATGCACCACAGTGTACTGATGTCATAAAATGTGCCGTTAAGTTTATCTGCGGCGATACCGCAGGTTCACAAAGTTAATTACTTTCCAATTTCCATATGTACACCCACTCGAGGTGAGGTTGACTGATCGCTCCTGAGACAATGCACAACTCTGCGTATACAGATGCAGCTTTTGTGTGGTTTATCTATGGAGTAGGTAGCAATCGTGGTGGCATATTTACTTGCTTACATGGTAGTAGTCCTACACAGTTCGGAGAGTAAAGATTTGAATATTTTTAGTTGTGACCGATCGTTACAATCTTATCATGTCTCACATCGAAACTGTGAAGTAAGCTGGTACACTCACCTTAGTAAATAGGGATAGCAACGAGGTGGCTGGTACTCTCGTTGATATCCCTAAGGGCAACAAATCGACGAAGGGGACTGGAGGCGCAGTAGGCAGGTACTCTGCTGCCTCCGGATCCCCCGTGGTCGTGCAAGCAGGGACGAACAAAAACGCACACCAGCTGAACAAGCTTCTGATGCGCAATGCCCGACGTAAAGTCGAGAGTGCGAAGCGCAAAGTAGAGCAGTTCAGGGGGTGTGACGTTAGTTCACTTAGCGCCTGGGATAGAACTCAGCTAGAACGGGCCAAGGAGACGATGGTCGCTGAGGCTGCCAAAAAATCGGCAACCACAGCGGTCGTAGGCAGGGCAGATACTCGGCCGTCCACTAGTGGACTTACAAAAGCCAGTACAAAACAGGGCAATAAGGATGGAGAGGAGGCCGTGTCGGGGAAAGTCAAGGAGACCCTCCTAAGCAAAAGGGGCAGATCTGACGATGTCGTTGAGCCGAGTGCGGCCAAAAAGGTGAAGGCTGGTACTTCGCCCGTGGTGCACCCGGTTTATGACTCGAAGGACGAGCTCCTCGTCGCGATAATCAACGAGCAGGAGCCGAGCGGACGCTTGACCATGGAACAGTGGTTAACTGTCGAGGAGAAGTTTCAAGACGCTTTGTGGAAGAAAATGTCTTCCGCGGAGAGTTGCGATCTTCTCTTTGACGGCGCTGGTTGGGATAGCGGTCGCAAGGTTGTAGCTTGTGGGAACAGGGAATCTGTTGGCTTCCTCAGGGAGTTTGTGCTGGGGGTTGGCGAGGTGTGGAGCGGCGCCAAACTCAAATGCGTAACCGTGGCGGAGTTGGCTAAGTACTCTCCGCCCAAGGCATGGGTATGGGTTCCGCTGCCATACACGTACCCCGACAAGCTACTCGGCCTTCTCCACATGCAGAACAGGGAACTGAAGGCCGATACGTGGAAGGTCTTAAAGACAGGTCCCAGAAGGCAATTTGGCCAGCACTTCCTGCTGTGCCTGAGCAAGGAGTCGCTCCCATCCCTCGAAAAGACCAAGGGGATGGTGCGATACAGCATGGGTAAGGTCATGATTAAGGTCATGACCAAGGAAGCGGAAGTGGAAGAACCAAAAGATGATGGAGACGATGCAAATAAACCTGCATCACAGTAAGGCCGCGACGGCGTGCTTGGTTAACTACGTAATCAAGCATGACGTTGCAGCCGTACTGATACAAGAGCCCTGGATCAACACGAACAACAAGATCCAGGGGCTCTCCATCAGGGATTATACGCTTTACTTCAAAGCTAACGAAGGTAAAATTAGGGCTTGTATCCTATTAAAAAACAATATAAGGGCATTTCTTCTGAATAATTTCAGTGACGGGGATCTAACCGCAATTTCTTGCGAGAGAGAGGGAGGTAAACCGGTGTGCCTGATATCGGCTTATCTACCGTACGAGTCGACGTCAGTGCCACCCGATAACTTAAGGCAGCTGCTGACCAGGGACAAGTGGCTCTTCGTCATTGGATGCGATGCTAATGCGCATCATTCGCAATGGGGAAGCAGTGACATCAATGCTAGAGGTGAGTGTCTTTTTGATTTTATCTTATCGACTAAGCTCACTATATGCAACAAAGGCAATACCCCAACATTTGTGGTACGGAACAGGCAAGAGGTGCTTGACATTACTCTCGCATCTTGTACTGACTCCCTCACAATTGGGAAATGGAGGGTATTAGAAGAGGCATCCCTTTCGGATCATAAGTGGATCCGCTTTCAGATAGGCTTTCACAGTAGGGCTACGATCACCTATCGAAACCCCAGGAAAGCTGACTGGAATAGGTACGAATCCATAGTTAGGCATCAGCTAGGAAATGAAGTACCATTCATCGGAACGTCATTAGACTTAGACAGGGAAGTTGATAACTTAGGCAGGATAATGAACAAGGCTTACGAACAAGTTTGCCCGCTCAGAAAGACAACCAAAAGGTCTCAGCCTCAGTGGTGGAATAAGGAGTTAAGCTCCAAAAGAAGGCAAGTTAGACATTTCTACAATAGGGCCAAAGTTGTAGGGGACGACGTTACATGGGATCTGTACATAGAAAGCAAGAGAGAGTTTAAATACTTGATCAGGCAATCCAAAAGAAAATCTTGGAAGCTTTTCTGTGAGGCGATCACAGATACTAGCGAGGCTTCCAGACTTCGCAAAATGTTGGCTAAGGACGCAGCCGTCCCTAGCTTTATTAAGAAATCGGACGGTTCGTGGGCCGAAAGCAGCGAGGAAGTTCTGGAATCACTAGTGGAAGCACACTTTCCAGGAAGTAGCGTGCCAATAACTCCATTACCTAATGGATATGGCATTGAATCAGGAATAGACGTAAGGGTTGTTGACAATGTCATCACTGGGAAGAAACTGCGATGGGCCATTAAGTCCTTCGCTCCGTTCAAAGCTCCTGGCCCCGATGGCATTTTGCCGGCTATGCTTCAAAGGGCGCCAGACATAGTTACGAATATGATCGGTAATCTTTTTACACACTGCCTGCGATTAGGCTATGTACCCAGGGCGTGGAGAGAAGTACGAGTGGTATTTATACCCAAAGCGGGTAAACCAAGTCATACTTCAGCGAAAGACTTCAGACCTATTAGTCTGTCGTCATTCCTCCTCAAAACACTTGAAAGGCTTATAGACATCTATATAAGAAGCAAGTGTTGCAACGGCACTCTATGTAGTGCTCAGCACGCATACTTGAAAGGTAAATCGGTAGAAACGGCTCTACACGAGGCAATAGGCAAAATAGAAGGCAGCCTACACCAGAAAGAATTTGCATTAGCTGCCTTTTTGGATATTGAGGGTGCCTTTAATAACGTCAGGAAAGATGCAATCAAAAGCGCCTTGGAAAAGATAAATGTCGAGCAACGCATCACCAACTGGCTATGCGAAATGCTCTCGACGAGAAACATTAATTCCACTCTCGGAAACAGTTCGATAAGGAAATCTGTTACTAGAGGCACCCCGCAAGGAGGGGTTATCTCTCCCCTCCTCTGGGTGCTGGTCATAGACGACATTCTTAAAGAATTAAACAATGCAGGTTTCAAAGTCATCGCATATGCTGACGACGTAGTCATCATTGTTCAAGGAAAATTCCTGAACACGATGAGTGAACTCATGGAAACAGCCCTCAATAGGCTAAGATTATGGGCCGAAGGGTGTGGACTACGAGTCAACCCGGAGAAAACCGAACTCGTACTATTTAGTACAAAATACAAGATACCACCCTTCAACCTGCCCAGACTTGATGGAGTGGAGCTCTCTCTCTCGGAGAGCGCAAAATATCTTGGCACGGTATTAGACAGGAAATTAAATTGGAAACTTAACGTACAGGAAAGAGTCCGCAAGGCTTATAATGCTCTCTTCATATGCAAGAGAACAGCAGGAAAGAAATGGGGCATGAAGCCGTCAATCTTATATTGGCTATACAAAATGGTAGTAAGACCCATAATTACATATGGGGCTCTTGTCTGGTGGAAAGCCACAAACAAGAAATATGTACGGGATATGTTGACCAGGGTACAAAGAACAGCCTGCATTGCCGTTACAGGTGCTTTACGTACCACACCAACGGCTGCACTGGAGGCGTTTATGAATCTTTTGCCACTGGACTTACAAATAAAATCAATTGCAGGAAATAGTGCGCTACGGCTCACTAACATTGGGCTCTTTAAGAACAGTAGGATAGGACATAGCAGTATTTTGAAGGAATCATTCTCCGAAATACCGGAAAAGGCGGATGAAGGTCTTGGTACACTAGATTTTGACACACCGTATGATGTGTTGTACCCTGACAGAGAGGATTGGTATAGGAACTTGGTGTCGAGGGTAAATGAGACCTCGATATATACTGACGGCTCCAAAACCAGTGAGGGCACAGGGTCTGGTGTATTCTCCAATGAACTGGACTTACATCTGGCCCTGAGACTTCCGGACACATGCAGTGTGTTCCAGGCGGAGATTCTGGCAGTACTCAAAGCTGCGGAGGTACTTGAGATGAGATCGATATCCAACAAGAATATCGCCATCTACATTGATAGTCAGGCTGCGCTTAAAGCGCTAGAGTCACATACCACTAAATCTGAACTAGTAAGGAATTGCCGCACAATGCTCAAGGCATTATGTTCGCAGAACCGTGTCAGATTATGTTGGGTACCTGGGCATTGTAACATTGAAGGTAATGAAAAGGCCGACGCTCTGGCCAAGGAAGGAGCTGAGCTCTCACCAATCAGCATGATTGAGGGTACAAGACCACCAATGGCCGTGGCTAGAAGGGTTGTTTCTGAAAAAACTTCCCAGTTAGCAGATACAAGATGGTCACAACTAGATGGTCACAGGGTCTCAAAGGCACTGTGGCCCATTTTAAACCGGAGAAAGTCTGAAGAATTAATCAACTTCAGTAGAACCAAACTAAGGTTAACGGTAGGAATACTCTCTGGACATTGCCTTCTAAGGAAGCATGCCATGAGACTAGGACTAGCTAGCTCGGACATATGCAGGTATTGTGAGGACCTACAAGTCACGGAAGACATCTTCCACATTTTATGTGAGTGTCAAGCAATCGCTCGGAGTAGAAGGAAGCACCTTGGCAGGTACTTCTTTAATCACTTAGAGGAGGTTGGTTCCTCAAGCAATATTGGGACCATTATTAAATTCTGCAGGGAAATTAATTGTTTGGGCGATTTGGTTTAGGTCTTTAACCGTAACGGTTCCCTGGGGATGGCGATGGGCCCACTATGGTGCCTGGTCTTTTTGTGATGAACTCACAACCCCACTCAACCTAACCTAACCTAACCTAAGCCATTTATAATGAGGTGTTAAACACAAGCTTGCACTCGTGATCACGTGAATTTATACTTTTCATAACATGGTAACCAATTAGCATGCATGCACAAAGAGAAAGCCCAGTTATATTGAGGCTTTCCGCAACTACATTCTAAGTTGGACAAACAGTCTTTAGAGAACGTTTTAGATTCCAAAGTTTAAAAAAAGTTCTGCTGTCGGACTGATCGAAAGATTCCGAAGTTTTCTTTTTAAATTGAATTTATTTCTTGATGAAATGCCGCGACCATATTAGTATCACTAGCTTGACAGCAGACTTTCCAACGAAGCACATCTCATTTTAAAGCAGGTCATCTTTAAAAAATATAAAACGCATTTATTGTAAACACCAATTAAAGAAGTAAACCAACAGATGACTTGCCTTGTAGATCGAGAACTATGTTAACTTCTCCATTAAAAGCAACCACTTAAATCTACTCCAATTGTTCTATTACCAAGAAGAAATAAATAACATTGACAAATTCACCTCGAACACGCATAAGGAACAAACAATACAAAAAAATGTATTCATGAACTTGTCCGTGTGTCTTGAAACAAAAACAAAATAATTATAATTACAAGATCGCAATAAATCCACGCAGACCAGTCGTCCAAAATTAATATGCCAGACATCGCCCCCGACTTAATTTTCGCCACAGTTTCTTTCCTAATTGCTGTGACAATGTTCTTCAGTGCTGACTGACAGACATACATATGTAGCCGCATGCACAATGCGTCAAGTGTTTTGTATTGCATTGTTCATTTGGCACCCAGACCGTCTTTAGTCTTTATAGCTGCATCTACGAATATGAATGTCTGTCTTCCATTCGCTATGGCAAAAACAACATTGCCAAGTCAATTTACCTGTGGACGAGA
Source organism: Cheilosia vernalis (assembly GCA_949126925.1). Lineage (NCBI taxonomy): Eukaryota > Metazoa > Arthropoda > Insecta > Diptera > Syrphidae > Cheilosia > Cheilosia vernalis. The sequence continues at coordinate 61,999,956 of OX421361.1, read as the reverse complement.
CCATAAAGCAAAATTCCACAAAATTCATGAATCCATAAAGCGAAATCTCTGCATGAACCTTCTCTGTCTCAGGAATGCGCCAGCAAAGTGGTGACAGGCCTTCAAAAGCAAAAAAAAAAAAAAAAAACGATCCAGACCATGGATGGATGGGTTTTCACCTCCAAAGTCTGATTGTTTCGAATTATTAAAAGAGCTGCGCGAAAAATTGTCACTCATTTGCATGATATGTCTGCAGCTTGGCAAGGCACACGGTGCAATCTGACATGAGGATAGATGATCGGTGATCGGAGAAGGTGATGCAGCCCCAGTGTTGTTGATATATTTTATTTTTTTTCTTGCTGCCACAAGCTGAAAGCTGAAAACTGCACACAATGGAAGATAATTGTATCGGTCGGTACGGCGACATGTGTACCTGGCGTCACCAAACTCAAGGCGAAATAAATTAGCAGCAATCCATTCCATCGCGCAATAAAAAGTGTAAATAGATTTCGACACACCGTAGGTAGATAGGTGTGTACCACAGGCGACTTTTATTTTGATTAAATCTCGAAAAGCGTCGTTGTCGGATGATTTGTGTTTTATCTTTTATGATGCGACAGGAATTTGAAGGAATGCAATATTTGACGGGGGCGAAACAGCTTCGCAATTTTTTATAACGATCTACAGTTGGAACCATTTTTTTGTTGGTTTTCTATTTAGCAAATCATTTAACCCACCGGAGCGCATTTGTAAGGCGCCTGTTAATGAAAGCTCCACTTGGGCTTAAACTGTTCCTACATTTCTAAAGTCTCTAGCAGGTCTCTTTTAGTTAGCATAAAAAGAAAAACTCACACAATGAATGGTTGTGAGAAGCTAGGCCTAGGGTTCTGTTGTGCCAACAATTTTTTAATTGCTCGTTATATACTGATTCAATGTTTCTAAGATTGGATATTGTTTTGTGTTATACGTTTGCACCTAACTGAAGTCCGCCAATACTTATCTTAAGTAATTTTGTCTATTTGGCTAAAAAAATACAATTTAAGGAACTTTTTTCAGCTACAAGATTCGAAAAGGCAACAAGTTGACAACCGCAAACTATGCATTATGTCCGTAATATTATAACCAAGCTTTTCCACTTTAGACTTAATCTCACTGACTTAATTAGATTGCCAACCCGTAAAGTTCTGCCAAAGTTCCTACCTGCCAATAGGTGAATACACCTACTTGAAATTGATAATAGTTTTAAAAAATAAGCTTACTTCTTGATTATTATTGCTATCAGCAGAAAAAATTGAAGTGACCCGTCTGAAAAGAAACAAAGAAAAACAATTCACAGTCTCCGCAATATCAATCGTCACGTTTCAGGTATAGGAATAAAGAGTTCTCAAAAGTTACACACAGTGTGTATAGCTTAACAGTCAATGCCACTGATTGACGTCTATTAACCATAGGCAGTAAATTATGACCGTTATCGTAATCCCTTCATATAAAATGTGAAATGCTGCCAAACCTTTCATAAATTCTGGCCTTAGGGACACTCGATAAGTGATAACACAACCATTTCATTTACAGCTGTCAGCAAAATGTTAACATGCATTAAAGTCAAAATCGAGCGACATGCACACGACAACAGCCTCAGAATGCTTTCACTTTATTTCATGCCGCCCGACAAAGAAGAGTCACACGACACCAACATGAAGAAAAACTGATCGTTACTTTAATCGGGCATCTTGGAATCGTTAAAAAATAACGATCTTCTCAGAGGTCAACTTCCTCGTCACTGGAAGGCGTTAAAGAAGACGACGAAAATAGACACGAGTGTATGAGACAGAAGTCGCCAAACGAGACACTCTCAACTCAGTGTAGTAGTAAGAGAATGTCGTCATCGTTCAATTGTATCCACCCATCATGATCGGTGATTATGTCATGCCATGGCCTATAGGCCAGCAGGTGCAAAATGAAATAAAAGCCAGGTAGGCAGGACGTTTTTGGAACAACCGACTTCTTAGGGAGGATACCTACCTAATTTAGTAAGTTTTGGTGAATTCCGCAAGCGAGGGACAATGAAGAAGGTAAACTGCGCAACATGTGTTGAGTGCCGACCTGCCAACTGCCCATACCCATGCTAAACTGAACTCCTTTGCACGAGAAATAGCGTCGTATTTATTTCTTGTAATTTTTTTGCAGATCCTGTCCACGCCATATGTCGTGTGCGGATCTTAATTTTTTTTCTTTTGGAATGTTTTCCCGAGCGCAAAAGAATTAAAAAGAGAAAAATGAATGATGAGCCTAGCACTCCACTGACACACGAAGATGGGGAATTCTGTGGCCGAGTGCATCCGTGATGACGACAGTGTGTCGAACTTCAATCATGAACAGCGTGCTGCCGAAGCAATTATTGTCGAAGTAAATTGGCAATAATGAAGTTTTACATATTGCCATCCATCAATCAATAGGTTGGACTACAAAAAGCGACTGCATGCACGCGGAGATGTGCCCTTTAGCTCCACATGAAGTACATTTCTTATAATATCGCGACCACCTCAAACCACGTCAGCGTCACAAACAAAATAAATAAAAAAAAAAACCAAACAAAGATCTTGAAGTCTTGAATTGATCCGTAGGCCAAGCTGAGCTAGGTACCATTCGAGATAATGAAACGCAAAGTTTCTTCACCTCACCTCCTTGGGAAATGTATTATGTCGTGTGTACATCTGTCTGTATCCAGGTTTCCACTCTGCCTACGCATGCGATTTGTTATGCTTTACTTAGTAGTGTGTCTCATGACATGAGTGCTTGCGCAGTGCTGCTGCAGCTCTCGGGATTTTCAACTGCGGTTCCCATAGACAGAGATACTTTTTCTTTTTTTTCATTTTTATTGGAAGAGAAAGACGTTTCTTTGTCCACAGATGTATGGTAGTACCTATGCCTATATAGATACCGGGATGGAAAGGTGGGATAGCAGTTTACCCGCAACACAAACACCTCTCTTTGGCTATTGAAAAGATTGCCGTTGAACGACTTTACGACGCAGCAGTGGCAATAGTTACTGCGCTGCATCTTGCCTTAGGTTAGACGAACAGATTTCTTACGGATTCTGTTTGGAAATAACCAGCGACAGTGGCACTAGGAAATTTCCATAAAACTGTGAAGTGCCCTTTGGTGGCCTAGACAGAGATTTTCTGAGCTTGTTGATATCTGTTTGGGTGTTGGGTATACAAAGCTACAACGACTCATGGGCAGAAATAGGCACAGGAAGAACGATAAAAAGAGAAAAGATGTATAAAGGTTGCTTGGTAGGCTGTTTAATGCGGAGGTGTAGTTTTAAGCCTTGAAATTGCAGAAATTGCTGAATATTTTTATGGATAAAACACTGAATACCAATCTGTTGCTACATAATGATTCGAGTTTAACTTTTAAAAATTTACTAAATCGGAGCTCGTTAGCCTTGTTTTAATGGGAGAAAACCTATAAGCAAGGATCTTGGCTTTATTTAGAAACGTATAAGTCGATACGATTTTTAAATATCCCCTCTATTCATTACAAGCTGTATGATTTTCAAGAGGATCCTCTACATCTCTCGAGCTTAAACTTCCGCTACAGATTTTAAATCCTTCCCATATTAGTAATGGACAGATATATTTATATTTCCATCCTCAAACTCATTTTCTTTAAAATTGAAATGATATAGGTCTACCTTTAGGTAGACAGAAAGAAGTACCTTTACACGCTTCTAGTTATTGTTACACTAAAAAAAAAAAAAATCCGAGCCACACTGAATAATTAACCGCCCGATTACTGTGCGAATCCCTCACCGACTGTTTTGTATCACAATTTCTAAAGACAGATAAATTAATAAATATCAATTGTGTTTAATTTTTAAGCACCTCGCAGTTTTGCACACGACCTTGCGTTCATATCGTACAATAGGAGGTTTGCGCTGTTTTTCTTTGCTCTTGAAGCGTGACTCACTTTTAGCGGAGCATTTTTATTATGAGACGATAACTATATTCAGCTGCGTTCTTTTGCTTAATCTGCTCGCTTTAGGCTTGAAATCGACTATTGAAGGTATTCTACCGTTGGGCGCCAGTTTAATGAAATTGACAAAGAAATAGAAATTAATTACGAAAACTCTCAAATTCATACGAAACACGACCAATTTATAGTGAACTCCAAATGTGGCGCTTAAAACAGCTTTCTAACTTAATTCACAGACAGTGTCAACAATTTTTTACTAACAATTTCATAAATTCAATTCGTGTGATTAAATCCATAACCTAATAAAAACGTCACATAAGAATAAAACGCTATATGAATATTTTATAAACACAAATCACACCTACAACCCTGTGCAGAATATTTTACGAGCATTATAACTAAGTTACAACCTGACTGGCATTGTGTTACATTGACAATTTTGTTCTCAGTACCACACACAGCGCATAGAAATTGACATTCGATACACTTTTGTCTGACGATATATCTTGTAGGTGGACACATGCGACGTCGTTGTCTACTTTGGCTCTTTGTTATGTTCTTGAGGAATTCCAGCTGGGCCATCGAAACTGATCGACGACGGTGATCTTTTCAGTTTCCTGTAATAAAAACAAATTTCTTCCGTCACCATAAAACACGTTTACGAACGGGATCACCCATATTTCCCTCACTCTTTCTGAAGGTCATCTATGGAAATTCCAACCAACCGATGACAAAATGGCCACGGAAATTATACCAAAATCACTACAGCGAAAAATATGAGAGATAACCATTTGATTAACTTGATACCTACTTGGAACGGCACCATTAAGTGTCATCACTCGCCGACAAAGCAACCAACACAAACGTCATCGTTCAGAGCGCGAAAGCAAGATCGCGTCCAAACGGGTTTTCTCGAATCATTTCACTATCCGCCATCCATGTATTGATTTAAACTAAATTAATGTTAACTGGTTTTGTGCAATTTTTGCGATGTTGTTAAAACACATTCGTGTGAGTGGAACGTCAGTTGCAACTTGTAATATGAGCAAAGAGCTTAGCAAATGTCAGTAACTTTCTTCAATACGATGGCTTATGGGTTTCCTTTATCAGGCGGCAATCCATAAAAAAAACATAGAAACTGAAAAGTAACAAGAGCTACCGATACATGAAGTGAATAGAAGTGATTATACTCGTATTGTTCTTATGTCATTTGAATGGCATTCGTGACGCTTTGCCGGAGTCTTTCTATGCGCTTGTATGTATGGTTTCTAGGTGAGGCTTGAATAAATATTTGCATATAGATTTTATAGCGGCTACAGACACAAATAAACAAATGATTAAACGGCTTTATTTTTTATTTAGCATATCTCTTATTCGTTTTGCAACATTAAAGTTAACTATACATACGCGTACGTGTGGGGTGGATATATAGCTGTCAGGGTACACATTGCAAATTGCAGTATAGTAAAATAAGTTCATTCGAATTGGTAATTAAATGTAATTATTTAGACTTTTAATTAAAAGTGTATGCCGAGAATTTGTGACGGTAAGCAAAAGGCTAATCAAAATTAACAGATGAAGTTTACGACAGCCTAAGATATGGCAAAACAGCCCTGAAGTGTTAAAAAGTTATCAGCACTTAAAATTGTAGTTTTATGTTTTAGTCGTGGGGAATTTATTTTGAAACGGTGTTTTTTTTCTTTCTTCAAAGCACCCTCTATGAGCTCACAGTAAACTGACAGCACTCCCAATTAAATTCGGAGCACAGTTTATTTTGACAGCTAACCATATGATAGCTGACCGGAATGCCAATAATGGTACAGATAAATAAAGTTTGCTGGAAAAAATTGTACTAGCCTTAAGAACTGCAACAAATTTAGTTCACGTGTTCTATTTTTGTATGTAGTCTTATGACAGTCAGTACTCAAGTATATCATTTTGAACAGTCTAGGTTCCGAAAAGTGGCAGTGAAAGTTAAACCAAAATGACAGCCAAACAAAGATGGCCTGAAATATTTTCTTTTCTTAATAAAACAAAGAAAATATTTAAATCCAGCCTTATTTAGCTGTAATTTTACTTCTAGAATGTTCAAGATTTATATATTTGAGCACTAGCTGTCATATATAAAAAAATGTTGCCTTAACTGTCACTTGTCAGTTCATATTTGACAGTCTTGGAGATTCGGCAATAGAAACTTCTAACGTGCCCCTATTGCGATTTTCGATTGACATGAATGTCACCCTGTGCTAGAATTTGTTACCCCATTTTCATTCACATCACTGAGCATAGTACGTACTACAAGTCTCGCAGTCGCAACTCTATCAACATGATAAACCCACACACAAAAGTGACCCTTTCTAAAATTGATGAAAGAGATCGCTCGCAGTGATACAAATATCTCTAAATTGAAAACAATAATCGACTATAATACCTTGACATTCATAAAACTCAATAATCTCGTCTGATCAGATAAGGTTTTCAAATTATAAGATACCCACTTCCTCGGCTAGATGCACAATTAAAATGTCACAACCTGGATGATTATCAAATCGGGCTGGTTAAGGAGTATGTCCACAATCTACGACTGTTTTGTTTGTTTTGAAAGATACACACACGAACAAACGACAAAGAATCTGGAATAATAATAACGAGGTCATCCTTTGTCTCGGTTGTATTGTTTCGAAACTGATCAACCATACTGCGGTCGGGACAGCTGTAATGCTACCTAAGATCTACCTACGTATGACATTTCCATATATCAGTCAAAACAGTTCGACGATAAATGCCTCCTGATAAGTTAAAACAAAATATTACCTTTCCCAGGAAAAAGAATATATTAATGCACGTAGTTATAACTGATCGGACGATCGCACGTATTTCTTATCTCAAGCAGTAGGTACCAATCAGTGAATGGGGGGCTTTTAATTTATAAACAAGTACTAAGCTGTGACTGTATAAAGTTATACGAGAACAAGAGTGCAATCGATACCAATGGGGATGTTGTGCAAATAATAATCGGTTGATTACCTGCGCTCATCAGAATGTCAGTCACTGGGCTTTGCATTGGAGTGAATTGAAGTGATTAGTTTGTTTCAATGCTTGTTTGACAACAGGTAATCTATATGCGAACAGCGAGTTCAGATAGCAGGCGGCACACTGTCATAATTAAGCGTACACATATTTCCATTTCAATGATGAACCCTCCGTGATCGATAATTGTGAAAGTGCGAACTCGAGATAATAACAAGAATTTTGTTTTTGCAGCTGTTCTCAGCTGCCATTGTTTGTAGGTACAAACCTATGGGATACTGGATAAAACAATTTTCAATATAACCTTTAAACGAAAGAATAGAGACTGCAGGTAGCGTATACAATTTAAGAGTTACCTGTATCCTAATTTGGGATAAACCCCCATCAGAGAATCATCTGCCACTAAGATTATCGGGTATTTCCGATTAGTCGATACACGGATTGTGGAACGATTTCATGGGATTTCCCATGTTATTTGTTGATGGTGCGTCTATGGAAATAAGGCCAGGAATGCATTGGTTTTTCAGAAAAATGTCTTGTAAACTGAAAGTTCCTCTTTTTTTTTGGTTTTAGGTGATACTTAAAACTAAAATAGCTAAGATCTTAACTACCTGTGTGCTCTGGTCACGATACCACCTAACCAAGGACGGGAAATTGCTTTCAATAAAGGTGCATTTACTGGCCATAACCTCCCACTGAACCACACAATAAAACTTGAACTCAACCGTGACAATATTTGCAGAGCATGCAGTGACGGAGATGTTCAAAAGGATATACCTTGCTCCCTATTTCACAGCCCTAGCTTGTCACTTTAGAAATTGTACACTAGTAAGCTACTACTTACAACAACCATCTCTGATGTCTCGCTTTACAATACTTCTGTGTGGACCTATTTATCAAAGGGCACTAGAAAGTAAAAAGGAATACCTCAGTTTAGGAACTGGGACCTACCAAAAATTGGTATGAATTTGTTCTTAAAGACCTAAGTGGACCTAATCATCTATCAACATACTTATAACTTAATATCTCCATTGGTCTGCGCGCTACTGGAACCAATGGGTAAAGAGGCATTCAGCCTTTCAAAAACTTGACAGAACAGTACAAGTGCATAAAAAGTACACAATTATCTCCTCATAAACTTTGGGTATGCCAAGCGATCGCAGAGTATACAGGTAGTGCTACTTAAGCCGTACCTATTTTATTGGTGGTGTTACATTGTTTCCCTGGGAGGATTCTGGAGGTCTGATATAAGTTTATACTATATGTTTTTGTAACTGACTGTCTTGGCTGACTTCCTTGTTAGCTTCCCAGTTCTCTGGGCTGAAATTGAAGACATGTTCTTTGTCGATCTTTGGTTTCAAATCTATCTTTTCGGCAACCGTGCTTTCAGCCGCCTTGGCGATCCCCAAATAAAGCCATTTATATTCGAAATAACTACTAGAGGAAGGGATATTTTCATTTCAATATTTTTACAATTCACCCTTGGACAGACAAATTTTTGTATTTATCTTTTTTTTATCTGTTGGAAAATGTTCGGACAAAAAATTTCAGTTCTAAGTAACAAAAGTCCGATAACGTATTGCCGCACGAATTTGCGGTCTCACCTTATTTTTGGCATTGCAACTGACAGGTTGCCTGGCCTTCAAGGTTAAATCTGAGTTGATTTAAACATTTAACGAATTTCACAATGTTACCGACCAATGACGAATTGCCCAAACATTTCCCCTGTTCGTATTCACAAAAAAAGATACAAACCTATCTATTTGTCATTGTTCTTTATTTTCAGCCGCTCTTATCTCCATGTTGGTATAATTTGTTTCCCATTCCTTATAGCGAACTTAATTTGTATTAATTTCAGAGCGATATGTATAATACTCAGACCACCCCATTAACTTTGAAAGAAAATTTCTGCTACCAAAGTAATTGCTAAGCTTAGCAATTCCAAAATGGTTCGCTTGTATTTTTTTATTCTTTCGCTGACGAATACATATTGGCACGATCCATACACGAGCTCTATCAAAACAAAAACTTCAATCAAGTTTTACCTAATTACAGCCCCAGTCCCCTCGTTTCCATTTGGGTAGAATTGAAAAAAAAAATAATGTTTTACAGAATGCAAATGTGGAAGTCAAATGCGATGACTGGCACGTTATTCCGTGTGCCTGTAAATGGCTTTGGCTGTGTATGAGGTATGACTTATGTCAAACTAGTTGCGATCGTGAATTGTGTGGGCTGCTTCAGCGGCGTCATGATCATTGATCAATTTCAGTATGGAGTTGACACAAAACTGGGGGAAAAAACACTAGGTTTGCTTTATTCCTTCATTAAGTCGTGTACGTAGGTAGGTAGGTAATTATGAAACACACTTTAAGCGTACATCGATGGTCGTCTAACCATTACTCTCGAATCGTCGATTGCAGGTTATTTGTAATGTCTTGACATCTTGTTTAAACTCGATATCTGTATTTATGGGAGAATGAGAGAATTGCATTAAATTGATTTATGCCAGATGCTATGCGTATGGGTACATGTTTATTCGCAACAAGTGATGCCAGAGTTTGAGTGGAAATTGCGATGGGATCTAATGGTTCAACTGGAATGTAATTTCCACAATAATATTCTCCCCAGTTGACCCCATTTGAACCGCGAATAGTATTACGATATGCAATTACTTGGACACCTCTATATATTATTTTATACTTGACATGCTTGCCACATTACGCTGTTTATCGTTTACATTGGTTTCCACTTAATATCATTATCTAGAGTGGACTTCCATTCCAATGCCGGCCGAAGTAGAGGTGTTTATACATTTCTGTTTAAACTGAAACATTAAATATTGGAGTGCAAGTTGGCGACTAATTGACAGCCGCTTTGACAAGGTTAATCGATATGTGATTGACTTTTGTTGTGTCTCTTTTGCAAATAATGCAAAATGTCTGTCTGTTTCCGTATTTGCTTACATGGGGAAGTAGAAATGTATCCTATATAAGTCAAGCAAACAAAACTTATAAAGCTCTTGGTGTTGTCATTCCGTACTTCTTTGGTCGACATTGGGTAAATGTTAGTACAAAAGATATTTTTTTACCATGAGAGACGAGACAAAAAACCAACAAGAAGTGGAATGATTCGGACAATAAATTGTTAAAATATGGAGTTTTCTTTGATCTAATCTTCATATCCTTTCCTTGGTTCCTACAGGGTTGTTTTTTATGAAGAAAATTTTAATTTAACTTGCCTTGTCGCATCCATTTAAATTTCAAAACAGTCCAAACTGACATTTGAGAGATTTGCCAGCAATTTGTCAGCGATCTGACAGCTGTTATATAATATATAGAAAAACGTATAAGCAGGTACTTTTGTGAAGGATATTTTATTCGTTATAAAATCTTTGGCATACAGGATTAAAGTTTCACTAAATTTGGGTAAATTTTATCAATGTTTTCGCATGTGTTACTGAAGAAGGCATTTGTATTGACATAAGCTGTCAAATATTTTAAGCTTGCTCTAAATATTGGATTGGGGTGGCTGTTAATATTGTTTGATAATCATTAAGCTATGCATCCTTAAAGAATGCAAGGAAACTTCTGTAACAACAGAGTATAGGTTTTTCAACTTATATAGTTTAAGTTTTTCTTCCGGCTGTAAAATAAACAAACTCGCTTGTTTGGAATTTTGAACGTAAGGTCTAAATAATTAATTTTGAATATGAGAACAAACAAAAAAGTTTTTTACGGAAATCGGTTGACTTTCTATTTTATATTTCACATTTAAATTCAAAGGCACTTTTATTTATGGGCATATGTTGTCCACTTAATTTTTCGATTAACCGCGCTACATGCAAAATAAAACTATTTAAACGTCTGACACCTTTAATTAAAAAGTTGCTTTCATTGGCGTTGCTTTTTTTAATTGTATAGGAAATTTTATACCTATTGTGAATAAACTCGTTAAATAATAAATACGTTAATACGATTGTGGCAAGTAAAGATCAACGGACCAACTGGGTCTCGAGGCAAACAAATATTTTGCAGCTCGCCGTCCAAATGTCCGTTCTCAAGATCATTGCCAATGTCGTACATTGCATCAACAGTCGTTGGATGTTTTCAAAGAAATACTGTATATCCAGTCTTATATCTATTAAAAATAATTCAGAAAATCAATGGAGCACGAGAGAGCGCAAATACCTTTGGCTGCGGAGATCGGCCTTGATTTAATTTTTCTATCGCTCGGTGCTCGTTCAAAGCGGACCACAACCACACAATGCTATTGTTTGTCGTAATAAAAGCTTAATAATGTGCATATCCCCCCACACACTGGCGTGGTACACTTGAAAAGGATGTTTGCCTCAAAACGTAGTTGATCATATTTTGATATTTTTTTCTGCTGTGTTCCACTTGAATGGTTCATAATCTGAACTTCCTCATTTCGAAAAGTGTGCTCACAAAGCGGATTATTCAACGAAAAAATGGAAACCAATGTAGTGGAAGTCAATTTAATCGTTTCTCTTTGGGACCACACGAAATGAGGCGTTCTACAAGCAATTAGTTCCACACATTGTAGGGCAGCAGCGACACCAACAAAACGACAAAACAGAAAAACTGATGAACAAGAAGGGAGAAAGACTTTATTTACTCAGTGTAATGTTCCGTTGGGTATTTACACCTCGTAAGCACTTAACAATGTCTGCTGTAGGTGCGAGTAGGTATGTCCGGGTGTTGCTTCAAGTCGGCGTTTGAGGCAGCAAATCGTTAGCATTACAATATATGGTCTTAGCATGGTGCAAAACTCACAGGTGATTGACCGCACAAGTGGGGCATATCATTTGAAGGTGCCTTCACGTTATTGTATCTTTTAATGACCTAACAATGTTTTTTTTTTTAATTTCCATGCACGTGAAGGTGTCAGAATGCCGGCAATCGAACGCACTTTTCCACTTCCTGATTGTCGTTCAAGTTCTTGTGACTCTTCTCAAGCCTTTAAAGGTTTTGTGAACTCATAACCACCAGACCGAGGTGCCGCTGGTGATCATCAACAGCTTAGTGCATGGCTGAGTCACCGAAACCACCACCACCCACCCACGCTAGCTCCACTTTAATGTATATTTTCATGGAACAAAACGATAATGACAGCGCAATTGACTGCGTCATTTATTATTTCTGCGACTCGCTCCACATCCGATGGGGCCATGAAACCAAGAGGTTCCTCTTTACTTGATAGCTCCCACTGATTAGTGTGGAAGTCTGCCACGCCAACTCTTCTGTGGCAGACACATTTAATGTCCCGCGAAATTGCCTTTTGATTAAACTTGAATTTCAGCTTTGCCTTGAACGAGGCTCTATTATACGAGACTGTTTGGTGAATTTATGGGATGTCTTAATGACACGCCTTGGGAACGCTTGAAATGGCCCATTAGATTGGACATTTGCGAGAACAACCGGACGAAATTCGGTGCAGGGAAATAACTTCACGGGCAATAACTTCACATGGGAAATAACTTCACCTCGAGTGGGAAATAACTTCACTTACAACAAGTGAAGTTGTTGCCCACTGAAAGTGAGCAATAACTCCACCGTAAATTTTGTGAAATTATTTCCCACCTACAATTTGAGAATTTGTTGATTCTAACTGGAAAACAAAATCAAATTATTTATAAGTAGTATAGCTAATTTATTTAACTTTGCATACACCCAAACTCGCAACTACTCCCACCCCTAAACAGAGACTCCAAGCCGGGGGGTTGCAGGGGGGCAGCATGCCCCCCATACATTTTCCACTGTTTATGAATAATATTTGTAGGCTGACATACCTATGTCGCGGCATGTTAAGAGAAATTATTTCCCACAAAAAAGTGAAGTTTTTGCTCACTTTCAATGGGAAATAATTTCACATAAAATAAGTGAAGTTATTTCCCACTCGAGGTGAAGTTATTTCCCATGTGAAGTTATTGCCCGTGAAGTTATTTCCCTGCACCACGAAATTCACCTGAATTGAAATGTTTAGATTTTCTCTAAGCCACTCTTGTGGCAGCTTTAATAAAATACATGTTTACATACGGTTGATGCACTTTGAAGAGACCGCTTTATGGATGGTTAAGAGGTGCTAGACAACACGTTTTTCAGACATAAGTTCGCAGCTGTTTTAAATAAACATCAAAACTAAATTAAGTTTGCAAATTTAATCGACAAGAAAGAGATTTAAAGATCAACAACTGTCAGATACACTAGTTATATAGGGTTTCTATTACAGTAAGCATCTGAAAAAAAGGTCAGGCAAATGAAAAAACAAGGCGCTTGGAAGAACTTTGTGTCAACCAAAGCCTTTTGTTTAAAACGATTTTGGAAGAAAATATTTAAGTGGATAAAGCTACGAGCGGAATTCATAAAAAAGAAAAGAGCAACAAAAACTGAGCTAACCACAAAGAATCTTACCAATTAACATTTTTAGTTTCGACTTCAAATTTCAGTCATTCAAATAGCAATATTTTAAATACCTACAAATTTTGCAATTGTGAACTTCGTCGAGACTAACATTTATTATTTAGGTACCTTGTAAAGTATGCAAATGCACGTTGCAACCGCTGTACAACTTTTTATTCAGAGAACCGCAACCGGAGAGTGATCCAATTTGCTAAGGCCATTTACACGGTAATTGCAGGCATACCTACATGACCTGTCAAAAGTCAGACATTATATAGCCTGAACGCACTCATAGAGCTTATACCATAGAAAATTCGACAATTATTATCTGACAGACGAACTTCTGATCTTCACCTCACTTCTGGATGGTAATACTATATAAGTTCAAAGAGTGATATTCTCTCAGGAACTATTGACCGCGTACTTTGTTGTACGGGCGGTGGCAAGCCTGTTTTTTTTGTTCGGTCAATGCACATCAATTTCTAAATTTTACATGCTCCCATGGTTCGACAAATACCGTTTGCATTGCTTTTTTTTAGCTAAATTCTCAACGTGATGTCGAAATTGTGTGAAAAGCTGCAAGACTGTATATAAAATAGCGAACAATAATTGTAATTCATCGACTATCCATTCTTACGTCATATTGTCAAATATGTCGAGCTCCGAAAACTGAATATTGAATTATTCTAATTGCGGCTTAATTTACCAATAAGTATGCCTTAGTTACTCGAAAAGCAATAAATGGATATAAGCACATTTAACTGAATACAAACAAAGAGAAAACAACTCGATTGCTTTTTTTTGTTTTTCGAATACATCACATAGGTATGCCATCAAGCACCTTACAAAACAAAATGTCCGAAAATAAAATGCGATTTTTAAATAACATAAAACAAAAGAACTATATAAATAAAAAAATACTTGAAACAGCTACAAAAAAATTCATATCACGACTGACATTCGCCAATACTGTCCCAATGACAGCCAAGAATACAAAACACGAGTTAAACACAACATAGATGCTCTCTCAGTCTGACAAGTGTTGTTTGGTTTTCGAATAAAATAAAATATTCTATTATAGTCAGCAACAACTATCAGGTACAGATACCTAGCTACAATATTTGCTATATGAATTATAATCTAATTGTGTTGTTGGTATTCAAATTTGCAGTTTAAATTATATCCACACGGTGTATTTGATTTGTCTCCTTGTAACAAAATTAACTGAACTGCGCCTTGCAGAGTTAAGAAAAATTGTTTCATGGAATCTGGTTTTACAGTTATACAAGTATGATTATGATTACTATCTGCGAGCAGAAAAAGCTCGTGGGTTTTTGTTTTTTCTGCAGAAAATTGCCATAAAAGACTGAGTTTAAGTGTGTTTTTTTCTTGGAAGAACACTCATTTAACATCTGTCAGGTGTCTATGACATAATAAAAGTGAGAGTTCGGTGATCTTTCAATTAATTGGAACAACACTCTGCTGGCAGTTGAAAATGGAAATAACTTCTAAAGAAATGCAATTGCTGTTAGGTAGGAGTTACTAAACGAGACCATAAATATATTTCGTAGTAAGTGCTGGAAAAATCTGTCATAGAAAAAGATTAGTCTACCTGTCTAAATGAACAACATTTATTTTGAAAAAATGGGGTTCACGCTAGAACTCATATTTCACTCTATAAAACATTTTTAATACCTACATATATGACCAAAATGTGATTTTCGTCAACGGAAACGTTGCTTTAATAGAGTTGCGAAGTAATGACAAATGGCTACGTTTGACTTCCGTTCACATTATATCGTCACGCTGCGCTGACTGGGCTTATACCCCTCATGGCATGTTCAATTGTACGGTACTCTCTATATTTTCCTCAGCATCATTGGATTTCTATAATTCGTCATCGCACTGTAATTATTAATTTCCTGTTCGTAATTGAGGTGTCAAGTCTGACAGTTATTGAGTGTTGTTTTGACCTATACTCTCAGGGAACCAACCAGTGACTTGACTTTTTCTTGTTTGTAATAGCATGTCTCCTGTCAGAGATGTGACTATGGTCACAGAGCAAAGCTCTCGCCATATCCTGAGTCGAATGAGAACTCAGCCTACATTTGACAAACCAAATAAAATTTAGAGCCATGGGGAAAGACTGTCAGTAAACCATTCTCTACAACTCCGCCAAAGGTCCAACTTAATACGAAAGATTGACATTGAATATTCTTTTACAAATCAGAGTTGCGAACAAAATGCAGTGTTGCAAATTTTGTGATGAACCATTTTCACACGGAGTTCATTGGCCTCGAAAATAGTGGAAGGTCGTTCTTTTGTGTTTGTCTCCTCCAACAGAGTGTTGACTTTAAGTTTCAGTCACATCAGGGAGATGAGGATCGAACCTCAAAATTCACCCACACGCAGCAGCAAAATGTGTTTCCTTCAAGAAAACTTAACTCTAAATTTATCTAAAACTCCAAGTTCTCATTAAATAATAAATAAAAAAGGAACAGTCCGTTATCTAAAGTTCACCACAACGCACCGTTGTCGTTGTCGCGTCATTTATCACCACAAGGTAACAAAACTTACTATCATCGACAGAGAGACGCCCTCCGTAACACAATACAATTTCGTTATCACTGAAAAATATGTTTATATGTTCAGCCCGTTATTTTCAAACCATGCGCTACTCGGGATAATCTTAATTGCTTCATTAAAAATTCGATGCCGCCATACACTGCACAGCACCGTCCATTAGAATGCACCGATTCGATTCGAAATCTTTTATTTTTTTTTTTGTTTCTTGTTGGAAGGAACACAGAATTTATGTTTAATTAAGCAGAAGCACCAAACAGACAGTTTCCCTTGTTTTGTGTGCTCTATTGGTACAGGTACGTGTTTGGTTAGTTAGTAGAACTAACAAAATCAACCCGAATTCGTGATCTTAACCGGGAATTTATTAAACGATTTGTTGTCGATCGGTTAGGTATTTGGTAGAGCGCACGTATTTTTGAATTTTTCTGTTCG
This sequence comes from Cheilosia vernalis, assembly GCA_949126925.1. Classification (NCBI taxonomy): domain Eukaryota; kingdom Metazoa; phylum Arthropoda; class Insecta; order Diptera; family Syrphidae; genus Cheilosia; species Cheilosia vernalis. The sequence continues at coordinate 61,983,535 of OX421361.1, read as the reverse complement.
TCTGTTTTTGAATTTACATTAGATATACAACGCTGTGATCGCCGCCGTTGTCGCCACAAATGGGAATACATTTATCTTTTCGAATTTTAAAAAGTCCAAGTCAGAGAAAAACAATTTAATGCCCCACTTTTATACGGTTAAATTGCGTCGCAGAAACTTCACTGACGACTGTCATGGATTGGTGATGAAAATACACCTGTAGATACTCTGACTGTACTGTACGTGTACATGACCGTATTTTCCCTCGAGACTAGATAAGAAACATTTATATACAATATATGAGACCTAATGTTATAGGTAGGGTTTTCTTGTAAGATTTTTTCGTAGAATAGGTATCTACGATAAGCAACCGCTATTAACTTTGTCATTTCTGGGTACATATGAGTCGTAGGTTTCTTCTTATAGGTATTAAATAGGTGCGATTCGACTATTGAAGTAGAGTAGCTGAAAGCGATCGATTTCGAGGTAATAAAATGAAAGCTGAAGTAAATCAATTTCGACACTTGCGCCAAACCATTTCAAGTTCTATATATCCGCTTGGATTTCTAATCTGATTCGTTTCCAGTTATGTTTTTTAAAGTGCACAAACTTGCTCCCAAATTCTAAGAGTCCCTACACACGTCCCGATCGATCTGTGTAATATAAATCGTTTGATCAGTCAGGTCGACTTCCATACTAGCTCGGCGACCATAAGTAAATGATATTGCCCAATGTAAAGCATTTTTTTGGGAACATTGTAACTTACTTTCTAAATAAAACAAATACAAAATTAAAAAAAAATTATCAACGTTTTGTCTGTTAGAGACAAGTTCGACGGTCGATGTGTTGACCCATTATGTGTCGACCTGAGCTCTAATTTTGGGAACACTCTTCCGCAATTGAAAGGCGTCTTTCTTGTGCAAGTCTTTTCGCATAACGATTTGTAAGATTATACAAAAGGCAATAACTAGTCGCCTTAGGCGACACAACTTGGGAAGTTTCCCATATAAAAATCCCCAAGTTGTGTTCAACTTCGAGTGAATAAAATGGGCCTTAAACACTTACATACGCTCAGAACAAAACTTTGCAATGCCAAGAATTGTCGTTAGTTTAAATTAACCCCGATATCAAAATTTTGGATATAACAATGAAATTTTTGGTAATGATGTAAGAAAATATTTATGGGGAGTGCTCACAAAATTATTAAAATGTGTAGCCAGTGACATGCTGTTTGTCGACCGAAAACGTGTCTGTTGATAGCGTTCCACGCGCTGGTAAAATGTAGCATCAAATTGTAGTTTTCATCATTTCTCAGGTTTCTTTTAAATTTTTACCATTAGGTTGCAATAAATAATAAACTTAAATATTGTTTAGGTCACAATAGACAAATTTATATGAAAAAAATGAGTTCGTAAAATTTTAAACTAACAATTTGTATTAGTACCGCACGCAATCTCAATCGTTGCAGGATTTACTAGACTGAGACAATATCAATGAAGATTCGTTAAAGTGTTTGGTTCAAAGGAGTCGGCTGAGTACCTACTTAAGAAATCCAAATCGATAGTCACCATTTCTTGTAATCGATTTTAAGACCTTATTTAACAGAGATCGCGGACCATGCCAAGTTTTGAGAGCTTTCCAAATTCGTTTGATTGGTTGTTAACTTGTTTAGTTTTGACTTTAAATTTAAAATTCACAAAGCTAAATATTCGAATGCCACAATTGTGAGTTTCCGTAGACCTCAAGCCCAAACCAGTCGCTGCTGGATGTAAGTCGAAAAAAATCTCGCAGGAAATTTTGATCTTGAAAATGATTTCAGCATGTGGCTTCTCAAAGCCAGAGGTGGTAAGTGTGGTCTGTGGTGGACTTAGCCGCAGCAACAACATACAAGGGTTAATGATATTCACTGCCGATAAGGCGTCTCTCTGACTCTGCCGCCCTGATTGCCTCAACCTTAAGCCACACTGTCTAGATTTAAAGGTATCCAAAAACTGTGCTCTGTACGGAGGAAAGGGTGGACCGTATTGGAAAACTCCCATTGTGAAACGCGTTATATGTACAATTTTATAGTTATTTTTTGTCACCTCTTGATAGAGGTCAAAAATGATCGCGACTTGCCAAGTTATATGAGGTAGGGCTCTGTAGGAGTTTTGCGAACTAGATTCCGAAACTAAGCAACTTCTGATCTCAATGATCAAACGGTTAAACGTTTTAAATCGAAGGGGTCTTTTTCAAGGCAGGCTACGAGGCTAAAATACTGTCAGCTTACGGAGGAGTGGATACAATAGAACAGTCGTTTGCCAGAACAAGTCTGAGCAAATATACCTACGCCCATTATGGTGATCATTTGCATACCGAATAGCGTCACATATTGCGGCCCAACAGCATACCTCCTAATGAACTATATTAACTTCATAAACAAAGATGAACGTACGCAAATAACTATACCTGGCTTAAAAGTATACAAACAGATAGTTTCAAAACCAGTTTCATTAATCCGCGCATCTGCGTGCTGATTACTCATGCTTCACAAGTAATTGAATCTTTGAAGCCAATTTGATATGATACGTGTGTGCATATAGTATATACCTAGTTTGTAGGTCCTTAACTCCTATACACTGCACTATATGCAGTTCTTCTTGTTTACAGACGTCTTCGTGTTGGCACTCTGCGCTGCTGCCGAGCAAAGTTCACAGCCTGGAAGAAATCTGAAACTGGATTTGAATGCAGCCCAATACACAGCAATGTAGCTGTCACTCTACGCTACACCTCTTAAGTTTCATGCCGAAAAAATACTCACTCAGTGGGTATATATTTTTTTTTGAAAACATTATTTGCTGATGAAGTAGAGTATAAATGTGCGATGTCATACAATACACAGTTATCTAGATATATTGATTGAATATTTATTTTATTTGCGAAGAATTTGAACTGCGCGAACGGTTCTGTTTCATCGAATGATAAACCCAACGATCTGTGTCGCCGTGTAATTGTGCGCATTTATTGCACCAGAATACTATAGATACCCAATCACATTGTGCTGTCTCTTTCTGTTTCATAGAAAACCAGATATTCACCACGACGTGTTATTTATTTTTTATGGTGAATTTTGTTAAAATGTCAAAGTGGTGAAAAACTTGTGCCACACTCACACACCACTAAAGCGAGATGAAAATTGAATAATTTCCACACCAGCCATGTTGATTTAACCAACATTTACGTACAATGCGAAGCGTAGGTAGAGATAAGCATCTGTGAGGTTGGTTACCCAGTGTTAACCAGGTAACTTGAAACCGTATCCCTCTCCCTTTCTCTCTTGCTTGTACATAAATTTTTCTTTTACGTTTTCGCGATCGAGGTAAAATTCACAAAAATTGATTTCGAGTTTTAAAAAAATTTTTATACTAAATCTATCTGGGTACTTACTTTGGGCTGTGTATTTTTTTTTTTTTTGTTAATCCTTTAAAGCGTAGATAGTTATGTTTTGTTTATTTTATTTCTTTATCCGTTAATCCACTGCAAACACAGAAAAATAAAATTGTTGAAAACAGGAAAACACTTAAAATATTTTTTAACCACAGATATCCAGAGCGATAGTCGAAGCAACGAAACTATCTTTTTCTATGAGCTAATAATTATTTATTGCTATCACTACAGATAGGTATATAATATGTAGTTCTCGGCAAAGAACAAAGATAAAATATTAAATTTTTTTTCTTTCAATAATTAATCATTCACCTGGAACAAGAAACGAACGAAACTATATGAGATAAAACGACAAAAAAAAAAAAGAGAACAAATAATATAGAAAAAGAAAAACAAAAGTATTGTCCAATGTTAGTATGAAGCGATACGCGAGGAATAAAACTGTACACGGTATTAACACCTGTTGATGTTGAATTCGACTGAGGGCTATGGAGGAATCTCGAAAGCAAATAAGGTTGTTCGTCGGTTCGGCGACACAACTCACTGGAAGTGGAAGAGTTGCTGAACTGGTGTGGTGTTAGTTGTTGTGGAAGTATTTCTGTATAGTCTATCTCTGTGCGTATATATGGCTTTATTTTTTTATGAATCAATGCAAGCGCTGCAGATATCTGGAGTTTGACGGTATTGGTTACGTTGCTTGAAATCCACCCACTCGGCGATAAAGCAGCACAAAAGACGAGTGCAGCAGGTAGTCTACAGAATTCGAAAATGTGGACGGATATGATCGATTATTTTGGAATCCACAAAAAATTCAAATGGGTTGGGAAATCGGAGTGTGACAACATTAGCTGGGACACGAGCCGGAACCACAGTTAGGTCCGGTAGTTGCGAGCGCATAACAGTATGCAGTGGAAAGCGGTCACTGGTGATGATAGTATGCGTGGCATAGTTGAGGGCGAGCGTGCTGAAACACAGGGTGGATGTCATTGGGCTTACCATTCGATTAAATTGATGTCAACTTTTTTGTGGTGCAAACTAAATATATCTTCGTATTGCGTTCGTTAACAAAAATTCGAAATATCTACCTAAGGTAGTAAAACTCTGTCTGGGCTTTCTTTCTCTTTCTAGGAATTCCTTCTTACTTGAGTCGTTCGTGCGATAACACTGAACTTTAGTTGACTCAGGATACAGGGTTGGTAATGTGAAAAATAAATCATGACCCAATTCACTGATGATATTTCATTCTCACAGTTTGGAAAAAAAAGACAAATTCCATCTTAAGGTTTTTTCCACCTCACCTCTCTTTAACGTCTGACAAACATTTGAGATTATAACTGTAATGAAAGAGCTTCTCAATTCGCCGTTTGGAATCGGCCTAAAATTGTAGATCCCTTCCATTCGTCCAAAAAATGCAAAACTCATAGAAAACTAGGTAATTGTTGTAAAAAGCTAGGGGTAGGGCTTCCACTGACCTGTAATTTATTAATTGTTTTTAATTTTGAAAATATGCCATTAGGTATTAGTTTTTTTTTTTTTTAAACCAAGTTTAAAACATTGAACATCTTTCACAGCGACAGCATAGCCACTTTCTACTTGAGACTTTCAAGACTCACATTATGTATTTATACCAAGTAAAGATGACTTGGCAGCAGCTTATGTTGACACCTTTCTAGTGAAGTATTTATGATTATACTAGAAAAAGCTTTGAATTTTATTGATTTCTGGTGTTATCATTGAGGCCTTCGTATAGCAACAGTGCGATATCGGACTGTTGATGGTGGGACTGCACTTGCATTTGGCCTTAGTTCCTTGCCTGACAGAATGGTCCATATCAAGCTAATCTGCATTTCCAGTCTGCCCTTGGTTTTACGGTCGCCTATTCTGTGTTTCCTTGCCGTTTTCTACCACGCCATTCTCAAGACCTGATGATTGCGTGTTAAAAGTGTCGATTCACGAAGGAACTAGTAGCTGTATGAGGACTCCCTCTTCTTGGCTATCAGAGTCATTCTTTCTTCCAAATGGAGCAGATTTAAGTATAATATAAGGCCATGCACGCATACCTGACAGGCTTAAGATCAACTTATAGGGAAAATGCCAGAGAAGGATAATAGCTTATTTTTGAGCACAGGTGGTCTCTCCCTGTGCATATTTCCACTCTGCGATCATAACATCTTTATTTGATCTGCACCTGCCTATATTTTCCCGCTTCTCCTAGTAATTAACACAATCCATTTATAATGGTATCGTTTCATCTGAATCTGAAAAGGTTTTAATCTCAAAAGGTTTTAACCTCAAAAGGGTTTTCTTTTTATAAAGGATAAGGTATTGCACTCACGCAGATATGCACATTCAATTCAATTGCGGACCCATCGCACCATAAGGTGCACATTTCTTTGTGGAAACCTCTTCGGCAGTTACTTCAAATGACTAAGAGAAATTTAGATCCAGGAGTATTAGAAACCCAGTAACTCTGTTGAGTGCTAACACGCATCCCAAAACAAGCAACCGGCATTAAAAGGATGGACCTTTCCAACTGTCAAAACAAACATTCTGCTCGTAGCACATTTTCCCAATCCCCACGTGTTGTTGTTTGTTGCAAATATACAATTCCATTTCCTAAAAAAAAATCCCAACAACCAAGTAAACCAAAGAAAAACAAACCTCTGCCCAAACAGAGCACCACACAGAAAACGTCCACAACAATCGCAAACTGTAAGCATTCCAGCCGCCGACTTCCCTATTTGTGTGTGCATCTTCCCATATTTAGTGAACTCCCATACCTTATTCGCGCTCCAATTTCCCCATTCGATCTTCCTCGCCATATCGACACAGACAGATTCGCATTTATTCAACTCATCCGCTTTACCATTATAGTAGACATGTGAAATCCGATGCACCGTGCATGTGCATTTCCCAGCCAGACAACAGACAAAAAAGTCACATGTAGGCATCACCACTAAGATCTCCGCCACATGCTTTAGGGCCAAGACCGTGCAGTCATAAAATACAATCCGCACTGACAAGAAGCGCGTTCGGTCTCAAAAAAAAAAAAAAAAAACAACACATCCCCAACCATAACTCGCCGACCTCACGACTTTAAGATCGCGCCGCGTGCACCCCAGATCCACAACAACCATCCCCATGCAATTGAATTTGTTTTCTCATTTTTCGCCGGCTTCTGGTTGAGAACGGGCAATACAATCCGAAACATAATTACCAATTGTCCATCTGCATGCAGCGAGATTCAATGCGCACAATTGTATGTTGTGAGCATATGAATTTGCAACACCGCGGTGCGCTGCGAACGCATAAATCTGACGGCAGGAGCTCTCGCTAAAATAAACACAACACTGACAGGCCAGACCACACTCGGATCCAGCGCCGTTTAACTTGTGTCTCTGGCGCAGTCGGTTTAACACCAAACGCCGCTCGGATCACGTGAGAATTTGCTTTTCATAAAAAAAAGGATCAATTCCCCCGAAAAAGACAATTCACCTCCTGCTTGAGGCGATCAAAAGCGGAAAGAAGAAAAATATCGCAAACCAGAACCAGTTAAACAAGTTCGCATTCGCACATGTGCCGCAGACGGGAATTCTGCTACTGCTCTCACGAACCGTCATCCTTTGGATAAATTCAGCCGGAGGAGCAAAACAGTATCTTCTCGTTCTTGGGCTTTCATTGCCTAACCTCACATGGTGTCGTTGTGTTGTTATTGGTGAGTTCTTGAGCGCGTTTTAGTCCACCTTTTCGGGAACTCGAATACGGAAAATATCTTCCTATGAATAGAATTAGATCGAGTATCTATTAATACCCGTTTTTGGAGTGTACAGTGGAAAGTGCATTCGCTAGTGCTTGTGACTTGTGAGTTCCGGAAAACGAGCAGCTACAAAGAAATACATTTTTGTGGCGGAAAATATATGCAAAGTGTAATCGAATGCCGTAAAAGGATAGATTTAACTTCATGTCACGAGCGTGATCAACTCGCATGACCTTGCCGCTGGAATTTGTGCCACTTTTTCAGATACAGTAAGTACTGCTATTGTGTTTATAATTTTTCTGATCACGCGATTGGTCTCAGACAAAGCTGCTGCGTGATGGGGTTGTTCTTGTCCGCATTCATTGTTTGACTCATTTTTAGAGATGGATAAATAAAATGTTCTCTGTGTTAGATTAGATTGCGAGATTGTGGGTTTCCTTGCATTTATTTCGCTTTGCAGCCCCAAAAACGTCCATCCACAATTTTAAGAAATTCACTTGACTTCTTGAAGAGGAAGCTACTGTTGTTTTTGACAGCTGACACACGCATACTATTTGCTAGACCTAGTGTCTAAAATAAGAGTTCTTAAAGTTATGGTTCGATAAATCACTTCCCACCCTCGTAGAAGTTGCAGCTCTATTTTTTTTTTTGTGGCAGAGACTGATACGTTTCAATGACCTTTATTTTGTTGATTTCAGGGCGACTTTTGAAAATAATTTTACAACGCACCGTCAAACACACATCGCAATTTTTTTTGTGTTTTATGTGAGAATTTTATTAATTGTAGGTACCTATTAAATTTATCTACGTTATTCCTGTTTTAATGAAAGCATCTCAGTGAAGTTAAGCAAAACATTCACATTCATATTTCTATTAAAAATATATAAATAAAAACTAGTAACTAGTATACTTTGATGTATGCCTAGGCTTTTAGATTGAAGGTTTTAAAATTTAGGTAAATCAAAAGTGTGCGGTCTTAAGGGACTCGTCTTGTTTTATTACGTTTCCCGTTTTCTTACAATTCAAAAAAATAATATTCTTGTGCTATAATTAATTTCACTTTATAAATCTATCTATATCTTCAACCAAATTTTGATGCTTGAACAAATTATCCATTTGTAAACAAAATGTATATGTGTTCATCTTTCTGAGATTCTACTGTAAATCGAAGACTGCCAATGCCGAATGCAAAGGCTACTACCCCTCGCGAGCCATTTTTAACTGGCATAACATAAATAAAGAAAAAGAAACACTCACCATTATCTTGTTACAGCTAACTCTCCGCAAATGATTCCATCAGAATTGGCCATCAATACCCATAGTAATAGATCGTCTGAAATCCACCACCCTGGCTAGACTGCCACTCCGCGTTCACATTGGATTGATATTATTTTGGAGTGGAGACTTTTACTTTGTGAATGCTCCACCGGACGGCCTACTCTTCAAGCTTCTGGTTATGGACACGAAAACCTTGAAGTCGCCAGCGCCGTCTATCATCACAAATAAAAATGGTCATAATCAATTTACTATACACTGTCTTCGAGTCTGATTAAGAGGTAACTCTAACTACGTGTACCACAACTTCGTCTTTGAAAATCTCCACTCTACCATTGAGGAATAATAATAAGACAGTCCATTATAGATTCAACGATTTATCATTTTATGAAAGTAATTTCTGTGCGATTGTTGGCGGTGGTTTTGGACCCCTCACCAACTCATGCATTTTTCATGTGATGTGATATTTGTTATCACACTTTCCTTGACATTGGTCGGTCCATTGCATCCCAAATACAGTCATTCAAAATTGAGATTCGTCCATTAAGGAGACGGCTATGTCGTGGCATTTATATCTCTTTTTCTCGTCGGCATTTTGCCATTTTTGGGCGTCTATAAGCCATGTCATTTTCCTTTAATGGAGATTTTGTTGTGTGGCTTAGAGGAAATTAGTGTGTCATGTGTGTTTGTGATCGGTAAATGCTTTTGTGGAATTTCACTGCTTTCTTTGGATTTAGGGAGATTTGTACATAAATTCCCGAAAGCATGGTGGATTATTGGCTGCGCCGACAACATGATGGTGTTTATCTTTGGAAGGAAAAAAATGTCCCCCTCGCTCATGTTTCCCCTTTTGTGAATTCTAAGGCAGAATGCCCCATTGACCCTTCGATACTTTTCAATTAGTTCATAAACCAATTAGTAATCATTTCCATGACACAAGACTTAATTTATTTTGACATTTATGTACAATAATACTCCGCCGATCTGCTCCGCCGCGTAACGTTAAATCACATCCCTGAACCGACAGTGATCTCAAAACATTTGTTAAGACATAAATTACGAAAATCCCATTCGAAATTTATTAATAAAAACCAAAAATTTGACGCCGAATTCCCAAAGGGACCGCTCCTCTCTTTGAATGAATAACGCCGAGGAAATCACACACACTCGACACACTCATGCGCGATATTTAATTAAGCAAACTCAACTTAATTACAATACATCGTCTGTTTGATACAATTTATCCAGTGGGAATATTTTTTTTTAAAGACGACAAGAACGACGAATGCGCAATTTAATTTCCGGAATTGTTTTGCTCTTACACACTGCGAGTGTCTTTAAGAATGTTGCCCTTCAAAAGTGAAGCAAAAAACGTGGATCCGCTCTGTAATATCATGTAGGGGAATTAAAAACGGAAAAAATAGTTTAATCGCAGTGTGCGATTGAAGTGCAATTAGCGATGGCGATCTTGAACGAGATCTTTAGCAGATCCATTACGTAATTCGTTTAAGTTTCATTTTTAATTAGGAAAGGGTTGTGTTTGTGGATGACAATATTTACTGCCTATATCCATATTTTGTTAGCCACGTTATGGCAAAAAAAAATTAATTAGAAAATAAAAAAATTGGTCTCCCTAAAATGATCGATGTGAAATTTAACACGAAGCTTGATAAATAGCTAAAATGAAGATGAAGAAGTATTTTAAGATAAACCGTCCATTTCTGTATTTTTTTTTTTGCATTCTGGATCTGTCGATTTTTCGTTACTCTCTGAATTATTATTCAGCTCGTGCTGCCTCACCACTGGACTACCTCCTCCCATTTCCTGTCGCTTTTTCGTTTCATCGGCATTCTACTGTTCTTAAAAATATAACATTTCGTTTCAATATCATAAAATCCAAATACAACAACCCAACTTGCAAGAAGAAATCTCTACAATTCTACACAACACTTTCTAGCTAATTATGGGCAACATATTTTGGAAATTTTTTTCTGTAAATTTGTCTGTGCATCCAGCGGCCCCTCACTCAGTAATCCAACACAACAAGCGCTAAGCCGCACTGCACCCTAGTAACCATAAAAGTTAATAATTCGAGTATCGATAGTGTCTCATTTTTAATATGGACTGGGGCAACAATGTGTGTTGCAGTAAACGTAATATGGCGCCACTAAGCAATTAGTAATGAAAATTCGTATAAAATGCATTAGATGACTACACTGACCGTCATTTTTTACTTCCATTACCCCTCCCTTCCTTCTTTATAAGTACAAAATTAAATTCAAACCATTCTAATCAAATGCGACCCATTAACACGGAGTCAATCAAACATCAACTTACACTCCTGTCTGCGGCAAACACCGATCTACAGCATCTTTAAATTGATTTATAGCTCTTCCACCGTTCGCTATCGACATAGTTAATTCATCTCAATTATCTATAAAAGCCGCCACCATTCACCGTCACTAACCAGACCAGTGAACCGATCATGGGGGAGCAATTTTCTCAAACTAATTAGCCATATATCCAGTGGGCAATTACAAATTCCGCAACAGAACATTTATGATAACGAAGACTATACATGAAGGCAATTATATCTATAGCTTGGCGAAGGTAATGATTGTATCTGCGGTTTAAATTAATAAACAGGCCCAAACTGGAATCCTTTATATCGCTGTCCCATTTTATGGTAATGAGTGAGCGCACAATCGTTTGTCAATTCTTTGCGAGTTCGCATGACCAAACAAGCATTTATGCACAAAACCGGGAACTCTGCGACCAAGATATAAATCTTAGAAAGTGCAAAAATGTCCAGTGCGACAAAGAATTGGAAAGTTGCACTAGTCATTTGTTTTCATGCGTATTCAAATGAAGATAAGCCAGCGGAGATGTTGTAAGAGAAAAATTACAAATAAATAAATCTAGTAAATAAATGAATGTGCAGTACAGTCAGGGATTTTGTCATTGGGTCATTTACTTTTAATTGAAAGAGAAAGGTGTTCTGGGATAAGAAATGTAGGTACAATTTTATGCAAACGGCATGACGACAAACTGCCAACAATCGAATCGTAGTTGAAACAAGTAAGCTTTTATTTACTTGCGTAGGTGACGCTACTATCTTGGCTGAGGTGTGTCCCAACCAATAAACCAATACGCTTCTCCACTTAGCACGGACTTTGGTTAACTGCCTGCAGGTGCACATTCAAAAGTATTTGAGATCCAACAAGTGCGCCACCGCCACCTAAGGCGAGGTCCTGCTCTACTGTGTTGTCCCACTGTCTTTGAACTGGATCTTGCATATATCACAGCCATCGACTTTATAAAAATCAACAAATATATCTGTATATGTCCTATTATGCTCTTCCGATGCTGATGAAACGTTGGCAAGTTGTTGCTTCCGTTTCGAGATTAATCGCTGAATCTATTGTAGGCAAGGTGGCCCTAGAGTCAGTTCTTTAAGCACCGAACTTTCGCTACTCTTATCGTTCCTAAAAATACGGTAACTCTAATCCTGGCATAAGTTTTCAGATTAAAATAAATTATCTGTATCAACAAAAACGTCGCTCACTGTCCTACAGTTACTCGTTCAATTTTATGTTTATTTGTATGTGAAAAAAAGCAACCGAAAAAAGACACAGAATCTCAGATTTCTTACATCACTACAATGACTGCCAAAGTATAAATAATGTGTTCGATCCGATTAGGCATTAGAGGATTGGGAATGGCATTCGCCTGTCAAGGCACCCAACGCAATGCCGAGTGCCTCTGTCAGACCATAAATAGATTTACATTTGGAGAACCACCGGGTCCTGTTCATATACACAGCGACACAGCAAGCGTCGCACCGGGTAAACTGTGCACGAGCTAAATTCCATAGATGCACACTAGATGGCCATTCAGCTAAAGTTAGCTGGCTTGGTTGTCTGGAGGCGATGTTGTGCAGCCTTGTTGCTGGTTGATGGCTGCACTTGCAGGTGGTCCATTTTGCTCAGAGTGAAATGTGCGCATTAGACATTTTAATGGTCATCCTCAAGGAGCGCATTAATGTCACTACGTATGTGGTGCCGTTAGCCGACCGGTTTTCAGTCGTGTTCAGTATTTAGGAGATATGAAAGGCGAATATAGCACTCACAGTGGGTGTCCCTGCTCTGTGCACAGTGAAACTAATTTCCCCCCCTTTACCAGAGGTAAGGTCGTGGTCATAATAACACTTATATCAGTAGCACACACCATCAGCAACAATCACCAACAGTGGCAAACAAAACAGCCATACCCCAGTGGAATCGCAACTGACGACGCCTTGACACTTCGTTATGGGCATTTCCTCTGGGCAATTCACGACAATGGCAGTCAATTGATAGACAAGTTGAGGAACTTCTCGAGTATACCGAAGTAGCGTCCCCGTTCAATAACAGAACGATATAGGTGGCTATATCATCACAGAAGAAGTGAAGAATTTACTCGCTTGCGCTGTGGAGATTAATGGATTAATGGACAAATGACCGCTCGCTGTCGGTTTATTATTCTGACAGACTCTTGTTGCATTATTTATGAAAGTCAACTCCTGTCTCTGAGTTCAGTTGACACTTGAATAGGTCTTGCGAATTTAAATATTCGTATCTTGATTGAATTCTTGTATACAGATTGATTGCGGATACATTTGCGTTTGTGGGTTGAAAAATGGTCGCTGCATTTGGGAAGCAAATCAATCAAATCCATCAACGGTTGTAGTTTTTCAAATGTAAATTTATACTCGTTCTGTGGGTATGGTGACGGGAGGATATATTCAATACTAGAAGGGCAAATAAATAGGGGATGTGCTGTTTTTAGATTACTGAATTGCTGAAGGTCATTCGCGTTTTTCCGTCATCAGTTGAATTTAGTTATGCTCTACAGGACGTCATAAGATCCATTTCTCAAAACCACCTTTTCCCAAATTTTTTCATAGTTGCTGTAGCCATAAATGACACGTAGCGCCATCTTGTTGGAACCACATTCCCGTCCATATTATTGTCTTCAATATTTTTAAACAAAAAATTATAAAGTCACGGTAATAACAAGATCCAAATTCCATTTTGAAAGAAAGGCCCTATGATCCAATTTACATGCAAACCCCACAGCAGCCGGTAGGTGTCGCTCCGTCTTCTTGTCTGAAAATAACCAAATCGGCCTAGTTACTGGCTGCATGAGGTCGTATAAAACGTTTTGCGTCTCATCTCTCTACTTAGCGACTTAAAATTGTCTACTTCGATAATCCTCCCAACAAAAACTCCGAATCACTGCTGTTATTAGGGCAACCCTGAATCGCAAGACAGATCAATCAAATCAGACGCAAAAATCAGTCAACATTCTCTCGGGAGAACCTCCACACAGCCTACACACTTATCAGCGTATAGCACACAGAAATTAGCTTAATCGAACACAACTACAACGCCGAATCAGCTACAGTAAGCATATTACCCTTGAATGCCAATAAATAAATTTACACAACAAATTGTTTAGCACAGCACAAAGCGAACATTTGTGCATACATACGGCATACGCAGTCGAAATGTAAATCACGGTCGGATCGATTTTAAATCAAAATCAGCTCATATTTCACAGAGATTGCAAATTAAACCGCACAAAACTATCTGGAATACAATGAACCCCCGTCGATCGAGACAAATCAATTGAGTTCAATTCACAGTGCGATCTTTGTATCTGGCATTCATCGATTGCTGGTGGCAGCATTTCGAGAAGCTTTTGTCACTGTTAGATTTTTCCATGAAAATGTTATGATCCGTACAGGGAACGAAAGAACAATTTCAATTTCGCTCAGGAAAGCAGTAAAGCGTGCAACGAGACCAACAAATCGTGACCGGAATTGAAAGTCTATCTGCCAGCAGTAGATCTGATTACGTCTGCGCTTTGTACAGTAAAATGAGCATAATTTTGGAGGCTTGTCCGTAACGGAAAGAATTCGAGAATAAAATAATTTACGCGCATAACATTGCATATCCGGCGTATGTGTGTGACGCGAACGTGTCAAGCTACTCCGTGGGTATTGTCATCGTATCAAAGTGTCTGTCAGAGGCCGGCTCACGGTTAATTTATATTTAGTCAGCTTGGGATGACAGGCTTTGCCATTGACCCTTCGGTGGAGTAAGAAAAATTGTATTGAAAAACATAACACACACATGGATAGGGTGGAGTGCAATAGTGTTGTCACAGTTGGTGCAGCAGATATTTAAATTAAATGCCGTTTCCGCATATTTTAATTGTGGCCGTTTAAATTATTGTATGGGAATAGGTGCACGCGCTTATTGTATCCACAAACGGTATAATGAAGTTGCAGCATATTATATTAAGGAGAATTAACATTCAACGCTAGACCTGAGTGTCTCTACGCACAGATGACCGAACAATGAGGAGGGTGCGATAGCGGGCGTTTTTACTGGCGGCTCACTACGATTGTCAACGTCAATGGCAATGTGCAAAAGCAGGGCTGGAATCGACGCATTAAGAAATGTCGATTATGTCGATTTTGCACATAAAACAAAAACCTTTTTTTTGACGAGTTTTTTAAATATATAATTTTTTGACGCGTTTGACGTGTAATTTTTAAGCGTTTCCGACAAGTTTTTCGACTTTTGGAGGCATTTTGGGCGTATTTTTCGATAAGTTTTTGACGCTTTTTAGACGAGTTTTTGAATTTTTTTTTAACGGTTTTTTATTGGTTTTATTTTAGGCGTTTCCGACACGTTTTTCGACTTTTGGAGCCCTCTTCGAGTGTATTTTTCGATAAGTTTTGGACGCTTTTTTGAGGAGTTTATAATTTTATTTTTTGATGCGTTTTTCGATTGGTTTCTTCGTATATTTTTTTTTCGACGATTTTAAGAATTTATTGTTTGACTCATTTTTTTGATTGGATCCTGACGCATTCTTCATATATTTTGTAGGCGTTTTTCGATTCGTTTTTCGGTGTTTTTTCGAGAACTTTTCGCCGTTTTTTTTTTTTTTAAGAGTATGAATTCGTATTTT
Organism: Cheilosia vernalis; assembly: GCA_949126925.1. Taxonomy (NCBI): domain Eukaryota; kingdom Metazoa; phylum Arthropoda; class Insecta; order Diptera; family Syrphidae; genus Cheilosia; species Cheilosia vernalis. Next base: position 61,968,078 of record OX421361.1, on the reverse strand, counting down.
GTCCAAATTTTTGCTGAGTTTTTCGATTGGCTTCTGGCGCATTTTTCGTGAATTTTTTAGACGTTTTTTGACTAGTTTATAAATAATAAGATAGCACTAGCTGCCAGAACGGTAACTTATTTTCGCACTGCATTTTTATGCACTTTTCAAGAGAAAAGTATTTGCCTTTGGATTAGTTTGTTTGTCCTATATTGAATATACCCAAAACCAAAGCATTTTCGTAATTAAATTTTTTAAGTGGAAATCGAAACTAAATTATCTGTCCATTTTCATCGAGTACTGCAATATCTTGCTAGACTCGAACTAAGTGATTGCTCAATTGGTAAAGAATGTATCCACCTTTCATTATGCTAAAAGCTCACAAGCAACTATATTTAATTAGTTATTCCAGTTAGAGGGTATGAACCCATCTCTCTCTAACAGCTCCGTTTCTAAACGAAATTGTTTCTGTCTAGAGGATCTCTGAATCACAGCCCGAAGAATAAAATTATTTGCCTTAACGTGGAGGGCAGTTCTCAGTCACTTTCTATTAGATTTAAATTTCAAATAGGCCGTCACAAAATTTTTTTTCAGTTTTGAACAAACAACTGACAGAGGACAATAATTTATTTTCTTGTATTAGGCATTTCCAGTGATAGTTTCACTTTGAGCCTATTTTGTAGACAAACCTTAAGCTAAATATACTTCTTGCATGAACAATATTCCATTGATCATAAGTAAGTGAAAAAAAAGCATCAATATACAATCGTAATCAACGTTGAAATTCCCTGACGCCACTGCTCTCAGACTGTAAATTTTGTTCTGCAAAAACAGCAATTCAATCTGAAAAAAAAAACACATACCTATGCCAATAACTGTTCATATGTTCACTTTCCTACTTCCATTTCGCTGGACCACACCATCGCATTGTGGGTCTTTTTGATCGTTGAGCAAATTTATATTTTTTAGGAATTTTTCTTCAGTCTCAGATGAATTTTTCAACGTCTTCACCAATGCATAGATATCAACTGGGTTTGAATATACTAACGGAGCTACGATTATTATTCCACACATTAAAAATTCTCTGTTAAGTCCTTCTTCTCTGTATGGATAATTTTCATACCCTAAGGCTAGTAATATATACATCAAATATGTTTGATGAAGGAGACCAAGTAATTTGAACACACAGCAAACGGAAAAAATCTTGTCCAGCTTGCGTGTTTCACTTTCTGGATGCGAAAAGAAATTCCTACGAGACGCTCGATTATTTGGGGATAATCTTTGTCTTCAGTCTCGATGCTGTATTGTAGAACTTTATTCATTTTTAAATAGAAGCAAATCAAAATAAGTCGAAAATAGAGGTAGCCCCAAAAGGTTAAATCCACCAGAATCATTCCGTAGAGTTTTAATAGTACAAACCAGAGCGGTTCATTTTGTGCTAAATTGTCCATATAATCCATAAATAAACTGACGATGAAGATGATGCTTTTTAAGACCATCCCCATTTTAATATCGTAGAATTGGAAATCGCGCTTATCGCTGTCGGCCTTCATAATTGCTAGTAAGATTAGTTTCATCCTGTTAAATATTTTTAAAACCAATGGTGCGTGTTTGAGGCAATTGGTTGCAATCGCAAGGTGACCTAGTGATTCAACGATGTAAAATGAAAAACTTTGAAAGCGATTTTGTTTGGTTCTCATTCGAAAAATAATTAAATTCACGAACATGATACATATACAGTAAAGTATCAATGAAGAGTACACTAATCTTGTGGCGATGTATTGCGACTTGGATTGGAGAAACTGCCGGTTTTTGAATTATACCGCAAGTGCAGGAAACTGCAGTATTTCAATAGTTTGAACAGTGACTGCAAGTGAATGTCATAATTTGATTTTGCTTCTTTTGAAGTCTTCACACTGAGTATGTTGTACCAATGCATGATGATAACTAAATCTATATTTTTTTTTATTATGACTGCTTGTCTATGTACTGTGCCGCCACTTTGATGGAGGCGCATTAACTGTTAATTTGCTTAATGGCGTCGCATAATGTTGTATTAAATGGATTAGTAGACGAACATAACTTATTGAATAATACAATCATTAAGGACTGTTTCAAGCTATCCCAAGGCTGTTACGAATTTGTGCAATTCATTTTAATTCTTATAAGAAGGATGGAGGACATGTCTTACAACCGTTAAAATCATTAGAATAATGGAAACCTACTAATAAAACAACAACTAGCAAAAAGCAAAGCAAATAAGAAGTTCGTTTCATAACCTCACATTATGAAATGGAGTCCTTCTTTCTACTTACTGAGTTTCAAGTTTACTGCGTTGATTTACATAATTATTACATCACTAAGGGCCGATTTTTCAATAGTCAGATAAATCGTCTGATTGCTAACTAACGATTAAATTTACTTCACTCTTTATCTGCTAGATATAATCTTTGGGTTTTTCAATCATAAAATAAGAGCTAGATAACTATTCGAAGGTAAAGTTGTGTGAGCGTGACAGATGGATTGACTATATGCTGTGTTAAAGCATAGAGGATAGTCATGTTCAAAGCTTGACGTCTGTTAAGAATAATGGGTTTGGGGACGAAATGAAATAGTAGTTGTCTATGCTATATAATTAGTAACGATTACTCTGAAAAGATTTAAAATAATTTTATGTTTTCACTAATCACCTTTTGTCTTATCTATTTGCATGTCTCAAAAAGGATCAATAATAGTTTATTATCCTTTTTGTATACTTTCAGTGCTTGTAAGAGGATCTACAATAGTTCATCTTTTTAGTTATTTTTTCTTCCTTTTATGACACTTGTAAAAGGAACTACAAATGTCTATGATCCTTCTGCTATTTTTATTGTTTTCGAGCATACATGCTAGTCAGCATTTCGAATAGATGCTTTATGCGAAATGCAAAATGTATAAAAGGAGGGATCTGTGGTGAACGCCATAGAGTTCGCAAAGTGTTCTGGAGGAGTGTACTCCTATAATCATTAGCCGTTTCAGTTTGAGTGGCAAAAATTTTGGATTTGCAATGGAAAACGCTAAAATTATATTTGCTAAAAAGCGGTAGAGGTCTGTTAATTTTACGTCTTCAGAAACGCGGCTGTTAATGAATACCTATGGTGTTCAAGTTTCAAAATACTATAAAAAAGTGTTTCCCTCACAAACAAGGAAAAATATGCTGCATGGAACAAAATTGCTGAATTATTTAAAGTAATTGTTCGCTAATTCCTCTGTTTCAATAATAATATCGTCAATAACGTCGAACAAATCCATTTCTACAATAGGAACAAATCTCCCCAAACAAAACATTGTAGATAGGTAAAAAAAGATTTTCCAATTTGACAGTTCTCCGACTTTAACTAGAGATTTATATTTTATCAGTCTCACAAAGGGGCAGATATCTTTATGAGACAGATAGCTGTTATATTCTTCGAATAGCTGCTGTTCGACTATTGAAAAATGGATTTATGTTTTATCTGACAGTTAACCCCTATCTGGTTGCCTATCTGACTATTGAAAAATCGGCCCTAAACCAACAAAACATTTCAAAAGATATAGACGAAGACACTGTGACATCCAGGGAACTGTGAGAAGTCGATCTGGGAAAACTAGGCTCCTCCCGCTCTAACAGTGCTATCGACCCCTACGCTGCTAAGCAAATCATTAGGAAATAGTCGAAAAAATTTATAAATGGAAATATTTACTGCGACGTTGCCAGGCTCTCATGTCCAACCGTGGATACTAAAAGATCCAAGGAGCTTCTGCGACTATACTATATACATATGTCGTTAATGCAATTTTCTGGCATTGATGTGGTATTTGACTTCCCTTGGAAATGTATCGAAAGTCCGCAAAACCGCACAATTTGGGAATTGTGGACCGCACTTTCAGGTGGAAGTCAAAATAGGCATCAGGCGAATTTTTCTTATTCATTTTTGCCTGTGATGTTTTTGTAGGAGCTCTACGGCAATTGAAGTTAGTAACTGAAGTAAAGTGGTTGATATGACGAATGCACCGTGAATAATTTATTTTAATTGATAATTACATTGTCATTAACACTAATATGTGGGCATCTTTTTGAGTATGGATCGCTTAGATTAATTCGTTTCTGTCTTGTGGGACATTTGCAGTTGTTTTTCTTTTTTACATTCATTTGTACTATATCAAATAAATTACAGAAATGCGGTGTCCCACGTGCTGTACGAAATGGACAGCTTTACCTTTGTGCAAGTTTCGAATTTTAGCAAACTTCTTTGGAACCACCTTTTGTAAAATTGAATAGTAACCTCGACTTTGCCTGCCAAACGATGGCTTGTGATTAAATTCCGTATGATTGGAAAGTTTTTGGTGGTGCTGTGAAATGGATCCCCACGGGTCTTATTTCCAAAAAAAAATCCACCCAATAGCTATATTTCTTCTTTGAAATGGTAATACAGTAAAAGCTCGTTAATTCGGAATGGTTGGGGGGAAGGTCAGTCCGAATAAACGAATTTTCCAAATTAATGAGAGAATTTGTGTATGCACTAAAACGCGTTCCCATTGATGAAAAAATGCAAATACTTAAACCGAAAAATTATTTTATTCATTTAATAAATTTTTGTAACCAAAAATTGCCAAGAAATTGCCCGGAGTTCCCCAAAAAAAAGTTGTATGATTTGTTCAGACTTCTACATATTTGAGATCTATTTGGTACCTATTTAATATGTTCAATCAAGAATTAATTATAATTTAAGAATACATTTAATTTAATTTTTAGGTACAAAATTGAAAACCGACTCTCATTTATTAGGAAACATTTTTTTTCCGAATAAACGAGTTTTCCGAATTAAAGAATTCCGAATACATGCGAAAAAGTCTAATTTTCAAAAATTTTGTCGAACAGGAGCAGTGTTGAATTTGAATCGTATGTATGTAAATTTTAAATGTATAAAGTCAAAAAAATTCCAAACCAAAATCCTTCGGTAATAACCGTAAAGAACTTTTGCAATTAAAAATAATGAAGTGAAAGAAATTATACGAAAGCGAAAATTTGGCTCTAAGCTGGTCCTTTAGTTTTCTTTTTTAGGTAGCACTGTAGTTCTAAATTGCATATTTAAAGTTTGAGTAACTTTTGGCAACTTATGCTTTTTGAAGGCTTATCTGCTTAAAAATGTTGGGTTGATTTCGTGTTCGTTTTTTTTACGAAGTTACATGAATAAAAAGTTCATTCATTCTCCTCTTACACAATCCAACCCCAGTTTTCGAAAAAGTTTTCCATTGGAAAAGGTTTTAAAGTTAAGAAAACGAACCTCCAGAAAACACAGCAATTTACCTGTTTCATCTGAAAATAGTCCGGAACTCAGTATATTTAATTTAATTTCATTTATTTATATCCGAGATGTCACTTATTAACTGAACAATTTTACATTTGTTTTGGCTCGTAATATAGGATATCTTAAGCTTTCCTTAAATGTTTTGCTCCTAGCCGGTAGAGCTCCAAAATCTCAGACCTCCAACTAAATTTGGTTCAGCAAGCAATCATATCGAACAAATCGCTATTGCTCTTTAAGCATTGTAAATAGTTTTGTCTACACTGCGACTGTTTGTCAAGTTGCTTCTACTTTATTAAACATTTAATAAAAAAAAAAAAAAGATAAAAACAACTGAAATTGTGGACTTAAAAAGCTGAAAATAAAAAACTGCATTTGTGTCAAGAATTATATACGATTGAGGTAAGCAAAAAAGTAATCGTGTGTATGACACTCTTTCAATTCTTGTTGGCTTAAATAAATTAAGTTTGTTTATTTTACTTTGGAAAAATTAAATGAACAAATAAATGTCACCCCAGCTTAACAAAACGAGGTTTCTAAGTTGTTTTTTTTTTTTTTTTGCAGAACTTTATTTGGTTTCTAATTTCAAAGTATAATTGGGAGCTTTTTTTTTATTCTTTTCCGCTTACATTCGGATTCAATGTATACTCTGACGAACGTGATGCACCTTGACGCATATATGCCGAGTAGAGCGTCGATGCTCGACGTACGAGCGAAATCACGAGACCAGCAGCTCAGCAGTGGGATGTGCGATGTGCCTTTGGGGTAAATTATTCGTATTGGTCGATGGATGGCGTGCTTTGTTGGTTTTTTTTTTCGATTTCAGAGGAAATGACGATAATTGGATATTTGTGGGTAAACACATTTTTTGTTTTTGGGAATTTTTGCTTACCGCTCGTTTGCCGGTGCTGTTTATGACACATGTTCATTTTTGTTTTGCTTCATGGTTCATGGTTCATTGAAAATCGTTATGACCTTGTATTTTGCAATTTTTTGGTGTCACGAGGTATAAAGATATACTGATTCAAATCGGAGGTATAATATAAGAAATTGGTCGAGCAAGCTTTTCTTAACGCAATTTTAATCGAGGAAGAAGCTGAAAATTAATAGTCGCTTATGAAGTTTTGAGTGGGGCAGTTTTTGTCGTTCGCGGAAGTATCTTAACCGTCATTATCCTTGTATGTTGTCTTAACTAAAGTTCCAGTTGTATGATGACTCTGCAGAAAAAAAGAGATACCGACTTCAGTTGGTTATAATAATCATTTGACAAAATCAGTCAAAGGGCGGTGGGAAAAGTGATGTCATCTGAGTTACAAGGTCACAAACTTGACTTTGGATAGGGGAATTAGAACGCTTAAGCATTTAGTTGGAAGTTGTTGGAAGCAACCAAGTTAAGTGACATCGGTTGCTTCCCGAGTCCTAGCCCTAGTTTGGCTCTGCGACAACAGACCAATCCGATGGTGTCAAAACCGTGATTGAAGTGTAAAGCTTAATTGATGTAGAAGAAAATGACCCTGTGTTTGCCCAAATCTTACAAGGATCTCTCTCGATCACCTCACATATTTTCCCTGTTAAATCATCCTTTCGTTCCCCTTATTAGACTCAGTACCATCTATGAAATGTCGTCTTGAAAAAACAGAAACGAAAGCTCCATAAAAACACTTCTTTCACAACTTCCAAGCGGATCCGACAAACTCTGCCTCCTTAATGTCTCTATAACATTGCGGCTGAGAAAAACAAAACAAAACCAGGCATCCAGGAATCGGTAAAAAAAAAAAACTAAAATGAAAGTCAATTGTGACTGTGCGGTTCTTTACAAAGCAAAGTTGGTCAATGGCACCGGTCTTTTTTAATTATTAAATAAAATGCGCACTTAATAGTATCATCACAAGTTTGTCGTGAATTCCTGCACACTCTGCCTGGGGCTAACGGACGAATCCACCGGCAACCCATTATACAACTGCACAGCGAAATGCAATCCCGATGCAATTAATATGCCTAAGCTGTCAGTTTGGCTACTTTGTCTGTAATTATGATATTTCCCTTGAATATCTAAGTGCGATTTGACGTCTTAAACGGATTTCACTTGGTGCTTTTGGGGTCTTTACTATATTATTGTCAACGCGATGGGGGTGAGGGGACTTTTTATTCTAAGAAATGGAAGAGTCTTTGTTCGAAAGCTGGCACTACCAATATATATCTACAGTTGGTCTATCGAAGCCATTTTATGGAATAAAACCACAATGTGATCTGCATTAGCACATCCGCCACAACAAAGAGCTCGCATGACGACAATCTTAAGACTTTTCGACATTTCCACCGAGAGAATTGCCAGGCGGCTCTATGTACTCGCTAAGTGATTCGGAAAATACCTCACACGACCTTGAAAGTGATTTGTGAATTATTACGTCCATTTCGATTCCATTAGCGCAGATGGCAGTTCGTTAACAGGGCATTTCAAATTGAATCTGATTGAGTAGCGACTTTTCTATAAATGTCAAACGCACACCTCAATCAACCTCATTTCGGATACAAAAAAACGACAAAACCCTTGCCCAGATGCATTCTCTCGGATATGCAAAGTCTACTTCCTACAATTGACTGTCATTTCTGGTTCAATAGAAACCAATCGAAGCGGAAGCTTACAATTAGAAGGCACATCATGCATAACTGCGGGTTTCCTGCACATCCAATCCATGCGACGATGGTGGTGGCATTAGTCCACACATCCCCATTTAGTTAAATAAGACGCTTACAGATGCTAAACTGAGAAAAAGTCAAACGATTGTGTTGGCACAATCAACAACGACCGACGACGCGGACGAATGAGTTAAGAAACTCTGAAGTGGGTCCGGTTCCACATTGGAATTGTATGTTCCGAGATCTTTTGTCGAAGTGCTGCGAAAACGCTGTTAATTTAGATTTTTACTCGTGCAAAAAATTTGCGACTATTTCGCTGTTGTCGTCATTTGTGACAGTTCGCGCACAAGTAGTTCATTGATCATGTCTGTGGGCGCGTTCGCCTCGAAATTGGACTCAAACAATCAACGAATTAAACGCGGACTGTGTAGTGTGTACCATGTGTGGCGGACGACACGGTATCTTAAATTGAATCTTTAATTGGAAATTTATTAACCAAACAATGCGTATCGACAACGAAGTCGAATACGACGACAATGACAATCGAACGAGCATGAAAAATGAAGGGTCGATTGTAGGTATAACGCGTTTAGGCAGCAATGAACCGAGAAGGGATTTCAGCGGGCATAATGGGAACTATGGGTTAAAATGATTAATATACGGAAAATTACACACATCACCTTTTGTAGAGGCGACACGGTGAGACGTGGGACTGTGTTTTCGAACTCTGGCGCCACAAAATGTGGGCCAATGTGCGGAAGCGAGACTACTTAGATCTTTTAATGAGACGTTATAGACCTTTCCGGGTGAATGGGCTTTCAAGATGGGTAGGAGCTTATGGGGGAGCCACACTTTGATTAAGTGAATAAATTTATTTTACGATCGTGTTGTGCAAACTAAATGTCTGCGATAAGGCTTTTCAGGTGCGAGATTTAGTATACCCTCTGATTGCATGCCTGATATCTTTGAGTTGAGCTTTTGTTTTATGACTTTTTGAGGAATAAAATATTCACCTGTGAAAAGCTTGGACTTCACTCAAGGAGCAAAAACTTCTGTTGTTCATAAATCTATTGATATAAATTATGGATAAAAAATAAGACCAGCTCCTAAAATCAGTTTTAAAATAATTGGCAACGGGCAACTATCAAATGTGATTGATGAAATTCAGATCCAAGCCGCCTCTAGCGAACTTCCGACACACGTGTTATCAATTCAGCTGTTCAGAAAGGCATTTTTAGCCACTTGCTTAGATTCAAAAAATAGTCTTTAATAATAATAATAATAATAATAGTTGGCGCAACAGGTCTGTAGGGACCCAGGGCCTAGCTTCTCGCAACCATTCGTTTTGTGTGAGTTTTTAATTTTTGGAACGAATGGAAGGGATCTACAATTTTATGCCGGTTCCAAATTGAGAAGCTCTTCAATGACAGTTATACTCTCGGATGTTTGTCAGACCTGAGTTGGAATTTGGGTTTTTGCGGGATTCGAACCTGGACCCCTCGCTTAGTAGTCCAACACACTAACCACTAAGCCACTGCGACCACAAATAGTCTTTGGTATCTAAAAAATAAATCAGTCGTTCAAAGAAATATTTTTCATTTAAAAAAATTGTTAATCGGCCGTTTAGTAAAAACATAGCAGCAACCGTAAAACCAGAAAAAAACCTTAACATGCCTTAAATCAAGATTTCAGCCATTTAGACTGCCAATCTTAGGAACACGTATTTTGAAATGTTTTTATTTTTAAAAATCAAAAAAAAAAAAAAAAAAAAAAAAAACAATTCTGCGACTTACAATAATTCAAAAATGTCGGTAGTTTGCAACAAAAATCAAAGTCAACAATTCGGCCCTTTTGATGGGTATGTTTTTATTTCAATATCAGGTACATCGAAAATTTCAGATCTTTTGAAGGACATTTTCGCAAAAAACGTATGGCAACACTTCACCTAGTAGAATACACTTTATATAAGTATGTAAAATTGATACGAAAATAGTTGACATTCTTTCATATCGTTCACCAAAGCCAAACAAGCATCAGGTCCACTTTTATCCCCTCAGCACGACATCTAGTTGCAGTTGCACTGCAAGAATCGAATGCAGAAATTTCGCAAGCTGGTCTCAAATATTTATTCAGTTTCGTTAAACCATACGCATAACCAACTGATCGTGATAGTCCATATGCCCATATATACCGAGAGCATGGTGTTAATTTTCGAAGGAAATTTGCAAACAATTGCTTTGTTTGTACAGTGCAACAAGTTTTGTGTTTCGAAATATACATTATACATCTCTGTACACGCGCAATCCGCAGACAAAACGCGCACAGAGATCTATTTTGATCACCTTTTGACGACACGCGATTGTGGATGTAGTTATTTGCAGCGCATATACCCATCGAACTAAAATGCGGTTTGTATAATAATGGCAGTGGAATCCGAGATTCCATGCTGGAAAACCTACTCACTCAGTCGAATTAGCTTTGCGGTTCTTGCGGTGGCGTTATGGAGCAATCGGAAACGATAAGTATCTGAAAATTGCTAATTAGCTATGACAAGACAGTCTTGGTAAAAAATCGTATATTAAAAGCGATTGTGTAACATCCCTGGGCGCCACCTTAGAAGTTCACTGAACTGTCAATTGATGTAGCCCGAAATTGGTCGAGGCGCCCGTCCCGTGTGACCCACTTCAGATGCGTCTGCCAGCAACCGTGATGACATGTAGATTTACATTATTAGCTGCGCTTCATAGTCGGGCCTCTTCTCTTTAATTGCGCACGCGATTCGGTCTGTCTGGCTCATATTTTCCGAACGGCACAGAGTGAGTGGTGAGTGTACACTTTTAGTTTCTAATTAATCCATTTAGTTGGCTGACCAGTTATGCCGCACCGTACGCTTTGCTGTAGTCGCTTTCTTATGCAGGAAGCTAGTCAGTTGATGTGGCATCGGCCATAAATTCATTACTCATAGCAAAGTTCCTTTCCTGTAGACATTTGCTTGTGTGTGGAGGTGGCATTGTCTATCAAACTTGAGAGTAAATGTTGTTTTGCCGTTTTCATAGCTTTGAGCACTTTCGCCATCTGTTGTCTTGACCTTAAGTCAGGAACGAGAGTCGTGCCAAAGCCCAGACAACCGAGGAGATAAAAACACAGTGCACACACTGCTGACATAACGCTGCAGCTCGACTGCACGCGCGTATGTAGGCGAAGTTCCACATCCACTCGACTGATTGACTATGAACTTGAACTATTTTTTTTTTGTTTATTTTTTTTATTTTATTTTTTTTGAGCTGCGGAAAGAAAAAGCTGCGCGGTGTTGGAGTTGTAAATTAATTGTAACAGCTCCATGAAACATTAGTATCATGTGACTGTCTTTAGGCCCACATGTTCCATGTGCGGCACATAATTGCTGCAACTGTTTAGCGGAAATCTTACAGACTCAACTTGGGCAGGAACTGGCGAATTGTGCGGTGACTTGTGTGAGTAACATTTCAATTAGTCTAATGGTTTGCTTTCTTTGCCGCGAGAAACGTTGAAACAAATTGCATTATTGTTCGTTGAAAGAAATTACGTGGGACTATATCATGGGATTTATGTCGAATTAGCAAGTGGGAGTGACGCGCTATAACAGTTCCCAAGAAACTGATAGGAAATTTCCAAATCCTTATCAGTTTGTAAGTGCAATGTGGTGAGCTTGCTGCGGTTGCTTTTGTGGGTATTATTGGGGTTTTTATAGATTAGATATGCAGATTTTATAAGAGTTTTGAAAGGCGAAATAAAATATATTTAGCTTTCCTTAAATTTTTTAAATTCCAGCAGGACTACAAGTTACACCATTTGGGGGCACTGCTGAAGATAAGTTTGTGTTTGCCATTTAATTTTCGAAGTTTACCAACAAGCTTCAAAAATGCGCTTTCTAAATGTTAACTTTTAATTTACTATAAACTCTCTACGCACTAATTTGTCCAATAAATAATTTTTTTCTTTAAAAAAAAAATCCAAAAGTGTCTCTTTTTCCATATAAGCCTTCATACTTACAAACGTTTTATTTTTAAAAAACATTCCTTATGGTGCTTTTGAATTTAGCTCTTGGAAGGTTTCTAAGCGTTTTAGGTTAGAATATTCTCAACCAAATAGAAAGGGTAAAGCATTTCTATTTTTAAGTCAAATGCTGGTAACAGTTGCTCATTACCCTCAATACTTGTAGGTATAATATTTTTATTTTTTGGTTATATATCAACTGCCCAACATCGCAGAAAGTTGCATCACGTCCTCTCTACTCGCACTCCTTATCGCGGTTTGGCAGTCACGATAAGATAAAATGACTACAGAAATGTAAATATTTGACATGAAATAAGCAATAATTTTAATGAAACCATGCAAAGAGTACATCTTGTGTATGAGCAGCTTTAAGAGAGTATAAAATATATATGTATTTATTTTTTTAATATTTTAAATGTGTTAAATGCACTCCAAACAATTATCTTATCTTACCACTGCGTGGAACCCAAAATGCTGTCATCAACTTTATAGCGAAATATAATTTTGGTTGAGCGTAGTCGCTAAATTTGATTTGTTGTTTTCGTAATTCTCGAAGTAGTGCAGCCAATGCCAATACCACTTGGGAGTATGTTTTTTTTTTTGGGCTGAGAACTTTTACGATAACAAAGGGAGTGTCGGTCGCTTTGCGGTTGCTTAAATTTTTATCTTATCGTAATTTGTTGTTTTGTTAAACATTATGCAAACGTTTTTGTTCTTTTAACTCTTTGTATGTCCTATGCTGTAGGGTGTTGTTTGTGGTGGTTGTTTTATAAAAATAAATCGTCTCCACTTATAGAAAGCGTGAATGATTTTTTTCCTTCTGGATACCATCTGCGTAAATGTTGAATCGGTTTTGTTTGTTCGAAATTTAACCTAATCAAACTTTAAAAACAAAACCGCAATTCGATTCACGTTTTGGTTTTTTTGGTTGCTTCATGTAGGTAATACTGAAAACGAAAATCGTTTTCGTTTCGTGCAAAAGGTAGGCAAAACAGACTTTTCCACTTTGTACAATTGATTCTATAGACAGGAAATCTTCACAAAGAAGAGGTTGAAAACAAAGAAGTGGAAACGATTCGTTTTCAAAATGGCGGACTTTTACAATTAATTTATGTTTCGGTATAGAACTTCAAAAAACTCTATAGATAGGTGCTGCTGTCAAAAACAAATTGCACAATTTCATATATACTGTGCTTGCGAAGGGAAAGAATATAACCCAAGGAATATTTGTTATTAAAATGTTCGTTTTCGTAAGATTTCTCTCGTTTTTTGAAAACACGAAATCTGTTTTTATTTCGTTTTTACAGCAAATCAACCCGGAGCTATTATCTCAGTTGATTATTGCCACTTGGAGTGGTGACGACTTGCAATTTAAGCTCTTTTATAATTTTAAGAAAACTATTGGGAAACTTTCCATCGTTGCAAACAGAGCCAGGCTTGCAAGTCGCTGCAACCTTTTGCATATAAGAAAAACGCTTCGTTTTCAAAGATTCGGGTTTACTTTTTTTACATTTGAGTTCCGAACGACTGTGCCGATTTTCATAAAACAAAATGTGTTTGAATTATAGCGAAAAGGAAAAGTTTTTAATCAGCAAAGGCCCACAAACTATGCAATAAATTCCGATAAATATAAACCCACACGAGTTGGACAAGGGTGATTCATGCTGTTGTCACCAACTTCATTTGAGCGTATGGGTCGTGTGATACGGTACTGTACAACTTCCACCAGCATATTGTAAGCTTCCCATTATTGTACGTTTTTTTTTCGTATGTGCTTCTCGTAAATATTTACAAAAATTCGATAAGAAACTCAGTGTTGGGCAGATATTGGGTATATACTCCATGTAGTTAAAGTATTTCTGATAAGAATTGCCCAACCATGTGTCGTTGTTGTACTTAGTGCAAATATGACATCACCCACAGCGAAAAAAAAGCAACTCCTCAGAAACCAAATCCGAAACAATTTCAAACAAACTACCTACATACGTATCTATTTCTTCCCAACAAATTTCCAATTAAACACTCAAAACCAAATAATGCCATGACAATCAATTAAATTGGAGAATTTTTTTTATTTTCTCATGTATTTGATTAAGCCCACAAAAGAGCACAACCCCAACTCACTAATTACAAAAACGAATTAATTGGTGGCAAGCACTCTTACCACACCCTGAGCAATAATCTCATCCCGATCCGAAGAATGCATTTCATCTCGAAAATTTGGTCGCATTCAATTGGGCTGATAATAGCCTCAATTTATGAAAATATATAAAAGGGGGACAGATAAACTATCCGAATCTGAAGTGAGGAAAGTAACATCTTCGATCGACATCGAATCAACACAACACTAGTCTGTGCGTTTGCCGACATCGACAACGATCGGCGCTTGTCTTCGTCTCGGTCTAGGTCATCTGTTGGTTCTGATCTTGCATAACATTCGACAATCATTTGGAATTAAAAAAAATATCTGACGCGATGTTTGTTTATATTTACAGCTTCGTGTGTTCGTGGATGAAAATCACTCAATAGATTTTTCCAAACCCAACAGGTTGAAGTGGGGCCGCAATCAACCTCACGCTTTAGGTTTTATTTTTATAGCGCTTGTGAACGATCGAAAGAATAATAATCAATGTAATTGGAAAATTAGAGACCCGCTGTTTTTGTTGTCTTGTTAAAGTGCCAGGTGCTTGTGTGTAGGTATAGTGCGGCAGAAATTTATAGCTTCTCAATAAAACCGTCATAGAGTAGAAAATAATAAATAAATAATTTTTCCAGCTACGAAATTGTGTTTGCAAAAATCATATTTTATTTCCGAGTGAACTGCGAACTTTTTTTTATAGATTGTAGACAAAAAATATACAAAAAACATGCTGCTAATCCAGGGTGGAAAAGAGGTTGGTCGAAAAGTTTCCCTTTATGATAAACCCTACCCCATAGAAAAAATAAATTATTAGTCCAAGTATTTAGGTGAAGAGGCTGGTTTACTGAACTGGATTACTCAGCAAAGGGTCTAAGGTTCAACCCCCAGAAGAGCACAAATCCCTCCTTATGGTTCTTTTTCATTTCTTGCGAACGACCGACAAAAATATCCGAGGGTGTAAACTTTCCTCAGGCAGCTTTTAAATGTTTAGCAAGGGATCTCAGATTCAACCCCGAAAAAAAAAAAAAAAAAAAGAATGAAGGTAGTTTTCCATTGCATCAGCTCTCGTAAAAAATATCCTGACAAAGCAATTTCAGTTAGATTTTCGGAGTGGGTGCAAAATAGTAGGTCCTGGGTTTTAATATTATACAACTATAAAAAAAACTTGAGTTTTATATTCCACAAGGGGGACCAAGACCATTTCTTTCGTTTTTTTTTTGAAATGCGAAAGTTTCTTTCTTTCGTTTTTTTTTTTAAGAATTCCACCTCCAATCTTTCGTTTTAACCATATCCATTTTTTTTTTACTTTTTTACCACTTGTGTAACACTTGTGTCAAAATTGCCATCGAACTGAATGCTTGAAAAGGAATGTCTACCAGAATTGAAACACAAACTGATGACAATAAAGGTGACCAAGTGCGGAGCATTTGTAAGAAATTACGAAACATTATATTAATGTTCATGTTTATGAGCTTTTAGCGTATTGAAACGGTTTAGATGGGCATATCCAATAATCTCAACGGCCAAACATTTATTAGCACTTTCAAAAATTGCCTCCTAGATAGAAATTGACATTCCAATATACACCACGGTCGCTTTCATTTGCACTTGAAAATACTTTTCAACTTTGCAAAATTCTGCGGATTAGTGCATTTCAATTATAACTCTATGGACCAACTGTTCCGCGAAATAAATTGCCAATGCATCCTAACTAGAATAGTTTACAGTGGAATCCATAAACAAGAAACTGGATATCATATCAATCAAGATATCCGCTTATTCAAGTGGCTCGGAATACTTGTGTTTGCAGGGAACTATTTGTTGCATGGGCGACTTTTGGCAGCCAAAATAAACGCCATGCAACAAATATTCACAAAAATAATTGCCGCCAAGTAAGATGGATTAATTTTCTATCTAACCATCTTGAAGTTCCCTATAGTGCTCAAGTTTATCGCGTTCGTTTATAATGGGTGTGTGGAATACTCGACCATCATAGGAATGTATCTGAGCTCATCTGTGTGGCGTACCGTTGCCAAATTTAACGAAATAATATTGTTTGACCTAATCATCTGCTACGTTTTCTGTCAACTGGTTTTGAGTTGCTGCTATTTGAAAATGAACTATACTGTTATTTGAAATAGTTTGCAGAGTGTCAACTGTCACCATCGCATCGTCCGTGATTTGGACAAGTTCTTTTCGACGATACTTTTGTTAAAATTTCTCTTTCTATTCCGGTGCCTATATATTTTAGGCGTACAAGACGATTTGGGAGACGTTTGCAACTCGAAATTCCGAGCTAGAATTGGAGTTCCTCCTGGTGCTTCTATGTCCATTAATGTTTAAAACGTCATTGGGTATTTTTTTGACTGCAAAGCTTTCGGATAATTTGTGTGATATCGAAAACAATTATAAAAAATATCACCACTGTGTCTGGGACTATTCCTGACACAAGGAAATGCAATTTGGTCTCGACGAACCTTTTCTCCTTTGACTTGTGGTCGAAGTGCACCAATACGAAGTATTTAAAAGACTTGAAAAGTATTTTCAAGTGCACATTGAAGATGACTTTTTTGTGTTGAAATGTCAAATTTAGATTTCGCTCCACAGACTCTCTCTTCAAATAAGTACTGCTCATTCAGATGAACAAGTGGTAGCCATACACAAATAATTTCATTATGCTAAAAGCCGATAGCCATAAACTTGACCTTAATGTTCTGTAATTTCTAACAAATTGATCCACTTTTTGGTCGTGCATAATTTGTCTCTTCTGGTATTCTTCTGTAATGGCTACATAGTTTTTGAAAGTGCGACATATTCACTGATATTCACCTGTCATGTGAACACCATCCATCAGAAGAAGCGGCCATTAATGGAATGCTATTGAATTCGTTTGAAGCTTCCGCATAGACAACTATTTCGAGAAACATTTCTCGACTACACGTATTCAATACTTATGAGGACACATCGATCGATACTGAAAATTCATGCCCAGATCATTAAACCCAAGATACGCATGGAAAAGTATAAGAATCTCGTCTGGGCAATTAATAGCAGAGAATCTAGACCTTCCAAAAGAAAAACTATCTTTTTCATTCTTGGTATGACCAAGCGAACCGAATCGACGGTTAGATACAAAAAATACAGAAGAGGAAAACCAAAAACAAAAGTGTTCACAAACCATTTACCAATAAAAGTGAAAACTAACCCTCTTTACCTACGAAAAAAACAAAAAAAAAAAAACACTTCAAAAGCGGAATGGAATGGGTGTATACAGATGCGTTCCCTTTGACTTTCTGGCTGCACTATATAGGTTTTGAATCTGGGTGAACGCTCCTAGAACAATGATCATTCCCGCATAATGGTATGGTGGCGATCGGTCCGTATAAATTAACAACAACTAGCTATATAACATTAATTAGATAGCAGCCAGTCTGGTAATTTAGGTGGAGCAACGCACCGCTCCGAGCTCATTTATTAGGATGCCTACGATCGGTAGACAAACGTATTTTTTATTTTATGTTGCAAGACTTTTACATGTTCTGTTGTGTCGGTCCATAAATTATTAAAATTTCCCTAGCGGGAAAATTATTAGCACCAGTCGTTGCGGAGCACATGAAATGGTATATTGACCGATCGGTCAGTGCAGATACGACTTTGCACGTAAATCATAATATATCTAGATTTATGAATGATCTTCTAGTTCTGCGATAAGCCACCAGTTTGCCACACGTCACTTGGACTGTGAATACTTGTACTTGTACGCTGTTCGCTGTTCGCTGTCTTATTTTGAGATTTTAGATAGAACTTGCACACCCTACGCCAGCGGTTCCCAATCTTTTTTAGTCGCGGAGCACTTTTTAGGTGAAAAATTCCTCACGGAGCACTTCTTTGCACTTATGCTATTTTTCGCAGCTATGTAGGTACCTATGTGTAGCAAGTGCAATAATTGAATACCGACCGAACAAAAACCGTATCTATTGGGCGCGTTTAAAACACGCCATTGCCGCTAACGCTAATTGAAATTTGTACTGGGAAGACGTTGCTCTGTTAGCGGAAATATTTCTGACAAGTTCAAAAGCACAAAATTAACTACTCACTAGTGTAATGGAATTTTGTTATTTGTTATTTTTTTTTCCGTGGAGCACTTGGATATCGTTCGCGGAGCACCAAGTGCTCCGCGGAGCACACTTTGGGAAACGCTGCCCTACGCCATCAGGTGTTTGGAAAGAAAAGAGAGTGAGCAAAGTCTCCACTTGACTAATCTTGTTAGATACTGCGATGGGCGTCTGTGTGTGATTCGAACTTGTTTGTGTTCGAACGAAGCTTTTTTTCTTTTCGTGTTATATGGAAATAGACTCGGCGTAGTCATAACCGGCAAATTGTGATAAGAAAGTTCACATTTAGACCTATCGGCTAATGGAATTATTTTGTGTCAAAAAAACGCGAAAAATTTCAACTTCAACAAAAAAGTAACTCTACTCTTGAATTTACCTGCTTTCTCTTGTCGCCTTGTTTTTTTTATTTATGTACCTAGGTACTCTTTCTTTTGCTATAATTAATTGGGCTTAAATTAGGGTGTGTCGCTTTTTTGTGCAAAAATTTTAGTTGCGGTACCTACTTAAGGTTAATACTCTTGTTGACGAAATGGATCACTTTCACTGCCTCTGGAGCAACACGTAGAAATAGTTAATTTTAGGTTTTACAAGCTGTTTTCAATTAAAAATAAATCTGCCACGATTATATGCTTTTATTTAACCCACATTTGAGTTAATTTTGTTAAAACGCTAATTAAGTCACGCAAATTAAGATGGTCCAGGCCAGGAAATCCTGGTTTGCGAACCGAAAGCCTCTAGGCAGACCACAATGGGGAAAAGTAGAAAATTTAGAAATCGATCTTCAAGAAGTCGCTCGAGAAGGCTGATAATAAATGTACCTTCCCTGTAGATTTAAAACGCCTCACACGAGCTAGTTAATGAGTTCTCGAGACAACCAAAAATATTTGTATTGAAAAAAAAAAAAAAAAAAAAAAAAGAGAACGTCTGGACCCAACTTAATATAATGCAAACCATTAGCGAAGTTATGTTCATCATCTTCGCAATATACAAAGAAGAGCCATGAAAAGACAAAAAGAGGGTCGCTAACCTCTTTGTGGGACTCAAGAACTTGTAGCCAATTGCTCAGTGATAGTTTCTTGTAGAATTAGGAATCGAAGTGCAGGTTCCAATTCTTTCAATGAAGGGCTGACGTAAGTTTAGCCAAATATGAGAAACAGCCTCAGAAATGAACCTACACTCCATTTTGGGGAGCAACGAATTGGAAAGCAATGGGAACAATAAAAATCAGGGGTCGAATCGCCACTTCCGTGAACGAGCTATACGTTCACGGAATAATGTTGATTTTACATGTGAAACAAAAACAAATTCCGTCTCGTAATGCTCGTTCACGGACGACGCGATTGGACCCCAGGTTCTTTTGAGACGACTAGCTTCGATGTAGTCCATAACACGTGAACGTAAAAATCAGATTGGTCGGTAACGTCATTTTTCCCAATTGTCCGGAAAGTACTCAATGTGGAAATACTTGCCTAGGTTTGTTGTCTACCCCTTCGTCAACTGAGAAAAACTGTAAAACATCCCCAATTGTACATAGCAGAAGAACCGTTCCCTGGGTAGACCGGAAGTGATAGGTGCCGCGCCGCAAATCGAACCAGAAGTCATGGGAAAACGTGAAGAGATCAAAGAAATGCTTTAATATCATTTTGGATAATAAATAAAATTCCCAACACATTGAATCATCAGTTTCAAACGATCGTTAAACAAAAAATTCTTGTCAAAATCGTTATTATTAATAGAACATTGTAGACTGACCGTCAATCTCCATATATTGACAGAGTTATTCCCATCTAGTAGATCTGACATTTGGTTGATTTAGAATACGCATCGAAAAATGTGTCTCAAAATAGCTATGCTCCGAAGTGTTTGTTTACTAAAAAAAATTAGTTTGTTCTCGCTTAATCGATTTAAAAACGATTATATTCATAGGCAAGTAGTTATCTTTTATTTATGTATCCGTCATTCACTGGATATGGAATTAGCTCTCAAATTGATGCCGTGTGTGGACTTCTGAGTACAAGAGCGTTCCAGCAGCTATAGGTCTTCTAGTAAAAAAAATGTATATATCAGCTATGAAATATATTTTCGTCTCCGCAGGTATGAGGATAACTTTGTTGGACCAGTAAAAAATGTTTTTAATTTAGTACAAAGGTGTCTTAAAACGCTTGAAGCTTTTTCGCCGCAGTCGTCTTCCAAGTGCTGCACCCGTAGATATAGATATGTCAATACGGATGCAATGTTGGCACGCAACAGAAACAGATTGTTGTTATTTACTAGTCTCGACATCGATTATGTTGGATATTTTAGATCCTACTTCGACGAAACCTACTTTCACTACCTGTTATAAAACGGGATGGTTCCTAGACCTATAATTCACTATGTTCGCTACAAGCCCATCCATCGAATACGTTCACTTCCTAGCAACAAACCCGTGCAAAAAAAAATCTTAAATCAGCACTCAAAATAATATAGGTGAAAAAATGGTGCCCTGTGGCACTCCACTTCAAAATAGCAACTTTCGACATTTCCCAGAGCTTTTCGTTATGACTTATGAGAGATTGCTTAATTAATTAACAATGCAGTACACTGAAGCTCGGTGTAATTTAATAGCACACTCAGCTTTTCAAAATATACCTTCCCAGACACGTAAAATCAGATAATCATCAGACAAGTCGGTTAATCAGGTAAGTGCGTAAAACTGTAAATCCATGACACTCATATACTGACTGTGGAGTGTGGACCACCGAAAATGAGATCATCTACAAGGAAAAAAACGAGAAATGCTGTCACAACATCTTTCCAAACTGTCGTTAGCGTCATTCCTCTTAATCGCATCAACGCCGTCATTTAAATCAACTCACCGGTGCTACTCGTTGTATCTTTTCCCATCATGAAACTGCAGTATCATACCACAACAGTGATACCTTTCTCTGACCATTTTTCAGTGTTGTAAATAAATTTTCCCAGCGTATATCTCTCTCCTTGTCGACATCATCTCGATCTCGATGCACAAATTGCCGGCTTAGTCATTTTTACTTTCCACTTCAAGTTCATTGCACATACCCTCCCCCATTCGACACGTCCACTCGCCACTGTTAGCCGACCAGCTTCGTCATTGCCGGCAAAACCAGCTGTTGGCCGACACAATACATAGAGCTTAAGCTAGCGAGCTAACGCTAGTATCGAAATCTAGTGTAGATAGTGTGTACGTGTACGCACTCAAGAGAGCACAAATTAGAGATCCGATAAAACCGTCCGTCTCGCTTGATTGTGTTTGCTAGTGTAGACTTTATGTTGAACAACACACACTCGGCGTGCAGTGTAGACTTTTGTATATTATTCTTTCGTTACCTACCATACCGATGCCACTAGCAACTGGCACTACTACTGACTGTGTGAAATACGTTCTCACACCACTCGTGTAGTTCATTATATTTTTGAACGTTCGCGAGGCCTTAATACGGCCCAACCACCGAGTGGGTTATTTGTCGAAAAGCTTTCGGTTTGAGCGGTACTGGTGCTGTCGCTGCTGCGTAACTTCTTCATCTGCGCTTTTTCCATCGCGGCACACTTAATTTTTTGCTAAAGAAACATTTAAAAAAATTATATCTACTAGTACGTGGAATATACCGAAAGTGTTGCTGTGGTTGTACAATGTACATTCTTTCTTAAACATTTAACTCTGAATAGTTGACGTCGTCGAAGGGCATTTATTGAGTGCGGACAGATTTTTTTTTTTTGCTTTTTTAAATCTTTAATTTATGGTAATTTTTTTTTTTAATTTATTTTGTGACATAAGTTGCGCGCGCAGTTTAAATTTGTCTTCTATCTGCGATCAAACGTGATCACTTTCCTTTGATTTTGTTTTAATTGCTCGTTTGTACTATTATTTCCTTGCAGGTATTGAAACAAATGTCCATATGACTAATGACCATACTCTGATGTTGATTTTGATCGATCGATAGTGTAGAAAGTGTTAAATTGAAAAGAAAGAAAGAAAAATAATATCCACGTCCATAGTGGTACTTCTTGGGTTGCATTACTTTTAGTCCACAGTTTGCAATCGAAAAAAAGTAATAGCAAAACGCCAATAAAAGAGAAAAAAGTGTTGAAAGTGGAAGCGGGGGAAAAGTGCTTCGAGTCTGTCTTAATTGTTTTCACTTCTATCTGAGTGAATGAAAAAGTAAATCGTGTCAGTGATTTGATTCTTGCAAAAAAGTGATAACACATTCTAACTGTCGGAAAAAGTAATAAAACGACACACTTGGGAATAGAGTGAACGATCAATTTTACTAATTGGGGTGGCAACACGTAGTGCGCATCTTCGGACAGAGAGAGAATCGCCGAGGATATTTGAAACATTTTCGCAGTTCATTGAGAATTGCATGAGGTGTGACATCGATAATAGAAGGTGAGTAGGTAGTTTCTAGTACAATTAGTAATGTTTCTCAATAAATCGATGACTCTATCTATATTTGAACGTTGTACTTTTTCACAAGTGCGATAGTGGGCATATTGTATTTGCTTTAGGAGTGTTATCAGCTACCGAGATACTCGTATGCATATGTAGTGGGTATAGTGTACGTTTAACAAGAATTGGTTAACACATTTTCTAATGATGTGTGGGTGTAGGTATCTGTCAACTCTAGGTGTTGCAAGAAATAATCATCGCTCTTGGGACTATTTTTGCTGACAGGAAATATATGCACAAATTATGAAGGACATTGTATAAACGAGTATTTTTAAGCAGCCTGGAAAATTTGCGCAAATTTACAGCAACTGTAGGTCTATTTGCGGTACCTATGGGTAAAATTATGCAATTTTCATTATCACGAGTTTGGGTGTGCCATGTCGCTGCGCGCTGATAATGAAATATTTGACATTAGGAAAATAAATATTTTAGATTAGGCAGTATATGGAGAAACTGATTGCAAGGTTCTTCACCAGATAAAGCTGTTAATTCCTTATCTATATATTCTCTTTCGTGGGGAATTTCAAGCGGCCAACATTTATCCGAGAACAATATTTGTCACGATAGAGTTTCCCGATTGTCCATTTTAGAATTGTGTGTCTCTAAATCATTTGTCCCGTAAACTAGCAGTTTGATAGAAAGTCCTATTAAGTTAGGGGACACACAATATCTGCAAATAGAAAATGTTGCTTCTGTACAAGTAGTTCATGATCCTCGTTAAATTTAATAAGAAAAACAGTTTTTCCATGAAGTCTGACTGATGCAGAACGGGCAACATTCTTCCATTTCTTCAAATCCTCAACAAATTTAAGATACCACACTGCTGTAGTCAATTTTTTAACTCTGTTGCCAATTCTGTTAATCGCGCTGTTTCTGTTAAAGTGCGTTATTAAAATTGATTACCAAGCCGTGACAAAAAAAAACTAAGAAATAAATACCTTGCAGGGTGTAAAGAGTGAATCGTTGAGTATTAATAATGAAAAAAAACTGACCGTGAATTGTAAAGGTATTACGAATCCTTGGTAAAAAATATGTTGTATGACTTTTATACCCGTGGCCTTTTCAGACAATTAGTTCATCTACCCTGCTACAACGGAGCTAAACTTATTCATCTACTGTCTTAATCGGTTACTGCTCTGCACTCTCTGCACTAAGTTAAGAATGTTCGAATATTTTAAAGCATAAAGTTGGTATTACGTAAATACTTAGGAAATTTTTCGCACTCAACAGAATCGTTTTCGACTAAGCCTCGTTTTGGCGCCAATGACTATTTTTCTGTCCAGGCACTTGAGCAGATAACAATCCCATTGAAAGTTTAGTACCTACCACTTCCAGTGTTAAGGACAAAATATTTTTGTTATGAAACTGAAACTTGAAGAGTGCATGATCAATAATTTCAATTGAATTTAAGTTTAATTAAATCAGCCATGCACAAGCTTAGGTAGGTCTTTAAAATATTCCGACAGATAAAGGACTGAGCTACAGGCTTTTTATTACTGCCAGTTGCTCATTATTTGTCTGTGCTTTGTTTAAGACATTTGCCAAGTCTTGTAAGGATTTCGTAATATTTCTTTGGGGTGATAAAACCTGCAATCAGGTTATAGAACTTGACAATGGACATGTTACATGAAAATCTATTCCTAGTGAATTTCAAGTGTGACACGTTTCTGTAACACCATTACATTTCAGTGATAAAAGTCAAGTATTCATCTTGTCATTACTTCTGATTTTAGTTACAGATTTCTTGATAAACCTATTGCAACAAAATCGCTCTTAAAAATCGTACGAAACACAGACTCCCGTTGGGCGCCATTTATAACATCAAACATTATCGTACTAAAATCATTCACTATGCCAATAAATTTATAAATTTGAATCATGCCAATCTTCTAACCCTCTATTACATTATATAACCGATATTTGCACTCTAAACAAATCCACAGTCTTCCGGCGACATATCTGAGGCACTAATGCAGAGAACAACTGAAAACACTTTTCCAATTCCGAGTAGAAAATTGTAAAAAAAACTCAGCAATTTCCTGCTAAATCGCCAAGAGTCTACCCACAAACACACAAAATAATGTCACTTCCTTTGCCAACCGAAAAAAATAGAAGAAAAAAAATCGGCAAAGACAAACAGCTCACGTTATCATTACACATAACGTTATCTATCCCCCCTTCGCATGGAATGTTATTCTTAAAAATATATGGCCGCCGCGACGACGGTATGCTATCTATTCGCCGCAAGCAAATTTGAGGTTGCGTAAATTAACTTTTAACGTCATTACAGTCGTCATCAGAAAAACCACTTAAGTTGAATTAAGTTTTCGCATTTCTTTCCGCTAATCGCCTGCGGGCACATTTTTAACTCTTTTACTTCCTTATAATCGTAGTTTTTGTGAGGTTCTACAGCCGGTTATAGCAGTTGATTACTTTGTTGCCGCCATTGAGCGGTACGTATCTTTGACAATAAGTCAGAGTTCATTGCCAATTTTCATCATTAAGAAGCTTATTTGGAATTTGGTAATGGCATTTATTTATTTATGTAAAATAGCTTTTCTGTTTTTATTTTTAAACCACGTTCCATAAATAACGAACCCCAACTTATATGGCAACGATTCGATGGATATACGTCAACTCGATATGGTAGTATTAGCTTAATTCACTCAGAAAGGAATAAAACCACTGGCGCATGTGTCGATTTAACACCGAGCAAAAATTGAATCTACCTTGAGAATGTTAGGTAGATTTTTTTCTTCTTATCTAACGCGATATGAAATAAGTATGTGTACATAATTTAGATATTTTTGCAAATTTCTGTCAAGAATAGAATTGTAAAAAAAAAAAATATTTTTGCAATGACACCGATGTCATGAAGGAGGGAGATTGACACAGGGGTGAAATAAATTGGAAGATGGACTTTCTACACTCAAATTTAATTGTCTGTGAATTCTTCGACTTAAATAAAAGCGGCTATATAAGTTGAGCACCTTTTCCAACTTCGGGAAAGTTCATTAAAATCGTATAAAATTGTCTTACTTACCTGTGGCATACGTATAATTAGCACAGCGGCTTTCTTTCATCATCTTTTTTATATCTTTTATTTCTGATAAATAGTCTGTTTTGTGGGATTTTCTTCAACTGTTTTTAATATCATTTGTATAGCTGTTGTTTGTTTGGTTGAAAGTACGTCATATTCTTGATACCTGCATAACATCTTAGCATAATTTATGAGATGTTGTCCAAACAACTCGGCATAGTCAGTGGCTAATAAAGGAAAAAGAGTACATAGATTTTTTCGGTATTTGCAATATTTATAGTACCTATCCTGCTGCAAAGCAAAACAAGAACTAAATAACAAAAACAATCGCATGTTTGGAGCATTTTGTTTTTGTTGATCTAGTAGACATATTACCATACACATTTTTAAGTGAATTTACAATTTACTAAGTTTTCTAGAAGCTGGCAATTTACCAACTAGCTGTGTCGATTCTGTTGAAAAAATTATTAGTAACATCTCTGTGATATTTGTTCAATGTTTTGTTAACATATAAAATAAAAAATAAGTAGTCGGCGCACCATCCTAATCTTAGGCATAGCTTCTCACAACCATTCGTTTTGTGTGATTTTGTTTTTATTTTTGGAAAGAAAAGTCTTTAATGACATTTATACTCCGAATATTTGTTAGACGTTTGCGCAAGATGGCGCAGTGAAAAAAACCTTGAGATGTCGTCTGTGTTTTTCCGGGTATCGTACATGGGATCAGCACACTAACACTGAGTCCAAGAGTATAGTTGGAGGCCTTATAAAATATAGCGAGGAGTACTTAAAGGCGACTGCGTTAATGAAATCTTAACACTTTAGGCAGACAAATTCTTTGTTGTCTCTCAGAATCACCAGCACATGTCTCACGTATTTTTTTTCCCAAGTTTGCCAATTGCCAGCATTATCATTTCTATCATAAGTCGATAAACCGCACAGTAAACCTTGACCTTATTTGGTTTCTTTTGTCTGACATTCATCTCACAATGGATATTAAAAACAGACTGGTCAAGGGTAACAACATATGACTGATGAAAAATTGAGTAGGAGTTTAAGCTTCTGCTGTGTTTTTTTCAGGTGCGAATGTTCAATACCACGAGTAAGATTAGTGTACCCACTTTCTGCGAGGATCGCAAAAAAATAAAACAAATATATAAATTATAAT